>JARQOC010000006.1:161968190-163168190 GCA_033576535.1 Allobates femoralis
GGCCTGCGGGGCGTCCCCCGACAAGCACAGCCCTCAGCCCGTTTTTTTTTTTTTTTTTTTTTTTTTTTTTTTTTTTTTTTTTTTTTTTTTTTTTTTTTTTTTTTTTTTTTTTTTTTTTTTTTTTTTTTTTTTTTTTTTTTTTTTGGATGTTTAAAGCAACCTGATACATAAGCACAGCCCTTGGCCCCGCGGGGGCGTTCCCCCGACAAGCACAGCCCTCAGCCCGTATATAGTGGATGTTTAAAGCAACCTGACACATAAGCACAGCCCTGGCCCGCGGAGGCGAGCCCCGACAAGCAGCCCTCAGCCCGTATATAGTGGATGTTTAAAGCAACCTGACACATAAGCACAGCCTTGGCCCGCGGGGGCGTTCCCCGACAAGCACAGCCCTCAGCCCGTATATAGTGGATGTTTAAAGCAACCTGACACATAAGCAAGCCCTGGCCGGGGTCCCCCACAAGCACAGCCCTAGCCGTATATAGTGGATGTTTAAAGCAACTAACATAAGCACAGCCTTGGGCGCGGGGCGTGCCCGACAAGCACAGCCCTCAGCCCGTATATAGTGGATGTTTAAAGCAACCTGACACATAAGCACAGCCCTTGGCCACAGCGGGTGGTGTTCCCCGCGGGCCATAGCACAGCCCTCAGCCCGTATATAGTGGATGTTTAAAGCAACCTGAACATAAGCACAAGCCTTGGCCCGCGGGGGCGTGCCCCCGACAAGCACAGCCCTCAGCCCGTATATAGTGGATGTTTAAAGCAACCTGACACATAAGCACAGCCCTTGGCCCACAGGGGGTGCCCCCGACAACACAGCCCTCAGCCCGTATATAGTGGATGTTTAAAGCAGAGGTCCCCAACTCCAGGCCTCAAGGCCCACCAACAGTGCATGTTTTCAGGATTTCCTTGGCATTTGACAATTGGAATCACCACCTGTGCAGGAGATTAAAATTACCAACTTCAATTTAATAAAAAAAACCTGGACTGTGGCCTTGAGGACTGGAGTTGGACCTCGTTAAAAACCGACAATAAGCACCTTGCCGGGCCTGCCCCGACAAGACAGCCTACCCCGTATTAGAGGAGTTTAAAGACTGAACAAACCTACCTTATAGTGGATGTTTAAAGCAACCTGATCATAAGCACACCCTTGCCCGCGGGGGCGTGCCCCGACAAGCACAGCCTCAGCCCGTATATAGTGGATGTTTAAAGCAACTGACACATAGCACAGCCTGGCCCCGGGGCTGCCCCCGACAAGCGCCTCACGATATAGGTGTTTAAACAGAGGTCCCCAATCCAGCCTCAAGGCCCACCAACAGTGCATTTTCAGGATTTCCTTGGCATTTGACAATTGAATCACCACCTGTGCAGAGATTGAATACCAACTGTCAAATTTTAATAAAAATAAACTGGACCGTTGGTGGGCCTTGAGACGGAGTGGGGACCTTGGTTTAAGCAACTGACAATAACAAGCCTTGCCCGGGCTCCCGAAAGCACAGCCTCAGCCAATTTGAGTAAGAACCTGAACAGCAAGCCCTTGGCCGGGCGTTCCCCAAAGCACAGCCCTCAGCCCGTATATAGTGGTTGTCTAAAGCAACCTGAACTAAGCACAGCCTGGCCCCGGGGGCTTCCCCCAACAAGCACAGCCTCACCCGTATATAGTGGATGTTAAAGCAACTGACCATACAGCCCGCAGCGCTACCCCAGACAATGCACACGCCCTCCGGCTCCCGAAACGTGATTGGATTTTAAAGCACTGACATAGCGCTTGGCCCGCGGGGGCGTGCCGACAAGCACAGCCTCAGCCTAATAGTGGATGTTAAGAACCTGAACATAAGCACAGCCGCCCGCGGGGCGTGCCCACAACAAGCCTCAGCCGTATATAGTGGATGTTACTAGCCCCGGCCAAGCACACCCGCCTTTATAGTGATTTTAGCAACTGACAATACACAGCCTTGCCGCGGGGGATTACAAGCAAGCCCTCATATAATAATTAAAAACCTGACCAGTTGGCCTGGGGCGTGAGACCTCAGTATATGTTAAAGCAACCTGACACATAAGCACAGCCTTGGCCGGGGGCGTCCCCACAAGCACAGCCTCAGCCCGTATATAGTGGTGTTAAGCAACCTGAACATAAGCACACCTTGGCCCCGGGGCGTCCCCACAAGACAGCCTCAGCCCGTATATAGTGGATGTTTAAAGCAACCGTCACATCATCAGCCGACAAGACGCCCACCTATATAGTGGATGTTTAAAGCAACCTGATACATAAGCACAGCCCTTGGCGCGGGGGCGTGCCCCACAACACAGCCCTCGCCCGTTTAGTGGATGTTTAAAGCAACCTGACACATAAGCACAGCCCTGGCCGCGGGGCTGCCCCGACAAGCACAGCCTCACCCGTATATAGTGGATGTTTAAGCAACCGAACTAGCAGTCAGGCCCTCACACAGTCAGTATATAGGATGTTTAAAGCAACCTGAACTAAGCACAGCCCTGGCCCCGGGGCTCCCGACAGACAGCCCTCAGCCCGTATATAGTGATGTTTAAGCAACCTGACACATAAGCACAGCCCTTGGCCCGGGGGCTGCCCCCACAACACAGCCCTCAGCCCGTATATAGTGGATGTTTAAAGCAGAGGTCCCCAACTCAGGCCTCAAGGCCACCAACAGTGCATGTTTTCAGATTCCTGCATTTGACAATTGAATCACCACCTGTGCAGGAGATTGAATTACCAACTGTCAAATTTCTATAAAATAATAAAACCTGGACGTTGGTGGCTTGAGGACTGAGTTGGGACTCTGTTTAAAACACCTGACAATAAGCACAGCCTTGGCCGCGGGGGTTCCCCGACAAGCACAGCCTCAGCCCGTATATAGTGGATGTTTAAAGCAACCTACACATAAGCACAGCCCTTGGCCGTGGGGGTTTGCCCCCGACAACACAGCCCTCAGCCCGTATATAGTGGATTTTAAAGCAACCTGACACATAAGCACAGACCTGGCCCCGGGGGTGCCCCCGAAAGCACAGCCCTCAGCCCGTATATGTGGATTTTAAAGCAACCTACACATAAGCACAGCCTTGGCTCTGGGATCCCCCCAGAAGACCAACTCTCAGCCGTTATGGATGTTTTAAAGCAACCTGACACATAAGCACAGCCCTGGCGGGGTCAAGCACAGCCTCAGCCGTATATAGTGGATGTTTAAAGCAACCTGATCACCAGCCTGCCAGGCGCAAGTCAGCCCGTTATAGTGGATTTAAGCAACGCACATAGACAGCCTTGCCGCGGGTCCCGACTAGCTCAGCCCGTATATAGTGGATGTTTAAAAACCTGACACATAAGCACAGCCTTGCCCGCGGGGCGTCCCGACAAGCACAGCCCTAGCCCGTATATAGTGGATGTTTAAAGCAACCTGACACATAAGCACAGCCCTTGGCCCGCGGGGGCGTCCCCGACAAGCACAGCCCTCAGCCCGTATATAGTGGATGTTTAAAGCAACCTGACACATAAGCACAGCCCTTGGCCGGGGCCTGCCCCGACAAGCACAGCCCTCAGCCCGTATATAGTGGATGTTTAAAGCAACCTGACACATAAGCACAAGCCCTTGGCCGCGGGGCGATGCCCCGACAAGCACAGCCTCAGCCCGTATATAGTGGATGTTTAAAGCAGACCCTAACATAGCAAGCCCTGCCCAGTGAATTTTTTTTTTTTTTTTTTTTTTTTTTTTTTTTTTTTTTTTTTTTTTTTTTTTTTTTTTTTTTTTTTTTTTTTTTTTTTTTTTTTTTTTTTTTTTTTTTCCAGGCCTCAAGGCCCACCAACAGTGCATGTTTTCAGGATTTCCTTGGCATTTGACAATTGGAATCACCACCTGTGCAGGAGATTGAATTACCAACTGTCAAATTTCTAATAAAATAATAAAAACCTGACCGATTGGTGGGCCTTGAGGACTGGAGTTGGGACCTTGGTTTAAAACAACCTGACACATAAGCACAGCCCTTGGCCGCGGGGGTGTTCCCCGACAAGCACAGCCTCAGCCCGTATATAGTGGATGTTTAAAGCAACCTGACACATAAGCACAGCCCTTGGCCGCGGGGGCGTTCCCCACAAGCACAGCCCTCAGCCCGTATATAGTGGATGTTTAAAGCAAACCTGATACATAAGCACAGCCTTGGCCCGCGGGGCGTGCCCCGACAAGCACAGCCCTCAGCCCGTATATATGGATGTTTAAAGCAACCTGATACATAAGCACAGCCTGGCCTGCGGGGGCGTGTCCCCGACAAGCACAGCCCTCAGCCCGTATATAGTGGATGTTTAAAGCAACCTGAACATAAGCACAGCCTTGGCCGCGGGGGCGTGCCCCGAACAAGCACACCCCCCCCCCCCCCCCCTTTTTTTTTTTTTTCCCCACAAGCACACCCTCAGCCCGTATTAGCGGATTTTAAAGCAACCTGCATAATAAGCAAAACCTGGCCCGGGGGTGCCAAGCACGCCCTAGCCGTATATAGTGGATGTTTAAAGCAACCTGTAACATAAGCACAGCCCTTGGCCCGCGGGGGTGTCCCCCGACAAGCACAGCCCTCAGCCCGTATATAGTGGATGTTTAAAGCAACCTGACACATAAGCACAGCCTTTATATAGTGGATGTTTAAAGCAGAGGTCCCCAACTCGAGGCCTCAAGGCCCACCAACAGTGCATGTTTTCAGGATTTCTTGGCATTTGACAATTGGAATCACCACCTGTGCAGGAGATTGAATTACCAACTGTCAAATTTCTAATAAAATAATAAAAACCTGGACCGTTGGTGGGCTTGATGACTGGAGTTGGGGACCTCTGGTTTAAAGCAACCTGAACATAAGCACAGCCCTTGGCTTGCGGGGGCGTACCCCCGACAAGCACAGCCCTCAGCCCGTATATATTGAATGTTTAAAGCAACCTGACACATAAGCACAGCCCTTGGCCCGAGGGGGCGTCCCCAACAAGCACAGCCCTCAGCCCGTATATAGTGGTTGTCTAAAGCAACCTGAACATAAGCACAGCCCTTGGCCACGGGGGCGTTCCCCAACAAGCACAGCCCTCAGCCCGTATATAGTGGATGTTTAAAGCAACCTGATACATAAGCACAGCCCTTAGCCCGTATATAGTGGATGTTTAAAGCAACCTGATACATAAGCACAGCCCTTGGCCGCGGGGGCGTGTCCCCGACAAGCACAGCCGTCAGCCCGTAACTAGTGGATGTTTAAAGCAACCTGACACATAAGCACAGCCCTGGCCCGCGGGGGCGTGGCCCCGACAAGCACAGCCCTCAGCCCGTATATAGTGGATGTTTAAAGCAACCTGATACATAAGCACAGCCCTGGCCTGCGGGGGCGTGGCCCCGACAAGCACAGCCCTCAGCCCGATATAGTGGATGTTTAAAGCAACCTGACACATAAGCACAGCCCTTGGCCCGCGGGGTGTTCCCCGACAAGCACAGCCCTCAGCCCGTATATAGTGGATGTTTAAAGCAACCTGATACATAAGCACAGCCCTTGGCCCGCGGGGCGTGCCCCGACAAGCACAGCCCTCAGCCCGTATATAGTGGATGTTTTAAAGCAACCTGACACACAAGCACAGCCCTTGGCCCGCGGGGGGTGCCCCGACAAGCACAGCCCTCAGCCAGTATATGGTGGATGTTTAAAGCAGAGGTCCCCAACTCCAGGCCTCAAGGCCCACCAACAGTGCATGTTTTCAGGATTTCCTTGGCATTTGACAATTGGAATCACCACCTGTGCAGGAGATTGAATTACCAACTGTCAAATTTCTAATTAAATAATAAAAACCTGGACCGTTGGTGGGCCTTGATGACTGGAGTTGGGGACCTCTGGTTTAAAGCAACCTGACACATCAGTACAGCCCGACAAGCACAGCCCTCAGCCGTATATAGTGGATGTTTAAAGCAACCTGTCACATCAGTACAGCCCGACACACAGCCCTCAGCCCGTATATAGTGGATGTTTAAAGCAACCTGACACATAAGCACAGCCCTTGGCCCGCGGAGGCGTTGCCCCGACAAGTAGAGCCCTCAGCCCGTATATAGTGGATGTTTAAAACAACCTGACAGATAAGCTCAGCCCTTGGCCCGCGAGGGCCTGACCCCGACAAGCACAGCCGTCAGCCCGTATATAGTGGATGTTTAAAGCAACCTGACACATAAGCACAGCCTGGCCCGCGGAGGCGTGCCCCGACAAGTAGAGCCCTCAGCCCGTATATAGTGGATGTTTAAAGCAACCTGACACACAAGCACAGCCCTTGGCCCGGGGGCGTGTCCCCGACAAGCACAGCCGTCAGCCCGTATATAGTGGATGTTTAAAGCAACCTGACACATAAGCACAGCCCCTGACCCTCGGGGGTGTGCCCCCGACAAGACCAGCCCTCAGTCCGTATATAGTGGATGTTTAAAGCAGAGGTCCCCAACTCCAGGCCTCAAGGCCCACCAACAGTGCATGTTTTCAGGATTTCCTTGGCATTTGAAAATTGGAAATCACCACCTGTGCAGGAGATTGAATTACCAACTGTCAAATTTCTAATAAAATCCTGGACCGTTGGTGGGCCTTGAGGACTGGAGTTGGGGACCTGTGGTTTAAAACAACCTGACACATAAGCACAGCCCTTGGCCCGCGGGGTGTTCCCCCGACAAGCACAGCCCTCAGCCCGTATATAGTGGATGTTTAAAGCAACCTGACACATAAGCACAGCCCTTGGCGCGCGGGGGCATGCCCCCGACAAGCACAGCCCTCAGCCCGTATATAGTGGATGATTAAAGCAACCTTACACATAAGCACAGCCCTGGGCGCGCGGGGGCGTGCCCCCGACAAGCACAGCCCTCAGCCCGTATATAGTGGATGTTTAAAGTAACCTGACACATAAGCACAGACCTTAGCCCTCGGGGGCGTGTCCCCGACAAGCACAGCCCTCAGCCCGTATATAGTGGATGTTTAAAGCAGCCAGATACATAAACACAGCCCTTGGCGCGCGGGGGCGTTCCCCCGACAAGCACAGCCCTCAGCCCGTATATAGTGGATGTTTAAAGCAACCTTACACATAAGCATAGCTCTTGGCCCGGGGGCGGGCCCCCGACAAGCACAGCCTCAGCCCGTATATTGGATGTTTAAAGCAACCTGACGCATCAGCACAGCCCTCAGCCCGTATATAGTGGATGTTTAAAGCAACCTGATACATAAGCACAGCCCTTGGCCACGGAGGCGTGCCCCGACAAGTAAGACTTCAGCCCGTATATAGTGGATGTTTAAAGCAGAGGTCCCCAACTCCAGGCCTCAAGGCCCGCCAACAGTGCATGTTTTCAGGATTTCCTTGCCATTTGAAATTGGAATCACCACCTGTGCAGGACATTAAATTACCAACTGTCAAATTTCTAATAAAATAACAAAAACCTGGACCGTTGGTGGGCCTTGAGGACTGGAGTTGAGGACCTCTGGTTTAAAACACCTGACACATAAGCACAGCCCTTGGCACCGCGGGGGCGTGCCCCCGACAAGCACAGCCCTCAGCCCGTATATAGTGGATGTTTAAAGCAATCTGACACATAAGCACAGCCCTTGGCCCTCGGGGGGCGTCCCCCGACAAGCACAGCCCTCAGCCCGTATATAGTGGATGTTTAAAGCAATCTGACACATAAGCAAAGCCCTTGGCCCTCAGGGGCGTGCCCCCAACAAGACCAGCCCTCAGCCCATATATAGTGGATGTTTAAAGCAACCTGATACATAAGCACAGCCCTTAGCCCGTTATAGTGGTGTTTAAAGCAATCTGACACATAAGCACAGCCCGACAACAGAGCCCTCAGCCCGTATATAGTGGATATTTAAAGCAACCTGACACATAAGCACAGCCCTTGGCCCGCGGAGGCGTGCCCCGACAAGATAGCCCTCAGCCCGTATATAGTGGATGTTTAAAGCAGAGATCCCCAACTCCAGGCCTCAAGGCCCACCAACAGTGCATGTTTTCAGGATTTCCTTGGCATTTGACAAATGGAATCACCACTGTGCAGGAGATTAGAATTACCAACTGTCAAATTTCTAATAAAATAATAAAATCCTGGACCATTGGTGGGCCTTGAGGACTGGAGTTGAGGACCTCTGGTTTAAAACAACCTGACACATAAGCACAGCCCTTGGCCCGCGGGGGTGTTCCCCGACAAGCACAGCCCTCAGCCCGTATATAGTGGATGTTTAAAGCAACCTGATACATAAGCACAGCCCTTGGCCCGCGGGGGCGTTCCCCGACAAGCACAGCCCTCAGCCCGTATATAGTGGATGTTTAAAGCAACCTGACACATAAGCACAGCCCTGGCCCGCGGGGGCGTGTCCCCCGACAAGCACACAGCCCGTATATAGTGGATGTTTAAAGCAACCTGACACATAAGCACAGCCTCACCCGTATATATTAATGTGTTTAAAGCAACCTGACACATAACACAGCCCTTGGCCCGCGGGGGCGTTCCCCCAACAAGCACAGCCCTCAGCCCGTATATAGTGGATGTTTAAAGCAACCTGATACATAAGCACAGCCCTTGGCGCGCTGGGGCGTGCCCCCGACAAGCACAGCCCTCAGCCCGTATATAGTGGATGTTTAAAGCAACCTGACACATAAGCACAGCCCTTGGCCCACGGGGGCGTACCCCCTACAAGCACAGCCCTTAGCCCGTATATAGTGGATGTTTAAAGCAACCTGATACATAAGCACAGCCCTTGGCCCGCGGGGGCTTGTCCCCAGCAAGCACAGCCGTCAGCCCGTATATAGTGGATGTTTAAAGCAACCTGACACATAAGCACAGCCCCTGGCCCGCGGGGGCGTGGCCCCGACAAGCACAGCCCTCAGCCCGTATATAGTGGATGTTTAAAGCAACCTGACACATCAGCACAGCCCGACAAGCACAGCCCTCAGCCCGTATATAGTGGATGTTTAAAGCAACCTGACAAGCACAGCCCTTGGCCCGCGGAGGCATGCCCCGACAAGTAGAGCCCTCAGCCCGTATATAGTGGATGTTTAAAGCAACCTGACACAGCACAGCCCGACAAGCACAGCCCTCAGCCCGTATATAGTGGATGTTTAAAGCAACCTGACATATAAGCACAGCCCTTGGCCCGCGGGAGCGTTCCCCCGACAAGCACAGCCCTCAGCCCGTATATAGTGGATATTTAAAGGAACCTGACAAATAAGCACAAACCTTGGCCCTCGGGGGCGTGCCCCCCAACAAGCACAGCCCTCAGCCCGTATATAGTGGATGTTTAAAGCAACCTGACACATAAGCAAAGCCCTTGGCCCTCGGGGGCGTGCCCTCGACAAGACCAGCCCTCAGCCCGTATATAGTGGATGTTTAAAGCAGAGGTCCCCAACTCCAGGCCTCGAGGCCCACCAATAGTGCATGTTTTCAGGATTTCCTTGGCATTTGACAATTGGAATCACCACCTGTGCAGGAGATTGAATTACCAACTGTCAAATTTCTAATAAAATAATAAAAACCTGGACCGTTGGTGGGCCTTTAGGACTGGAGTTGGGGACCTGTGGTTTAAAACAACCTGACACATAAGCACAGCCCTTGGCCCGCGGGGCCTACCCCCGACAAGCACAGCCCTCAGCCCGTATATAGTGAATATTTAAAGCAACCTGATACATAAGCACAGCCCTTGGCCCGCGAGGTCGTGTACCCGACAAGCACAGCCCTCAGCCCGTATATAGTGGATGTTTAATGCAACCTGACACATAAGCACAGCCCTTGGCCCGCGGGGGCGTTCCCTTGGACCGCGGGGGCGTGCCACTGACAATCATAGCCCTCAGCCTATATATAGTGGATGTTTAAAGCAACCTGATACATAAGCACAGCAATTGGCCCGTGGGGGCGTGCCCCCGACAAGCACAGCCCTCAGCCCGTATATAGAGGATGTTTAAAGCAACCTGACACATAAGCACAGCCCTTGGTCCACGGGGCGTGCCCCGGACAAGCACAGCCCTCAGCCCGTATATAGTGGATGTTTAAAGCAGAGGTCCCCAACTCCAGGCCTCAAGGCCCACCAACAGTGCATGTTTTCAGGATTTCCTTGGCATTTGACAATTGGAATCACCACCTGTGCAGAAGATTAAATTATCAACGGTCAAATTTCTAATAAAATAATAAAAACCTGGACCGTTTGTGGGCCTTGAGGACTGCAGTTGGGGACCTCTGGTTTAAAACAACCTGACACATAAGCAAAGCCCTTGGTCCTCGGGGGCTTGCCCCCAACAAGCACAGCCCTCAGCCCGTATATAGTGGATGTTTAAAGCAGAGGTCCCCAACTCCAGGCCTCAATGCCCTCCAACAGTGCATGTTTATAGGATTTCCTTGGCATTTGACAATTAGAATCACCACCTATGCAGGAGATTGAATTACCAACTGTCAAATTTCTAAGGAAATAATGAAAACCTGGACCGTTGGTGGGCCTTGAGGACTGGAGTTAGGGACCTCTGGTTTAAAACAACCTGACACATAAGCAAAGCCCTTGGCCTGCGGGGGCGTACCCCCGACAAGCACAGCCCTCAGCCCGTATATAGTGAATGTTCAAAGCAACCTGACACTTCAGCACAGCCCTTGGCCCGCAAGGCGTGTCCCCGACAAGCACAGCCCTCAGCCCGTATATAGTGGATGTTTAAAGCAACCTGACACATAAGCAAAGCCCTTGGCCCTCGGGGGCGTGCCCCTAACAAGACCAGCCCTCAGCCCGTATATAGTGGAGGTTTAAAGCAGAGGTCCCCAACTCCAGGCCTCAAGGCCCACCAACAGTGCATGTTTTTAGGATTTCCTTGGCATCACCACCTGTGCAGGAGATTGAATTACCAACTGTCAAATTTCTAATAAAATAATAAAAACCTGGACCGTTGGTGGGCCTTGAGGACTGGAGTTGGGGACCTCTGGTTTAAAGCAACCTGACATATAAGCACAGCCCTTGGCCTGCGGGGGCGTACCCCCAACAAGCACAGCCCTCAACCCGTATATATTGAATGTTTAAAGCAACCTGACACATAAGCACAACCCTTGGCCCGCGGGGGCGTTCCCCCAACAAGCACAGCCCTCAGCCAGTATATAGTGGATGTTTAAAGCAACCTTACACAAAAGCACAGCCCTTGGCGCGCAGGGGCGTGCCCCCGACAAGCACAGCCCTCAGCCCGTATATAGTGGCTATTTAAAGCAACCTGACAAATAAGCACAGACCTTGGCCCTTGGGGGCGTGCCCCCGACAAGCACAGCCCTCAGCCCGTATATAGTGGATGTTTAAAGCAACCTAACACATAAGCACAGCCCTTGGCCCACAGGGGCGTGACCCTGACAAGCACAGCCCTTAGCCCGTATATAGTGGATGTTTAAAGCAATCTGATACATAAGCACAGCCTTTGTCCCGCGGGGGCGTGCCCTTGGCCCCGCGGGGCGTGCCCCTGACAAGCACGGCCCTCAGCCCATATATAGTGGATGTTTAAAGCAACCTTACACATAAGCACAGCCCTTGGCCCTCAGGGGCGTGCCCCCCGACAAGCACGCCCCTCAGCCCGTATATAGTGGATGTTTAAAGCAACCTTACACATAAGCACAGCCCTTGGCCCGCGGGGGCGTGACCCCGACAAGCACAGCCCTCGGCCCGTATATAGTGGATGTTTAAAGCAGAGGTTCCCAACTCCAGGACTCAAAGCCCACTAATGGTACCTTTACACGCCGCCACTGCAGGATGCATACAACCCGCTACAGGCTACAAATGTAGCTTGTCGCGCCAATATCGCCCGTAGTAGCGGCGTCTGAAGACGGGACGACACAGCCGGCTACAGATACATCTGTATCCGTGCACTGCCCATAAACAGATGGCAACAAAGCCGATTGTAGCGAGCTGTATCGGCGTGTAAAGAAGGAACAGAAGGGTTGTTTCTACACCATGCTATGTAGCTGGGGCGTGACACAGGGTCCGGGTTTCCGCGCCCCCTTCAGCGATCATTGGAGGAAGCTCCTGCGTTGCGATTGGTTGTCGCCGCACAGGGCGGCATATTTAAGGAGCTGACGAGTCACACTACACAATTGCTCGAGCGTCAAGTATTAATCAGCTTCCTGCGATGCCTGCCCAATCATGGTATTATTGCTTTGTCCTATCTGCGTACGGACGTCTCGTAATCCACAATTGTAGCACGCCTATGTGCTGTCCCTGCTGCACCAGGTACGCCCATAGTAGCTGGTTGTAGCGGTGTGTAAATGAGCTACAGATGGCTACTTGAGACACCCGGCGATGTATTTAGCTGTAGATGTAGCGTAGCGCACCTTGTGGCGGCGTGTAAAGGAGGTGCGTTTATCGTTTGGGCGTGCTCGTGCACGTGAAGTAGCAGTTGGTATCCATCCTGTTGTGGCGGCGTGTAAAGGTACCATAACAGTGCATGTTTTCAAGATTTACTTGGCATTTGACAATTGGAATCACCACCTGTGCAGGAGATTGAATTACCAACTGGATCATTCCGTGTCAAGTGGACCAGTTTTAAAAATCGTCCCCACCCGACGGTCTCCGATTTTGCTGAAAATTTATAAGGATGTACATGTATGTTTGAAAAGAGGTTCTGTAAATTTTTAGGGCCAGACCTCAAATACATTGGGCACTGTTGACCTTTCACTGGAGGCCCCCCCAAGCCTGCGTCTTCCGCTAAGAGGATTTTGCAAACTTTGGCACATAGCCATTAGAGTTCTATACTGGCTATGATGCTGAAATTTGGCATACTAGCCAAACACGATAAAATTATTACCGGCTATGACAAAACAATATTTCGGCCACAATTTTGTGTCAAAGTAGCTTGCAAAACACGTCGCATAAAATTTATGCCAAACTTTGCCCATATATAACTCAAGACCAAAAACCAATAGGAACTGGTGCTTTACCCTGTACAACAAACATCTACATGACTTTGCATTGCTGCAATATCACGGTCAAAGCATATGTATTTGTGGAAATATTCACACCCACATATGATGAAAAACTTTAAAAAAACGAATTTTACCTATTTTTAGGTCAAATTTCCCAAAAAGGGTACCCCTAAAATATATTAATTCTGTTATCATTAGAAAGAGCACATTTTTCTCTACAACGATCATTGTTTTTTTTTTTTTTTTGGAGTTTCTCCGTTTAAGAAAAATGCCAGCGAACATGGTGTTATTTATTAATACGCAATGAATGGTAACTGCACTATTCAAACCCTTGCGTTGGTCCATGGTGGTTATACCACAACCATTTCCCTAAGAATTGGTATTATAATCCTATTAAGAATTGTAATAATGCTGTCTTTCGAGAATTGGCAGCCCCATTGCCTAGGAGCCATGGCTGATAGCCGTGCAAGGCAAGTGGCGGGTGATCTCTTTGCCTAGGATCCCAAGCCTAATATTGGGTATCTTTTGTTGGTTCCCAAGCCATAATGTTCAGTCTAAGTGGTCTGGAATTGTTGCTGAATTTGCAACAATCGGTTCAGAGAAGCTGTATTGTCGGCCCATTGTTGTTGCAGCTGGTGCTGGAATTATTGCAATGATTGACTGCTCGGGAATCCAGCATGTATCATTTCTCACAGGCCAGTGAAAGAAGCTAGCTGGTCCATGAGGATGCATAAAATGTATTAATGCATCAAGGTCGTCGAATGAAATTTCAGAAATATTTCCAATCCACCAGTTCCTATGGTAAATGCAGGCAATGTATTGCCCTGGCTGGAGTTTTGCAATTGGCACAAAAGGCATTTCTGATCTGACAGATCCATCTACATGGGCAATGAAAGATGAAGGGTCATTTGACACCCTTGAAATGCGAATCTTTTTGTCATCAATTGGCACAAACTGGTGATTTTCTCTTGTTCCAGCAATTGTATGTCCATCTTTGAACCTTTCCTCTTGAACTACCCGTATTTCGTCAATTTTTTCTTTTGGAACAAAAAAAAACAACTTGATTCCATGTAGTTGCTCGTTGCAAAAGTTGAATAAATCCACCGGGGTCAGTATTTGGTTTTCAGTTGAGCGTTGAAGACTGGCACGAGCTGCCAACCTCTTTGCTGTCCCTCCAATCCCATCACAGGGCAACTTTCCATGACTGGTACCAAGTTGAGAAAATTTTTGAAATTTTTGTACTGGGCTGCAGATCCATCGCTGAAGTAGTGGATATGACGAATACCACAGATGAGTCTTGAGATACTCCACAATTACTGTTAAGAAAGTGTGGACTGCAACTGTGTCATGTCGTGAGCAATCACTGATTATGCACAAGCTGATGTTCTGCGCAGCTTCACCATTTAACTCCTTGACGTAAATTACAAATGGGTGTACTGTAGCTTGACTATTTTCCCAGTGGAAACCTTGAATGGCATCTTGAACAATAAATGATTAATTTTCAGCAAAGTCCATAAGGATCACAAGCTCTCCAGGTCTCAGATTTTCCTTCAACGATTTCAGATAGCAACTTTGATGCTTGGCGATGTAGTGATGGCTACAAAGTTTAGAAATTTTCAAAACCAATACTTCAATGAAATTTTCGATAGTCAGTTGTTTGGTATCAAGCGTGTCTCGATCAGTGTGAATCCATTGTTTGTACTCAATAATATCTTCAGGGTCACTGTTGACAAACACATTGACTAGAAATTCTTTTAAAACTTCAGGGGCCGGGCATTTATCACAACGGCCAAGCATACAGTCCTTGGATTCAATTCCACAGACCATTTTGCATATGAGCTCTTTGTAGTCATCATTGATTGGGCATGCTGCAAGCATTAGTTTGACATTTTGGTGAATGGTACACACACAAACGGAATGTGTTCCAGCAGATCCAACGGTTACGCACCACTTTGGCCGAAGCTCACAAAACTTTGAAAATCCAATTTCAGGGCCATTCCGATCCCGATAGGCAACAAACATTTCCCTAATATTGCTCAGTAATAGTCGCTTTTGCATCTGCTTTTTTCTCCTGCTATTCGCACTGATACATAGTCTTTTTTACCAGGGCACATTTGACTGAATTCATCATCCTCAAAAAATGCCTGCACCTTTTTCTTCACTTCCTCAGAAACTTTCTTGCCACACTTGATTGTAGGTAAGGCTAAGATCCCATGTTCACATTTAAGCTTTCGAGCTTGTTTGACCATTCGTTCAGATACACCGAATTCGTCTGATATAGCCTTAATGGACCAACGTTTAGGTGCCAATGTCAAGATTTGGACCTTTTCTGCCCGACTGGACACCTGCAGCTTTTGCTTCAAATCTGCCAAAAGGTGATTGTAATCCAAACACATTTTGCACTGTGCTGTTTTTGTTTGCTCAATGTCTTTCGGCTCAAGCCCTCCAATTGAAGCAATCTTGCTAGAAAATGCATTTTGTACGTGGCTTATCTTTCTCCTTGCATATTCAAGTGAATCCCGCTGGCTTACCCGTGGATATTTCAGAGGAGAGATGCCAATGGATGTTAAGCTTGAATTTAGACTTTCAGGAGAACATTCCATTTTATCTGGATCTGATTCAGAGGAAACTAGATCAGCTGATTTTTTTCTGTTAGCAAATTCTTTTCGACATGATACACACATCTTCTGGCCAGGCTTCACATCATTATTTGTAAATTCGTTCAACTGGTCAGCTGCTAACAAATTGATAGCTCGCAAATTATTTTTGGTGTTATGACCTTTCTTCCCAAAAGGATTGCAACACGATTTTTGCAAATGCTCATATTTGGTCAAGAATGAAGCTTCATGGTGTAAACAGATTTGTGAATGTTCGTCAAAATTTAGTCCCACTCGTCGACGTAGCAATTTCTGTTCATCCAATCCAAAGCTTGTAAACAATTTCAACTCATCCTTGCTATGGGTGAATGTCTTAAGATGGCACTTTGAATTGTTCGCAAGGCCGATAGAGCACGGGGCCGATTCGTCATCAATTTCATTCTCCATCACTAAAAAATAAATAATATATGCATTAAAATGTAACAATAGTCAATAACTTTTCATAAATAAAAAGGTTTATAGGTTTTTGATTATAATAGACATTGCTAGCAACAATACAACTCTGTAGCATGTGATAAGAATCTGAAAATCAAACACAAAATCAATGCATTACGTGCATACATAACACCATGTTCAGTGGCATTTTTCTTTTCTTAAACGGAGAAACTCCAAAAAAAAAAAAAACAATGATCCTTGTAGAGAAAAATGTGCTCTTTCTAATGATAACAGAATTAATATATTTTAGGGGTACCCTTTTTGGGAAATTTGACCTAAAAATAGGTAAAATTCGTTTTTTTTAAGTTTTTCATCATATGTGGGTGTGAATATTTCCACAAATACATATGCCTTGACCGTGATATTGCAGCAATGCAAAGTCATGTAGATGTTTGTTGTACAGGGTAAAGCACCAGTTCCTATTGGTTTTTGGTCTTGAGTTATATATGGGCAAAGTTTGGCATCAATTTTATGTGACGCGTTTTTCAAGCTACTTTGACACAAAATTGCGGCCGAAATATTGTTTTGTCATAGCCGATAACAATTTTATCGTGTTTAGCAGCAAAAGTTGAGCTACTATGCCAAATTTCAGCATCATAGCCAGTATGGAACTCTAATGGCTATGTGCCAAAGTTTGCAAAATCCTCTTAGCTGAAACCGCAGGCTTGGGGGGGCCTCCAGTGAAAGGTCAACAGTGCCCAATGTATTTGAGATCTGGCCCTAAAAATTTACAGAACCTCTTTTCAAACATACATGTACATCCTTATAAATTTTTAGGAAAATCGGAGAACGTCGAGTGGGGACCACTGGTCCACTTGACACGGAATGACCCGTCAAATTTCTAATAAAATAATAAAAACCTGGACCGTTGGTGGGCCTTGAGGACTGGAGTTGGGGACCTCTGGTTTAAAGCAACCTGACACATAAGCACAGCCCTTGGCCCGCGAGGGCACGTCCCCGACAAGCACAGCCCTCAGCCCGTATATAGTGGTTGTTTAAAGCAACCTTACACATAATCATAGCCTTTGGCCCGCGGGGGCGTGCCCCGACAAGCACAGCCCTCAGCCCTTTATATAGTGGATGTTTAAAGCAGAGGTCACTAACTCCAGGCCTGAAGGCCCACCAACAATACATGTTTTCAGGATTTCCTTGGCATTTGACAATTGGAATCACCACCTGTGCAGGAGATTGAATTACCAACTGTCAAACTTCTAAGGAAATAATGAAAACCTGCACCGTTGGTGGGCCTTGAGGACTGGAGTTGGGGACCTCTGGTTTAAATCAACCTGACACACAAGCACAGCCCTTGGCCCACGGAGGCGTGCCCCGACAAGCACAGCCCTCAGCCCGTATATAGTGGATGTTTAATGTTTAAAGCAACCTGACACATAAGCACAGCCCTTGGCCCACGGAGGCATGCCCCGACAAGAACAGCCCTCACCCCGTATATAGTGGATGTTTAAAGCAACCTGACATATAAGCACAGCCCTTGGCCCGCGGGGGAGTGCCCCCGACAAGCACAGCCCTCAGCCCGTATATAGAGGATGTTTAAAGCAACCTGACACATAAGCACAGCCCTTGGCCCGCGGAAATGTGCCCCCAACAATCACAGCCCTCAGCCCGTATATAGAGGATGTTTAAAGCAACCTGACACATAAGCACAGCCCTTTGCCCGCGGGGGCGTGCCCCCGACAAGCACAGCCCTCAGCCCGTATATAGTGGATGTTTAAAGCAACCTGACACATAAGCACAGCCTTTGGCCCGCGGGGGCATGCCCCCGACAAGCACAGCCCTCGGCCCGTATATAGTGGATGTTTAAAGCAACCTGACACATAAGCACAGCCCTCGGCCCTGCGGGGGCGTGCCCCCAAAGCACAGCCCTCGGCCCTGCGGGGGCGTGCCCCCAAAGCACAGCCCTTGGCCCTGCGGGGGCGTGCCCCCAAAGCACAGCCCTTGGCCCTGTGGGGGCGTGCCCCCAAAGCACAGCCCTCGGCCCTGCGGGGGCGTGCCCCCAAAGAACTTAAAACCAATTTCCATAATAATTTGGAACACAATGTATGAAGCAGCACGATGGATGGGCTGCTGGGTCACTGCTGTGCTCTTGCCCAAAATGTACCAGCCCCCAAGTCTTACCACTTTAATTAGCAACGGGGTGCACTCTCTGGCTTTTTAGACTGCCATCGGCGGGCACTTTTTCACCTTTTTGCTTACCCTCAGGGAGAACTCTTGACCTTTTCAGCCCGTCACTGGGGTGAATTTAGACTTTTTTTTTTTTTTTTTTTTTACTTTTTTTATGGACATATTCCACAGAAAAAAAGGTTAAATATACTGTTTTGTATGCATTTGGATTTTTACAAATCAGTAAGTTATTCATTCTGAATGATGGTGCAGTTATTTTGCAAATTAAGTAATGAAAATTATAGTATACTAGCTGTGAGCCCGATGCGATTGCATCGGGATTCTAGAATCGGTGTATAGTTTATTAAATTAGAGTTTTAAGTAATAATCCTATTATTCCATGATAGATGACGGCACAATGTTAAAGAATCAGGAATGTAGCATGCATATATACATTATTCATTCAAATTTGACAATAATGCACATAAGACATGATATCTATCTATCAACTACCAATGTTTGTATGGTATATGTCAGTGTAGTACATGTCATGATTCTAAGGCAAGGCTTTTCGTACAGATACTGGCACTGATGTTTTGTATAGATTACGTATATTCAATTTATATATGAATATTAATAATCTATGATTGAGCCAGTACATGTTTCCCCACCAACCACGGGAAGGTAGCCTTACAGCTGGTGGGACCTACTCTACTCTATCCCTAATAATTAATAGTTAGACTCCTTTTAAAGCAGATATTTTTTGGCTATTTGCAGAAAGTATGGAATTACCAAATACAATTTCTGAACTTGGCACAAAAGGGACTACCTACAGCTCACTTTCAGCAAGTAACATGTAATAAATATGGAACTTGCACTTAGCTTGCAGTAAATACGGCAAGCAGAGCTTTAACAGCTTGACAAAATGCAACCACTAAAAATAAGAGCTAACTGATTTTAGCGATTGAAACTGTCGAAAGCACATGTGCTGCAACTACCGCAAGTAAACGACAAATTCCATAAACATTTCATGCAACTTACATTAAGAGTACTGTAGGTCACCATTAGGCAGCAAGTAGCAAAATTGTTTTTTTTCAAACTAAAAATTCAACAAATAGCAGAATAATTCAGATTTAAAATCAAAATGTCTATTCTTTCCCTATGTGTCTAAATATGTACCTATGTGTCTAAATATGTACCTATGTGTATATATGTATTTATATGTACAGAACACACTTCAAGATACAGATGTGTGTGAACAGCCGTCCCACCCATCTCTTAGGCTGCCTTCAGACTTGCAGATGCATCTGCAGCGTTTTGCAGATGCATCTGCAAGCATGTGCATGCAGACAGCAGTCCATATCTTTATAATGGGACACACGTTGTCTGCAGATTCTTGCAGACAGCCGTGCGCAGCCATTCACTCCTATATGTGATTTATGCGCAGGCAGATGCTTTTGTACAAATCACAGACTCTCCTCCACACCAGGGACGCGACATGTTGCATCCCTGGTGCAGGTGGGATTATGTGATTTGTATGCAGGCATGCGCCTGTGCAGAGATCACATATCAGAGTAAATGGGTGCGCACGGCTGTCTGCAAGCATCTGCAGAGACCAAAAGTCCCATTGTAAAGATAGGAGCTGCCGTTTGCATGCAGATGCATCTTTAAAATGCTGCACATGCATTTGCAAGTCTGAAAGCGGCCTTAGCTATTCACAAAAACCTCACCCTGTGTAAAAAGAAAATGAAATCTCGCAGCAGCTATCCTGCTGAAGCTTCAGGTTCTTATCACTAAATGCAAGCATTTAGATGATACACATCTACAATCTACAAAAAAAATGTGTGTTTACATAAATATACAATGAAAATTAAAAAGAAATTTTCTAAGCTAATGAAGTCATTACTATATATTTTAAATAACTATTTTATATCTAAAAAGTAATTATAATATCTTTATAACAAAACTAATATTTTTGTATATTTGTATTCCTATACATCTATAGCTAAATTAATTTATTGTAATATTTGTGTTTAATTAGAAAGTAACTATGTATCTAAATGTAATATGTATCTAAAGAATTGAAAGTAAAATATTTTTACACACTATATTTTTAGAGAAAAGTGAAAATAACGACTATATATCTGAAATAATGTTTATATCTAATAAGTAATTATAATGTCTTTATCTATAAGTAAACTAAGTTTTTAGGTATTTTGATTTATTTATATTGATATACATCTATTGCTAAACAAATTAATATAGTAATATTTGTGTCTAATCTAAAAATAACTATGTATCTAAATGTAACATGTATCAAAAGAATTTTAAGTAAAATATTTTTATACACTATATTTTTAGTAAAATTGAACAGTAACAACTATATTTCTTAAAAAACTATTTTATATCTAATAACTAATTATAATATCTTTTTCTATAACTAAAATATTATTTTTGGTCTTATTTTTTTTTCTATTCTTATACATCTATGGCTAAACTAATTTATTATAATATTTATGTTTAATTAGAAAGTAACTATATCTAAATCTAATATGTATCTAAAGAATTTAAAATAAAATATTAGAGAGATTATTTTGAGTAAAGAGTATTTCACTACTGGGCAGCAATTTGACTTGAATGGGTGTATCCAGCACTTTCACCTTAACATTGCATCGTGTTTTCACTCGTGAAAAATCCACATATAACTGTCCATGTCCAAAAACTGTGACAAAAAAATCCCTACTTTCTTCAGTGTATGGCCTTGGGATTTGTTGATGGTCATGGCAAAAGTAGACTTCACGGGAAATTGTTGACGTCTTAACTTGAAAGGTAAGGCAGTGTCTGATGGAGATAAATACATCTTTGGAATAAACACCACATTTCCTTCTGCAGACCCAGAACTGACTTTTGCTTGAATGAGATTGTCAAACAAAGTGATGACAATGAAGCGATTCCCATTGCAAAGACCTTTTATGCTGTTAAAGGTGTTCAAAAGCATGACAATGGTACCAATGTGTAATTTGAGGCGATGATAAGGCATTCCCATTGGTGTGAGTGAATTTAAAAATTCCACTGGATATTGGTCTGAATCTTCAGTCTGAATGGAATCATCACTAATGTACTCAGTGTATTCACCAGCAATGCAATCCATAACCTTAGAGTTCACCATTTCCACATGGACATTTTTAGGACAAAGATTGTCATGTGATGCAGCAATGTGAATGCTTTCATTGTTATATCCATCATGTATGTAAATGTAATATATATCTAAAGAATTTAAAATAAAATATTCTTATAGACAATATTTTTTGTAAAGACTTTTTCTGAATGAGGCAGCAACTTTCCTTGAATGGGTGTATGCAGTACTTTCACCTTAACAATACATCTTCTTTTCACTCGTGAAAAAGCCACATATAACTGTCCATGTCCAAAAACGGGTTCTGGCAAAAAAAATCCCTACTTTCTCCAGTGTTTGGCCTTGGGATTTGTTGATGGTCATGGCAAAAGCAGGCTTCAAGGGAAATTGTCGACGTCTTAACTTGAAAGGTAATCCAGTCTCTGATGGAGATAAATCAATCCTTGGAATAAACACCACATTTCCTTCTGCAGACCCAGTAATGACTTTTGCTTGAATCAGATTGTCAAACAAAGCAATGACAATCAAGCGAGTCCCATTGCAAAGACCTTTTCTGCTGTTAAAGTTGCGCAAAAGCATGACAATGGTACCGATTTTTAATTTGAGGCGATGAGAAGGCATTCCCGTTGGTGTGAGTGAATTTAAAAATTCCACTGGATATTGATCTGGATCTTCAGTCTCATCAGGATCAATGGAATCATCACTAATGTATTCAGTGTATTCACCAGCAATGCAATCCATGACCTTAGAGTTCACCATATCCACATGGTCATTTTTAGGGCAAAGAATGGCATGTGATGCAGCAATCTGAATGCTTTCATTGTTATCTACATCAATCACAATGTTTTCACCAAATATAGCAAGTATAATTGAGCCAGTGCAGATCATGTCTTGTGGGATTTCAATGGTATCATCTCCAAGGTTGAAATCATTGGACAATTCACCATTTCCCAGTTGAAGTAACCAACGGCTATAATCAGGATCAATGGAGCGCATATTGTTGAAGAGTGGCAATTGAGTGAAAAGCTGCCATTGTCGTGAGTATTTAATACAACTCTCTATAATGTCAGTTCTTGTACCATGTGGGATGATGGGCAGACACTGTCGAAAGTCTCCTCCCAGAACAATGACTTTCCCTCCAAAAGGTGTTGTATTTTTCTTGGAAATATCTGTTGTCATGACATCCCGTAAAAGTTGATCTATCACATGCAATGCATATTTAGATAACAGAGTGGACTCGTCAATAATGAAAAGTTTGGTACTTTTCAAATGTTGTGCAGCATCTGTATCATTTTTAATCCTTGAAACGGACGTTTCATTGATTGGAATTGGTATTCCGTAAAGCGAATGGATGGTTCTTCCTCCTTGCAGTAAGTTAGCTGCAATCCCTGTACTGGCTGCAGGTGAGACAATTTCGCCTTCTCCTCTTAGTTCATGAATTAATAAATCATACAGATATGTTTTGCCACTGCCACCTGGACCGTCAATGAAAAAGCACTTAGGTTGTCCACTTCTATCGTATAAAGCTTGATTGATCGCATCATAGGCCAAAAGTTGTTGGTCATTTAAAGTAGCTTTCATTTGCTGAGCTCTTCTTAACTCATCATCCTTGTTGTATAGTGGAGCGATGTATGGCTTTCTTTTTGGTCGTGGTAGATTAAAATCAGTAAATGTTTTGCCATGAAATTTTAGAACAGTTTGGACATCAGTCATAGCATATCCTTCACAATTCTCACACTCCTCAGTGTTGGAGTGATATGCATGGCAGTAGTCTTGGATAAAGTCTTGTTTAAATTCTTTCCACAACTCCAATGGATGAGCTGGAGGACCAAAAATACATATATATGCGAACATATCACGAAGCTGTGCAGGCATGTTGAGAACACAGGCATCCAATAAAGTATTTCTCCAAACAGTGTCATCGAAGAGCAATCCAAGAGCTAATGCTGCCTCTTTGAAAGTTGGGTATGTCACTTCATTAACAGTCTTAATGTTGTCAAAACTTGTTGCTCCTTTGACATGCAGTAACAACAACCTTAAATAGTACCGTTCTTGATCTTTCATACTGACAGTATACATTCTTCCAATCACTGAAGAACCTCCTCGCTTTCTAATTTCCCATGCACCTTCTTTCCAAACAAAGTGCTCTGGAATTTGGCTGTAGAAGTAATCATGAGCATGCGGGTCACTCTCATTCAGCTCAAAGTAGCCCATAAGAGTAGATTTTCTGTGCATTGTGTAACTGATGTCGTCAACAGAGTCATCCTCATGAAAATAAAGTGGTTGAGAATGTGGGACATGTACGGCCAGGCGAATAATGGAGTGCGATTGTCTATGCATCGGGTAAGCAAATAATCGCCAAGCTGCCTCCGGTGCACTCACGTATCTTGAATCCATGAATTGATGTGTTTTATCATGGTGGATATTGGTTTGGCAAATTTCAAGATTGGCTTTATCATGTCCTTTGTAGACATATTTGAATAGGTATTTTACACTTTGAATGGAAGCACATACCTCAACATTAATATGACACTTGTATGTTAATAGTAGGTAAGGGTTATAGGGAACAACCCACGAATTATCAATCATCTTTGAACAGATTTGAAAGGATGATCCTTCCTTTCTTTGATAAGTAGGGTATGCATCCTTAGCTATGAGTGTTCTTGGTTGGAAATCTTTAGGAAAACCTTTCTTACACTTGCCAAGATCCATACATGGAGAATTGGGGTTGTGTTGTCCACAGGGTCCATGAATCATGTGTTGCATCACAATGTCATGGAGCAGAGGGTATTCTTCTGGATCAGGGATTTCAGCCCAAACTATATTATCCACTTCAACCTCAGTTCTTAGTTTGGATTTGCTATCCAGAATGATCAAAATGTGAGCGTGTGGTAGGCCACGCTTTTGGAATTCAATCACATGAACCATTGCACAAACTTTGCCAAATAATCCAGTGTTAATTTCTTTTAATAGGGCTTCCAGTTTAATTCTGAAGACACGGGCGACTAAATCAGGTCTATGTTCCACACGCTGCCATGGCTCTAAATTGTTTGTAATCTCCCTCCATTTAGGATTACAGGTCATGGTTAAAAAAAGATCTGGTCGTCCAAATTTAGTCACAATAGCCATGGCATCCTGATAGCGTTGCTGCATGTTTCTGGGACTGCCTTCAAAGGAAGATGGTAAAATGACCGTCTTGCCAATGGGAATACCTTTCTCAACAGATTGTTTCAGGAGATGTTCCTGGAGTACACAATAATCCTCCACTTTTAAATCCTTTTGATGATGACGGATAAAATTTAAGCGATTAGCCTCGATTTTCACATACGCATCCACTAAGTACTGCTGTGTTAGTTTGCCACCATTCAGGACAGGATTGAACTGATTCCGTACAGACAGCAAATAGCAGTAATACTGGAGCTGTGTAACCCGGCGTTGACTTTTGCCTTGATGCTTGAGTCCCTCATGCCAGCCTTGTTCTCCATGAGGGAAAAATAAAGGATAGAGTAATGCATCTAAATTGCTGTGTAGAATACTGACTTGCTGTGTTTTTGGGGCCAAGGGGTTATTTGGATCAGGTTTCAAATGAATTAAAATGTCTCTATTGAATGGTGGCTCTCCATCAGCATTTTCAAAGACCACAGCAACTTCATTGGCAGTAGGATTGTTATAGCGTCTCGGGTCTTGGCCTCTGTCTTGTTTAATGGCCTTGATAATATTTGGCATGACGGTGCCAAGTTCTACTGCCTTCTGTTCTTCTTCTAATTCAACGTGACGTAGCATTTTGTAGGCCGAAACAAAGGGATTAATATTATCCAATTGAAGAGCAATGATACTCATTAAAGTAGGATTACATTTAACATTTTCTGGACACTGTAGCCGTTGGTCTGTAGCGCTTAGAGTATCTAAAATGTACAATTGTGCATATGCTGGAGTTTGATCTTGAGCAGGATGGAGTGTTCCAGTGCGATGATAAATTTGCCCATGAATACGGAAGCAGTATGGGCCATGTCCAGGAGGTAGAGAAACATGGGCACCCATGGAGGCAAAAGCAAAAGCAAAAGAACTATTAATGCTCCTTATATTCTCCATCAAATTTTGACTGTACTCACTCTCTCCTTTCAGCAGGCGTTGGAACACGTGCGGGTATTGAGGTAATGGTACCTTTACTTTTCCCTTGTGGCAACAAAGAGTAAACTGTTGATCTGATGGTCGTTCAGCAGTAAAATGTCGAGCCTCACAATGTTCACATATTACATTCATGAAACCACAGAAATGTTCTACAATAACATGATCCTGATCAATAAATCCCATTTGATGTAGGAGAGGTGAATAGAATAAACGTAGAAGTTTATTATGTAATCCTACATAAATGAGACGTGGAAGGGATGTAGATTCCAAACATTCCATAAATGAAGAAGTGGAATATATATTCCGTTCTGCCTCTTGCAATATAGAAGTGGAAGAAGAAGTTTGGCGTTCTTCACGACGTAATGTAGCCAAATTGGCCAAGCGGACTTGTCTAGACGTAGGAGAATCTGTATCTTGACCCATCTGTCTTTTCCTTTTAAGCCTCAAAATTTTACACTGTTTGCTGTATGGCGTCTCCTCAGCACAGTGTTTTCGTTTTGATGTGGCCTTGCGATGCGGTAAAGGTTGTTCAGTTGTAGTCAAGATAGTAGAAGAGGTGGCAGCAGTCTGAGCATCAGACAAAGAGGTGGCAGCAGTCTGAGCATCAGACAAAGAGGTGGCAGCAGTCTGAGCATCAGACAAAGAGGTGGCAGCAGTCTGAGCATCAGACAAAGAGGTGGCAGCAGTCTGAGCATCAGACAAAGAGGTGGCAGCAGTCTGAGCATCAGACAAAGAGGTGGCAGCAGTCTGAGCATCAGACAAAAGAGGTGGCAGCAGTCTGAGCATCAGACAAAGAGGTGGCAGCAGTCTGACCATCAGACAAAGAGGTGGCAGCAGTCTGAGCATCAGACAAAGAGGTGGCAGCAGTCTGAGCATCAGACAAAGAGGTGGCAGCAGTCTGAGGATCAGATGAAAAGGTGGCAGGAGTCTGAGGATCAGACGAAGAGGTGGCAGCAGTCTGAGGATCCGACGGATCTCCTACAGGCATTAACTTTTTCTGTTTGCGTCGTTGAGGCAGAGGCATTGATTTTTTGCCTAATCATTCTGTCCTTCCTTCTAAAGACTTTATTGAAACCGGTTTTCAAAGCAGCCTTTTCCTTGTCCAAGGGAAGTTGTCTTTCTTCACAACTCTCCTCCACACCCGTCTTGCGCATACGCACAGACACCTTGCGAACCTTTCCTTTTTTGATTTCCATAGAGGTAATGGGAGGTGTTAAAGGCAGTTCACTTGGTAGAATGTCAGTACACGAAGAGGCTGGAGTAGCATCTGTGTCAGACGGTTCTTCAGTGACTGCAATGTTTGTTTGTTTGCATGTGGAATGTGCAGTCATGGCTCTTGTTTCCATTCGTTGGCTTGTTTTTTCAGAAGACACTTGTGAAATACGTGTATGTAAAGCAGTCTTCGCAGCATCCAACCGAAAACGTCTCAGTGGAGAAGAGAGTTTACCAAACCGTTTGAGTTTAGCAGCCTTAGCCCTATCTAACCGAATACGTCTCTCGGCAGAAGTCTCATTTGCAATACGTTTGGCGTAAGCAGCCTTAACACGATCTAAGCGAATACATCTCTGTTGCGAGGTCTCCTCAGCAGTGCCCTTAGCAGCCTTATCACTATCTAAGCGAAGACGCCTCTCTTCTGAAGTCTCCTTTGCAGTACGTTTCGCCTTAGCAGCCTTACGCAGATGTAACCGAACACGTTTCTCTTCCAAACTCTCCTCTGCAATGCGTTTAGCTTTAGCAGCCTTATCACGATCTAACCGAAGACGTCTCTCTTAAAAAGTCTGATCTGCACGCTTCTTCTTAGGTGTAGATGCAGCCTCCTTGGCAAGAGGGATATTTTGTGTTGGAGAGCTCATCTTAGTAAGAATAAGCAGTGTTTGAAATCCAAAAAGAGCTAGAGTGTGTTAGTTAAGGAAACAATTAATAATAACTGTGTAAAAAGACAAAAACAATAAAACTACAGTGTGTATTTCAAAAACCTGTTATAAGGAAATGATAGACTTCTTTAAAGTATGAAAGAAAGATTTAATGATGTTTACTGTATGGAGTAGTGAATGTAAAGGAGTGTGTTAAAACTCCTTAAAAACTGCCTTGAAGGCAAAACAAATGGATGTAAGGGGCCTTTGAGATGCGCGTTATCAAAGCAAATTTGCAACATTGTAAGAAAACCGTTAAAAGAACCGAGATGACGTCAATTTCTGCATAACCACCAGCAAGGTTGTTGTTGCATAAGGTGTTGAAAAATGTCAGAGGTAGGGTTAATTTGTACCTAGAACTGAAGGTTTTGGGATTATAGCAGAAGTAGTGGTTTTTATTTTTCATGCTTTAGTTGGGGAAACAGCAGCATTAACGTCAAGTATGAAATAGCAGAATGTGACTAAGCAGGGTGAAAAAAGAAATAAGATTATCAGTCGATTGACTAGTTATATTTAGGAGGTACCAATTATTATATTTTTCAAACTAGGAATACCAACTTATAAATGTTAAAAAATCTCTTTATTTGTATCAAAGATTAAAATGTGATAGACAAACCAAGGGGAATTAGACAAACATACACATTTATATACATTCCTGGGGGTTCAGCATATATAATTTCTCTAATAATAACATAGAAGGTCATAGACTTTTACCCAACAAGATAACAACTAAGTCGTCCTTAGGGTATAGTTTTATAAGTATAGACGTTTGTACTCTAGTGTCTCGTGCCCAATGTGGGAGAGGGACAACTTGTAAGAGAGAAATAATACAGATTTCAAACCCCTATATGGATTTCGAACAAAGTTCTGAAACAACAGTTAATGAAGACCTTCCATTAGATTACTGAGCTCCCAGTATACATATGGATTAAACCTCCAACGCTTGACGCGTTTCGCCTTCTCAATGTCAGAAGGCTCATCAGAAGACTTTTGGGGTTACAGAAATAATGTTCCGTCTAAAAGCAAAAGGATTGGCAAAACATTAGTTTACAAACAGAAAAATCTTGAAAATAGCTGCACAAGTCTAGATGGTACAAAGTCAAGTACAGAGAAATAAACATATATATATGTGCAAGGCCACCTAAATATATTACATACAATAAGTATACAAGAAATATATAATTAATCTAGTTGGACATATATGCATGTTCCCAAAATTATGTAAATAATTTTTGATGGTAAGAAAGGAATGAGGAGACATACCTTATAACCGTACATGCCAAATAAACAAATTCTTCGATAAGGCAAGAATACCCAAAAAGGTCAATAAGCAATAGATAGAGAGACCACGAAATTTTTCTGATAGAATCAAAATAAACAGAGAAATATATATTTTACCACAGGAAGATGGTGCATATCATATATGTAAACTAAATGAAGGACTGCAGTACACATGGCAGCGTGCTTACCTAAGGTATTTGTTGTATGGTCATGAATGGGGCATCCAAAGAATTGGACATACTAGGGCATAGATAAACTGTGTGGGGACAGAGGTATATCAAGATCAAGAAAGGTATTTGACACAAAATAGATAGAGATATCAAGAAAATCGCTTTTGGTAAAGAAATCATATTAAACCAAAGCACAACGTCACATCAGCCTCTAAAGGCTCTAAGATCAAAACTGGGGTCATAGTAAGAATCCCTCCAGTTGACCAATAAGTATATCTAGCCGTGCCCAGTATACCCATGTATACAAAAGAGTGTTTCTTGATTATCAATAAAAGTGACAATACAAGTTAATATAGATCTAGCAGTGCCCAGTATGCCTATGTATACAAAGAGTGTTCATTAACCATACATGTAGAAATAGGTCTAACAGTGCACAGTATGCCCATGTGTGCAAAGGGTGTTCATTAGTTATCAGTACAAGTAACAATACATATAGCTGTATCTTAAGAGAGGAAATAATACCTCATCTTAGTACAGCACATATGTTTAATTCATCCTTTATAACAAAAGAGTGGTCAAAAATGAAAAAATTAGCCCATAATTAGAATCAGAATGGAAAAAGGGTTGACAGCATCTATAACTCACCCACTATGTAGTCATCCTGTGTCTCTGAATGCCTAGAGGAGAATGAATATACTTCTCTTTTATAGGGCAAAGCTTAGCTACTCATTGGTGATTAGTGGTAACAGGTGATGCAGGATCGCAATCACCTGTTCCTAATGCTGTCATTCTAAAGAAAAAAAAAAAAAAAAAAAAAAAAAAAAAAAAAAAAAAAAAAAAATGAAAAAAGAAATAAGGCAACTTGCGCAGTAGATGTTGAAACAGGCAGGTAAATGTAAAAAGCAACGTAAATCCGGAGATGTATATAACATTATGCAACTGCAGGCCTAGTGCCGGGTATAAGGAAGTTGCGTAAAAAATGTAAATATTAGCAGATATTATGGAAGTATGTAAATCTGCATATACAATGCACGTGTGAAAGGGGACCCAGTCAGTAATAGAGTGTAAAATATTTGGTATGTAAAAGTAGTTAATGTCCTACTGGGATGAGAGGGACTTTGACATGAGCTTAATTTCAAATAGCATCATAAAGGTAGAAAAAACTGCATTTGCCGCATGTGGCGCATAGCCACAGCATAACTGCAGGACTTGCTGGCTGTTGCATTAATCCTCATAGTCATTATAATCGCCATAGTAGTCAGTATAGAGTTATTTGCAGCAGGTGCAGCAATTGGGGTTTAGCAGTTGTGGCAGGTACTGTATCGAAAAAAAAAACGGAGGGTGAGCGCGCTATTTTTCATGGTGGGACCTGCCGCAAGTTCCCCTATACTTACTATGGCGATTAGCGAAACGACACCAGAAGTGCAGGAGTTATGCGATGGCAATGGAGCAAACAAAGCTGATGCTATTCTGTCAGCACATCTGGCGCGATTTCAAATAGCCGCTGATGTGAACTGGCCAGGTAGCATTACCACCAAACTGTTAAATATAAGACAGGTAGTAGTGCTACAGAGTAATTACAAAGAAAAATATTACAAATTGACATATAATGATTTAACGTACTCGTAAGAGTGTGATGACTGACTCCTAACTCCACAAAAATTATCAAAGAGCCTGTAAGGGGTTAAAGTACCACAGGCACGCATACAAAATACTGAACGATCAATCAAAATAAGAATAGTATTAAAGTATTTAGTACTAAAATGGCAGTAGTAGACCACATAGTAACATCGGCATTGAATAGGCAAGAAAATAGAAGGGGTTAATGTACCACTTACATCCTATAAAACAGTGTGGATAAAAAATTAAATAAGAAATGGTATAGAAGAAGTTAATTATAAAAAGTCATGAGTACAGCACATAGTGACACATTTAGTGAATAGCAAACAGAATGTAGGGGGTTAATGTAGCATTTAGAACCCTATAAAACAATAGTGTGGGAAAACAAAATGGCAAATGGCATAGAAGTGGTTAATGTTGAAATAGGCTTAGTAGAGCACATAGTGAGATAGCAAGTGGGGCAGAAATAGAATGTAAGGGGTTAATGTAGAAATTGCCTTAGGGCCCTTTCACATCAGCTCTTTTGATCAAATTGCGGTCGATGCTGTGAAAAAAATGCATCTGCCGCAATAGCGACATTACCATTGCACTTGCGGCGCGGTTGCGGTATACCCAATAGAAACGATAGGGAAACTTGCGGCAAGTGTTTGCGGAAAAAAAAAACGCACTTGCCGCACCTGCCGCAAGTCCCCCTATAGTTTATATGAGGATTTCCGCAACCGCACCGCAAATGCAACGTTTAAGCGGCAATCGCGCCAGATGCGTTTTTTTCACCGCATCTGGCGGGAAGTGCAAAAAACGCTGATGTACTGCAGATAGTTACACAGTTATTGAATAGCAAACAGAATAGAAGAGGTTAATGTATGAGTTTAAACCCTATAAAGTAGTTATGGTGGAAACTAAAATACAAAAGGCATAGAAGAGGTTAATGTAAAAATGGCCTTAGTACTGCACATAGTGAGATAGGAAGTGGAGCACAAATAGAATTGAAGGGGTTAATGTAAAAATGGCCTTAGTACTACACATAGTGAGATAGGAAGTGGTGCACAAATAGAATTGAATGGGTTAATGTAAAAATGGGCTTAATACTACACTTACACAGATAGCAAGTGGAGCAGTAATAGAATATAAGGGGCTAATGTGAAAATGGCCTTAGTACTGCACTTACTGAGATAGCAAGTGGAGCAGTATTAGAATAGAAGGGGTTAATATATTAGGAAAAAAAGAGGAGACGATGGTGAAATGTAGCTGATATTAAATTAGTATAAAGAAGGGGTTAATATAAGCATAGGCATTAGGAATATATACTCTGATGTGAGATTGTACTGTAAAAACAGCTTTTTAACTTTTACATTATTCAGAAATTCAAACTTCGCGCTCTAAGATGGCGGACGCGAAAAGTTAATTCATAAAAAGCCGGCAGACGCCAGCCGCAATGTGATTGGGCAGCGGAAACTTCATAAAATGGCGCCGTAAATCCGGTTGGTCGGCGCTACTGTGTGAAGATGCCGCTGTCCAATCACAACTGAGCGGGGCGGAGCTACAGACTTCCAGGGTCCCGAACGGCGAATCCGAAAATCGCACCAGGCGCTCGGCAAGGAAAATGGCGATTTCCCCGCTGTGCGGCGACCAATCGGAATCAAAGCGCCAAGTCAAACAACCAATGACAATCGGGGCTCATTTCTTAATGGATGTGTATGGGAAAACGCCCTCCAATGAGAATCGCGGCGCCATTTTTGAAAATACACAGCGGCCAATCACAATCGTCCCTCAATTCTCAATGCAACTCTATGGGAAGAGGCGCTGAGAATGCGATTGGTCGGCGGGCACCGTGAAGAGCGGCAATTTGTATCGGCGGCGCCTGCATGCGTGTTCGGGCACAGCGGTCTCATAGACCGCGGAGGGCGCTAGAAGCGCCGAAGTTTGCGCTTGTAGCGCAAAAGTCGGCGCTTGCAGCGGCGAAGTGTCCGAACTGTGGCGCAGGCTCCATGCAGCGCCGGTTGGCGCTGCATGGGGCAAAATAGTAAAAGTAGTGAAAATAAAAGATAGAAAAAGAGGTGAAAATAAAAGTCAGCATCAGGAATATAGCTTCTGATGTGAAAAGGTAGATTTGCCAAAGGATATCTTAGCTGATCAATCGCAGATCCCGATCCGGCGCTTGCTTCCCGACGTCCCGCACGAAGGATGGATATCTCGGCTGAAATGTAGTCCAACAGATGGTGCAGCGGTAGCTTCTCGTTCTCTCAGAAAGACCCTCACGAAGGATGGATTTCTTGGCAGAAATATAATCCAACAGATAGTCCAGCGATAGGTTCTCGTTCTCCCACAAAGAGGATTCAAAGAGGTTGAAGAATCAAAGTTCGCGCTATAAATAAGCGGCCTTATCTCATTGGTGGGCGGCAACATCAGAAAGATGGCGCCATGAATGTCATTGGTCGCTGTGTTTTTTCAAAACTCGCGGCTTGATTGTGATTGGAGGACGGCTTCCGATACATAGAGAAATAAAGATATTTTATGGCCGGGCCCCTGGTTCTATTTTCGGGCAGGCGACTCGGCTCTGAAGCATCGTTCGACGGGGCCGGAAACTCGCAATCAGCGCTTCGCAGCAATAGCTAGCGTATCACCAACGACTCGCAATGATTGCGAATCGTTAGTAAGGCTTTAGGAATGTCCGCGAACCGCTGAATGCGAGTTTCCGGGCACGTCGAAAGAGGCGAGTCGCCTGGCCGAAAATAGAACCAGGGGCCCGGCCATAAAATCGCCGACACACCGCTAATGTATCTCTATGGCATTTGTAAACATGGCGCCGCGATTCTGATTGGTCGCTATCTGCTAACGCCGACCAATCAGATTGCGCCCTCACTTCGCATAGACATACATTAGCGGTGTGTCGGCGATTTTATGTCCGGAAAATAGAACCAGGGGCCCGGCCTTAAAATCGCCGAGACAGTGCTAATGTATGTCAATGGGAAGTGAGGCGGTCTTCGAATTGCCTGACAGCAGTCGACAGCGAACAATCAGAAGAGCGCCTCACATCTCATACAGATAGAATGGAGGATTTTTCGTCCATTCTCTCTCAATGAGAAGTGAAGAGGACGTCGGATGCGGAAGATGGCGGAAAGAAGACAGAAGACCCCTGGGGCCGGAGGAAGAGCCGGAGATGGCGGAAAGAAGAGAGAAGACCCCCGGGGCCGGACGAAAAAGACGCCTGGCCGAACGGAGGAGAAGTGGATCGGACAGACGATCAGATGAATAAGAAGACATGTAAGTGATCGACGGCGGCGTTAGAGAAGGGTACGGCGGGGCTTAGGGGGTAGGGGCTTAGGTGCGGCGGGGCTTAGGGGGTAGGGGCTTAGGTGCGGCGGGGCAGGGGTAGGGGCTTAGGTGCGGCGGGGTAGTGGCTGCGGCGGGGTAGTGGGTTAGGTGCGGCTTCGGGGGTAGGGGCTTAGGTGCGGCAGAGGGTAGAGGCTGCGGCGGGGTAGTGGACTTGATGCAGCGGGGTAGTGGCTGCGGCGGGGTAGTGGCTTAGGTGCGGCAGAGGGTAGGGGCTTAGGTGCGGCGGGGTAGTGGCTGCGGCGGGGTAGTGGGTTAGGTGCAGCAGGGGGTAGGGGCTTAGGTTCGGCTTGGGGGGTAGGGGCTTAGGTGCGGCAGAGGGTAGTGGCTGCGGCAGGGTAGTGGACTTGATGCGGCGGGGTAGTGGCTGCGGCGGGTTAGTGGCTTAGGTGCGGCAGAGGGTAGGGGCTTAGGTGCGGCGGGGTAGTGGCTGCGGCGGGGTAGTGGCTTAGGTGCGGCAGGGGGTAGGGGCTTAGGTGCGGCTTCGGGGGTAGGGGCTTAGGTGCGGCAGAGGGTAGTGGCTGCGGGGTAGTGGGCTTGATGCGGCGGGGTAGTGGCTGCAGGGGGTAGGGGCTTAGGTGCGGGTTAGGGGGTAGGGGCTTAGGTGCGGCGGGGCAGTGGCTTAGGGGGTAGGGTGCGGCAGAGGGTAGGGGCTTGATGCGGCTTAGGGGGTATGCGGCGGGGCTTAGGAGGTAGGGGCTTAGGTGCGGCGTGGCAGGGGTAGGGGCTTAGGTGCGGCGGAGTAGTGGCTGCGGCGGGGTAGTGAGTTAGGTGCAGCAGGGGGTAGGGACTTAGGTGCGGCTTCGGGGGTAGGTGCTTAGGTGCGGCAGAGGGTAATGGCTGCCGCGCGTAGTGGCTTAGGTGTGGCAGGGGGTAGGGACTTAGGTGCGGATTCGGGGGTAGGGGCTTAGGTGCGGCAGAGGGTAGTGGCAGCGGCGGGGTAGTGGGCTTGATGCGGCGGGGTAGTGGCTGCGGCGGGGTAGTGGCTTAGGTGCGGCAGGGGGTAGGGGCTTAGGTGCGGGTTAGGGGGTAGGGGCTTAGGTGCGGCGGTGCTTAGGGGGTAGTTTAGAGCATTCGGGGGTGGTTTAGAGCATGGCGCTGTACCGCGCGATGGTATATTACAGTCCCATGGGCATACGGGTGTCGGCCCTGATATTATTAGCATTTGTTTTTTTATGTATTATAAATTTTTATTTTATTATTTATAAGTTTTTATTTATTTTTTATTTTTTTAATTAATTTTGTTTTAATAATTTTTTTATTATTATTTTTTATTTATTTTTTTATTATTTTTTTATTATTTATTTATTATTTTTTAAATATTATTTAATAATTTTTTTTATTATTAAATTTATTATGTATTTGAAGTGAGGCTGAGACACAGTTCTCCTTCAGGTCCGCGTATTTAATTTTTTATTAATATTTTTTATTTAATTATTTATTATTTTTTATGTATATTTTTATTATTTTTTAAATATTAATTAATTTTTTTATTATTAAATTTATTATTTATTTAAAGTGAGCCTGAGGCTGAGAGACCGTTCTCCTTCAGGTCCGCTGAAAGGGCTGATATAATTAGCATTTTTTTTTATTTTATTATTATTTTTTTATTTAATTTTTTATTATTTTTTTATTATTTTTGTATTATTTTTTAAATATTATTTAATTATTTGTTTTATTATTAAATTTATTATTTATTTGAAGTGAGGCTGAGACACAGTTCTCCTTCAGGTCCGCTTATTTATTTTTTTTATTATTATTTTTTATTTAATTATTTATTATTTTTTAATTATTTTTTAAATATTATTTAATTATTTTTTTTTATTATTAAATTTATTAGTTATTTTAAGTGAGGCAGAGACACAGTTCTCCTTCAGGTCCGCTTATTTATTTTTTTATTATTATTTTTAATTTAATTATTTATTATTTTTTAATTATTTTTTTATTATTTTTTTATTATTACATTTATTAGTTATTTTAAGTGAGGCTGAGACACAGTTCTCCTTCAGGTCCGCTTATTTATTTTTTTATTATTATTTTTAATTTAATTATTTATTATTTTTTAATTATTTTTTTATTATTAAATTTATTAGTTATTTTAAGTGAGGCTGAGACACAGTTCTCCTTCAGGTCCGCTTATTTATTTTTTTATTATTATTTTTTATTTAATTATTTATTAATTTTAATTATTTTTTTATTATTTTTTAAATAATATTTAATTTTTTTATTATTAAATTTATTAGTTATTTTAAGTGAGGCTGAGACACAGTTCTCCTTCAGGTCCGCTTATTTATTTTTTTATTATTATTTTTTATTTAATTATTTATTATTTTTTTATTATATTTTTAAATATTATTTAATTATTTTTTTTATTATTAAATTTATTAGTTATTTTAAGTGAGGCTGAGACACAGTTCTCCTTCAGGTCCGCTTATTTATTTTTTTATTATTATTTTTTATTTAATTATTTATTATTTTTTAATTATTTTTTTATTATTATTTAAATATTATTTAATTATTTTTTTTATTATTAAATTTATTAGTTATTTTAAGTGAGGCAGAGACACAGTTCTCCTTCAGGTCCGCTTATTTATTTTTTTATTATTATTTTTAATTTAATTATTTATTATTTTTTAATTATTTTTTTTATTATTTTTAATTATTTTTTTATTATTTTTTTTTATGTTAAATTTATTTGTTGAGATACATTAGCGGTGTGTCGACGAATTAACGGCCGGGCCCCTGGTTGTATTTGTCGGGCCGAAAATCGCGGACACACCGCTAATGTATGTCTATGGGCAGTGAGGTGGAATTCTGATTCAGAGAGCGACCAATCAGAAATCGAGCTGACTGCCCATAGACATGCATTAGCGGTGTGTCCGCGATTTTAGGGCCGACAAATAGAACCAGGTGGGCGGCCATAAAATCGGCGACACACCGCTAATGTATTTCAATGGGATATGAGGTGCTCTTCTGATTGGCTGAGGGCATTAGACAGCGACCAATCAGAAGAGCAGTCACATCTCAGGATAGAAGGGCGGATTTTTCGTCCATTCTATCTTATGAGAAGTGAAGAGGACGTCGGAGATGGAAGTTGGCGGAAAGAAGACAGAAGACCCGGGGGCGGACGAGAAGCCGAGATGGCGGAAAGAAGAGAGAAGACCCCCGGGGCCGGAGGAAGAGGACGCATGGCGACGGAGACTTGTGGATCGGACGACGATCAGATGACTAAGAAGGCATGTAAGTGATCGACGGAGGCGTTAGGTTAGGGGACGGCGGGGGCTTCGGGTGTAGGCCTTAGTGTTAGCGACAGCGGCGGGAGCTAGAGGCGGCGGGGCTTACGGGATAGGCTTAGGGGTAGGGGGTTAGGTGCGGCGGGGCTTAGAGGGTAGGGCTTAGGGTTAGGGGGGTAGGGGTTAGTGCGGTTCGGGGTAGGGGTTAGGTGCGGCAGAGGAGTGGCTGCGGGGGGTAGTGAGTTGATGCGGCGGGGTAGGGCTGCGGCGGGGTAGTGGCTTAGGGCGGCAGGTGGGCTTAGTGCGGCTTAGGGGGTAGGTGCGCGGGACTGGGTAGGGGATTGCGGCAGAGGGTAGTGGGTTAGGTGCGGCTTCGGGGTAGTGGGTTAGGTGCGCTGGGGGTAGTGGTTAGGGCGTCGGAGGGTAGGTGGCTAGGGGTAGGGCTTGGGCAGAGGTGTGGCTGCGCCGGGGATGGCTAGGGCGGCAGGGGTAGGGGGAAGGGTATGGCTGCGGCGGGAGTGGCTTAGGGCGGCGGGGGAGGGGTTCGGCGGGGTAGTGCTAGGGTTAGGGCGGCAGAGGTGTGGAGGCGGGTGTAGTGGCTTAGGGCGCAGGGGGGTAGGGGCTTGCGGCAGAGGGTAGTGGCTGAGGCGGGTTAGTGGCTTAGGGCGGCAGGGGGTAGGGGCTTCGGCGGGGGTAGTGGTAGGGGCTTAGGTGCGGCAGAGGGTAGTGGCTGCGGCGGCGGGGTAGTGGCTTAGGGAGGCAGGGGGTAGGGGCTTGCGGCAGAGGGTAGTGGCTGCGGCGGGTAGTGTGTTAGGGCGGCAGGGGGTAGGGGCTTGGCGGCGGGGTAGTGGCTTGGGGTTAGGTGCGGCGGGGTAGTGGCTGCGGCGGGGTAGGTGGGCTTAGGGCGGCTAGGGGGTAGGGCTTAGGTAGGTGCGGCTAGGGGGTAGTGGCTTAGGGCGGCAGGGGGGTAGGGGCTTGCGGCGGGGGTAGTGGTAGGTTAGGTGCGGCAGGGGTAGTGGCTGGTGGCTAGGGGTAGTGGGCTTGGGCGGTAGGGGTTAGGGCGGTGGCTCGGGGGTAGGGGGTTAGGGCGCTGGTAGGGCTTGCGGCAGAGGGTAGTGGCTGCGGCGGGGTATGTGGGCTTAGGGCGGCAGGGGGTAGTGGGTTGCGGCAGAGGGTAGGTGGCTGCGGCGGGGTAGTGGCTTAGGGCGGCGGGGGTAGGGGCTTCGGCGGCGGGTAGTGGGCTTAGGGGTTAGGTGCGGCAGAGGGTAGTGGCTGCGGCGGGGTAGTGGCTTAGGGCGGAGGGTAGGGGCTTGCGGCAGAGGGTAGTGCGCGGCGGGGTAGTGGCTTAGGGCGGCAGGGGGTAGGGCTTGGCGGCGGGGTAGTGGCTTAGGGTTAGGTGCGGCAGAGGGTAGTGGCTGCGGCGGGAGGTAGTGGCTTAGGGCGGCAGGGGGTAGGGGCTTGCGGCAGAGGGAAAGTGGCTGCGGCGGGGTAGTGGCTTAGGGCGGCAGGGAGGGTAGGGGCTTGCGGCTAGGGGTAGTGGCTGCGGCGGGAGTGGCTCGGCGGGTGTGGCTTAGGGGCGGCAGGGGGTAGGGGCTTCGGGCGGCGGGGTAGTGTCTAGGGGTAGGTGCGGCAGAGGGTAGTGGCTGCGGCGGGGTATGGCTTAGGGGCAGGGGGTAGGGGGTTGCGGCAGAGGTAGTGGCTGCGGCGGTGTAGTGGCTTAGGGCGGCAGGGGGTAGGGCTTGGCGGCGGGGTAGTGGCTTAGGGTTAGGTGCGGCAGAGGGTAGTGGCTGCGGCGGGGTAGTGGCTTAGGGCGGCAGGGGGTAGGGGCTTGCGGCAGAGGGTAGTGGCTGCGGCGGGGTAGTGGCTTAGGGCGGCAGGGGTAGGGGCTTCGGCGGGGTAGTGGCTTAGGGGTTAGGTGCGGCAGAGGGTAGTGGCTGCGGCGGGGTAGTGGCTTAGGGCGGCAGGGGGTAGGGGCTTGCGGGCAGAGGGTAGTGGCTGCGCCGCGGGGGTAGTGGCTTAGGGCGGCAGGGGGTAGGGGCTTGCGGCAGAGGGTAGTGGCTGCGGCGGGGTAGTGGCTTAGGGCGGCAGGGTGTAGGGGCTTCGTCGGCGGGGTAGTGGCTTAGGGGTTAGGTGCGGCAGAGGGTAGTGGCTGCGGCGGGGTAGTGGCTTAGGGCGGCAGGGGGTAGGGGCTTGCGGCAGAGGGTAGTGGCTGCGGCGGGGTAGTGGCTTAGGGCGGCAGGGGGTAGGGGCTTCGGCGGCGGGGTAGTGGCTTAGGGGTTAGGTGCGGCAGAGGGTAGTGGCTTAGGGCGGCAGGGGGTAGGGGTGTTTTAGAGCATGGCGCTGTAGTATACAGCGCGATGGTATACTACAGTCCCATGGACATGCGCGTGTCGGCCCTTAAGCGCCAGCGGAGATTGCGAGTCGTTGGCGCTTATGGGCATGGGACTGTAGTATACTATAGCGGTGTACACTACAGTCGTATGGGCTTCTGTGGCTTGGTTAGCGGTGGGTGGAAGCGACTCGCAATGCCCGCTTTGCGGGCATTGCTTCGCGAAGCTGCAACGACTAGCAATGCCCGCTTTGCGGGCATTGCTTCGGGAGTCGCCGTGGCCACGTAGCGGCCACGGACAGAGTCCGGGAGAAACAGCCTGGACTCGCTAACCAAGCCACCGGAAGTTGCGCCGCTCCGACGGAAGTCAGTTACGGCAATTATATAATAGATTAGGATAGCTTATGTAATTAAGTGTTGCACTCATAACATCAATGGATGCAAGGTAAAGATCAGGTATATATATTATCTAAAACATAACAGGGATACACTCTTTGGTGCAGCTATATTATATATCACATTCTCCGTATTTTCGAACCTAGAGATGCAAATCACAAGGTTGTAGAGGCCACAGCACCAGGGGACAGATGTGTTACAGGTGACTCACACCATTTCTCCCAGATCCTGCGTGACTTTATTGTCTATTTCTATATACTATATTCTCATATCGTATTGTATCATTTACTAATTTTTTTCATTGATTAATAGTAGGCGGTTTACTTAGACTCGCGCAGAAATATTTTGACTTTTGTGTGGCCACATTTCCTCATTCACAATTTCCAGATGATCAGAGACACACTATGTGAGATGCATGCGAAGTCCCTGGCCTCTCTGAATGGGAGCGAGGCAGCCGCTTGTGATTCTATGCAGCTGACGCGCTCCTGTTCAGAGTGACAGCAGCTGGGCTGGGTGAATCATACAAAACTCATGCGAGTATCTTGCATGCATCTCGCATAGTATGTCTGCCCGAGCAAAATGATCACAGTCTCTGACTTCTTTGCGTACCATTGAGTCACACACTTGGGCTCTTCAACCTACCACTGAGGTGCACTCTTTAGCCTGTATGCTTACCCCAGAGGCGAACCTTTGGGCTTTTCAGCCTGCTATCGGGTTTCACTCTTTGACCTTTGTGTACACAACCAGGGCACATTCTTGTGCCTTTTTTCACTGCCACCAGGACACACTCTTGGGCTTCTCAGCCTGGCCCTGAGATGCAATTTTGTGTTGTTTTTTTATTACCAGGGCGCACTTTGGGGGATTTTTTTGCCTGTTACTGGGCACACGTGTCCTTTTTAGCCTGCCTCCTGGGGCACTCTTTGGTTTTTCTTTTTCGAAGCACACCCTTTGCGTGCCACTGGAGCACAACCTTTACACATACCACCCTACAGTGACTACAGTACAGATCAAACCTGATCAAAAGCAAAATATATACATCAAATGACTTACCAGGAACATAACATCTGGCCACTCATGTCTTCTCATGGGAGTAGGGTCTCTTCCTTCCCTTCTCTATCTACTGCAGTCCTTTATGACAACTTCCAGCCATGACTTGAGACTTTGCAGACTTTGCCGTCCACGGGTTTTCTGCTCCACATATTTTCTGCCGATCATCACTGTCCTGAAAAACAACGATGAATCAAATATTTTTATTATCCAAAAAATAGACTAGTACAAAACATCAACATACATTACCCTCAGATTTACACGTTTTCACAAATTAACTCTCCCCTCCCTTCCCACCCCACCTCCCCTTGCAGACATCAAGTACATCTTCTCATTTCATCGAATCAATTGCTAGCAAATCCAAACATGATACAGACCAACAACAAATATCTTATAGGCTGGAATATGAGTCCGTCCTCCACTCCACCCCCAGGGATAAATTCCCCTAATCACTCCTCACCTCTTCCATGCATTCCATAATTTATCGAATATTGTCATAGCGTTTCTCTTATAATAAACTAGATAGAATACCCGATGCGTTAGAATCGGGCCACCATGTATGTAGTTGACATACCATATGGCGGTACATCGTAGAAAATGCATAGCAGCACTATAGTATGTGGTGGTACATTACGGCACATGTATAGCAACACAATGGTATATGGTGATACATTACAGCACATGTATAGCAGCACTATGGTATATGGCGGTACATTACAGTATATGTAAAGTAACACTATAGTATATGGCGGTACAGTATAGCACATGTATAGCAGCACTATAGTATATGGCAGTGTATTACAGTATATGTACAGGCGCACTATGGTATATGGCGGTACATTACAGCACATGTATAGCAGCTCTATAGTACATGGCGATACATTACAGGATGGAGCCGGGGGGGGGGGGGGAGGGCAGTATGGAGCCAGGGGGGCAGGATGGAGGCTCGGCGATCAATGCAGGATGGTGCGCAACATTTAAGATAGCGTCCGGGAAGTCTCGCGAGACTTCCCGGACGCCATATTGGATCCAGTCCTCTGTGGCGGCGACATACTTCGTCCAAGATGGCGTCCGGGAAGTCTCGCGAGACTTTTCGGATGGCATCTGGGATCTCGCGAGAGTTCCCGCACGCCATTTTGGAGGAAACATGTCGCCGGGACGGGAGGAGTGGAGCCAACATGGTGGGGTCGGCAGCGGAGCGAAGATCATTGGCTGGAGGTGGCGGCGAAGACGATGGGCCAGTGTTAAGTATGGCAGGCAGAGTGAGTGAGGGTATGAGTGTGGAGGTGCTGAGCAAGGGGGGGGCGCAAGGACAGTGGAAGGGTGGGGGGACATGTGTGTGTGGACGTGGCAACTGAGGGGGGAAGGGTGTGATGAGAAGTGTAGTGTCGGAGGGTGTGTGGAGGAGTGGGGAGTGTGATCCGAGTGTGTGTGGGGCCGCAGCTTGTACCGATGGCGGGAGTGGAGCTTTTGAAGCTCCAGTTCTCGGCAACGGGTGTCCATATTGGAGCACCCAGGGCGGGTGTACATGCAACTTCTTCAGTCAGGATGTGACGTACCATACTGTTACATCGTGATAGAAGTTGCCTTAGGGTTTTATTATAATAGATACCTAAAGCAGTACCGAAGTGCAGCGGTGCAAGTGTGCAGCGGGTGCGGGCAGGAGGGGGCCAGGGAAGAGCGGCCAGGAGGGGGCCGGGGAGGAACACCCGACCGCTGTTCCCCGACCCCCCTGCCCGAAGCAGAGTATGCGGGGGCTCAGGTTTCAGCGCTGTGCGCGGAGGCTCAGGGTCAGCGCAGTGCGCGGAGGCTCAGGGGTCAGCGCCGTGCGTGGAGGCTCAGGGGTCAGCGCCGTGCGTGGAGGCTCAGGGGTCAGCGCCGTGCGCGGAGGCTCAGGGGTCAGCGCCGTGCGCGGAGGCTCAGGGGGTCAGCAGAGGACGGAGGCACTCTGCCTGCCATACTTACCACCAGGCCATCGTCTTCCCCGCCGCCGCATCTTCGCTCCACCAACCCCACCATCTTGGCTCCACTCCTCCGTGCCGGCGACATGTTTCTTCCAAAATGGCATCCGGGAACTCTCGCGAGACTTCCCAGACGCCATATTGGATCCAGTCCTCCGGGGACGGTGATATGTCGGAGAAACGGAGGACTGCGGTCAGCGGCGGACGCCAGAGGAACCAGGCGGCGGCGGGGAAGACGCAGGGCCGGTGGTAAGTATAGCCGACACTGCATGGAGGTGTGTGTATGCGTGCACGTGTATGCGTGCGCGTGTGCGGCCATATGAAAACACCCAAGGTGGGTGTACAGGCTACTTCAGCCAGGATGTGACGTAGCATACCGTTACATCCTAACGGATGTAGCCTTAGGGTTTTATTATAATAGATACTTTCTTGAAGCCTTATTGTATAGTCCACTTGTTTAATACAGTCATATGAAAACGTTTGGGCACCCCTCTTAATCTTACTCTTTTTTTTTTATGTTTAAAATTGTTTTTTTTGCAACAGCTATTTCTGTGTGATATACTGTATGTAATAACTGATGGACACAGTAATATTTCAGGTTTGAAATGAGGTGTATTGTACTAACCAAAAATGTGAATTATGCATTATTTCAAAATTTGACAGGTGAAAAAGTATGGGCACCTCAACAGAAAAGTGACATTAATATTTAGTAGATCCACCTTTTGCAAAAAGTCATTTCCTGTAGTTGTTAATGAGTTCCTGGATCCTAGATGAAGGTATTTTTGACCATTCCTCTTTACAAAACAATTCCAGTTCAGTTAAGTTTGATGGTCGCCGAGCATGGACAGCCCTCTTCAAAACATCCCACAGATGTTCAATGATATTCAGGTCTGGGGACTGGGATGGCCAAATAAGAGTAATATTAAGAGGGGTGCCCAAACTTTTTCATATGACTGTATATTCTGTCCTAGTTGGGGGCTTGGCCCTGATCCAGTTCTTAGCAATCAGCTTTCTAGTCATAAATAACTATCTGGCAACTGCCACCTTTTGTGCATTATTAATATTAATTTCTTCTACATACCCCAATATACACACCAACGGAGTCCGCGGCACCACACATCCATACGTTTTCTTCAATCAGACGAAGTACTACTACCCAAAACACTTGCAGTCTCAGACATTCCCACAACATATGCAAAATACCAACTCCCTCAGTCATACATCTCAGACATTCAGAAGTATCTCTCACACCAACCTTATATAAGAATTCAGGGGATCTATAAGCTCTATGAATAGTAAATAGCTGCGACATCCTTCACAGCTCACTTAAGGAGAGTTTGGGAACATATTCCAAAATGGACTCCCACACTGTCTTCAACTACACCTATTTCTTCCTCCCATTTTCCTCGAGTCCGATAGGATGTCGCAGCAAGTGTGGAGAAGGTCTTTGTACACGGTGGAAATCACTCCTTTCGTGGACCCCATTATGCAAATGTAATCTAGTACAATATCTTTCTGCAGAGTCAATGCACTCAGGCGTACTTGACACCCATAAGCAAGTTGAACCCTACTGGAAACGATCCGTGTACGGCAAATGAAATTCAGCCTGCAGAGTTTCAAATGTTTTTAGTTTTTGATTTATCAACAACTGTGAAACATAGCAGATCCCTTTATGAGACCAGTCTCTTTGATCCCTTAATTTATGGAATTCACTCAACTTATCATTCATCCATGCAGTCCATTCATCTGGCAGTCCATTAACTTCCCTAAGTATTTTCATCTTGTTCCAGATTCTATGGATAAGGTACAGCGTGGGGAACCTCCGACCCAGTCTACCAAAAGTACCAGCCTCCAATCCCTGTACCAAAGGAGCTCTTTGTAGTGTCCCAGACTACAACCCTTAGATGCAATCCCATCATTGTTCTTAAAAAAATGTATCTATCTCACCCATAATTCTATCCATGCCCAATGATTTCAACCATTCTGGGTGTACCTTCCACTCCCCTTTCTGACCTCTGGATCCCTTACCAATACGCCATACCACCTACAATGGCTTATGGTCCAAGACCACCCTTGGCAGGTATTCTACATTCACAATCCATAAATCCATATATCTATTTCCAATGTCCATGTCTATATGCGACATCGAGTCATAAGATGCAGATAAACAGGAGTAACATTTCAACTCCAAATTTCTCGCCCTCCACAAATCCACTAAATCAATTTCTCTAATAAGTCTTACAAAGGGTGTCTCTCCATCTCCCTCCATGCTGCGCACAACTGCCCGTCTTCTATCTAACTCACGGTTAAGAACATTGTTCATATCTCCAATCACTAATAATGGTATCCCCACCATGTGCCTAGTCAACTCAAGAATCTCTTGTAATTTCTTTCTCCCCCCCCCCCCCCTCCCGAGTATGGTGGTGGAAAATATACAGCAACCAGACATATCAATTGCCCATACACACGACACACCAAAAAAAACATACTATCCATCCTTATCTACTCGCACCACCGCTTCTTCATATGGCAGTGAAGTATGGACCAGGACCGAGAACCCCCCTTGCATAGTTTGAATATGTAGCACGATACGCATATCTAATCGATTTTCTGGCCAGGACTCCAACTCGTTCTCTAACCAAGTGGGTTTCCAGTAAACATATTATGGACAGCTTATATGATAGAGGGAAACGGGTGGCGGTGTTAAGGCACGCTCTGCCAGACCCCTATTATTCCATCTTAGCACTTTAACATCTCTCATCTTGTATTAAGACTGTATACATCTGCTCCAAATCCCTCCATGTCCACTGTCTACAATTACCCTCACCTCGTCTTCCCCATCCCACCCTGTCCTCCCTGCCACCCTTCCAACCATGTCCAACAACCAAATCTTTAGGCAACTTTACCTTTAACAACTCTCCCTCCCTTTCTAAGCTCCTAACTACTCTCCCTCTCCCCTTTCCACCCTCCCTAATTACCGTATCTCTAGTGAAAGTGGGGTAAATCAACGCCTAACCTCTCCAACGCCTTCCTGTTCTATTTAGACCGCAGTCTACGCTTTGTTATTTGCTCACCCAATATATCAAATGCACCTCTATACCTCCCGCCTTATGTCAACATCACAACATTTAACATTTTGTGTACTTGTTAGACCAACCACACCGCAACATCCCAACCACTTCCCCACCATCAAAAAGTTTGCCATCAGTAATCCTCCCAACTAAAATCCATCGACAACTGTCTAGAGTCTCAGTCTCATTTCTCCCTTCCCTCTTGTTATTCCTGTCAATCCACTCCATGGCGTCCTCTGGGGATTGAAAAAAAGGCACTCGACCCAGTGCAACCAGGCGTAGTCTCTGGCAGGGTACATCATTGAATACACCAGGCCCAGTCCTCTCAAGCGCTTTTTCACTTCAATGAATCTCATCCTTTGTTTTTGGACTATGGTCGAATGATCCGAGTAAAAGGAAATATGTCCAATCGTCAAATCCTTAATGGTTCTGGCCTCTCTCAAAATTTTATCTGTGTCCCGATAATTTAGAATTCTAGCTAGTATAGTACGTGGGGCCAAGTCAGGAGGGGAGGTTGGGGTCCCGTGGGAACTCTGTGTGCTCTCTCCACCTCAAATACTCTGGAAAGGTTCTCTTCCCCTATTTTTGATCTGAGCCACGATTCTATAAACTAAGCTGGTTCTAAGCCCTCTGCTTTTTCCGGGACCCCCACTATCCTGATATTGCTTTGTCTAGAAATGTTTTCTAGATAATCAGTTTTAGCATTAATATCTGTAAATTGTTTTGCATATTGTTTTTGAGCTTTCTGCAGTTTAACAATCTGATCTTCTGCAGTGCTCACTCTTAGTTCCACTTCACCAGTCCTGATATCAGCCTTTTTCATATCAGCTATGATGCTGGCCACTTCTCCCTAAATCCCATTTACTTGTTGGGTCAAGGTTGTTAAGGTTTATTTACAGAAGGACACAATATCCTCAAATAGAAAACGAAACTGAGGACCCAGCTATTTTGGGACCCGGCTATTTGAGGTGGGGAGCAGAGAGGCAGTCAGAGGTGGGACCTTAGGAGCACTGCAAATGCGCATGCGCACGATGTGCCGCCCTGCAGTGAGGATGATGAATAATCTACTGCGGGGAAGGCGCACTGTGCACGCGCCGGCACTCCAGGAACTTGTTGTGCAGTGCGCACGGCGCATGCCCGGCAACTTATAGCACAGCGCAGGCGCGGGCTACAGAACGCTGAGGGGGTGGAGGCCACAAGCAAACGCCGAGGCAGAGGGGTGATTGACAAAACAGGGGTGGCACAGAGACGCAGGAAATCCCGCCTCCCGGTCATCGGCCTTGATAACTGACAAATTTTATCTAAGTGCATATTTCAGTGTATATAGGGCACCTAAATACTATATACACCTTCTCTGAATGCAGCCTTAGTGCTGCAGAAGGTGGATAGGTTCGCTTTTATAGTGGGCTCCACTGTGGGCTCTCCATTATTGTGCTCCTCAGTGTCAGCAGGGGTGTCAGCATGGATCCCAGGCTTAGCACTGTCCTGAGATCCTGCAGCCCCCAGCCCTTCCACCTCTTCATCCTGCCCCACTATCTCTTCTGCTCCCAGACCTCTCTCCCTCTGCTCAGGGAAATCCTGCTCCTCCTCCTTCACTCTGACAAACCTTTCTAGTCTTGCTGCGGCCAACATCCTCCTGAAGCAGGCCGCATTCTCCTTGGCCGCCGCCGCCTCAGCATCATTTTGGGTCCGGGTCTCCTCTCCTGCTCAGAGATCCCACTGTCTCCTGCAAGTCAACGCGGGGCTGTGGCCGCCAAATAAAGTACCGGCGGAGTCGCTGGGACCTCCTCTCACGATCTGTGACTTCTTCTTGGCTGCGCGGTGCGGAGATCACAGCGTATGAAGCTTTATGCAGGCGGGAGAACTCAGTGCAGCATCTGCTCACATCCCCAGTTACATATGCAAGTTGAATCAAAAATTTCGCCACTATGCCACTGAATGTAAACATGCACTACACTGTGCCCATGAATATAAAATTCACCACAGTGCACCCTCCGCTCCACTAAGAATACAAATTAATTACAAGCACTGTGACCTCAAATATAAATTCATGGGCCACAGATACAAATGCATATTGCAGCGCTGCTGCAGAAATCCACCCTCTGCTCGCTGCATGGCGCTGTGACACAGGTGGTATGATGATTCCATAGGTTGTGCCACCTGCGACATTAAACGGAAGCTCGACTAAAAGAAGAGAAAGCAGCAACTGGAAGCTCCATGGAAGTCAGAGATGGATATTTTAATTTCACTGCTTTATCATATGCAGTGGCTCATTAATTAATATTCACAGTGATCCTGCACCCTGGTGCTAAAAAAAAAAGTGTCTGTACATCTGTCACCATGTTGCCTTACAGTGTCCCCTCTGCTCAGAAAGGTGTTTTGATGCAGATCCAAGATGGTCATCGCAATTACATGGGGAAATGCCGTATCAGAAAGAAGCGCTCAGACCTTTATTCTCTATGAGACTGTGAGAGAAGCCGAGTGCTCTGATGAATAATCATACTTCGCAAGCAGCGAGGCTACAAGGAGTTGTCCCCAGCTCTGCTGGGATTTCTGATCATGGACTATCGGGAGGATTGGGGCCATGTGTGGCCCTACAGATTGATAAACTATACAGAAAAAATCTGCTGTGGCTCCTTCTGTGTTAGAGATGGGCAGGATCCTTTATACTAGCTTTACCACCAGTCCACCCCTTTCTCCTCTATGTGTCCCATTGATTATTTTTTTATATCCAAATGTATTGTTGAAGCAAACACTAAGACCATTTTTTTCCTACATTAAACGTTGCCTTAATTTAAAAAATCCCAAATAAATAAATAAAAATGTCGAGGAGAGCCATAGGATCACATACTTAATTAACCTTAAGACATAAGGGATGGAGAGAAACGATCCAGAGAGTATATTATTTTACATTGCATAAACTTTGGTTTACATGGCTGCCATTTCCTGTTTGATCACACCATGCCATACTGTGCAAGATGGTGACTGGATCTATGACTACATCCTGTTCCTGAAAGAAGCTGGAGTCCAGAGGAAGACCGACCAATTACAGAATGCCACATCACCTGGAGACCCTCGATCAAGGCCACACCCCCTGATGACCTTATGGATCCGCCCATGGACTAACCCACTGACCAATGAATACATCTGAGTAGGGCTGGCCGAGCCCCTTACTGAGGAAAAGCCTTATGCCTCTTAAAATAAAGCACACTTGGAGCCACACTGGGGGCCGACCAACGAAGAGTGTACATCTGACTCAGCGCGTCTGGTGTCATACTTTTCACACTGGTACTTGATCTATAGCACTTTGGTCAGGAGCAGGCAACTTGTTAATATTAAAATATTAACCATAACAAAAAAATGTAAAACTAAACAAGATTGATATCATAGAGAGCAAACAACCCAAACTATACGGTACCCAGAGTATAAAAGGAAAGTCGATACTGCCAAATATCAATTTTTAATAATGCATCACAAGCGACACATTGAGACTTGATTTGAACATTACATTTAATATTACACTGGACAAAAATATGGACACACTGTAGAGGAGCCTACAATGTGTCAAATGTCCAATGCAACAGGTTAACATTGTTCAGAAAAAAACAAGAAGAAACTGAGCAAAAAAATACATATATCATATCTGGCCTATTTCTAGGTTACATCAATACATAAATCATAATAAAACAAGAGAGAAAAAAAAAAATCTATGCAATGGAGAGGTTAATAGCACAATGCAGTAATTTGGAATGTATAAGTTGAATCCAATGCTAGTGGATTAGTTTTCCTAAAATGTCAGCAGACCTGATAAAGCCCAGACCTCAAAATTCCTGATAGTACACATACCTAGTGACAGTGATGGCAGCACCTTTGCTGCCTGGATCAGCTCCTTTGCTCTCTGGTCCTTGAACTACTAGAATTTGTATCAAAACATAACTTCTTTCTGTTTGGGGACAGATTCTACCTCCAAAAGCGCGGCACTGCGATGCGTGTGGCCAGCGCACAGTCATATGCGAACCTCTTACTTGGTATGTGGGAGTGGGAGGTTCTTGGCGACAACGGGTGGGTCTCTGCCCATGTGCAGTGCTGGCTACGCTACATTGATGATATCATCTGAGGTGGAACCGTCCCTAAACTGGGGGATTTTATCTCCTTCCTGAATACAAACATTAAACCTCACCTATAAGTACCATCCAAATATGACTGAGTTTTTGGATATTAAGATTATGATTCAAGAAGGAGGTACTGTTGGGACCAGCATTTTCAAGAAGACGACCTCTGGGCCATTGCGCAGATACTGGTCCACATATGTCATGGAACCTTTATAAGGAAACCGGTTTTCCCACACACCACCACTGCCCCCTGAGGAAGTGACCCGCCCCAGGGCCGTGGGGCACCCAGTTCCGGGCTTTGATTTACTGGGGATGTCACGGGGCCTGTTGCCTGGTCCCGTGGCCCTGTTGGTCGTTGAAAAGGGGGTTAAATAAAAATTAAATTAACAAAAAGAGTGTGTGACACCACCTACAGTGCTGTTTGCAGAACTCCGGGGTGATAATGATGCAGCTATAGTTGGTAACGCTCCACGGTAGGTGGAGCGGGATCCGTGGGGCAATTGTGGATGAATAGAGGTTTACACAGGGAGGCAGCTCTCCACATAGTCTCGTCTCTGGTGCTGCAGGAGAAGGAGACTCATCAGGTGGAGATGCTGGCAGACAGTCTGTGCTGGGAGCAGGATTAGGGGCTGCAATAACAGATACACACACACTGGGGCTTTGTTTCCATACCTTTTACTGATGGTATTGCAAGGTATCGTCAAGGGTACAGTCCAGGTGGTCGGGTGGCAGTTCAGGATTTCAACACCCGATGAATTGTGAGGCCTCCTTGTTACTGTGTGATTGCTGTAGGTCCTGGGCTGTCTGAAACCCGGCCCTGAACTCTCCTGTGTCCCTCACTTGTATAGCAGGCGGTGAGAACCTTCTGTTGGGCCCCGCTTACTCCTCTGCGGTTCCTGGCTCTGTTGTTGACTGTGCTACAAGTGTCCACCAGGAGACCCAAGTCTCCCTGGTCCTCCAGTCTTCTCTGCTGGGCTAACTGGACCCGCGCCAACTCGGACTCCGATGTCCGGGTTGCTTCTACTGCTTCTCTGGGGTGAACCGTGTGGTTCCTCTGCCCCCTCTCTGGCTCTGGTTCGCCTTGCCTCCGACCCTCACTCTTGGGTCTCTTACACTGGCTAGGCTTCCTCACTGGCACAAGCCTATCACGGCACCGTTCACCAGGACGTCTTCACAGTCCTCCCTGGAACTGCATTGTTTAACTCCTCCCCCAGGCCTGAATTGTAGGGGACCTTGCCTGAAGTCGGCAAGCAGAGCTCCCCCTTGAGGTCTGGGGTGGAAGGTGTTGCATGTGTAAGTTTGCCTGATGTGGAAATCCCTCCCTGCACCAGGTGATCCTGCGGCAACCAAACCAACTTTGATAAACGTGTCGGGGCTTCTCCCTGACACTGCTGGTGCTGCTGCCATCACTGTCACTATGTACATGTACTATTGGGAACTATCAGTGATCAGGGATATTCAGGTCTGGGCTCTATCAGCTCTGCTGACATGTTAGGAAAACTAATCCACTAGCATTGGATTTAATTTATTCATTCCAAATTACGGCATTGTGCTATTAACCTCTCCAATGGATAGATTGTTTTTTCTCTCTTGATTTTTTATGATTTATGTATTGATGTAACCTAGAAATAGGCCAGATACATGATTTGATTTTTTTTTGCTCAGTTTCTTATTGTTTTTTTTTTTTTTGAACAATGTTAAACCTGTTGTATTGATCCCATATGTGATTGCCATAAGGTAAGGCCCCTTTCACACTAGCGTTTTTTACAAATTGCGGCAGACTTACCACATCTGCCACATAATGGCCGCACTTGCGGCAAGCCCCATGCATTGTCAATGTATAGCCGCAGTTCCTGCAGCTGACCGCATTTTTTTCAGCGGCCGCAAGTGACGGAACCACGGCTATACCGCACTTGCCGCAAACCCCATAGACAATGCATGGGGCTTGCCGCAAGTGTGCTGCAAGTGCAGCTGTTACGCGGCAGATGCGGTAAATCTGCTGCATCTGCCGCAATTTGTAAAAACCGCTAGTGTGAAAGGGGCCTAAGAGTGCCATTGATTTTTGTAAGTTGATATAAACAGGGCTGTGGAGTCGGTGCTCCGACTCCTGAATTTCCCAGACTCCAACTCCGACGCCTTCATATATGGCTCATGATAAGTTATAAATTAATTGTAGTACAATGTGAACATCAGGCTTTCATCATTATTATGATACAATAATCAAAATATTTAGACAGAACATAATTTTCAGCACATTCTGCATTGAACTACTGTACCCAATGTATTATATATTTTAGGAGTCAGTCCATTTTCTACTGACTCCAACTCCGACTCCGCCAAAATGGGCTCCGACTCAGACTCTTGACTCCACAGCCCTGGATATAAACCTCACCATGGGAGGGCAGCCTTGTATTTCTGGGTTTTTGTCATTAACTTTTGTCTTGACCTTCCCCACGCTCTTCGGTATAGATACCCGCAGCCTCTCCTGCATTTCCTCCGTGCACATCTCAAAATCCACTTCATCAGAGCAGATACGGCAATAATTGTCCCACCGGTACTGCGTTGACTGTGGAACTGGTGTGAGCTGAGGAAGTCTGCAGGAGGCAGTTGACAAGGTCTCCTTCCTGAAAATGCTGGTCTCAACAGTAACTCCTTCATGAATCATAATGTTAACGTCCAAAAAACTCAATCATATTTGGATGGTACTTATAGATGTGGTTAACGTTGAGATAATTTGCATTCAGGGAGGAGATTAAAGGGAACCAACCACCCCCAATGACCCCCCCGGACTATTAATATTGGTCCCTACACACAGCACATATATGTGCTGCAATGATTTTTGCTAAAAAAACCCGTTTTTAAAACTTGAGATAATGCTTTTTAAAGTTTAAAACGAAGGGACGGATGGGCGGCACTTAGCTGTTTGAAAAGCCGGGTTGCATCTGTCAGTCATCCCCCCCGTGTCCCCTCGCAGCAGTAACGTCCAGCCCTTTGCAGCGTCACAGCCCTGTGCACGGGCTCGCATGCCCGTGCACACGTCATCATCTACAGCCGGGAAGCGAGCGCGCGCTCTGACTTCCTGCGCTCGGCTGTGGAAGTCAGAGCGCGCGCTCCCAACCCGGCTGTAGATGATGACGTGTGCACGGGCATGCGAGCCCGTGCACAGGGCTGTGACGCTGCAAAGGGCTGGACGTTACTGCTGCGAGGGGACACGGGGGGATGACTGACAGATGCAACCCGGCTTTTCAAACAGCTAAGTGCCGCCCATCCGTCCCTTCGTTTTAAACTTTAAAAAGCATTATCTCAAGTTTTAAAAACGGGTTTTTTTAGCAAAAATCATTGCAGCACATATATGTGCTGTGTGTAGGGACCAATATTAATAGTCCGGGGGGGTCATTGGGGGTGGTTGGTTCCCTTTAAATCCCCCAGGTCAGGGACAGTTTCACCTCACATGATAAGTATATCATCAATTTAGCGTAGCCAGCACTGCACATGATCAGAGACAAAGAAACCCAGCCTCTCTTATACCAATATGCTGCATATCCCCTCTCCTTGCTGCACACTTTTTAAGTACTTCTATATAATTTGTCTTTACATTTATACACGTAAACATTGAAGAAAAGGTATTATTGCACTCAGTATCCCTGTGCCTGTAAGGCACTGGCTTCACTTTATATCCCTAAAACCTGCTGTTTGGTCCTCTTTAAATACTGTATGAGCCCCCAATATATACAGCATGAGCCACACACAGTCCCCTATATAGCCACACACAGAGCCCCCTATATACAGCATGAGCCACACACAGAGCCCCCTATATACAGAATGAGCCACACAGTCCCCTATATAGAACATGAGCCACACACACATCTCCCTATAAAGAACATGAGCCACACACAGCCTCCTATATAAAACATGAGCCACGCGCACCGCCCCCTATATAGAACATGAGCCACAAGCACAGCCCCCTATACAGAACATGAGACACAAGCACAGCCCCCTATATAGAACATGAGCCACGCGCAAAGCTCCCTATACAGAACATGAGCCACACGCACAGCCCCCTATATGGAACATGAGCCACACACCACAGCCCCCTATATACAGCATGAGCCACACGCACAGCCCCCTATATACAGCATGAGCCACACACACAGCCCCCTATATACACCATGAGCCACACACACAGCCCTCTATATACAGCATGAGCCACACACAACCCCCTATATAGAACATGAGCCACACACACAGCCCCCTATATACAGGATGAGCCACACACAACCCCCAATATAGAACATGAGCCACACACACAGCCCCCTATATACAGCATGAGCCACACGCACAGCCCCGTATATACAGCATGAGCCACACACACACAGCCCCCTATATACAGCATGAGCCACGCAAACAGCCCCCTATATACAGCATGAGCCACACACAGGTTTTTTTTATTTTCTTCTTTAGGAAGGTGTCGGTTTGGAGGGGGTGGGAGGATTTTTTTTTTTTTTTTTTAGGTGGTAGGGCTGGATTTTTTTTTTTTTTTTTTAAGGGGGGGCAATATTACATTTTCTGTCTATTTACCGTAATTGTGGACTATAAAACAAACATTTCCCTCCCACCTTGTGGTGGAAAGTGGGGGGTGCATCTTATAGTCCGAATATGTCATAGGTACCATGTGTGCGTGCTGTGGGGGAGGGGGGAGCAGCTTTGGCGCACTGATCCTAGAGGCTGGGGCATTCTGCAGCTGTGGCCCGTGGGCATGTGGGGCTGCTCATTAGGCTAATGTAATATTCACTGCACTACACTGAATAATACATTAGCTAAAATAGTGCGGACCGGGATCAACGGCCACGGCGATGATGTTTCTGCATATACACTATTCCCCGTGCATCAAGGTATGGGGAAAAGTGAATATACAGGACGATTATGCTCACCCCCCTCTCCATCGATGTCAGGCGATGTCATCCAGTCTGATGCTAAACGCTCAGCTGATCAGTGTGTAGAGCGGGTACCGATGCCAGCTCTACACAGTGATCAGTGACCAGAGCGTTCAGAATCAGACAGGAGGACATCGCCGGCAATGTTGCAGGCAGGATCGATGGAAAGGGTGTTCATAATCCTTCTGTATATTCACTGTTTCCCATGCCATGATGCACGGGGAACAGTGAATATGCAGAAACACCATCGCTGAAGCTGCGGGAGGGAACAATGGAGAGGATGAGTATGATGGTTTTGTTTGCTTTCTAATTTAAGTGATGGGGGATCATATAATAAATATATAATATATATATATATATATATACATATACACACACACACACACACACACACACACACACACACACACACACACACCGTAAAATGAACGGACATTTGGGGATAGCAGATTCATGCATTTTTTATATAAAATAAAAAATGCATTTGAGACAGCTTGCTACACACTGAAATTATAGGACTTTGAACCTTTGACACTTCTGTGAACTCTGTCATTTACAGGTCTCCATGGGTTACTAACCATCTACCTAATACAACTGGTTCCGCTTATCTTAGAAATCAGGTTTCTCTGTCCCTGCTCCTCCACCCCTCCCTAACCCCACTCCGCTTTGCGTCACCTGTCATATCCACCAGAGCATATAACACTGTTTTGCCTTTTTTTTTTTCTTTTCTCTTCTTTCCCCTTTTTTTTTTTTCTATTGCTTATGTATAAATGTATGTCTTCAGAATGTGTCATTATCAGCCTGAAAAAGGGAACTCAGCGTCCCGAAAGCTTGCTATGTTTACCATCTTTTCAGTTAGCCATTAAAAGGTATCAACGACTGAGGACTCTCAGATTGCAATATATATATATATTATATATATATATATATATATATATATATATATATATATATATATATATATTTATTTTTTTTTTTTATATCACAAAAAAAGAAAACAGACCAGCGGCACTCACCATAGTTGAATCTTCTGTTTATTTGACTATTCCGACAAAGTTACATGAGGAGATCGTGCTGTAGGGGAGGGAGGTGCAGGGACGTCAGGTGGACGACGGTGACCGTTGCGCAGCGGACAGCTGCTTCAACTGGTCCTGACTGGCGTCTGTCGTCAGATCCGGTCATAAATAGCCGGCAGCTGATCTAATCAGAGCCAGGGTGTGATGGAAACCATTAAGAGGTAATGCATAGATTCGTGCAACAAATACTTATATACATAAATCAAATAAGACACCTAAAGACTTGTTTAGCAAATACAGTATAAATTATTAGAAATAGTTAAATAGTTAACTCATACTTGTCTGGGCTGAAATATAGGAGACAAATCCAATCCCCAATGCATCAAAAAGTAGTTGTAAAACCTACACCTCTATCTGCTGCATATAAATGAAATGTATATGTGGATGGGATTACTCGTTCTCAATGTTTTTTGAGCCCTAGAAAAACACATATTCATCTCCAAAAAAGCACGAAAAGTCAATAATTTTACAGTAAAAATTCCTAGAAGGGAAATGATAAGGTACTATGTACATGGAACATGCCAAAAGGACAACGATCCTGCACTATAGAGATCTAATATTTTTATACACACATATATATATATATATAATTTCATTTTCATAAGACCAATCATTTCCCTTCACTATAGAGGATTTTAATGAAAATATTCTTAAAAAAGGGGGAATATTAGTTTCCTATGTGCATGAAACATGCTGACTGACAAAATCCTGCACCATAGGGATCTACTATTATTTTATACATATATATGGTTAGTTTCAAGAGACTAATCATTTCCCTTCATTTGGAAGATTCCAATGAAATACCAATAGATGAATAGCGGGGAATATAAAAATGCGGATAGCAAGTTTACTATGTACATGGAACCTGCCAAAAAGACAACGATCCTGCACTATAGAAATCTACTATTTTTGTACACGCATATATATAATTTCAGTTTCATAAGATCAATCATTTCCCTTCAATATTGAGGATTTTAATGAAAATGTTCCTAAAAAAGGGAATATTAGGTTCCTATGTGCATGAAGCATGCCAAAATGACAAAATCCTGCACCATAGAGATCCGCTATTAATTTATACATATATATGGCTTATTTCATGAGACTAATCATTTCCCTTCATTTTGGAGGATTTCCATGAGAGACCAATAAATGAATAGCTGTAAAAAGAAAATAGGGAGGGGGACAAGAGGCGCAATAGTGCCCTATCACTAGTGACACTTTTGTATGATGGTGGTGCTGTGAAGCTGCTCACCTGGTCCAGTTGTGATCCCCACAACTGGTTTGAAGGCGTTTTTGGAATCTATGTTCCAGCTGCTGCAGGACCTCCACCGACCACTGGATAGTGGTTTGAATCCAAGAAATGATGGGAGTGCTGGTGTGTCACGGTCCGCGCTGCTGTGGTATGGATAAACTCATTAAAGAGCCAAAAGTATTTTCATCCTTTATTCCTCCTCTCTCCTACGCGTTTCAGCGCCACACCCGGCGCCTTCCGAATGTCCCTGAGGAAGGCGCCGGGTGTGGCGCTGAAACGCGTAGGAGAGAGGAGGAATAAAGGATGAAAATACTTTTGGCTCTTTGGTGAGTTTATCCATACCACAGCAGCGCGGACCGTGACACACCAGCACTCCCATCATTTCTTGAATAAATGAATAGCGGGGAATATAAAAATGCAAATAGCAAGTTTATAAAAAAAGCCGCTAAATCATTTTTGTCATTCATTCCCAATAAACCACAGGCTCTTGCCCTGATAATCCATTTACATTCCTTTTGCAGGAGTATTTTATGTAAATCGCCTCCTCTTGCAGAGGGAAACACTTTTTCAAGTCCTGCAAAAGTGAGGACTTCGGCATTTCCCTCATGGGCGTCTTTAATATGTTTGATAAGCCTAGGGCTTCCAATACCCGTAGTGACCGATTTTACATGTTCTTTAAAACGTGTGCACAGTTCTCTAATAGTTTTGCCGATGTAAAATTTTCTACAGGGGCAAAAAACTATGTAGACTAGCCATTTTGTTTTACAACTGATGTAGGTTGTAACATTCAAGCTAATGCCACCAAAATTTGCAGGATTATTTGTTTCATGGTATTTGCACCACTTACAATTCCTGCATTTGAAATGACCTTTTGGGCGTTTATTTTCAAGCCAAGTCGGGTTTTTAGTGATTTCCATTCTATTATTGATTAACCGATCTTTAAGATTTCTGCACCTTTTATAAGTGATTAGAGGAGGCCCTAACTCTAAAGATCCCAATTCACGATCTTTTATCAATACATGCCAATGTTTAAAAATTGCGCTTCTGATTTTATTAAACATGGGGCCAAAAGTGAAGGAAAAAAACTAAACGTTTTTTACTGTTAGAAACCCCTTGATCTTTACAGGTACCGTGCGTATTCTCGAATAGTTTTTCTCTTGCTCTCTCCAGCACTTTTTTCGGGTAACCTCTTTGGCTAAACTGACGTTCTAATTCAGTGCATTGTTTATCAAAAATAGAAGTGTTATTATTCATTCTTTTTACGCTCAGTAATTGGCTATACGGCAAAGCATATTTAGTATGATTAGGATGTGCACTGTCAAAATGTAATAATGTATTACAAGAGGTGGGCTTTTTATATAAAGATCTTACTATTTTACCTTCCTTAATTTGTATCAGAATATCCAAGAAAGCCAATTCCTGGTCACCAAAGACAGCCGTAAAATACATATTATTACTGTTAGTATCATTTAAATAAGAGACAAAGTGTTGAAAGTCTTCTTCCATTCCCTCCCACACTATAAAGATGTCATCTACGTATCTAAGATACGTTTTTATGTACTTAAGATAGGGATTATGGGACGCATAAATGAGCTTGTCTTCTAAATGTGCCAGGAATAGGTTTGCAAGGGTACAAGATACAGGGGTTCCCATTGCGGTCCCCACAAGTTGTTTATACCATAATTCTCCAAATGTGAAGGCATTATGGGTTAATATAAACAACAAGGCTTCACAAATAAATTCAATTAATTGTACATTCTGGTTATTCATTGTGAGGATCTCTTTGATGACGTTAATAGCTAAATTTTGGGGGATTCGAGTGTAGAGACTTTCTACATCAATGGATACAAGTTTATATCCATCTTGCCAGGTTATATGATCTAAAAACTACTTAGCAAATTCATTAGAGTCTTTGACAAAAGAGGGGATAGTCCGAAGGATCGGTCGAAGTAACCAATCTAGAAATTTTGATAAAGGTTCAGTTACTGAGCCCTCCCCGGACACGATAGGGCTTCCGGGGGGGTTCACCAACGATTTATGGACCTTCGGTAACTGGTACCAGTAAGGTTTCCTGGGAGAATTGATGAAAAGTTTCTCAGCCTGTTTCTTTTCCAAAACTCCAGATTGCACCTATTTTCTTAACAGGTTTCTCAGTTCCTCATTAAATTTGTGAGTTGGATCATTATTTAACAACTTGTAAGTTTCCGAGGCATTTAATTGTCGTTGCGCTTCTTTTATGTAGTCCTCTTTTTTTATCAGGACCACCCCCCCACCCTTATCGGCTTTTTTAATAAGGATATCATCCCAATTTTTTTATAAATTTCTAAAGCTGATAGCTCTTCAACTGTCAGATTAATCTTGGGGGAGGGTAAACCAGAGCCTCCATTTCTTTGCTCACAAGCTCCTCAAATAGGTCAATGCTGTTTCCAGAAGTAGGTGGATAAAAATCCGATTTCACTCCTCCGGAAAAAGCACCTAGTTCGTTTTTACCTTCCAAAAATTCATCTAATTCTCCTGGTTCTAAACTTAGCACTAATTCTGTGTCTACTTTGACCTCATTGAGGGAAGATTAATTCCCAAAGAAACCAAGAGAACCTATAGCTACAGGTGTCTGTGCCAATGCACCGCCCATATCACTGTGATTTTTATTTTTAGTATTCTGATGCAAAAAGTGTTTGAATAAGTGGACTTTTCTGATAGCTTTATATAGATCGATTTTAAAGTCTGTAAAGTTGAAACTTTCTTCAATACAGAAATTCAGTCCTCTAACAATTTTTCGACATTCGCTTGTATACTTTTATCAGTCAGATTAAAGATCTTGACGGATTTATCTTCATCATTATATATTCTCTCCAGGAAACTACTTTTCTCTTTCCATATGTTGTTGAATTTTCCTCGACCTCTTCCTCTCCTGATCCGTTTCCTAAAGGGTTGTCATCTAGAGGTTTCTTTTTTAGTGTTGCCTTTTTTGGAGGGGGTCTTTCATCCTCTGTGTCATCATTATGTTCACTCTCGTTACTACTGGAAACATCATTAGGTTTTTGGCATGTTCCATGTACATAGTACCATATAATTTCTCTTCTAGGAATTTTTACTGTAAAATTATTGACTTTTCGTGCTTTTTTGGAGATGAATATAAGTGTTTTCCTAGGGTTCAATAAACGTTGAGAACGAGTAATCCCATCCACATATACATTTCATTTATATGCAGCAGATAGAGGTGTAGGTTTTACAACTACTTTTTGATGCATTGGGGATTGGATTTGTCTCCTATATTTCAGCCCAGACTAGTATGAGTTAACTAATTATTTAACTATTTCTAATAATTTATACTGTATTTGCTAAACAAGTCTTTAGGTGTCTTATTTGATTTATGTATATAAGTATTTGTTGCACGAATCTATGCATTACCTCTTAATGGTTTTTATCACACCCTGGCTCTGATTAGATCAGCTGCCAGCTATTTATGACGATCTCCTCATGTAACTTTGTCGGAATAGTCAAATAAACAGAAGATTCAACTATGGTGAGTGCCGCTGGTCTGTTTTCTTTTTTTGTGATATAATTACACTTTTTTCCCTATTTTCCTCTTCTAAAACCTGGGTGTGTTTTATGGTCCGGTGTGTCACAGTCTGAAAAATACGGTGCTTTATGGTGTTTAAGTGCAAAATAATAATTCTATTTTGTTATAATGAAGAACAATTACTATGCCCGGGTGTCACAAACATAGTCAAGACCTTAGAAACAAATGAGTCCTGCACACAGCGAACAAGTCTGTAGGAACATGTTCACACCGCCAACATATTTGGAGACAAAAAGCTAAATGCGACCAAAAACAACATAGTCAAGACCTTGCAGCTCTCTGGCGCCCCCTTATCCTGCTGGCTAAACAGGGTATTGTCAGGATAAGAAAAGGAGCGCAGCTAATTTATGTCGAATATTTTACATTGGTAATGCGAATTTGCAGGGAGTGTTTGTCAGTTCGCTCATAGAACGTGATGAATGAAACTAGCAAATTTATAATTTTTACTCCAAAAGAAATGGCAGTGCTTACAAAAGATTAAGATATTACAAAAGAGAGACAAGTTACAAAAATGTATGGACAGTTATGAAAATAAAAGCCATAAATTAAAGGGAACCTGACCCCTAAAAATGATCCCCAGCTTATTAATACTTGTCCCTGCACCCTGAGTATGCTAATCTAGTGATCCTTTTCTGTAAAAATAGTGTATTTGTGAAGTTTTAGAAAAGTGCTTTTATTACCTCCGGATCTGGGGCTTCTGAGATTTTGAGAAGTAACACAGGGCGTTCCTGTGGCTTCTCTCCAACACCTATACTGTAATTATTCACACCCTGATGGGCGTGATAATCCTCATTGATCATCATCTCCCCATCCATGGACGCGGAATAGCCGGTATGACGCGATTCGCGTCATTTCCGACTCTCATGACATCGTACACGCATTTGGGTGTAGCGCAGACCTCACATTGCGCATGCACAAGGTTACTTTACGGCAGCTCATCAGATAAGCTGCCGTAAAGTAACCTTGCGCATGTGCAATGCACGTCGTGAGGTCTGGTGGGTGTACGACGTCATGAGACCCGGATATGACGTGAATCGCTATTCCGCGCCCATGGAGGGGGAGATGATCAATAAGGATCATCATGCCCATTAGGGCGTGAATAATTACAGTATAGGTGTTGGAGATAAGCCACAGGAACACCCTGTGTGACTTCTCAAAATCTCAGAAGCCCAAGATACGGAGGTAGTAAAAGCACTTTTCTAAACTTCACAAATACACTATTTTTACAGAAAAGGATCGCTAGATTAGCACACTCAGGGTGCAGGGACAGGTATTAATAGGCTGGGGGAGGGGGTGGTCATTTTTAGGGTCAGGTTCCCTTTAAGATAAACGAGTAAAGCTGCGCTACGCAGTGACAATTGCAGATCTAGGGGTGAAATGCACCCCGGAAATGGGTTAGGATTCTGCCTCACAGCTATAGGTTGTGCTCTGTCCTTCATCCGGGATCAGAATGCCTACCAGAGATGGACGCTCTTGCTTTATGCTTTGTCCATAAAACCAGGAACACCCACTTTGCTGACCTCACATATGGGCTGTTTTCTGGGAGGTACACCCATCTCCAAAAGTATATCTTTGGCCCTGTAGCTGACAGGTCAAAGATATTAGCATTAGGTTTTCTCTTTTAATTTTATGTGTTTTTTGAGACCAAACATGTGGGTGTATGTGGCTTGTGGATGGACAGGAATTAATTTCCTAGGCTTTGGATAGTTTCTCAGAAACATAAAAGGAGTCAGTGCAATCCCCAAAATGAAAGTACCCCCAAAATATGATTTATGTAATTGTGGTATTTATGTGTATTATTAAATTTGACATGATGTGTGTTTTCTTGAAGACAAAGGACTTTCTCTTGGAGGGAAAAGAAAAAACATTCAGCTCTTTTAGGTTTTATGACCCTGACAGATTGTAAATACCTGACTGGGGTAAGGAGTGAGGGGAATAAAAGACTGTGTCCTACAAACCAAAAAGGGGCAGAAGTGCGTCAGCTCTGGTTGCTTTCTAGAACAATGGATAATAATTCATATTTCGCCGACACCGGGCTCTAGCTAGTATAGTATAATTTCTCAAAGCCTTTAAATACAGGATGATCCACACACAGTCCCCTATATAGTGGGATAAACTCGCAGCCCCTATATACAATGTGATCCAGACAGAGCTTCTATGCAGCATGAGCCACACACGCCCCCCCTACACGCAGCATGAGCCACCCATGGCCCCACTGTATACAACATGGAGCCACCCGCGGCCCCCCTACACACAGCATGAGCCACCAATGCTCACTCTACACACAGCAAGAGCCACCAACGATCCCTCTACACACAGCAAGAGCGACCAACGATCCCTCTACACACAGCAAGAGCCACCCACGGCCCCCCTACAAACAGCAAGTGCCACTCACTTTGTTCTCGCCACGACAGCACCCACTTCAGAGGTGATACGCCCATAGGGACAGGAAACCTACAGATAAAGATGGGCAGTCCCCCTAGCCTCCTCAGTTTGTTTTACAGAGCTCGAGTGGAACCGCATAGTTAAGAAAATATGCATAAACATCAATCAATAAACAGTTAATACAACCACCTTTAATAGAGAACAATAACAAGCACACCAGAAAACCGTGTAAAGAAAGGGAGGGAAGTGCATGGGTGCTGTCGTGGACTCCAAAAAACACAATTACAAGTAATCTAGTCTTTTCTTCTCGCCACAACAGCACCCACTTGAAAGACTTTCAGAGAACTAACACTTGTGAGGGACCACTGTATTGAGGACAGATCTCCCAAAACCAAGTCCGAGTTAGAAGACAAGTCTAGTCTATAGTGGTTGTAGAAGGTAGATGGTGAAGACCATGTTGCTGCCTTACATATCAAGTCGATTGAAATGTCTGCCCTCTCCACCCTGGAAGAAGCCATGGCCCGTGCTAAATGAGCCCTCACATCTTCTGGGGATTTTTTCCTTTGTCGAGTAGGCCAGACATATGGAATCCTTGATCCATCGAGAGAAGGAGCTTTTTGTAACTGCAAACCCTTTCCTGTGGCCCTGAAAAGACACGAACACAGCCCTACTCTGCCTCCAGGACTGGGTTCTATCTATGTAGTGTAGGACTAATCTCCTAACATTTAAAGCAGGGGTGGGGAACCATTTTTCTGCCGGGGGGGCGCATTTGGAAATTTCTACTATCCTTTGGGCACAGCACAAAATTATCACCTTAACCTTCCTAGCGTTATTCCCGAGCCTGACTCGGGGTTAACATTCACTACCAGAAGCGTTAACCCCGAGTCAGGCTCAGGCTTACCCGCGTTCGCGGCAGATGCGGTGAGAAAACCGCATCTGCCGCACTTGCGGCGCGGTTGCGGTAATCTGCATAGTAAAGGGAACCAACCACCTCGGATGACCCTCATACACTGTTAATATGTGCCCCTGCAGCCTAGTAAACCATTAGCAGCACTGTTTTTGTGTGAAAAGTGGCTGCAGTAGAAGTGAGATAATGATTTTATAAACTTACATGCCTGCGTACTTGAGGGCGTCTCCCTGTGTGTGCTGGCACTTGTGGGCTGTGCTCATCATGTCTGCTCTCCCACTCCCTTATGCACGCCCCCTCTCAGCCTGCTATAGTGATGTGAGGCTGATTGCGTCATAAAGGGCGGGGCTACCGGGATGCCGTGATTTAGCCCCGCCCCTTTATGACGCAATCAGCCTCACATCACTATAGCAGGCTGAGAGGGGCGTGCATAAGGGAGGGGGAGAGCAGACATGATGAGCACAGCCCACAAGTGCCAGCACACACAGGGAGACGCCCTCAAGTACGCAGGCATGTAAGTGTATAAAATCATTATCTCACTTCTACTGCAGCCACTTTTCACACAAAAACAGTGCTGCTAATGGTTTACTAGGCTGCAGGGGCACATATTAACAGTGTATGAGGGTCATCCGAGGTGGTTGGTTCCCTTTACTATGCAGATTACCGCAACCGCGCCGCAAGTGCGGCGCAAGTGCGGCAGCTGTGCGGCAGATGCGGTTTTTTTTACCGCATCTGCCGCGAACGCGGGTAGCCCGCTTTTAGCAAAAAATTCAAGACCTAAACAGACCGCCAGGGAGGCTACCAATTACCCGATATATCTGGTTAAACAATCAACACCCCCTACTGTGATGGCTGGAGCTGCATCTCTTGTGTGGCTGTGATGTTGGGTGATATTGATCATGTTGCTTCTCAACTGCTATTCCAGGTTTGCTAGAGCCCTAGATATCACAAGAGAGGCTGTGGGCTTATACGTTACCGGAAGACTGAGGCTTGGGCATAGAGATCACTGGAGAGCTGGATTAAAAAGGCAAGCACTCAGCAAAATACGTCTGCCAGCCTGAGCCCTGTGGTCCCCAGGAATCTGCCCGGGGACCACAGAAAAGTCATCGAGGGCTGCATATGGCCCTGGGGCCTGAGGTTCCCCACCCCTCGTCTAAAGTGTTAAACTTGTGTTCTTCAGGAGTTGAAGGGTTGGGAAAAAAAAAGGAAGGAAGAAATATTTCCCGACTTCTATGAAACCTGGTAGCAGCTTTAAGGAGGTAGGATGGATCAGGTTTCAGGACTATCCTATCTGGAAAGATTGACAGAAAAGGAGGATATCGATAGACAAAGCCTGAATACCACTAACTCTTCTGGCAGAAGTCAGTGCTACTAGCAGAGCTGTTCTTAGGATAGACATTTGAGAAAGGCTGACTCTAAAGACTCAAATGGGGGACCTGTTAGGGCCTCAAGGACAAGATTTAAGTCCCAAGGAGGTAACCGAGCTATGTGGACAAGGTTGCTACGTTCATATGCTGTAATGAACCATGAAACCCATCTACACGCAGCAATATTATAGCTGTATAATGCCCCTAGAGCTGATATATGAACCTTCTCGGTGCTAACCGAAAGCCCCTATTCCCGACCTTTCTGGAGAGACTCCAGGATTGCTGGGATTGGCACCTCATTGGAAAAGGGGGCAGAATGGAATTCTCTCCACACTCTGCTATATACTCTGGTTGTGGAGTCTTTTCTACTTTGGAGTAGGGTAGGGTGTTGATAAGGTTGTCCGAAAACCCTTTTAATTTTAATAACTGCCTTTCAAGTTCTACGCCATCAAGTGGAGACCTATCACCCGAGGGTGACGGAATGGACCCCAAGAGAACAGGCCCGGATGTGATGGTAGAATCCAGGGGTCTGATATAGACATGGTTCTGAGCCATGAAAACCATGGTCTTTTGGGCCAAAAAGGAACGATGAGGATTACTCTCGCTCTTTCTTCCCTGATCACTACCAGAAGTAGGTTCATTGGTGGGAACGCATAAGCGAGACTAAAGTTCCAAGGATACTGGAGAGAATCTACCATCCCCGGACGGTCTGTCATATTCAGGGAGGCAAATGTCTTGACCTGTCTGTTGGCTCTGCTAGCAAACAGGTCTATCTTGGGAAGCCACCATAAGTCCACTCTCTTGTTGAAGATCAGGTGACAGAGGACCAATTCGCCCTAATGCAGAGCATGGTGACTTAGAAAGTCTGCTCTGGTATTGTCCACACCCCTGATGTGAAGGGCTGAGAGAGACAGGAGATGGGCTTCGGCCAATTCGAGTATTTCCCCAGTAGTAGATACCAGAGTCCTTGATAGAGTTCCGCCTTGCCGGTTGACATATGCAACTGATGTGGTGTTGTCGGACAGAACTCTAACGTGACACCCCTGCAGCTGCGTGAGAAAGTGATGCATGTTTGATGGCTTTCAACTCTATTGTTTGAGGAATTATCAGCTTTGTCTAAGAACCATTGGTCCTGGGCTAGGTGGTTCCTCAAGCGGGCTCCCCATCCCTCTGGGCTAGCAACTGTCACGACTACCCTAGAGGGCCAAATTTCCCATGGAACCCTACTGGAAAGATTATTCAGATCCAACCACCAGGACAGGGATCTGACTTCTTCTAAGGATAGAGTCAGGCAACCATTAAGCTGGCCTTGTAACACCTCTTCCAAATATAGAATCTCCTACTGTAATCACCTAGTATGAAATTGGGCCCATTGAACTGCTGGGATACAAGATGATAGGGACCCCAATAGGGACATAGCATCTCCTAAGGACATTTGAGGGTGTTCTATAGCTCCTCTAACTTTAGCCACGTTATTAGCCTTTCTTACTTTCGGGAGGAGACACAGCTGACTTACGGAATCTAGTTGAAAACCCAGAAATGACTGTAGAGTCAGTGGGACCAGTCTGGATTTTTCCAGGTTGATTATCCAGCCCAGAGCCTGTAAGGATGAGATTGTTAGACAGGCGATTTCTACATTGTGCGGGAGAGCTTCCTACTATCAAAAAGTCATCCAGGTACAGCACAATTAGTATATCCTGTTGACGTAAATAAGCCATCACCTCTGAGATCATCTTGGGGAAGACACGTGGAGCTATGGAGAGGCCAAACGGGATTGTTGTTAATTGAAAATGGCATATTTGTCCATCCATGATAACTGCCACTCTGAGGTACTGTTGGTAGTCTGTATGTACAGTCATATGAAAAAGTTTGGGCACCCCTCTTAATCTTACTCTTTTTTTGTTTAAAATTGGGTTTTTGCAACAGCTATTTCAGTGTGATGTATGAAAATAACTGATGGACACAGTAATATTTCAGGATTGAAATGAGATTTATTGTACTAACCGAAAATGTGAAATATGCATTATTTCAAAAATTGACAGGTGCAAAAGTATGGGCACCTCAACAGAAAAGTGACATTAATATTTAGTAGATCCACCTTTTGCAAAAAGTCGCTTCCTGTAGCTGTTAATGAGTTCCTGGATCCTGGATGAAGGTATTTTTGACCATTCCTCTTTACAAAACAATTCCAGTTCAGTTAAGTTTGATGGTCGCCGAGCATGGACAGCCCGCTTCAAAACATCCCACAGATGTTCAATGAAATTCAGGTCTGGGCACCGGGATGGCCATTCCAGAACATTGTAATTGTTCCTCTGCATGAATGCCTGAGTAGATTTGGAGCAGTGTTTTGGATCATTGTCTTGCTGAAACATCCATCCCCGGCGTAACTTCAACTTTGACACTGATTCTTGAACATTATTCTCAAGAATCTGCTGATACTGAGTGGAATCCATGCGACCCTCAACTTTAACAAGATTACCGATGCCGTCAATGGCTACACAGCCCCAAAGCATGATGGACCCTCCCCCAAATTTGACACTGGGTAGCAAGTGTTTTTCTTGGAATGCTGTGTTTTTGCGGCGCCATGCATAACGCTTGTTGTATGACCAAACAACTCAATCTTTGTTTCATCAGTCCACAGGACCTTCTTCTAAAATGAAACTGGCTTGTCCAAATGTGCTTTTGCATACCTCAGGCGACTCGGTTTGTGGTGTGCATGCAGAAACTGCTTCTTTCGCATCACTCTCCCATACAGCTTCTCCTTGCGCAGTGTGCGCTGTATTGTTGACCGATGCACAGTGACACCATCTGCAGCAAGATGATGCTTCAGGTCTTTGGAGGTGGATTGTTCTCACCATTCTTCTTCTCTGCCTTTCTGATATTTTTGTTGGCCTGCCACTTCTGGCCTTTACAAGAACTGTCCCTGTGGTCTTCCATTTCCTTACTATGTTCCTCACAGTGGAAACGGACAGGTTAAATCTCAGACAACTTTTTGTATCCTTCCCCTGAACAACTAATGTTGAACAATCTTTTTTTTTAAGATCATTTGAGAGCTGTTTTGAGGAGCCCATGCCACCACTCCTCAGAGAAGATGCAACTAGGAGAACAACTTGCAAGTGGACACCTGAAATAGCCCGGTGTATCCAATCATAAGAAAAGCTATGAAGTACAAAGCTCAATGAGGTTACCAAACCAATTTAGTGCTTTAGTAAGTCAGTAAAAAGTAGTTAGGAGTATTCAAATCATGAAAATTAGAAGGGTGCCCATACTTTGGCACCTGTCAAATTTTGAAATAATGCATATTTCACATTTTTGGTTAGTACAATAAACCTCATTTCAAACCTGAAATATTACTGTGTCCATCAGTTATTACATATATCACACTGAACTAGCTGTTGCAAAAAAAAACAATTTTAAACAAAAAAAAAAAAAAAAAAAAAAAGAGTAAGATTAAGAGGGGTGCCCAAACTTTTTCATATGACTGTATGGCCAGATGGTAATAAGCTGCCTTTAGATCTAGGACAGCCATGAAACATTTAGAAGGTAAAAGCCTAATTGTAGATCTTATGGCCACTTTACACCGGCAACAGGAAGATAGAAACCGGCAGGTGTCGGAGACAATTGTAACTTTTACCTTCAAAACACCTTGCAGATACCTGAATTACACGCAGCCACTTCAAGGTGTTTTGAAGGTAAAAGGTACAATTGTCGCCGACACCTGCCGGTTTCTATCTTCCTGTTGCCGCGTGTAAAGTGGCCATTATAGATTCCATTTTGAAGGTATGGGAATGAAGAGAAGAATTAAATTTCTTCATATTTATGATAGTTCTGTAAGAACCATCTTGCTTAAAGACCAGAAACAAAGGGGAATAAAATCCCCTTCCTTCCTGGTCCACTGGAATTTCTTTAAGGACATGCTTGGACAACAGGCTCTGGATCTTTAACTCGAGAGCTTGTTGTTGTCTGGGAGATGGTGGAGTGGTTAACACAAAGGAGTCTTGAGGGGTCTGACGAAATTCCAGTTTTAGACCTAATGAAACTATACTTAGTATCCAAGTATTACATGTATTTCTTTCCCATTGTTGGGCAAAAAACTTCAACCTGCCACCCACCAGGTGATCAGGTCTAGCTGAATTTTTTTGCCACCCTTTGAGGGGAAGCCTCCAAATAGGGCACCTTTTTGCTTGGCCTCATTGGTCTCCCATCGGTCTCAATTTTTGTAGGACTTTTTCGGTTTGAAAGGACGCCTCTTGAAGGCTCTCCAATAGGATGGAACAGATGGATTAGGGAACCCCTTCTTTCTTTCTGCCACTTTGGCAAGGTACTGGATGAAATTCTGACCAAACAAGTACTCACCTTGAAATGGCAGCGCGCACAATTTGTACTTTGACTATGCGCCCCCCTTCCAACCCTTTAGCCAAAGAGCACGTCGAGCAGAGTGTGTAAGGCCTGTTGATCTGGCCTCCAGCCACAGGGCATCTGCTAGGTAAGCTGAACCATCTCGTATTAACCCCTTCACGACCCATGACATTGTACAATGTCATCGTCCAGTTACCGGGGTTTGAATGTGAGCTCAGACGTGTAGCTAACATCAAAGACCCGACATCTCAGCTGATCTTATCAGCTAAGATGTGGGGTAACAGCACCAATCAGATCCAGGATCTGATCGGTGCTGTTAACAGTTTGGATCCTGTCGTCAATCACTGACAGCGGGATCCAAAGGTGCCGCGGCAGGATCTCCGGCACTCACGTGACAGTCCGGGGTCCTGGCTTGACATTTGTGCTACAAATGTGTATTTCTAACGTTCATAAAAGTGACTATTACCTTCAGCACTGCGGCTTCTCACATTTTGAGAAGCCGCAAAAGGCGTTGCCTTGTGCTTCTCCCCGCTGCCTGCACGCTAATCATTTACGCCCTGATGGGCATGCTAATCAGTAGAGAGCTGCCGCGTCACATTACATGGCTGGAATAGCCGGTATGACGCTTAACGCATCATATCCGGCTATACTGACGTCAGTGGACCTCGCGACGCGCATTGCACATGCGCGAGGAGTATTCACAGCAGCTTATCTGTGATGAGCTGTTGAAGCATGGCTGCTGAAAACCTTTAGCCGTGAGAAATTCTCCAAAATGTTTGCTATTGAGAGGGCACAGAGTTCCCACAAGACTTGCTCCACCAGGAAGCTTGCCACGGACTGTGCTGATCAGGATGCTGCATTTTCGGGACAGAGACAAAATACCATAACTGCCGAGGACAGCTACTGACCTCCACATAGAGGGAGTGAGAGTGTCCTATACCAGGACTTCTGTGCAAGTGCAGAGGAAGCGAGCGCAATTCTAAGGCCCCTTTCAGATCAGCGTTTTTTTTCAAATCGCGGCAGATGCGGTGAAAAAACCGCATCTGCCGCAATTACCGCATACCGGCTGCACTTGCGGCACGGTTGCGGCAATCCCCATACAATGTATAGGCGGGCTTGCGGCAGGTGCGGCAAGTGCGGTTTTGACACTTGCAACAGGTGCGGCCGCGAAAAAAAACGCGGTCAGCCGCGTTTTTTTTGCAGCCGCACCTGCCAAAACCGCACTTGTCGCACCTGCTGCAAGCCCGCCTATACATTGTATGGGGCTTGCCGAAACCGTGCCGCAACTGTGGCGCAAGTGCAGCCGGTATGCTGTAATCGCGGCAGATGCGGTTTTTTTCACCGCATCTGCCGCGATTTGAAAAAAACGCTGATGTGAAAGGGGCCTAAGATGTCAACCGTGGACTCCGGGCGCCCCAAGTCCCATACTCCATGTTATATCCGGCACAGCTGCGCGTTACGCCACTTTGCGGGACTCACTTTTTTGACATTCCAAAGGAAGCCATGAGGTGGCTGGATATGAAGGAAGAACAAATCCGTGCAGGCTGCTGATGATTATGCAGCGGTCAATTTTGCCATGTAGTACATTTGCTGCTATTTTGCTTAGCCGGTTTGCATAGTATTTGATAACTCGTTCTTATTACCACCATTTTGCTACTTGTATACCTCAGGAAAGCCGATATCTGTATTGTTTATTTGGGTGACTAATGTTTGTGATCACAGGGGGAGGACATTAGGTACCTAGTGAGCCTCCGGAGCTTTATGCTAACCGCATGGAGAAATGCTAGTTTGTGTTTCTTGTTTTCGCTTTTCTTTCTGTTTCTTGTTATAGGGTTTTTTTTCTTTTTTCTACCTTTGACTTTTCCTCATCTATAAAAATGTGGTTCTGATGCCGTGGAGCCTTGCACCTGGCCTCAATGGTGTGTATGTTGTTTGCTACTTGTCACAGCCATTGGTATTGATTGGGTTCAGGCTGGGAATGGTGAAGAAAGGAACTGTGTATTGACTGCTCTGGTATGTGCACATTTACAGTACTTGCTTATTGTTACAAGTACAGTTCTATGGATTGTATGGGGAATGAACGTTATTCATTATCTGCATTTTGATAATGGCTAGGCAGATTAATGTGGTCTCCTGGAACATCAGTGGTATGGGCGACCCCAACAAAAAATGTGCAATATTTAAATATCTTAAGGAATACAGAGTCTCGATAGTCTGTATTGAGACGCACAGTAACAAGGAGTCCTCTATGGCCCTGAATAAACTGTAGAAAGGACCTGCATACCATTCCACGCATAGTACACACGCACTGCAGACTTGCAGCGCTGAGGTCCTGGGTTCAATTGCCACAAAGGACAACATCTGCAAGGAGTTTGTATGTTCTCCCCGTGTTTGCGTGGGTTTCCTCCGGGCACCCCTTGCCCCCCCACACACACTAATACCCGTCACCCCTGGACCCCCCACACACACTAATACCCGTCACCCCTTGCCCCCCCACACACACTAATACCCGTCCACCCCTTGCCCCCCACACACACTAATACCAGTCACCCATCCCCCCCCACACACACACACACACTAATACCCGTCACCCATCCCCCCCCCCACTAAATACCAGTCACCCATCCCCCCCCCACTCCCAGCATTACCAGTCACCCATCCCCCCCCCCCCCACTCCCAGCATTACCAGTCACCCATTCCCCCCCCCCCCCACTCCCAGCATTACCAGTCACCCATCCCCCCCCCCACTCCCAGCATTACCAGTCACCCATTCCCCCCCCCCCCCCCACTCCCAGCATTACCAGTCACCCATTCCCCCCCCCCACTCCCAGCATTACCAGTCACCCATTCCCCCAGCATTACCAGTCACCCATCCCCCCCCCCACTCCCAGCATTTCCAGTCAGCCATCCCCCCCCCCACTCCCAGCATTTCCAGTCAGCCATCCCCCCCCCCCATTCCCAGCATTACAAGTCATCCATCCCCCCCCCCATTCCCAGCATTACCAGTCACCCCTTGCCCCCCCATACACACTAATACCCGTCACCCCTGGCCCCCCCACACACACTAATACCCGTCACCCCTTGCCCCCCCACACACACTAATACCCGTCACCCCTTGCCCCCCCACACACACTAATACCAGTCACCCATCCCCCCCACACACACACACTAATACCCGTCACCCATCCCCCCCCCCCACTAAATACCAGTCACCCATCCCCCCCCCCACTCCCAGCATTACCAGTCACCCATCCCCCCCCCCCCACTCCCAGCATTACCAGTCACCCATTCCCCCCCCCCCCACTCCCAGCATTACCAGTCACCCATCCCCCCCCCCCCACTCCCAGCATTACCAGTCACCCATTCCCCCCCCCCCCACTCCCAGCATTACCAGTCACCCATTCCCCCCCCCCACTCCCAGCATTACCAGTCACCCATTCCCCCCCACATCCAGTTACCAGTCACCCATTCCCCCCCCCCACTCCCAGCATTTCCAGTCACCCATCCCCCCCCCACTCCCAGCATTTCCAGTCACCCATCCCCCCCCCCACCATCCCAGCATTACCAAGTCACCATACCCCCCCCCCATCCCAGCATTACCAGTCACCCATAGCCCCCCCCACTCCCACATTTCCAGTCACCACCCCCCCCCCCACTCCCACATTCCAGTCACCACCTCCCCCCCCACACACCCACATACCAGTCACCCATCCCCCCCCCCACATCCACTACAAGTCATCCATCCCCCCCCCCCACACACACATACCCAGTCACCCTTGCCCCCCCACCACACTATACCAGTCACCCATCCCCCCCCCACTCCCAGCATTCCAGTCACCCATCCCCCCCCCCCCACTCCCAGCATTCCAGTCACCATTCCCCCCCCCCCCACTCCCATCATTACCAGTCACCCATCCCCCCCCCCCCATCCCAGCATTACAAGTCATCCCATCCCCCCCCCCCATCCCAGCATTACAAGTCACCCTTGCCCCCCATACACACACATTACCAGTCCCCTTCCCCCCCCACCAACATACCAGCACCTTCCCCCATCACCACATACATCCCCTTGCCCCCCCACCCCACTATTACCAGTCACCCCTTCCCCCCCCACACCCACATTACCAGTCACCCCTCCCCCCCCACACACCCACATTACCAGTCACCCCTTGCCCCCCCCACACACACCACATTACCTCACCCTGCCCCCCACACACACATACCATACCCTTGCCCCCCCCACACACCACATTACCAGTCACCCCTGCCCCCCCCCCACACACCACTATTACCAGTCACCCACTTGCCCCCCCCACCACCCACACTATTACCAGTCACCCCTTCCCCCCCCCCCACACCACTATTACCAGTCACCATCCCGCCCCCCCCCACACCACACTATTACCAGTCACCCATCCCCCCCCCCCACTACCCACTATTACCAGTCACCCTTCCCCCCCACCACATCCCACATTCCCAGTCACCCCTTGCCCCCCCACACACACACTATTACCAGTCACCATCCCCCCCCCCACTTCCAGCATTTACCAGTCACCCATCCCCCCCCCCCACTCCAGCATTCCAGTCACCCATCCCCCCCCCCCACTTCCAGCATTACCAGTCACCATCCCCCCCCCCCATTCCAGCATTCCAGTCACCCATCCCCCCCCCCCCATTCCCAGCATTACAGTCACCCCATTCCCCCCCACTCCACATTACCAGTCACCCCCTTGCCCCCCCACATCCCAGCATTACCATACCCCAGTCCCCCCCCCTCCCACATACCACACCCATCCCCCCCCACACCATCACTATTACCAGTCACCCTTGCCCCCCCCCACACACACACTATTACCAGTCACCCCCCTTGCCCCCCCACCCCACATACATCACCCTATTACCATCACCTCCCATTCCCCCCCCCCACACACCCAGCATTACCAGTCACCCTCCCCCCCCCACACCCCACATTACCAGTCACCCATCTCCCCCCCCCCCACACTCCACATTACCAGTCACCCCCTCCCCCCCCCCACACCACACTATTACCAGTCACCCCTGCCCCCCCCCATCCCACATTACCAGTCACCTCCCTCCCCCCCCCCATCCACAGCAACCACACCATCTCCCCCCCCACTCCCAGCATTACCATCACCCATCCCCCCCACACCCACACTCAATTACCAGTCACCCCATTCCCCCCCCCCCACACCCACATTACCAGTCACCCACCCCCCCCCCACACACCCACATTACCAGTCACCCTCCCCCCCCCCCCCCCACAACCATACACACACTCATTACCAGTCACCCATCCCCCCCCCCCCACACACACATTACCAGTCACCCATCCCCCCCCCCCCCACTTCCAGCATTACCAGTCACCCATCCCCCCCCCCACTTCCAGCATTACCAGTCACCCATCCCCCCCCCCACTCCCAGCATTACCAGTCACCCATCCCCCCCCCCCCACTCCCAGCCATTACCATCACCCATCCCCCCCCCCCACACTTCCAGCATTACCAGTCACCCATCCCCCCCCCACTCCAGCATTACCAGTCACCCATCCCCCCCCACTCCAGCATTACCAGTCACCCATCCCCCCCCACTTCCAGCATTACCAGTCACCCATCCCCCCCCCCACTTCCAGCATTACCAGTCACCCATCCCCCCCCCCCACTCCAGCATTACCAGTCACCCATTCCCCCCCCCCCCACTTCCAGCATTACCAGTCACCCATCCCCCCCCCCACTCCCAGCATTACCAGTCACCCATCCCCCCCCCCACTTCCAGAATTACCAGTCACCCATCCCCCCCCCCCTTCCAGAATTACCAGTCACCCATCCCCCCCCCACTTCCAGAATTACCAGTCACCCATCCCCCCCCACTTCCAGCATTACCAGTCACCCATCCCCCCCCCCCACTTCCAGCATTACCAGTCACCCATCCCCCCACTTCCAGCATTACCAGTCACCCCCTTGCCCCCCCCCCCCCCCCCCAGCATTACCAGTCACCCCCTGCCCCCCCCCCCCACACACACACACCCCATTACCAGTCACCCATCCCCCCACTCCCGGGATTATCAGTCACCCCTTCACTCCCCCCCACCCCCACTATTACCAGTCACCCATCCCCCCGCCCCTAGTATTACCAGTCACCCATCCCCTACAATATTTGCAGCAACAACTCTCAGCCGCCATGCTGTTGGCAGTAGTGCACCCGACTTACCCGTTTGTCTTCTAGGTCATGTCCCGTGCCCACCTGACATGAGGGCTCACACCCCAGCAGCTTCACATCTGACAATGTTTGCCTGCAGTGATGGTCATTCACCTGCTCCACTATCAGCTTCGTCACCATGATGGCGGCACCTCCTCTCCTCTGCCTTCCTGCTCGGAGCTCGGCGTCCTGCTGCTGGCTGATAGGCGGGGAGCTGTCACTTGCCCTCTGTGGCGGCGGCGGCGGTGGCGGGAAAGTCCATGTTGCCATGGAGACAGGAGCAATGCGCCGCGGCCTCGACTCTGAGCACAGCCTGCTCCTCCTATTAGACACATATTATTACATGGCGGCTTCATACATTAAAAAAATCATAGCATAACGTTTTCATTCTATATTTAATGAATGGATATTATCACCAGAAACACCTATCTTCCTAAATATGGTTGTTTCCATTGCTCCCATACAGTTAGCAGTGGCACAAAGTCTTGTTCTCACCATAGTTGGATCTTTGGTTTGCACAAACTAATATCCATCCAAAGTGTCCAACACAGTAGTGATGCCCCCCCTCCCCCCTCTGTATCCTCCAGTATAGGAGTGCCCTTCTGTCCACCCATACAGTAATAGCATACCTCCCAACTTATGAAGAACAGAATTAGGGATAAAGGATGTGGCGCGCCCAGTGCGCCACACAAATTTTGGCCACACCCCTAGCCATGCCCAAGCCACACCCATTTACAAGTGACGAACATTCAACAGACGCCCTTATTAATATTAAACTTCTGATTATTGCATTTTTGCTGCATTTTTTTGCCTTTTTTCCAATTCTTGCATGCTAAATGCACTTCTACGGGTCCACAGCTGTGAGCTGCGGACCTGTAGAAGCGCATTTAGCGTGAAACAGAGACCATCGTCCCCCTCTGCTGAACCCTCCCTGCACCATGTAACCTCCGCACTTGGATTAAAGACATTTCTGTAAGAAGCCTTTCGATGAGTGTCGTCTTTCCTCATTGCTATAAATTGTGGCACTTGTGCTGAAGACTGAGCAACACCGTTTGTTCTCCACATACACTAATTAGTGTGCCGTAATCTACAGCATTCCACCAGTGCCCGGTTTTTTCTCCTCACTCTTTATGTATTTACTAGAAAAAGGCCCGATGCTATTGCATCAAGAGTGCGGTGAAATGAATTGTGTGTATCCTTAGTCGTGCTAACAGGAGCAGTAAACATGTGTGACACTATTTGCACTTTTGAAAAAAACCTGTTGTATCTAATGTAATTGAATTTGGGTATTCTATATGTAGCGTGATTTGAGTAATTTTAAACACATGCATTGTCTTTTGTTAGTTGTGCGCTGTATTTAGGTAAGTAGTGTGGTGTTTGTTGGCCGATGTGTATTATGTGTTGTATCTTGTGTTTGCAGTGTGTGTGTCTTTACACGACGCAGTGTGTTGTAATCGAATGTGACTGCAAATGATTGTGGTATAGTGTTTTGTGTTTGGCTGTGTGGGTAGCACAGTGTACAGGCGGCTCTGTGGGTAGTAAAGTATACAGGCGACTGCGTGGGTAGCAGAGTAATACAGGCAGCTCTGTGGGTAGCAAAGTATACAGGCGGCTGTGTGGGTAGCAGTGTACAGGCGACTTTGTGGTTAGCAGATTATACAAAAGGCTCTGTGGGTAGCAGAGTGTACAGGCGGCTCTGTGGGTAGCACAGTGTAGAAGCGGCTCTGTGGTTAGCAGATTATACAAAAGGCTCTGTGGGTAGCAGAGTGTACAGGCAGCTCTGTGGGTAGCACAGTGTAGAGGCGGCTCTGTGGTTAGTAGTGTGTACAGGCGGCTCTGAGCTTAGCAGATTATACAGGCGGCTCTGTGGGTAGCAGAGTATACAGGCAGCTCTGTGCGTACCACAGTGTAGAGGCGGCTCTGTGGGTAGCAGAGTATACAGGTGGCTCTATGGGTAGCAGAGTATATAGGAGGCTCTGTGGGTAGCAGAGTATACATGCGGCTGTGTGGGTAGCTGAGTATACAGGCGGCTCTGTGCGTCGCCATGAGTGGGGCTGGACTCTCCATGCAGTGGGGCTGGTTGATACTGGGCATGCGCGGAGTGTCTTAGCCGCGTCTTCCAGCACATGCGTGCGCGCTGGGAGGCAGTGGCAGGTAACGCGGTGCTCGCGATGGCGCATAAGCACCATCGCTCGCTCCACGTGTGCGCGAGGCGCCATTGATCGAGCGCCCGTGGTGCTGGTAATAGCGGCTCGCGATGGCGCACACGCTCGCCATCGCTCACGGCGCTAGCACCTGGCCACGGTAATAGCGGCTTGCACTCGGCCGCGGTGTCGGTAATAGCGGCTCGCGATGGCGCGCATGCATGCCATTGCTCGCTGCGCTGGCATCCGGCCGCGGTACATGCCGGAATAGCGGCACAACATTGGTGATTATATATATAGATTAATTTGATGCATTTTAGTGCGGTTTAGTACTGACAGCACAGACTATGCGCTGTCCCATCATAGAACGTAGGAGGACGGCTGAGACTAATGCCTGCCCTGCAGTCTGGTTCATTTTATAGCCAAGGCTGTGGAGTCAGTAGCCAAACCTCCGACTACAAGTCCGCAGTTTCCCTCAATCCGACTCCACCAAAATGGACACAGACTCCGAGTCCACAGTACTGTGTATAGCGCCACCTGATGGTGCGTGGCTGTGCACCACTACAGGACACATTAGAAGCTCCACATTGGGGGCTGCAGGAAAATACGATGATCACACTATAACGGGCATGGCACCATATTCCTTACATTGTACCATACATGCGGCCATTTTTGGTGTCGGGCACATAGTCTAGTATCACACCCACGCTGCCCTCACCTCCTAAAATGTGACATCCTCTGGTTCCAGCATTGACACCCATAGTGACCTGAAGCAGTGCACTCAGCAGAGCAGATATACCGGGCACCAGAGGCGCCAAAGAACCATCATTTTCAAACTTCACTCCTACATTTTTTGACTGTTCTGATTGGATGGGCAAAGGAATAGGTGGTGCCTTCCCGTTAGTAGCTCACTAGAAGACTGTCACGTGACCATGGCAAAATCCAAGAAGGAGGGGAGTGAACAGGGAGCAGTCACATGATGGTGAGGCTGGATACAGACGAATGGTAGATACTAGAAAGTATTGGCTCCTTCCAGGTAGGATATCATTTCCATCACATTATAGGGGCGTGTTCTCATTTCTCAAGGCATGAAGAGATGCCATTGTCTCATGCATCTGCCATGTGTGTATGCTGGAAGGAGCCCATACAGGTTGCTGCGGCTGACACAGAGGAAGGTGGAGGCCGGGGCTGCCAGATGGTTTTGGTTTTGTATAAGCTTATCACCACAGGATCCAATTTGCACACAAATATTCCTCTCCTGACAGCCTCCCTCCATCCTTCCTCCATCCCAACAGCCTGCCTCCATCCATCCTCTATTCCAACTGCCTCCCTCCATCCCGACAGCCTCTCTCCATCCCGACAGCTTCCCTCCATCTGTGGCGCCCCTGCGTCTAGGAGGCCAAAAAAGGGAACTGCAGCCAGGAAGGTAGGACGACAGTTGAACACCAACACCCTCACTTCCCACACAACCCACGTACAGTAGAGGGCAGCACCCAACCCGGAGCCTAGGAACTCTAGGCAGGCAAGGGGTGGTGGGTTTAGAGACAGTGGGTAGGCAAACTCGTAGTCAGGTGACAGAGGAGTGTGAGGGAAGAGAGGGACGGTGATACCGGGCCCTAGAACCACGGTCGAGACGGCAGACTAAAGGCGGAGTAGCCCTCCTATGATACCCGAAGACACAGTAGAGAGAGCCTGGTAGAGCCTCACACGGGAGGACTGCTGGAGGCTAGGCATCCGCAGACAACCGACGGGGGACCACAATTACACGTTAGGGTCCCTACCCCAAAGGACAGGCAGCTCAGTGGCAACCCAGAGGGCTCACAGGAGTCCGAGCCACCGCCATACCGTCCAGAGTCACGCACACCAAAGTGAACAGAGAGAGAGTCAACAGTCTGGGAAGGAAGCAGAGACAGAGTGAGGGGTCACAGTAAGAACGACCTGGCTGCAGAGAGTAAGGGGAACCCGGAGGGGAAAGTGTGCCCGTGTAACTGAGAACTGAACTAAGAACTGTCTGTAACTGAACTGTGAACTGTACTTATGAACTGGGAGAAGTAAACACGGTGAACCCTGAATCTGACTCCCTTGCATCTCTCTGCCTGAACACGACTCCTTCCATAAAGGTTTGCAGCAGATCCCCGCCTGGAGAGCCACAGCTTGCAGGCTCCATCGCTGAAGGAGAATGCCTGCAGCATCTGGACAGTAAGTGTACTACACTCAGCACCAGGCCTGCACACTACATAATAGACTTTAATCAACACTGCCCCGGGAACACAGTTCTGCCCACGGAGAACTATTCCATCCTAGCTGCCATCACATCATCCCCAGAGGTTCTGCGGCAGCGGTGGCCCCATTACTGGCCACACACTGTGGGTGGCGTCACGACTGACATTATTCCCTGTAAATACACCCTTATTATTGCCAGGGCCCGGGACACGGTCCGGACCAGGACCACCCGTGACTTCACCAGTAACAGACCCGGTCAGGTACCGAGTACCCCGTCCCAGTGGGCTCGACAACCTAGCGTCACGAACAGGATCTACCTGGTCCAAAGGAATTGGACCCCGTGTGCCTAAAGAACGTGTTCTGGACTTTCCCACCAAAATCTGACCTTAATGGCGGCCAATGAAGACTAACGCCATATGCAGAGGAGGCGTGCCCAAACCACCCATCGTGTGCTGGCCCGGTCCAAGGCGCGAAGAAGAAGACCCGCCCTGGCTCCCCTTAACTTCGGGAGAGCCAGCCATCACTCTAAAAGAAGAGCCTCCGCCCCTAGATGCTCCTACCAATGAGAAGCTGGTGGGAGCCGGAAAGGAAATCGTCATCAGGAAGGGGCCGGATGGGCAACCGGAAACGGAGCAGTCGCCAGTGCAAGACACGAAAACGGAAGTAGAGGACGCCGAGGAGAGCACCATAATTGGAAAACCACAAGTGATCCCGGAGGGCCCACGGGGCGAATCGGTGGAGGAACCCGGCCAGGGAGAGATCTTGTGTGACCGTAGCAGGATGGCAGAAGACAGCAGAGAGCGTCCGGAGATCCGAGACACCCGGCGAGGTGTGCTGCGACTGCTACCCCAGCAGATGACACGGGCCCAAGAAGAGCGTAGGACCCGGATTCAAATTAACATTGACCATCAGCAGACTTATCAGACTGTAACTGCACAACCCGGCTGGGTTGATGATACCCGTGGCCGCGCAGCAAGCAAGGAGAGGTGCCGCACCGCTACCCTGGTGGACCTGACTATACCCAGAGCTGCACCGCGCCCTGCAATGCGAGAAGCCGACCCACTAGGAGCCTTACCGGAGGGATATCTGTCGCTACTGGAGCCCCTGATACCAACACCTGCGACAATAGAGGTGAGAGGGGAGCAGCTCCGCTGCTGGTGGGAGCGAGACGAGACCAATGATGACCTGATGGGTTTGCTAGGAGACCCAGATGGCCCTGTAGGCCCTGCAGAAGTAATTACAAGAGATGAGTACCTGAGGAGATGTAGCAGGAGATGGGAAAAGGAAGAATTAGAAAGGCTAGTAAAGAAGCGGGAAATGATCGCTCGCACGCAATATTTAAAAACTGTTGCCAGACGAGATGAAAGCCTTAACAGATCCCAGAGGCACGAAGGCAGAATTGTTAAAATTAAACCTGCGGATGGTTATGCCTTTGTTCGAGAGCCCGCAGCAGACTATGATATCTTCATTAACCGCCGTGATGTGGAAGCGCACCTTCCAGAAAAACACCCGGACAGGGAAGTGCAGGTTGGAGAGTGGGTCTCCTACATTGTCGTGCAAGGAGCAAGAGGCCCCTATGGCATAAAAGTACAGAGACTATCTTTAAACTCACAAGAAGAAGATGATATCCCTGCTTTGGAGGATCCTGACCCCATAATTCACCCTGATCTATCAGTACCACCGGACCCAATTGCTAACACGGGTCCTATAACTAACATAGAGACTGTTTCAGGGAAACCTACAGCTGATTCAGCTACGCAAACTCTGGAGAGTTACTTGTTAATACAAGCGCTACAGGATCTTGAACTGTTCCCAAGGAGGAGAGAACCACAGATACTCCCATGGAAGATTAAGCAAGAAGAAAGGAAGGAGTGAAAACCCGGATTCTGCCTCCAGAAGAGAAGACTTGTAAGTGTGAATGAGATGTAATCCTTGCTGTCCTCATCCCAATCCTGAAAGAATGTTAGCTTTCCCTTGTCTGTCTTATGTGTCATGAACAATTGAGATCAAGAACAATGATTTGATACAAACTTTTATGTAAATAGTTGAGCACCTCGTCTGCTCCCCTTTGGTTTTAAGACCAGTTTGGCACGTGAGAGACGGTGCATGAGACTGACTGTGCATTGAAACTTTTGAACTTTGAACTGCTTTTTGAGACGTTTTGAAACTTTTTGCACTTTTGAAGAGAAAGAATTTTTATACTTTTGATAAGAAAGTAATGCTTTTATATGCTTAACTAAAGTAAAGTGAATGCGTTGTAGCATCAGACCCGGCAGAGGTCCAGAAGGGTAGAGATGTAAATGTACCCATGCACGTGTATATAGTTAATTTAAGTAACGTTTGAAGAATCGTTCCTCCCGGACGGGAAGAAATCAAGAATTCGTAATGTTAATGTTGTTATAAAATAAAAATGTTTTCAGGGGGATCCATGACGGGCAGCGCAGGGACGTGCTGGTTTAACTCTGGGAGAGTGTGGTGCCCCTGCGTCCAGGAGGCCACAAAGGGAACTGCAGCCAGGAAGGTAGGACGACAGTTGAACACCAACACCCTCACTGCCCACACAACCCATGTACAGTAGAGGGCAGCACCCAACCCGGAGCCTGGGAACTCTAGGCATGCAAGGGGTGGTGGGTTTAGAGACAGTGGGTGGGCAAACACGTAGTCAGGTGACAGAGGGTAGATATAGAGCAGGGGGAGGAGAAAGGAGTCAGTAGGCCAAGGTAGGCTGAGCAGTACAGACAGAGATCACACATCCTGGCAGAGTGGGGTGTAAGGAGAGCAGAATCTGGAAGAGCCAGTGTGAGCCGCAGAGAGAAAGCACGTCCGAAGCCAACACCCCAGGAGTGTAAGGGAAGAGAGGGACGGTGATACCGGGCCCTAGAACCACAGTCGAGACGGCAGACTGCAGGCGGAGTAGCCCTCCTATGATACCGGAAGACACAGTAGAGAGAGTCTGGTAGAGCCTCACACGGGAGGACTGCTGGAGGCTAGGCTGAAGTAGGGTGTCGGCTCTAGAGGGGACCGCAGATTTACCCGGCATCCCCAGACAACCGACGGGGGACCACAATTACACGTTAGGGTCCCTACCCCAAAGGACAGGCAGCTCAGTGGCAACCCAGAGGGCTCACAGGAGTCCGAGCCACCGCCATACTGTCCGGAGTCACGCACACCAAAGTGAACAGAGAGAGAGTGAGTCAACAGCCTGGGAAGGACGCAGAGACAGAGTGAGGGGTCACAGTAAGAACGACCTGGCTGCAGAGAGTAAGGGGAATCCGAAGGGGAAAGTGTGCCCGTGTAACTGAGAACTGAACTAAGAACTGTAACTGAACTGTGAACTGTACTTAAGAACTGGGAGAAGTAAACACTGTGAACCCTGAATCTGACTCCCTTGCATCTCTCTGCCTGAACACGACCCCTGCCATACAGGTTTGCAGCAGATCCCCGCCTGGAGAGCCACAGCTTGCAGGCTCCATCGCTGAAGGAGGATTCCTGCAGCATCTGGACAGTAAGTGTACTACACTCAGCACCAGGCCTGCACACTACATAATAGACTTTAATCAACACTGCCCCGGGGAACACAGTTCTGCCCACGGAGAACTATTCCATCCTAGCTGCCATCACATCATCCCCGGAGGTTCTGCGGCAGCGGTGGCCTCATTACTGGCCACACACTGTGGGTGGCGTCACGACTGACATTATCCCCTGTAAATACACCCTTATTATTGCCAGGGCCCGGGACACGGTCCGGACCAGGACCACCCGTGACTTCCCCAGTAGCAGACCCGGTCCGGTACCGAGTACCCTGTCCCAGTGGACACATCCCTTCTCCATCTCGACAGACAGCCTAACAGGGGTGCACAAAGCTAATTACTGCAAAGTGCTGACGTGACCGGGGTGTATGAGTCGGTCGACAGTGTAGGGGGTACGCTGATACTGGGACATGGGGTTACTTTGGTGGGGGATCACGTTTGGTCAGTTCCTGGTTCTGTGCCCTGGACTCTCAGTGGCAGGGATGGGGGTCTTGATGATGGGGGATGATAACGTGACGCCACCTGTGGTACCTGGTAATGGTTACCAGCACTGCGGCCGGCCGCTGAGGTGATGAAAGACAGCTTTGGTAGTACAGTTCCCCACAGGTGGAGCTTTACCTCAGGGCAGCGGGGTTTAGGATGGGGGTAGTAATCCTCACCTCCGGTGACGATGCTGTGGCCCTCCGGGCGCCAAATGAAAGGAGAACAGACACCACTTCAGCTTAAACGGGTCTTTACTTGCACCAGATGGAAACAGGTACACATTACATTCTGGGTTAGCGGGTGTTGTAACCGTGGGTCGTGAAGGTTTCCTCAGAGCCTGACAGTGATGCCCTCAATATGGCGCTCGTGGTCTTGTTACTCTCTCTCTTACCGCTCTTGAGCCAAGTCTCTAGTCCACGGGTCTGTTACCTAAAAGTCTTTCACTCGTCGGCGTCATGAACCCATCTGCGGGACTGATGTTGGGCTGCTTTAGGGGTGCTTCAGCTCCCTGTGTGTGTCGGGCCCTCAGCTTGCCGGTCTGTAGTTAAGGATGAACCCTGCATCTAGCTACCTTGGCTTTGGTATGCCGATATCGACCTGGGTCCCCAGCTGGCCCAACCGGTCCTGGGTAAATGCCCTTCAAGAGTCTGGGTCGCTGCTCTCCAAAGAAGCGCCCTCCTGATGCAGCCGCAGGGTCCCCTGCGTCTGCCTTACTTGCTCTCCTCACACCAACTGTCTGATTGTGCTGTCACTCCCCGTCTTCTGCTCTCTAGGCTCCACCCCCTGGGACCTACTGAATATCAGTCCCCTGTATTAAAGTGGCCTGTGTATGGGTGTTGGGGTGCAGACTCTGAAGAGTCCCCACATCCATGGTTACGGAGGCACCACACTTTTAATTGGGGTGCAGTACCTCCCCTTGTGGCGCCTTGCCATAGAGGTGCCTCATGTACAGCACTATCTGGATGATGGAGAGTGAACACAAGGTGGCGCATAAGTATAAGTGGAAAGCAGGAAATGCTGACAAGAGATGGAGCATCTAGTAGTCATGGTGACAGGGGCGTTGCTAGGGTCAGAAAAGATCCAAGGCCCAAGCACCAAGGCAAATGCAGCCAACCAACTCCGCCAAATTAAAATGTAACACCATAACATAACTCTCTGAGAACAGATAATGCAGTACTGTATCTTTCGGACTACAAGACGTGCCCAGGTTTTAGAGGAGGAAAATAACAAATTAAGCAAAAAATGTGGTTATAATGCAGTGTTATGGGGTTGGGGAAATACATGTGGAGTCAAAAATTGCTTTAACAATCATATAAATCATTTTATTAGAGACACATATAAACATAAGTATGCAGGAAATGTAGGTGCAATATAAAAAGACACATAGTACATTATCCATAAACAAAAGACAAGAGCGCATGTATGTTACACAATTGCACATTCATAGGACAAATCAGCATTGGTTCACTAATAGTCAATTATATAGATCTCTAGTGAGACAGCCAAAGTAATCAAGGTATAGACTGGCAGCTCACAGATAGCCTATTGCAACGTCCCATAAAGTGCATGCAGTAAAATTATCTCATACAAAAGTGCACAACAAGTCAAATGAATAAGGTGCCAGTGCAGGATAAAAGGTAGAAACCTCCATATCAGACTCCTTACGTACGCTTCGCTTTGCTTTAAACACGCATATGCTTCATCATGAGGAGTGATAGTAAAGTGTAATGGCGGAGTTTATATCCCAAACACACAGCGATCACATGCTGCGGTGTGACCAATCAGATCCTCATTAGCAGCGCGTGCGCAGATGCAGTTCACCGCCGGTGATGTCACTTCCGGCGCGACGCCCATTCTGACACCAAACATCCGGGCGTCGCCACGAAGCTGTGTAATCAGGCTGCGCGTCATGATGTGCCTCCATGGCAACCCAGGAGCGGCCGCAAGCCGCACATGCGCACAGGGTCCAATGGCTCCCAAAGTACCTAGACAATCAGCATAGCCACATAATCATATAATACAATACAAAATATATCAGTTCTTTCATCCAATGGCGATGTCATCATGTTCCATAGTAGGTGGGCATTCAATTTACATATACAGCAGCATGTGTAGATACACTGTGGTGAGATAGTCGCTTCACCAAGGCTGTGCTCCAGCTTGGTCTCCTGGGCTCCTTCCTGCCCCCACATGAGTGTTTAAAGCAAAGCAAAACGTACATAAGGAGTCTGATATGGAGGTTTCTACCTTTTATCCTGCACAGGCACCTTATTCATTTGACTTGTTGTGCACTTTTGTATGAGATAATTTTACTGCATGCACTTCATGGGACGTTGCAATAGGCTATCTGTGAGCTGCCAGTCTATACCTTGACTATGGCTGTCTCACTAGAGATCTATATAATTGACTATTAGTGAACCAATGCTGATTTGTCCTATGAATGTGCAATTGTGTAACATACATGCGCTCTTGTCTTTTGTTTATGGATTATGTACTATGTGTCTTTTTATATTGCACCTACATTTCCTGCATACTTATGTTTATATGTGTCTCTAATAAAATGATTTATATGATTGTTAAAGCAATTTTTGACCCCACATGTATTTCTCCTTTTGATGAATAGTTATTCAAGTGTTGAGTTGCTCAGCTAATCAGACAATCACCTGGTAGCTGTATACTAAATAAAACCATATGGAATATGTATAGTTATGGGGTTGGGTTTGCTGCTGACACTTATGGGGGCAATGTCCTCATCCTAGGCCCCTTTCAGATAATATATGTCGCCAATCCTGGAGAGGGTTCCTCCATCCTGGTATATAATTCCCAACATTACTCTCTTATCCTCGATATAGCCCCTTTTTGAAGTATATGGGCCCCTCATCCTGGATGTGGCCTCCCCATACTGGGGTATAGCAACCCCCCATCCAGGTACATTACCCTCTTATCCTGGATATAGCCCCCCTCCATGTTAGTTATGGCCCTCATCCTGGAAATAGCCCCCCATGCTGCCGCACACCAGAAAATAATAACCAATGTAACCTCTCCAGTGCTCCCTTCCGTCTCTCCCTGCTTGCCGCACTTCGCATCCTGAGTCCTCATGTGCGCCAGCATCTGATCATGTGATCGGAGCGCGCAGCAATGACATGACTGGGCTGTGCTGGTAATGTGATCAGATGACGGGAATGCAGGAGGACTCAGTACACAAAGTGAAGGCAAGCAGGGGGAGACGGAAGGGAGCGCTGGAGAGGTTACATTGGTTATTATTTTCTGGTGTGCGGCAGCATTGGGGGCCACATACAGTGATGTAGGGGGGTGTATACTTTAATAAGTGCCGCTCCTCCGCACACCTTGGCACTGAGAGTGCAGTGCAACATACATTACACTAATGAGTGACCTCCCACTGCCTCTGCAGCCTACGCCAACCTCCTCCAGCTTCTCCAGAGCTGTGGCGCCTCAGTCACATAGGTCCGTATATTCAAACTAAAAGATGCACTCACTCTTTCCCCCAAAGTTTTTTTTTTTTTAAACATATTTTATTGATTTTAGTAACATACAGTAAATGTTAATGTGGAGCTCACTGGGACGTGGTACTCAGTACCGGACCGGGGTACTGCTGGGGAATGTCACGGCGGTCCTGGTCCGGACCGTGTCCCAGGTTCACACAAGTAAATGGAGTGTATTTACAGGGGATTAGGTTTGTCGTGACGCCACCCACGGGTTGTGGTCAGGGTGACCACCGCTGCTGCAGAACCTCCAGGGATGATCTTTTGGCAGCTTTAGATGGAACGGCTCTCCGCAGGTAGAGCCTGGTTCCCTGGGGCAGTGGTAGTTAAAGTCTGTGATGGTGGTTACAGATGTTGCAGGAGAGTAGGGGTAGCAGCAGAGATGATGAGAGTAGAGGCAATGGCAGTTTATGAGGGAGAGTGGGGCTTCAGCACAAGGATCACACACACTCACGTTTGTTGTCGTTTTCCAAGTCTTTACTTGCAGATGGTATAACAAAGTATTGTCCACGGAGTCTGTACCGGGGTCGGGTTGCTCCCACCCTGACCAAGTCCTTGGCTTCCTACTTCTGCACTTTGTGTGTGGCCCTGCTGCCGCTTTTAGCTGAACTGCTGGCCCTGTCTCCCCTCACGGGTACCAATCTGCTAGGAACTTGAGTCCTCTGTGTCACTGACCCCTCAGTGTTGCTTTGCTATGGTACAGTGAAGATGGTGGACCTTTACTATCCCGGTATTCACTGTCCTGTCTGTCTCAGGCACAGCCTCGGATCCGGTATCCGTCCTAAGCGCCTCTCCGGGGTTAAGTTTTTGGGTAATTTCTTATCCCGGGTATGTTCCTCTGACTCCTTTCCTCAGACCTCTCAGGACGTCCACTTCTACTTGACTCTCCTCCTGCTCCAGACTCCAACTAAACTGACTAACTGTCACTCCTGCTCTGAGGTAAACAACATTAGCTCCTCCCACTCTTGCAGGTGCCACCTAAGCTCCTCCCACTTTCTAGTGTAGTGTTGTGTGGGGAGTAAACCCATGTTGCTGTTTCTGTGGCACATTTACCCTTGGGGTGCCACATTAACATTTCCAAATAGAGGATCTTGTGCTTCATATTAATATATAACCATTTAGAAAGTTACTATACAGAAAGAATAAGACATTGTGGTACTTTAAACTATATCTTACTTAAGTCCCCCCCCCCCCCCCCGCTCCCGAAACACCCTTTCCCATTCTCTGCAGCAATAATAACTATTTCTATGGTATTGGAGTATTGCCCTGAATTCTTCCTAACAGATACCATCGGGTGTTTTCAAACTGACTCTTATGTTGATTTTTCGTCTCTTCGGGTATTGTTGGTAAAAGTAACGACCAAGCAGTCAAGAATCTCTCCACCATTTTTTCTTTATCCGTCAGAGTGTTTAGCCAGTCCATACGAAACAGGAACATTAACTTGGATTGTATTAGGGTCCTGGTCGGCGGTTCTGGACTTAGCCATTGTTGTAGGATACTCTTCCTAACTGCTGATGCCCACATTATTTATTTCTCAAATATTTTTATTGGAAATTTATTGGAAATGCCCACATTATTAACATGACTTATTTTTTGGGGGAGTGTGTTTGAGTGTTCATCTAAGATATTAAAAATTGCCCATTGCGGAGTCAATGGGAACCGCACTCCACATATCCTTTGAATTTCATCATGTGTTGATTTCCAGAGTCTATTAATTTTCTTACACTCCCACAGATGATGTAGGATACCTGTATTTTCTACATTACATTTTGCGCATCTAAATCTTTCCCTTTGTGTCATTTTTTATTTAATAAGTGGTGTAATATATGCTCTGTGTAGAATTAACATAGCCATGCCTGTATAGCTGCTGGATCCCACGACTTGTCTTTGTCTGTCTGTGGCTCTCACTATGTCCTCAATCGTCACTTTTTAAGTTCCGTCGCCCATTTTGCTGGTCCAGTGGATGCCCCTCCCTTGACCATTCTTTTCTTAATAATGTATAGATGTAACTATTCGACACTGGCTGCATCATAGAATTTCTGAGAAAAACATTCATTCTATGACCTCCATGTCCTATCTGGCTATCTGGTTTGCCTTTTTGAGCTAAACTTCTTGCCTGTAAAAATAGGAATGGTTTATTTGTAAAGATGGGGAAACGTTGTTTTGCAAAGTTATATGTTGGGACGGAAAATTTATTGTCCATCAAATTTACTGCCATTGTACAACCATGTCCTGCCATCTCTGTATATATTGGGGTGGTTTTTCCTCCCAGGAAGTCTGGATTATCTAGAAATGGCATAAATGGTGACGTCCCAGCTTCCACTCCATTTATTTTCCTAGATTTCCTCCAAGGCTTTAATGTTTGCCATATAGTCGGGAACTGATCTAAGGTATTGGGAAGTTTCTCACTACCTAGATGCATCAGTGCCGTCAACGAGATATATGGGTTAAGTGCTTTATAGCGTCCTATATCCGGGAAATTTATACCTCCCTCTTTTCTTCGAGCCTGCAGCTTCGTCAGCCCAATTCTTGATCTCTTCCCCATATAAATGACCTAAATGCCTTATTTAATGCGTGTATATCTTCCTTGCATAATAATAAAGGTAGTGTTTGAAATACATACATTAAATTAGGGAATATTACCATTTTAATTAGGTCACTGCGCCCTGAAAAAGATAGCGTTAAGTGTTTCCAAGATGTTAATAATTGAAGTATTGATGCCATAAGGGGTTTTATGTTTATTGTATATAGTGTCATGGGCGTACCCAGGATCAAAACTAGGGGGGGCAAGCTATGGTCGTTCCCGCCTCCTGTTGTATTCTGACATGCCAGCCGGAACGTCATATCCAGCCCGATGCATTGTGGGGGCAGATCACGTGCTCATCCCTGCTCCGGCGCATGTGCAGTGCACATATTGAAGCTGCCCGTACATGTCATAGGCCCCCACAATGCACTGGACCAGATATGACGTTCTGGCCGGCGTGTCAGAGTACCAAAGGAGGTGGATATTTCAAAAAGATCTGGAAACAACAGAAGGAATGCTGACACCCTTTAAAGGGAACCTAAACAGGACAACATGTGCGCATTACATATACATCATACATATTTTTGACATAGAGACACAAGCTACACACATAGAGACACAAGCCACACACACACATACACAGACAAAAGCCACACACACACAGGCATGCCACACACAAGAGACACATAGGCATGCCACACACAAAGACAAGCCACTCACAGAGACAAGCCACACACAGAGACAAGCCACACACACATGCCACACACAGACACATGCCACACACACAGACAAGCAATACACAGAGACAAGCCACACACACATGCCACACACATGCCACACACAGACACAAGCCACACACAGAGACAAACCACACTCAGAGACAAACCACACACACATGCCACACACAGACACATGCCACACACACAGACACATGCCACACACACAGACACATGCCACACACACATGCCACACACACAGACACATGCCACACACAGACACAAGCCACACACAGAGACAAACCACACTCAGAGACAAACCACACACACATGCCACACACAGACACATGCCACACACACAGACACATGCCACACACACAGACACATGCCACACACACATGCCACACACACAGACACATGCCACACACAGACATAAGCCACACACAGAGCAAAGACACACACAGAGACAATAAAATCAAAATTAAACTTACAGAAGGATACTAAATTAGTGTAAAATGTCTATATAGAAAAATTCAACATTTGTATCCTTTAGAATCACGGAACTGTATAGCATACAGCATTAAAATTTATAATATCAGAAAAAAGAGGGTTGTATATATTGCAAAAATGTATAAATCTTAATCTAATTAATTCCTCAAAGCAGTAAAAAATTAATGGATAACCATAATATACAAGACCTGCATGTGTATTTTATATATATATAACTAAATATGGCAATACCGTAGGTATAAACTTGCTATAGACAGAATAAATATGAAACAGTGCAAGTATAATAAAACATCACAAAGTGCATGGTGCAGAAAAAATTACTAATAACTAAAGACACAGTCCATATTAAAACTATCAAGTGTCAGAATCTATCACATAGTGCAAACTTTAAAGAGATGGCTCCTATTCAATGATACTATAATACCAAAGTATAAACGTGCAAAATCTGTTATAGCAATAATATTCACCTCATCAAACCAAAGTATTGACCATAATACACATTTTTACCTGATCACTAGCAGGCCACCTAAATGCCCCTACGTGCCCTCTTGTTTCGGCTGCTGCCTTCTTCTGGGGGTGAATCCCAGTAATGATCCAGCACCCTTATATACATATCCCAGGTAAACTAAGCACTCAACTCCACAAATCACATTCCCATAGCCCAGCTGGATCTGATTAGATCCATCAGGTAACGTATGTAACACAGCGCCCACGCTTCCAAATATGGCATTTCCGGAGGCAATCCCCTGCCTTCACAATGCTATCACCCTGTAAACTAAACGGCGCATGCGCAGGAGCATGCGCACACAGGCACGAATGTCGCGACGCCCAGACGCGTCGTCATGGTGACGCGTAAACGTCACGACGTTCAAACTTCCCCGGAACGTCGCCAGCGTCGCCATGGAAGCAAAACAAACAACCCCACAATGCGGAAGCGATGTCAGCATCCACGGAGAGGCGAAACGGACGCCCAACAAAGCTGCCCAGAGTGTGCCATCCCGAGCATGCGCACAAACAGAGTGAATCTCACTTTCAAGAAATCAAGGCTAAATAGGGGATTAGAAGCCAGGCTAATAGAAAAAAGAACCCACAACAGAAATACCCTATTATTGACATATTCCATTATATATACAGTTAGGGCCAGAAATATTTGGACAGTGACACAATTTTCGCGAGTTGGGCTCTGCATGCCACCACATTGGATTTGAAATGAAACCTCTACAACAGAATTCAAGTGCAGATTGTAACGTTTAATTTGAAGGGTTGAACAAAAATATCTGATAGAAAATGTAGGAATTGTACACATTTCTTTACAAACACTCCACATTTTAGGAGGTCAAAAGTAATTGAACAAATAAACATAACACACAAAATATTTTTATTTTCAATATTTTGTTGCGAATCCTTTGGAGGCAATCACTGCCTTAAGTCTAGAACCCATGGACATCACCAAACGCTGGGTTTCCTCCTTCTTAATGCTTTGCCAGGCAGCCTTCAGGTCTTGCTTGTTTGTGGGTCTTTCCGTCTTAATCCTGGATTTCAGCAAGTGAAATGCATGCTCAATTGGGTTAAGATCTGGTGATTGACTTGGCCATTGCAGAATGTTCCACTTTTTTGCACTCATGAACTCCTGGGTAGCTTTGGCTGTATGCTTAGGGTCATTGTCCATCTGTACTATGAAGCGCCGTCCAATCAACTTTGCAGCATTTGGCTGAATCTGGGCTGAAAGTATATCCCGGTACACTTCAGAATTCATCCGGGTACTCTTGTCTGCTGTTATGTCATCAATAAACACAAGTGACCCAGTGCCATTGAAAGCCATGCATGCCCATGCCATCAAGTTGCCTCCACCATGTTTTACAGAGGATGTGGTGTACCTTGGATCATGTGCCGTTCCCTTTCTTCTCCAAACTTTTTTCTTCCCATCATTCTGGTACAGGTTGATCTTTGTCTCATCTATCCATAGAATACTTTTCCAGAACTGAGCTGGCTTCTTGAGGTGTTTTTCAGCAAATTTAACTCTGGCCTGTCTATTTTTGGAATTGATGAATGGTTTGCATCTAGATGTGAACCCTTTGTATTTACTGTTATGGAGTCTTCTCTTTACTGTTGACTTAGAGACAGATACACCTACTTCACTGAGAGTGTTCTGGACTTCAGTTGATGTTGTGAACGGGTTCTTCTTCACCAAATAAAGTATGCGGCGATCATTCACCACTGTTGTCATCCGTGGACGCCCAGGCCTTTTAGAGTTCCCAAGCTCACCAGTCAATTCCTTTTTTCTCAGAATGTTCCCAACTGTTGATTTTGCTACTCCAAGCATGTCTGCTATCTCTCTGATGGATTTTTTCTTTTTTTTCAGCCTCAGGATGTTCTGCTTCACCTCAATTGAGAGTTCCTTTGACCGCATGTTGTCTGGTCACAGCAACAGCTTCCAAATGCAAAACCACACACCTGGAATCCACCCCTGACCTTTTAACTACTTCATTGATTACAGGTTAACGAGGGAGACGCCTTCAGAGTTAATTGCAGCCCTTCGAGTCCATTGTCCAATTACTTTTGGTCCCTTGAAAAAGAGGAGGCTATGCATTACAGAGCTATGATTCCTAAACCCTTTCTCCGATTTGGATGTGGAAACTCTCATATTGCAGCTGGGAGTGTGCACTTTCAGCCCATATTATATATATATAATTGTATTTCTGAACATGTTTTTGTAAACAGCTAAAATAACAAAACTTTTGTCACTGTCCAAATATTTCTGGCCCTAACTGTACATAGACAATGCACTCAACATACATTAAGGATTACAAACAAGACAAAAATAAATGGGGAAATACATAATCGCCACAATAGTTAATAGTGCAATAAAAAGTGCACAAAAATTAATAATTATAAACCCACATACCAAATATCTATACAATTATATTAATGCAATAGATAATAAGTTTTATTTGATCCCTCGAAGAATCTTGCATCATCTCCATTCTTAGATAGCTTTTCTTTCTGGATATGGTGTAACTTGAGTTCTTTCAAGCCAATAAATAACATGCAATATCATGAAGCAAAGTTACTACAAAAATATATAAAAAATAAAATTAGTAAAATAATAAAAAATTCCTAAAAATATTCATATTAATACCATTGGTGCTGAATTTTTTTTAAAAATATAGCAGTTACCACATACAGAGGTTATAGGTCAAATGAACAGTATATATATTCAGAGAAATGGGGCATAACTCATATTTTCATTCAAACCAAATGGTTGCAAGATCTTTAGTTTCCAAATCCATTTGGCCTCACATTGAGCCAAGAGCTGGCTAGCCCTACCTCCTCTTACACCTAACACTATTTTATCAATCCCTCTCACCCTAAGCCCCGAAGGGTCACAACCATGATGTACTTTAAAGTGCCTCGGGATTGTACGTAATGTATTGGGGTCTTCCTCTTTATCGGTTGCCAGAATATTTAAGACATGTTCCCTAACTCTTATCTTTAGAGACCTTGTTGTGAGTCCAACATAGATTTTCATACAAGGGCAGGTTGCATAATATACGACCGCCTTAGTTGAACAATCTATGTATTGCGTGATTTTAAACGTTTCTTTACCATGCTATACATTTGCCATATGGTCTACTTCCCCATCTAGTCCCACGGTTGCCCCCAAAGGGCAAGAATTGCTGATCATTTTTGTCAAAATGACTTTGCACCAGCAAGTCTTTCATATTCCCGGCTCTTCGAGCTGCAACTGCGGGTTTAGTTGTCAAATATTGGCGTAGTATGGGGTCAATAGTCAAAAGAGACCAATATTTCTCCATACTCTCCAACATTAATTTCCAATTAGAATGGTACTTTGTGACCATACGTACTTTAAAATCCTCTTTCCTTTTTACAGAATGCAAAAGTTCCTGTCTTTTACAATTCTTAGCCCTATTGTACGCCTTTTTAACTGCCCTTTTACTGTACCCACGATCAAGGAACCTCAACTTCAATTCCAATGCCCTCAGCTCAAAATCCTCATCAGACGAACAAATCCGCCCGATGCGGAGAAACTGCCCTACCGGTACCAAATTTATCACATATGGAGGGTGTGATGAAGCAGCATGAAGTACCCAATTTGTTGCGGTGCTTTTACGAAACAAATCTGTTTGGAGCATCCCCATCGAGTCACATTTTACCATGACATCCAAGAATTCAATTTTCTCAATATCATATTTATACGTGAGGTGGATATTCAAGTTGTTCCGATTCAGCTCCTCAAAAAAAACCTCTAATTCTAACACATCCCCCTGCCAGATCAAAAAGATGTCATCAATGTACCGCACCCAAAAGGGATGCAGTCCACCGACGACATCCGATCCGACAGAAAGAGGTCCCTCTCCCACAGCCCGAATGTTGAAAGGGCCACAGATTTTGTATCATCTGATGGTAAAGAAATGTTTAAAATCACGTAATACATAGATTGTTCAAGTAAGGCCGTCGTATATTATGCGACCTGCCCTTGTATGAAGATCTATGTTGGACTTACAACAAGGTCTCTAAAGATAAGAGTTAGGAAACATGTCTTAAATATTCTGGCAGCCGATAAAGAGGAAGACCCCAATACATTACGTACAATCCCGAGGCACTTTAAAGTACATCATGGTTGTGACCCTTCGGGGCTTAGGGTGAGAGGGATTGATAAAATAGTGTTAGGTGTAAGAGGAGGTAGGGTTAGCCAGCTCTTGGCTCAATGTGAGGCCAAATGGATTTGGAAACTAAAGACCTTGCAACTATTTGGTTTGAATTAAAATATTAGTTATGCCCCATTTCTCTGAATATATATACCGTATATACTTGTGTATAAGCCGACCCGTGTATAAGCCGACCCCCCTACTTTTGCCCCCAAAATCTGGGAAAACCTATTGACTCGTGTATAAGCCGAGGGTGGACCCCAGCACAGGTATACAGCCCCCAGCAGTGTGGTATACAGCAGCCTCCCCAGTGGTATATACAGGCCCCAGCAGTGTTACAGCAGCCTCCCCAGTGGTATATACAGCAGCAGCCCCAGTGGTAGTATACAGCAGCCCCAGTGGTAGTATACAGCAGCCCCAGTGGTAGTATACAGCAGCCCCAGAGGTATAAACAGCCCCAGTGGTAGTATACAGCAGCCCCAGTGGTAGTATACAGTAGCCCCAGAGGTATAAACAGCCCCAGTGGTAGTATACAGCAGCCCCAGAGGTATATACAGCAGCCCCAGTGGTAGTATACAGCAGCCCCAGAGGTATATACAGCAGCCCCAGTGGTAGTATACAGCAGCCCCAGAGGTATATACAGCCCCAGTGGTAGTATACAGCCGCCCGCCCGCCACCCCCATCAGTATACAGGCCCCCCCATCAGTATCCAGGGCCCCACCCCATCAGTATCCAGGGCCCCCCCTCCTTGCTCCGCAAAACCTGCAAAGTAAAATCATTATACTTATCACTGTCCTGTCGCCGCCGTCCCCGCCGCTGCCATCGCGCTCCCCGTCTTCTTCCAGCGTCTTCTGGTTTCCTGTGGTCGGCGCAGGCAATGACGTCATTGCCTGCGACCACAGGAAGCCGGAAGAAGACGGATGAAGCCGGGGATCGCGATGGCAGCGGCGGGGACGGCGGCGACAGGACAGTGATAAGTATAATGATTTTACTTTGCAGGTTTTGCGGAGCAAGGAGGGGGGGCCCTGGATCCTGATGGGGGGGCCTGTATACTGATGGGGGTGGCGGGTGGGCAGCTGTATACTACCACTGGGTATATACTCGCGTATAAGCCGAGGGGGGACTTTTCAGCCCAATTTTTGGGCTGAAAAACCCGGCTTATATGTGAGTATATACGGTACTGTTCATTTGACCTGTAACCTCTGTATGTGGTAACTGCTATATTTTTTTAAAAAATTTCAGCACCAATGGTATTAATATGAATATTTTTAGGAATTTTTTATTATTTTACTAATTTTATTTTTTATATATTTTTGTAGTAACTTCGCTTCATGATATTGCATGTTATTTATTGGCTTGAAAGAAGTCAAGTTACAACTTATCCAGAAAGAAAAGCTATCTAAGAATGGAGATGATGCAAGATTCTTCGAGGGATCAAATAAAACTTATTATCTATTGCATTAATATAATTGTATAGATATTTGGAATGTGGGTTTATAATTATTAATTTTTGTGCACTTTTTATTGCACTATTAACTATTGTGGCGATTATGTATTTCCCCATTTATTTTTGTCTTGTTTGTAATCCTTAATGTATGTTGTGTGCATTGTCTATCTATTATATAATTGCCTAAAATTCTATTTCTGGCCAAAAGCCAACTTCCGTGGCTTTGTCCGGAGATAAAATGTCCAGAGATAAATGTCCGGAGATAAGTGACGTCACCAGCGTCACCAGCGTTTACTACTCCCGCTCAGGGTGGACCAAGATGGCGGCCCTAAGCGGAGCGGACCTCAGGAAGGTCCGCTCCGCTTAGGGCCGACCACCGGCGGACATTTATCTCCGGAGCGGGCGCGAGGTAGCCAGGAGCCGAGCTCGGCTCCTGGCTACCTCGCGCCGCTGGAGCGAGCCGGGGATCTCCGTGCCAGGCAGATCTGCGGCTCAACTCCGGGGAGCCGCGAGCCAGCCGGGATTCAAGCCGCGGCAAAGCGCCATCTTTAAAAAGCTAAGAAGTAGGAAAAAAAAAATGTAAAAGATGGCGCCGTGTTTCTCAGCGCTCTTCTCATTGGTCGCCGTCAGGCGCGAGTGACCAATGAGAAGAGTGGGGCAGCCATATTTGAAATCCAAATTTCCCGCTGGATTTCAAATATGGCGCCGTGCCCCGCCCCACTCTTCTCATTGGTCGCTCGCGCCTAGCTCCGACCAACGAGAAGAGCGCCGCCATCTTTTACATTTTTTTTTTTTTTACATTCTTAGATTTTGAAACATGGCGCCGTGCCGCCGCTTGAATCTGATTGGTCGTTCCCAAGCGAGCGACCAACCAGAATTGCGGCGCCACTGCCGGGCAAATCCCGGCTGCCTCGCGGCTCCACGGAGCGGTGCCGTGGATATGCCCAGCACCAAGATCCCCGGCACGAGGTAGCCGGGAGCCGAGCTCCGGCTACCTTGCACTCGCTCCGTTCCCAGCTATTCTGATTGGTCGCTCGCGGCTGCTGGCGACCAATCTGAATAGCACTGCCATTTATGGCGCCATACTTCAAATACACTGTACTCAGTGTATTTCAAATATGGCGGCATAGCGCGCGCCGCTATTCTGATTGGTCGGCTAGCTGGAGGCGCCAACCAATCAGAATAGCGGCGCGCTGTATGGCGCCATCCTTCAAATACACTGTACTCAGTGTATTTAAAATATGGCGGCATATCGCCCGCCTCTATTCTGATTAGTCGGCGCCTTCAGCGCGCCAACCAATCAGAATAGCGGCGCGCTGTATGGCGCCATTCTTCAAATACACTGTACTGAGTGTATTTCAAATATTTGAAGTATGGTGCCATAGAGCGCGGCGCTATTCTGATTGGTCGCAGCGTTCAGAGCGCCGACCAATCAGAATAGCGGCGCGCGCTATGCCGCCATATTTGAAATACACTGAGTACAGTGTATTTGAAGGATGGCGCCATACAGCGCGCCGCTATTCTGATTGGTTGGCGCGCTGAATGCGGCGACCAATCAGAATAGAGGCGGGCGCTATGCCGCCATATTTGAACTACACTGAGTACAGTGTATTTGAAGTATGGCGCCATACAGCGCGGCGCTATTCTGATTGGTCGCCGCCTTCAGCGCGCCGACCAATCAGAATAGTGGCGCGCTGTATAGCGCCATCCTTCAAATACACTGTACTTAGTGTATTTCAAATATGGCGGCATAGCGCCCGCCTCTATTCTGATTGGTCGGCGCCTTCAGCGCGCCGACCAATCAGAATAGCGGCGCGCTGTATGGCGCCATCCTTCAAATACACTGTACTCAGTGTATTTCAAATATTTGAAGTATGGCGCCATACTTCAAATACACTGTACTGAGTGTATTTCAAATATTTGAAGTATGGCGCCATACTTCAAATACACTGTTCCCAGTGTATTTCAAATATGGCGGCATAGTGCCCGCCTCTATTCTGATTGGTCGGCGCGCTTCAGTGCGCCGACCAATCAGAATAGCGCCGCGCTGTATGGCGCCATACTTCAAATACACTGTACTCAGTGTATTTCAAATATGGCGGCATAGCGCCCGCCTCTATTCTGATTGGTCGCCGCCTTCAGCGCGCCCACCAATCAGAATAGCGCCGCGCGCTATGCTGCCATATTTGAAATACACTGAGTACAGTGTATTTGAAAGATGGCACCATACAGCGCACCGCTATTCTGATTGGTCGGCGCGCTGAACGCGGCGACCAATCAGAATAGTGCCGCGCTCTATGGCGCCATCCTTCAAATACACTGTACTGAGTGTATTTCAAATATGGCGGCATAGAACCCGCCGCTATTCTGATTGGTCAGCATGCTGAAGGCGCCGACCAATCAGAATAGCGGCGCGATCAATACCGCCATATTTGAACCACACTGAGTACAGTGTATTTCAACGATGGCGCCATGCAGCATGCCGCTATTCTGATTGGTCGGCGCGCTGAACGAGGCGACCGATCAGAATAGCGCCGCGCTCTATGGCGCCATACTTCAAATACACTGTACTCAGTGTATTTCAAATATGGTGGCATAGCGCGCGGCGCTATTCTGATTGGTTGGCGCCTTCAGCACGCCGACCAATCAGAATAGCGGCGCGCTTTATGGCGCCATACTTCAAATACACTGTACTTAGTGTATTTCAAATATGGCGGCATAGAACTCGCCGCTATTCTGATTGGTCGGCGCGCTGAAGGCGCCAACCATTCAAAATAGAACTGCGCACTATGCCGCAAAATTTGAAATACACTTAGTACAGTGTATTTGAAGTATGGCGCCATACAGCGCGCCTCTATTCTGATTGGTTGCCATGTTCAGCGCGCCGACCAATCAGAATAGCGGGGCACGGAGCGAGCGCGAGGTAGCCGGAGCTCGGCTCCCGGCTACCTCGCGCCGGGGATCTCGGTGCCGGGCATATCCACGGCTCAGCTCCGGAATTTGCCCGGCAGTGGCGCCGCAATTCTGATTGGTCGCTCGCTTGCGAGCGACCAATCGGATTCAAGCGGCGGCACGGCGCCATGTTTCAAAATCTAAGAATGTTAAAAAAAAAAACATGTAAAAGATGGCGGCGCTCTTCTCATTGGTCGGCGCTAAGCGCGAGCGACCAATGAGAAGAGTGGGGCGGGGCAGGGCGCCATATTTGAAATCCAGCGGGAACTTTGGATTTCAAGTATGGCGCCGTGGCCTGCCCCACTCTTCTCATTGGTCGCTCGCGCCTGACGGCAACCAATGAGAAGAGCGCCGAGAAACACGGCGCCATCTTTAAAATTTTTTTTTCACTTCTTAGGTTTTTAAAGATGGCGCTTTGCCGCAGCTTTAATCTGATTGGTCGCTCGCAAGCGAGCGACCAATCAGAATTGTGGCGGCGGTACCGGGCAAATCCCGGCTGGCTCGCGGCTCCCCGGAGCTGAGCTGCGGATCTGCCCGGCACGGAGATCCCCGGCTCGCTCCGCCGGCGCGACGTTGCTGGGACCCGACCTCGGCTCCCAGCTACCTCGCGCCCCCTCCGCCGGCGCGAGCTAGCTGGGAGCCGACTTCGGCTCCCGGCTACCACACGCCCGCTCCGTGCCCCGCTCCGCTATTCTGATTGGTTGCTCTCGGCTGCCGGCGACCAATCAGCATAGCGCCGCCCCGAACGGGGCCATCTTTAAAACCTTTTTTGTAACATCAGTTTGAAAACATGGCGCCGTTTCTAGCGGCGCGCTTCTGATTGGTCGGCGCCTGCCGCGAGCGACCAATCAGAATTGCGCTGCATTGCAACACACTCTGCCCGCGATTTTAAGGCGCGCATTTTGGTTTTTTACCTCAGACACAGTTTCTACTGCGTGGAGGCGGTCCCAGTGACGTCGCACTTCAACCTCCTGCCTAATTTGTCAAAAAAGAGCTAAGACTATTTACCTACACTATATATATTTAGTTGTGAAGTGGTTCAGTGACTTTTTCACACCAATATTGAACTTCTGTTTGGTGTTTTCTCTATATATACTGCCTATTGTCCACTGACTGTTATACTGAGAGACTGCCGTTTATTAACCTTTCTGTGCCAACTCTGCACACTGGGTATATTGCTCTATTATTTGCCACATAAGGACATTGTCCATTATTGCTGAGCAATTTCTCTGCAATATAAACTGCCTATTATTAATATCTGCATTCCTGCAAAGAACTATTGCCTATTATTAACTGCCTATTTTCCTACTACCTGACGCTGCATCTTATTAACCTGTTGTTTGCCACTACCACGCTTAAAGCTCTTTAGCTTTGCCAACATGAGCTCTAATAGCAAGTATACTAATGACACACAGCCAAAAGCTGATGATGCCGCACATAAGATCAGGTCTGATAGAAAGTATATTAATGATACAGAGCTAAAAGCCGCCGATGCCGCACGTAATGCCACACAGCGTGCTAACAAGAGTACACAGGACACATGTAAGACCCTGGACACTGTTATGTGTACTAATGACACACAGCTAAAAGCTGCTGATGCCGCACGTAAGATCAGGTGTGACAGAAAGTATATTAATGACGCAGAGCTAAAAGCCGCCGATGCCGCACGTAAGGCAACACAGCGTGCTAACAAGAGTACACAGGACACATGCAAGACCCTGGACACTGTTATGTGTACTAATGACACACAGCTAAAAGCTGCTGATGCCGCACGTAAGATCAGGTGTGATAGGAAGTATATTAATGACGCAGAGCTAAAAGCTGCCGAAGCCAAACGTAAGGCCACTCAGCGTGCTAACGAGACTACAGAGGACAGAACACTGTTAATGCTGCTTTCATTAAACGAGTCACTAATGAGTCTTTTGAAGAAAAAACTAATCGATTAACTAATAAAGCTGCTGCTGCACGCCGTCAACGTTGCAAACATAATATTTCCACGTCCTCAGTCATAGATTCTGCCCACAATACAGCTTCTAAAACTGCTTTCATTGAAAGTGCGCTGCCTGAACCTCCTGCAACCGTTGGTAAATCTGCATGTAAGCGCAAACACTGTCCTACCGACACTCCAAATGATAAACGCCGTCGCCTGCACACCGTTAGCTCTGCTTATAATACATGCTTCTCACCTGACTCTTCTATGGCACCAAACAATCCATTACAAAATGCAGCTGCTGCACGCCGTAAACGGCGCAAAAAAAAACGCTTGCACCTCCACATTGATAGACCCTGACCACGATACACCTTCCAACTCCTCAGTGATTAAATCTGTGGACAGTGAAGATCCTCCACCAGGTCCACGCTTTATATATGTTGGCTTACAGAACCATTCCAATGCTACGTTACCACAACCTCTATTCATCACCATGACCTGTAATCCGAAATGAAGTGAGATTACTCTGAATTTTGAACCTTGGCAGCGTGTGGAACACAGACCTGATTTGGTAGCACATGCTTTCAAAATAAAACTGGAAGCACTCTTGAAAGACATTCACAACGGATTATTTGGGAACGTTTGCGCTATGGTTCATGTAATTGAATTTCAAAAACGTGGCCTTCCACATGCTCACATTTTAATTATTCTAGACAGCAACCCCAAATTAAGAACAAAGGAGGACGTGGACAATACCGTCTGGGCAGAAATTCCTCATCCTACCGACTACCCTCAGCTCCATAAAATTGTTATGCAACACATGATGGTCCCTGTGGAGAACACAACCCCAATTCTCCCTGTATGGATAATGGAAAGTGTACGAAAGGTTTCCCAAAAGATTTACAACCATCTACCATCATTGTTAAGGATGCCTATCCTACTTATTGCAGATCCACGGGTCCTTCATTTGAACACCAATCCAAGATGATTAATAATTCTTGGGTAGTGCCATACAATCCTTTCCTATTATTAAAATACAAGTGCCATATTAATGTCGAAGTTTGTGGTTCCATTCAAAGTGTGAAATATTTATTTAAGTACGTGTATAAAGGACATGATAAAGCCAATCTTGAAATTTGCCAGACGAACATCCAACATGATGAAACACATCAATTCATGGATTCAAGATATGTTAGTGCACCAGAGGCAGCTTGGAGAATCTTTGCTTATCCTATGCATAAGCAATCTCATAGCATAATTCGCCTTGCCGTCCATCTACCTCATTCTCAACAACTCTATTTTCATGAGGATGACTCCATTCCACACATCAAACAAAAGCTTCATACCAATTCTACACTTATGGCCTACTTTATTCTTAATAAGGACGACCAACATGCTCATAAGTATTTTTACCGCGAAATTCCTGAATGGTATGTTTGGCAAAAAGGATCTTGGGAAAAAAGAAAACGATCAGGTAGCTCTATTATTGGCAGAATGTATACTGTAAGTCTCAAAGACCAGGAACGCTACTATTTACGGTTGTTGTTATTGCATGTGAAAGGTGCAACCAGTTTTGAGAGTCTTAAAACTGTCAATGGAGTCATACATCTAACCTTCAAAAAAGCAGCATTAGCACTTGGATTACTATTCGATGATAGTGTCTGGAGAAATACCTTACTTGATGCCTGTATTCTTAATATGCCTGCACAGCTTCGCGACCTCTTTGCCTATATCTGTATATTTGGTCCTCCAGCTAATCCTCTTGAGTTGTGGGATGAATTTAAGGAACACTTTGTACAAGACTACTGACGTGCATACCACTCAACATTGAAGACTGTATAAATTGTGAAGGATATGCTATGACAGATGTCCAAGATGTTTTAAAAGTTCACGGGAAAAGTTATACTGATTTCAATTTACCACGCCCAGCTAAGAAACCACAACTGCTCCCGCAGTATGATAAGGATTATGAGCTAACAATAGCTGCTGAGATGAAAGCTACTCTCAATGAGGAACAACTTTTGGCCTATGATACCATTAATCAGGCTTTAGAAGACAATAATGTAACATCCAAGTGCTTTTTCCTTGACGGTCCTGGTGGTAGTGGAAAAACCTATCTATATCATCTCCTCCTACATCTTCTAAGGGGACAAGGAAACATCGTATCACCTGCTCTATGGCATTCCAATACCTGTGAATGAAACATCTGTTTCCAGGATTAAAAATGATACCGATGCGGCTAAGCATTTGCATAATACGAAACTTTTTATTATTGATGAGTGCACAATGCTATCTAAACATGCCTTGAATGTCATCGATAGACTTTTACGAGACATCATGACAACGAATATGGCTAAGAAAGAGAAAACACCTTTTGGAGGAAAAGTTATTGTTCTTGGAGGAGACTTTAGACAATGTCTTCCTGTTATTGCTCATGGATCAAGAACAGATATTGTAGAGAGCTGTATTAAATATTCACAAACATGGCAACTTTTTGCTTGACTGCCGCTTATCAACAACATGCGCTCCATTGATCCTGAATACAGCAGTTGGTTGCTTCGACTAGGAAATGGACAGCTGCCAAATGAAGATAACCTTGGAGACGATGTCTTTGAAATTCCTCCAGACATGGTGTGCACTGGCTGTTTAATCACTGATATTTTTGGAGATAAACTTTCTATTGATGTGAATGACACCGAGAGCATAAATATTGCTGCTTCTCATGCTATGTTATGTCCAAAAAATGAAGACGTTGAGAAAGTCAATTCTAACGTCATAGATCGCTTGCCAGGTGACTATAGTGAATATATCAGTGATGCCTCGACCAATACCCAGTGGAATTTTTAAATTCACTAACACCAACTGGAATGCCTTCACATCGGCTAAAACTTAAAGTTGGCACCATTGTCATGTTATTACGAAACATCAACACCAAGAAAGGTCTCTGCAATGGTACTCGGCTGATTGTCACTGCGTTACATGCCAATATCATACAAGCTAAAGTAATTTGTGGCTCAGCAGCAGGAAATGTGGTATTCATTCCACAAATTGATTTGTGTCCATCAGAGACTGGATTGCCTTTCAAATTACGACGTAGACAATTTCCGATTAAGCCAGCATTTGCAATGACCATTAATAAATCCCAAGGGCAGACCCTCAATCGAGTTGGGATATATCTACCAGAACCAGCATTTGCCCATGGTCAACTCTATGTTGCATTTTCCAGAGTCAAACAGCGTTGCAAGGTCAGGGTCAAAGTGGTCAATACACAACTTCAAGGACAATTACTGCCTCATAGTCCCAAAGTTTTTACACGAAATATTGTGTATAAAAATGTTTTAGTTTAAAAAATTTTTTTGTTTTAGTTTAGTCATAGATATATTTAGTTTAGTGATAGATATATATAAAAAAAAATAAATAAAATTAGTTTAGTCATAGATATATAGGACAAAAAAAAAAATTAGTTTAACCATGGATATATAGATTTCAAGTACCGTATATACTCGTGTATAAGCCGAGTTTTTCAGCCCAAAATTTGGGCTGAAAAGTCTCCCGCTCGGCTTACACACGAGTAAATACGGGTGGGGGCTGTGGAGGCTGAAGGAGGCGGGGGGAGGCTGCTGTATGAGTGGCCCCGTCACGTGGGGCCGCTCATTATATATGCACTGCTTCCCCCTGTCAATCAGCGGCAGGGGGAAGCAGTTCATATATGCCCCCAAATGCTGGCACTCTCCCCCCTTGTAAGGGCCCCCCCCGCTGGCTATATTACCATCTCGGTCTTCTGATCAGCGCCGCTCCTCGGTGCTCCGTCCGTCCAGCTACATCCGGGATCCCCGGCCGTCGCAGGCATATGACGTCATCGTGCGACGGCCGGAGATCCCGGATGCAGCGAGGACGGAGGACGTAGCATGAAGAACGGAGCACCGAGGAGCGGCACTGATCAGAAGACCGGGATGGTAAGATAAGCAGATGGGGGTGAGTGCCAGCATTTGGGGGCAGCTGGGTACCCCCAGGGGGCTGCTGGGTACCCCCAGGGGGCTGCTGGGTGCCCCCAGGGGGCTGCTGGGTACCCCCAGGGGGCTGCTGTATTACCCCTGGGGGCTGCTGTATACCCCCAGGGCTGCTGTATATACTGCTGGGGCCTGTATACCACTGGGGCTGCTGTATACTACCACTGGGCTGCTGGGGCTGCTATATACTACCACTTGGGCTGCTATATACTACCACTGGGACTGCTGGGGCTGCTATATACTACCACTGGGGCTGCTGGGGCTGCTATATACTACCACTGGGACTGCTGGGGCTGCTATATACTACCGCTGGGGCTGCTATATACTACCACTGGGGCTGCTATATACTACCACTGGGACTGCTGGGGCTGCTATATACTACCACTGGGGCTGCTGGGGCTGCTATATACTACCACTGGGGCTGCTATATACTACCACTGGGACTGCCCCACGTGGGACTGAAACTAGACGGGGACTTCATTAAGATACTGGACGAATGGTGGACAGAGTTCATGTTGGACAATGAAGAACACAAGTCAGATCCGAGGTTATTTTGGGAGACAAGTAAAGCTGTGATGAGGGGGAAGATCCTGGCGTACTCCAGAAAGAAGAAACGTAGAGCAAGTGAACAGTTTAAAATAGCCAATGAGAATCTTAGGACAGCGTACACTCAATTTAAAACCAAACAAACGTCGGAATTCAAAGCTAAATGGGTAATGGCCAAACAAGAATTTGATACATGGGCTAGGGAGAAGGAGCTATTTTTGAAAGCATAATGGGAAGTCGATCTGTATAAATTTGGAGATAAAGCAGGGAAGATCCTAGCCAATTTAGCCAAGGGGATAAAAAACAACCATGGCAATTACAGCTTTAAAAAAGAAAGATGGGACTCTGGAATGTACCCATAGGGGGATTAATGAGATTTTGGGTAATTATTATTTAAAGCTATATAAAAGTAATTTGGGATTAGGAGAAGGAGGGAGAAAATGGATAAAAGATGTGAAATTGCCAAACATAGAAGAGGAGGAATTAGCAAATTTAAATAGGGAAATTACTAGAGAAGAGGTCCTTGAAATGATACGGACACTAGGCTCCCATAAGGCACCGGGCCCTGGCGGGTTCACTGAGGAATATTATAAAGTGCTATGCGACAAGATTGTCACTTCTATGGTCCCTTTCTTTAATGGAGTTTTGAGGGGAGAACACCTATCTGACCAGATCAACACAGCCTATATTAAATTACTACCGAAAAGTAAAAAAAAAATGCAACCAATCCTTCCAGTTATAGACCCATATCACTGATTAATCAGGATCTTAAGATTCTGTCCAAAATTATGGCGGATCGATTGGCAAATATTATGCCTCGATTGATTGGTCGCCAATAATCCGGGTTTACAAAGGGAAGGTCGGCAGTGGGTAATATTAGGAAGGTAATCATGGTGCTAGATGAGGTGGGAAAGGGGAGACCGTGTCAGGAACATCCTCTGGCTTTACTATTGTTAGATGCCGAAAAGGCGTTTGACAATGTGAATTGGTCATGGCTTGACGTGGTTTTAGACGCCTTTGGCTTTCATGGTCCTTTTAGAACTTTTCTCAAAATATTATATCTTAATCCAAGAGCGAGGGTGAGCACTCCTGGCTTTCCTTCAGCCACCTTTCCCTTGAGGAAGGGAACACGTCAGGGATGCCCTCTATCACCTTTGCTTTTTAATTTGGCAATCGAGCCTCTCTCGCGGTTTCTAAATGATGGGAATATTTTTGAGGAGATCAGAGTGGGGCAAAGAACTGTCCGTTCCACCTTGTTTGCAGATGATATAATCTTGTTTTGGAACAAACCTGGGAGGGATTTGGAGAATGTACTTAAACAACTAGACACGTTTGGTGCCTCCTCAGGCTTTAAATTGAATATCTCAAAATGTGAGTTGTTAAATTTAGGAGAATCAGGGCGGAAGGGACCCAATGGGGAGGTGGTAAGCCAGCTAGGTGGCATCAAGTTAAAGCGAGATCATATAAAATAACTGGGGGTCTATTTGGGAAGATCAGCGGGCTCAGTGTATTCTCTGAACTATGGTCCGTCGATTACAAAGATAGAGAAGGAGTTGGAGGGTTGGAAAAATGTACCACTATCTCTGATGGGGAGATATCATCTGATCAAGATGATAAGTTTCGCGAAGGTGTTATATCCATGACAGACCATACCCCTATTGCTTAAACACGCAGACGTTAAGAGATTAAACACAGCGTTTTAAAGGTTCATATGGAGAGGAAAGAGGGCGAGAATAAAGAGGGATACACTGATACTTTCCAAAGATAAAGGTGGGATGGGGTTCCCAGACATTAGGGGATATAATTTGGCTTGTCTTCTGTGTCATGTATTGGATTTGGCTGAAGAAATCCAGTAAACATTCCAATTTTGAGGACGAGGCTGAGTTGTGCAGGCCATGGGACCCGGTTAGTCTTCTCCATGCCTCTTGGTCTGACGTTCCGCGATCTTTAAAGCACTCATTGATTCCGAGACACAGCAATGTGCTGAAAAGTGGTCCGAAAGAAATTTCAACTGGCGTGGCGAATATCGAAATATCTAAATCCTTGGGCTCATGTAGGATTTAAAATGGGGAGAGAAAATATCCTATTTAAAGAATGGCGAGATAAGGGCATTCTGAAGTTGGGTGACTTACTACATGTGACTGAAAAATGATGGCTATGTGGGTCAGAGGTAATAGAAACTTATGGTTTATCGGCGGTACAGATGTTACAATACGGACAATTACAATTTCATATCTTAAATCAGCTAAAAAATGTCTCAAATGAATGTATCAAGAATGTGTGGGATGGTTTAGTAGAGACAGATATTGATACCATAAATATCTCCTATTTGAATAGGAGAATGAAAGACATAACATCATTTGAGAATGGGGAAAAGAGATATAGGGGATGGGAGAGGTTGCTCCAAGTAGGAGATTTGGAAGATAAAATTCTGCATGGGTGGGAGTTGGTAAGAAAACACATACCCAGTGAGAAATGGAGGGACATGCAGTTTCATATTATGCATAACGCGATATATGGCTTTACCATTCCACCGACGGCACGGGCTCCAGACAGGTCACAAAGTTTTCCTAAATGTGGGACCCCGAAAACTGACATGATACATGGCCTATGGACTTGTCCAGGGGTTTTGGGGTCAGGTGATTAATATGGCTCGGAATATATACATGGATAATCTAAACCATGAGCCTTTGACATGGTTACTCCATTTCCCGGTGGGGAAAATTTGGGGAGGGAAATCAGCCAGATTATTGTATATCATGGCGATGTCAGCAAAGAAATTACTATTGAGAGAATGGTTGAATAAACTGTGACTTCCTATGACATGATATCTATATTAAAAGCTACTATGCAAACGGATAGGTTGGAAACCGAAAGAAATAAAGATTTATTGACGGAGAAATTTTTCAATACATGGGGAGCTTTTGTTTCATCGATTCTGTGTCCAGAGGAGTTGAGGACTACGATCTCCCCATTTGTAAACTCTCCTTGGTATTTGCTAGAGGACTTGAAAGGCACTTTGGGGAAATTAAAGATCTAAGGATGGTATTACTAGGTTCGATTATAACAAGGTACTTGGATGAATAATATCTCTTTGAGTTGTGATTTGATTTGTGGTTAGCAACGGGTAAAGCTTTATAAACATCTTCTGTGATGACATTATGTAGTTATTTCGCTTTATTATGTAATATTGTTAAAATGTCAATAAAAATGATTTTGACAAAAAAAAGATTGACACCTGTTCTGAGTTTTGGAGACACTCCTGGTTTTGGCACCCAAACACTGATGGACACTGATCAATGAAAAACTGCAGTGTGAAGCCAGCCTAAAGAGGATGGCCGCATACGGCCTTCGAAACTAGTTGGCGAGATCCGACATACAGCGCTTTGCATGCAAACAGAGACCGAGGACAGATCAAACCCAGCCCCTTGCTGACGTAGGACCGTAATGTGCCAGTGACGAGACAGTACGTAACTGGGATGCGGCACGCAGCTGACTCACTGACAGGAGAATCCGGAAGACGCCCAGACATACACCACAAGGCGCCGGGGACGAGGCAGAGCGTGACTGAGAAACACATCACGCAGCTGACTCTCTTACAGCAAAACCCGGAAGACAGTGAACCGCAGCGATACAGGAATACTTCTTGGATGGACAAATACCTATATATTAAGGAGGAGAATCACAGGAGAATCACAGAACTAAGGTATTATAGATACTAAAGGTTGTTTTTTTTTTGTGACTGATAGTAACCTAATAGAGGTTCCTGATGTTAGCAGGCTGATAAGGGGAAGGAGCAGTTGTATTAAATTCATGTACCAAGGATAGAGTGTAATCAATCAGATTTGGGTGGTATATGGAGATGCAAAGGTGTGTATCAGAAATAGGAGAGTAATAATTATGATTAGTGTGACCAAATAGGAACTACAGCTAATTAAAAATATATTAAAGGTAATATCATTTTTAGATATAGGATTTCTTGGGTGATCTAGAGAATGGATTTGTAAGAGACATGGTTTGGAAGAGCTAAATGTACAGAAGATTACAAGCAGGTATAATCCAATAAGAAATTTTTGAGAATAAAAAAAAGGAAAATAGAAAGAGCAGTATTTGATATATATATTTTTTGTTAAATTCACCAGATCTATCAAACAACAAAATAACACAGATAGGAAGAAGATGAATATCATAATACAAATAGGTATGTAAAATAATTACCAAAAAAGTAAAAAGAGTATAGTATATAACAAATAGAAAAAAGAACCAAGTAATTATAACTTAGTTTTTTATTATTTTTAGTCAAGTTGAAAAATAAGAACATAAGGTGGACAAGACAATAGAGGTGAGACGACCACAAAGTGAAACCTTCACATGAAAATTATTTAAAGGAACATGCACCTATTTTTATAAAGAAATGATTTTATCAAAATTTTTTAATTAATTTTTCATATATATGAATTTGTTTTATGTGTGATTTTGTACATATATTTACTTCAATAAAGAGATCCCTGTCTAAAAAACGAAATGGAAAATAACTACATAGTTGGTTTGGTTCAAATGCCATAGCATAAAAGGTAATAAGTTAGCGCTAAGATTCAACCCCATTAAAATAATTCCAGTCTAATCAGGAGGATATAAACACACGGTAACCCTCCAAGTCTTACAGCAGCAACATATCGGTTCCCGATATACCTTAACAAAAGCGAGCTCCGGTGTATACTGTATAAATTATTTAGCCTTAGATATTTGTCTAGGGTGAGGACCTTCAATGGAAAGTTGTCAATTCCACTGCCTGAATGTCATCCTCTGCTCCTTTAAACCCATTGTATTTTTTTCTTTGTAAATGTGGAAAAACCTCTGGGTCCTATGGTATCATCTGTCATTTAGGCTGGTTTCTCACACATGAACTGGGTGGGGTGGGGAATTCATCATTTTAAACACGTTTTAAGTCAGTTTAGATTGAAGCAATGGTCACGATTATTCAAGACTGGCGATTTCCTTGCGTGGTTGACTCATACGCTTCTTATTCATGCAAAGATCCAGGCCTCTTTATAAATCTGGAACGTCTGATGAATGAAGTGTGCTTCCATGCGCTATGCTAGAAATGTCACTCCAGTCAGGGCCCCGCCACACCTCAACTCCATCCATTTTGATGAAAATGCCAAAAATCATTGCATTTTGGTGCAACTATGAGTTGCACCAAAAGTTTTCAACCTTTCAAAACTTTTACACCAGATTTCTAGGGTGAATTGCTTTGATTAATCAAGCCAAATCCTGCTATTTGCAATTCATTTTATTAAAACTGTCATATGGAATTGATAAATTTGGTGCATGTTTACAGATCTTTCTTTAATATTTACTCCATCCTTCTAATGGAATACTTGTGTTCAAACTTTTGGCAGAAGACCGGACAGCTTCAAAGGCCAGTCTGAATGACTGTTAATACATATTTTTGGCAGAGTTCACATACAAAGTGTATAGAGCGACCTCAGGATTGGAGCTTGTTCAGTACTAGACAGACGCTGACTGTGTTAAGGCCACGTCACACGCTTCAATATCGTTAACGATCGCACGAGCGATCTCCCATGAACGAGATCGTTCGGTCAATCTTTCAAGATCATTGGTGAGATGTCACACGTCTTAATATCTTGAAGAAGATGCCAACAATGCAGCGAGCAGCTGTTGTTTACACAACTCAGGAACGATACTTGTTCAATGTTGTGCATGGGCGAAGTCGTTCACAAAATCGTTATCGTGGTGACACACACAAAGATGCAGCTGGTTGAACGCTGGTTAATTGAACTACGCACAATGGATTTGAGGTCAGGATCTCAAATCTGTGATGATCAATCAAACGATTTTTCGAGAAAAGATCGTTCGGTTACACGCAACGACGCACAAATGATATCGTTTCAAGGATTAAAAAACAGTGACGTTTCAGCGATATCGTTAACAAGAGTGCAATGAGAGAAAATCAGTGTGTGTGAAACATCGGACTGCACTGAGATGACTTCAGAGGGTATTTGCTGACACATACAATGAAGGAGATGGAGAAATTAATCTCTCCCTTCTCTCCACAGCTGTTATCTGATTGCAGGATTGGAGCACAGATTACTGACACTCGATCACACTAACAATAGAGACTGAGCCGAGCAGGGGCGTAACAACTGGGATCGCAGGGGTCACAAGTGCAACCAGGCCCAGAGGTACAGATGCCCGACGCACACCGACCCCTGTGGCCCCTGTGGTTGTTTTACATGGATGCGCGTCCCCAAGGACGCACATCCATGTCACTGTGAGGCAGTCTGCCAGACAGGCCGGTCCCCAGGCGGCTTATTACGGCCACTGGAGGACAGGCAGGCGCTGCAACTTTAAAACTCCCGCAGCCGCTGTGTGCAGCACAGGGATGAGGTCATGTGACCTCATCACAGTCAGGATGGAGCTGCCAGCGGGAGCGTTGAGTGAGAGCTCCATTCATGAGCCAAAGAGCTACAGCTTCTGGAGAGGGGAAGGGAGAGGGGGAGGGAGTTTGTGTGTGTTTATATAGCTGGCAGTCTCTGGGGGGGTTGAACAGGGACAGTGTGTCTGGGGGGGGCTGTACAAGGGCAGTGTGACTGGGGGGCTGTACAGTGGCAGTGTGATTGGGTGTGTGGGGGGCTGTACAGTGGGCATTGTGTGTGTATGTTTATATAGGGGGCAGTGTGTCTGTGTGAGTGGAGCAGGTTCTACAGGAGGCAGTGTGTCTGTGTGTGGAGGATGTATGCTATCTGGAAGGCAACGAGGCTGCATTATTGCATTATACTATATGGAGGGCTGTGACGCTGCATTATATTATATGAAGGGATGTGACACTGCATTGTATTATCTGGAGGGCTGTGATGTTGCATTATATTATATGGAGGGCTGTGACGCTGCATTATATTATATGGAGCGCTATGAGAATGTATGATATTATATGGAGGGCTATGACTCTGCATTATACTATATGGAGGGCTATTTACATAGGGAGGGTAGGCGGGCACAGTTATGTGATCCACCGGTCACACAATAAATGGTACATGAAAAAAAGGGGGGAGTTGAAGAAACGTGTATTTAAGACCGGGATCTAGAACGAATTACTCAAAATAGAGAGAATTGAAAAAAAGATGTATTTATTAAATATATATCAAAGGTGCATCACAAAGACCAAAACACAACAAACGGTTAAAAACAATTAAAAAGGTGAAAGAATCACCATCACATAAACTCCAAGCTCGTGTGTATACTAATCATAGTATCACAAATAATGTATACTGAGAATCCATCAGTTAGATATCATAGAGCCCATCCTAAATGTTTTTAGCCACCGAGTTAGACAACAAAATAGACTGAGTGTCTGCAATAAACAACACAAATATCACAGATTGTTATATGCACAGATAAAAAGTGCTTGTGTGAGGAGTATATAAAATAACAAATGTCATATACTCGAGATCAATAGGGATAGACAACTATCTCCTTAAATATACTGTGATTAGGCACTGTTGAAAGTGCAGTGATTGCAGAGAAGCTTGTGTGGTTACAATGAACCACAATCAAGTGGGAATCACCTTAATAGGAGCACACAGTTAAATAAGGCGGCCAAATAAGAGGGAACAACGGTATGTTACCCATGCCAAGGTACCATATCCAGAATTGCGGTGTGACCTTGTGGCCTCAGAACGGGTTGGAAGGCAGCACGTATACCCGACGCGTGTCATTGTCATGTCGGACAGCTTCCTCAGGGGGAAATGTGCTGGCATGTTGAGAGTGTCCAGGGCTTTTATGAAGCCGGGAGCGTGTAGGTGTCCGGTAACCGGCGCAGAATACCGGAAATGAATGAGTAATCAGGTGACTGGAAGTGATGTTATGGAGTATGGAGATGTACTAGGGGAAGCGTGTGATCATCGCATAGCGACCATCACGCGTGTGCAGACCGGCCGGTCAGAAAGCACTAAATATAAAGAAGTGAGTTCCCTCCGTAGAGGAGTTATTTTGAGGAGTTTTTCAAGTGTCAAAGACAAATGTCAATAAGGAAAGGGATAATCTAAATCTAAATCAGGGTAGACAGGAGCCTCAAAAAAGTAGGCAAAGAAGTTTAACCAGAATAGATCAATCACAAGGAACACCTAAAGAAATATATAGGTATAAATTGTTTAAAAATGCATGTTTGGTAAATCAAATGGTACCTTTACACGCCGCTACAGGAGGTTAGAAACAACCGGGTGTCGGAGACAATTGTATCTTGCACCGTTAAAACACCGCGAGGTAGCGGTGTGTAAATCAAGTTGTTGCCATCCGTCACTGTCGAAACCTGTCAAAAACCCTATGGTAGCGGCGTCTAAATGAGGAACAGGATGGTTTTTGCGACAACTAGTTAACTCCCTGGGGCGTGACACAGCCTCCGGGATACCTCCCCCCTTTAGCGATCATTGGTGGAAGCTCCTGCGTTACGATTGGTTGTCCCTGCATAAGGCGGCATATTTAAGGAGCTGACCAGTCACACTACACAATTGCAATAGCATCATGTATTAGCCAGCCTTCCTGCGCTGGCTGGCCAATCATGATGCTATTGCTTTGTCCAATCACCGTACGAGCGTCTCGTAATCCACAACTCTGGCACGCCTATGTGTTGTCCCTGCTGCCCCAGGTCCTCCCATATTACCTTGTGGTAGCAGCGTGTAAATGAGGGAAGGTGCTCTACAGTAGGTAACCTGTGGCACCCGTCGGTGCCTCCAGGGATAGAAAAAACCTTCTGTAGAACACCTTGTAGTGGCGTGTAAAGGCGGTATCGGGTACCGTTAGCAACCGTTGGAACGTGCTCGTGCACGTGAGACACCCGGTTGTTTCTAACCTTCTGTAGCGGCGTGTAAAGGTACCATAACATGTACTGGCAATCATGAATTTTGCCGAGCAGACTAGTTCATGCTTGCCCATTTTGAAATCTGAAAAGGAAAATCAAATGGTTAGTTTACATTAACAGTAAAATCCAAAACAGAAGAAGATATAGGTCTTCAAAGGAAGATGAAATAATCCTCCATGACGATGTCCATAATAAGAATTTACTGACAGTAGTGTATGAAGTGGTGTCTCCATCAGATACGATATTTCACAACCAAGGGTCCATTATTGAAGCAGGTTATCCAACAAGAATCTCTCTGGGGTAAGAGGTATCATGAAAATCAGATGATCCTAAAGAAACAAAGAGTTCAAACCAAAATGACTCAAAAGTGCTACAGGAACAAACAAATTCCCAAAAAGGGAAATTCGGAACACTGGTTTATAAAAATTGGGTTTTAGAAATCAAGAGAAGTTGTTATTGCGAAACCCCTTCCAATTTACATATTTAATTTCTTATAGAAGCCATTGAAAAGTAGTTCTTCGTTAATGCCATGTGGCGCCAAGCTATAGATCCTAGAACTGCAGTGTACAGCTCTGCTTCATCATGTAGCAGGGCAAGAACTGCACTAAAATGTTTTCTCTCACTGGAGATCCCCTTTAACCCCTATTTTATCAGACAATCAGAAACATAGTTAAAACAAGCATCATATACCAAACAAAGGTAAAATAAAAGCAATTGTAGATTAAGAACATTAGTCTATTAGAGAGCATAAGATAAAATAATAAAGGAAAGAAACTATTATAAAATTGTGTTAGCAGGGCTGGCAAACCTTGTATCGAAAGGAGGGATTTTTTTTTGTTTCTTTTTTCTCTCCCTATAAAAAAACAGCTCAGGAATAATCCTTTCATTGAAAAAGGGGGTGGGGGTGGGGTGAAGAGGAATAACAGACCAGAGAGAGAAGGGAGGGGGGATAAAAATAATGATTTTATATATATATATATATATATATATATATATATATATATATATATATACATACTGGACAGACCAAAAGTTTGGACACACTTTCTCATTCAAAGAGTTTTCTTTATTTTCATGACTCTGAAAATTGTAAATTCACACGGAAGGCATCAAAACTATGAATTAACACATGTGGAATTAGATATTTAACAAAAAAGAGTGAAACAACTGAATATATGTCTTATATTCTAGGTTCTTCAAAGTAGCCACCTTTTGCTTTGATTACTGCTTTTCACACTCTTGGTATTCTCTTGATGAGCTTCAAGAGGTAGTCACCGGAAATGGTTTTCACTTCACAGGTGTGCCCTGTCAGGTTTAATAAGTGGGATTTCTTGCCTTATAAATGGGGTTGGGACCATCAGTTGTGTTGTGCAGAAGTCTGCTGGATACACAGTTGATAGTCCTACTCAATAGTCTGTTAGAATTTGTATTATGGCAATAAAAAGCAGCTAAGTAAAGAAAAACGAGTGGCCATCATTACGTTAAGAAATGTAGGTCAGTCAGTCTGAAAAATTGGGAAAACTTTGAAAGTGTCCCCAAGTGCAGTTGCAAAAACCATCAAGCGCTACGAAGAAACTGGCTCACATGAGGACCGCCCCAGGAAAGGAAGACCAAGAGTCACCTCTGCTGCGGAGGATAAGTTCATCCGAGTCACCAGCCTCAAAAATTGCAGGTTAACAGCAGCTCAGATTAGATACCAGGTCAATGCCACACAGAGATCAAGCAGCAGACACATCTCTACACAACTGTTAAGAGGAGACTTTGTGCAGCAGGCCTTCATGGTAAAATAGCTGCTAGGAAACCACAGCTAAGGACAGGCAACAAGCAGAAGAGACTTGTTTGGGCTAAAGAACACAAGGAATGGACATTAGACCAGTGGAAATCTGTGCTTTGGTCTGATGAGTCCAAATTTGAGATCTTTGGTTCCAACCACCGTGTCTTTGTGAACGGATGGACTCTACATGCCTGGTTCCCACTGTGAAGCATGGAGGAGGAGGTGTGATGGTGTGGGGGTGCTTTGATGGTGACACTGTTGGGGATTTATTCAAAATTGAAGGTATACTGAACCAGCATGGCTACCACAGCATCTTGCAGCGGCATGCTATTCCATCCGGTTTGCGTTTAGTTGGACCATCATTTATTTTTCAACAGGACAATGACCCCAAACACACCACCAGGTTGTGTAAGAGCTATTTGACCAAGAAGGAGAGTAATGGGGTGCTACGTCAGATGACCTCTATAAAATGAGAATGCGCATAGGGTCTTATCCTCAATAGGAATCAAATCTCATACAGTATGAAAACTGCTCACCTGATTTAGTTGTGAAGCCCACAACTAGCTTGATCGCTCAAACACAGCAGCCGCAGCCGGGACCACACTTCCACAAACGTGGGGGTGAAACTCTATCAGGGACCAAGTGTCTTTCGGTCCGCGCCACTGCTCCAATGAGTATCAAAAAACACTGGAGTGCTTTGAAACAAGATATCTTCAGCTTTATTTTCCAACGCGTTTCGGAGCTAACACCCAGCTCCTTCCTCAGGTCATTCCCTGAGGAAGGAGCTGGGTGTTAGCTCCGAAACGCGTTGGAAATAAAGCTGAAGATATCTTGTTTCAAAGCACTCCAGTGTTTTTTGATACTCATTGGAGCAGCGGCGCGGACCGAAAGACACTTGGTCCCTGATAGAACGTCAGATGACCTGGCCTCCACAGTCACCAGACCTGAACCCAATCGAGATGGTTTGGGGTGAGCTGGACCGCAGAGTGAAGGCAAAAAGGCCAACAAGTGCTAAGCATCTCTGGGAACTCCTTCAAGACTGTTGGAAGACCATTTCCGGTGACTACCTCTTGAAGCTCATCAAGAGAATGCCAAGAGTGTGCAAAGCAGTAATCAAAGCAAAAGGTGGCTACTTTGAAGAGCCTTTTTTGTTAAGTATGTAATTCGACATGTGTTAATTCATAGTTTTGATGCCTTCAGTGTGAATCTACAACAATTTTCATAGTCATGAAAATAAAGAAAACTCTTTGAATGAGAAGGTGTGTCCAAATTTTTGGTCTGTACTGTATTATATATATATATAAAACTGAATAAAATTGGTCAGAATGCGTATTTATTATACCACATTTTCCAATAGTAAATTGAGCCCCTCTGGAGGGAGATAATGTACCAAGTTTGAAGATCCAGTAATTTTCCTTGCTAACAAGTTTCATAGATGTATTTGGACAGGACTCGGATATACAGTTAATAATTGTGAGCCTCATTTCACTTGGGTTTTTCAAATGTTCCAGTGAAAAATGTTTAGAAACGCTATGCAATAGGTAACCCATCCTAATGTTGCGTCTATGGTTATTGAGTCTAGCCTGCATGGTCTGTATCGTGTGGCCAACGTACTGCAAGCCGTACATTCCATCAGATAAATAACATAGGACGAATGGCAGGAAATGTTACATTTGATGGTAAAAGTTTCTCCCGTGGTGCGAGATGAAAACGATTTGGCCCCATTGACAATAATATGGCAGCAAAAGTATTTTGGAGCGCTACACCAGAAACAACCCAGTTTACAATCAGGGGCTGGCTGGCAGATCTTGCCCTGGGGGGGCAGTCCGCCTTTACCAGCCAGCGGCCAACTGAGGGAGGGGGTGCTGGCGGTCCTGAGCCCAAGTGAGGAGCAGGGGGGGAGAGTGCTGCTTTACACTTGCCTCTGACAGTTGCTTGCTGCTGCCGCCACTCCGCTCCCTGGGCCATGTCAGCCTCCACGCTGACGCCCGCCTGCTGCGTCCGGGGTCCCGCCATCAATAAAGTGAGTGCGCGGCCGCTCTCACTGGGGGGGGGCCCTAGAGTTGGACTAAACCACCAGCCTGGGGGAAAATGCCACCCTGCCACCTGGACCAGTCCGCCCCTGTTTACAATCCAGTTTACCCCCTTTTTCCTCTATGGCTTGGGATGTGCTACTAGGTTTCTGAGATTTCAGCTGCGCCTATAAATAATCCTTGGTTTAGTGGGTAAGCTTTTTGACAGGACTGGATCGTTCATCAGGATAAACCAATATTTATTCATCAATCTTTGGAGCGTATGCCGAGACTGGATGAAGGTTGTTATGAGACTCAAATTTGTAAGATAATCGTCCCGTTCTTTTGGGTTGGATGTGGAATGGATCTTTATGATACAATCTGCTTGGGTCAAGGCCTTAGTTTTATTAAAAGCATTATTCAGAAGACTTATTGGATATCTGTGGCACCCTGCAGTATAGGTAGCCACAGAACCACCTAGTGCACAGAGGGATTTCCACATCAGGTGCCCTACACATGCAACACCTTCCACCCCAGACCTGAAGGGGGAGCTCTACTTGCCGCCTTGAGGCAAGGTCCCCTATAAATTCAAGCCAAGGGTAGAAGTTAGGCAGTGCAGTACGGAGCAGTACTGTGAATACATCCTGGTGAACGGAGCCGCGCTAGGCACGTACCAGGGGGAAGTCTAGTCAGTGCAGTGACCCAAGAGTGAGAGTCGGAGGCAAAGCGAGGAACAGAATGGGGGCAGAGGAACCATGCCGGTTCACCCCAGGAAGTAACCCGGACACCAGAGTCCAGGTCTGCCAGGGACTACTTAGCCCAGCAGAAAACACCGGTCAACCAAGAAGAATTCAGTCTCCTGGGACACTTGTAGCACAGCAATCACAAGAGCCAGGAACCGCAGGAGAGATAGTGGCAGCTAGCAGAGGTTCTCACTGCCTGCAATACAAGTTAGAGACACAGGGGAGGTCAGGCCAGGTTCCAGACAGGATTAATAAAACCACATTCCCCTCACTTTCTATCTACCCTCAGGTGGAGATCTTTAATCGCCTTGTTGTGAAAGACCTCGCCGACCTGGGCAGACGAGGCACACACCATAATCTCACTGTGAGACACAGAGAGGCTATTGAAGAGCTCCTGAGCCTGAGTGTTGTGGTAATCAAACCGGCGGATAAAGGGTGGAATGTGGTGATTTGGTCAGTACGGCTATATCAGAAGGAGGCACGGAAACAATTGAGAAACAGGGATTATTACACTACTCTCCCCTCTACCGGTAGTCCCCTGAACAAATTTATTGTTGAGCTGACCAAGATTGTTGATAGAGCAATGGAGCTTGGTGTTATCTCAAAGAAAGTTTGTGATGATTGCTCACCAAGTCACCAGTGATACCCACCTTCTATCTACTACCTAATATACACAAACATCCCACTATACCCCCAGGGGAGTCCGATTGTCTCTGGCATTGGAGGGCTGTGCAATCCAGCAGTTTGTAATTTCATTGAGTACTATCTCCATCCATTGGTTGAGACGCTGCCCTTCTATGTCAGGGACACCAAGGACACGGGCGGACTGGCCCAGGTGGCAGGGGGGCAAGTGCCCCCTGGGCTGGTGGTATAGCCCTCATCTAGGGCCGCCCCCCACAGAAATGGGACGCTTTTTGGCTGGCGCTGTGAAAGTACAGCAGACGCAGCGCCTTGCGGCCAGTGCTGTGATATGGCAGCAGACACAGTGAGTGACCGGCGATAAGTCTGACAGCACCCCCCCCCGACCCTCCCCCCTCGTCCACCAAAACCAAAAAAGTCTGAAGACTGAACCTGTGATTTCCTCCCAGACCGTCCACTGATGACAGCAAGGCGAGGCAGGAGTCTCAGAGATATATATTGGTACATAGCCATTACGTGCAAAAAAAGCCTGTCCTTTTTGTTCAGTTTCACCGCGTATCGGATGTTATCCCTGTGGCTCCTGCCTTGCATGTCAAAACATAGTAAGAGCAAAAACCTTTAAATTGGTGGACAGTGGGAGTGAATTCACGATCGGGAAGTATATCTCATGCAGCTCAAAAGGTGTGGTGTATTGCGCTACTTGGGAATCCAAAAAGAAGGAAAAGAAGGGGCACTACCTTCTGGGAGAACTCCAATTAGGAGGTGAACAACAGACGCCACAGAGATCTCTTAGGGTGCCAGCCAAGCAAAACCACAGTCCAAATAAATATGAAGAAAAGCTGCACTCACCAGAGAAGATGAAAAATGGTCCTTTATTGGGGTTGCCAAGACATGGTGCAGGGAGGGGGAGAGACCAGAGTGACTACGGCACCGTTTCGGGCTCTCGCCCTTCGACAAACTCTTTGTTGCATTTTCAAAGTGCCCACCCCGAACATACCAGGACAGGCGTTCCATTTAGTCAATTTCTGCGGCTCCGCCGCATCAATACCTGGCAGGACAAATTCGAAGAACAAGCAGATACTCTAGAATCAGACCTTCTTCACAGAGGGTACCCAGTGGGGGTTTTGAAAAAAGCTAGAAAGAGAGCTAGGACCCACACCCTTAGAAACAGCCTTGATAGTTCAACAACTAGTTATGCTTCTAAGAATAAGTCCAGGCCCTTTTACTTTAATTTTAAGCACGGCCCAATGTTCAGGAATATCATGGCTGCTATTAAACGACATTGGCATGTTGTGGAGGCAGATAGAACTCTTTCTAAATTGACCCCTGTATCTGTTGTCACGTATAGAAGATGTAAAAATTTAGGGGACTTGTTGGTCCAAAAAAGACTTCGAGCCTTGGACTTCGATGGCTGATTTATACACGGCTACCCTGATTAAACGCAGAGCTCTGCGCCCGATTACTGGGATCCTCAGAGGAAGGGAGATTTCATATTCTTGGGGTTTTCCATTCCAACTTCAAGTTCACCGCCAAGGAGAACTGTTCCTACTTTGAGGCCCTGCTGATCTGGGACCGTTCCTCTCCGGCCTCAATCTTCCAGAGATTTCAATCCCTCATTGGCCTTCGAATTCCTATCTATCATCCTGCAGGAATGAGGAGGGACGTCGTTCAGCATCAACCTCGAGAGCCCGAAGGAGGAACACCACTGGCCCACGGCAAATCTAGCAGTACGGTAATTGAGCAAAAGAAGATTTGACTTCGTACACCCCCCAGCACTACAGAGTCTTTTATGATGTACCGGACCTACGGATGATTGATGAGACTTCTCTCCATCGAATTTGCCCCGCCATTCTTTTCCCTTCCCTCCCCATTCCCCCCCCCCCAAAAAAAAAAAAAAATTTCTCTCCCTGCAGACCCTCTGTAACATGGTCCCTTTTGAAAGGTCCGCAAACATTTTTATATTTTCATAAGGGTGAGGTAGGTTTTTATTCTTCCTTAGATAATCCATAATCATTTCTTTAGTATGAAAGAAATGGAATTTGATGATGACATCTCTTGGAATGTCCGGCATGATGTGCTGGGGTTTTGGGAGTCTATGAACTCTTACAATAGTGACATCTAGATCGGACAGAGATGGTAGGGATTTTTTAAGCAGATCTCTCACGTATGGATTTAGCTGATCATTTTTTATAGACTCTGGGATCCCTCTCAACTTCAGGTTTTGTCGCCTGTCCCTATCTTCTAGGTCTGCCATCTTGGTCTTGATTGACTGCAATTCTCTCTTCATAGTGTGTTGTTCCTTCCCCAGATTTTCAGTTGTCTTACTTAGCTCAAAAACTTCGGCTTCATTTTTTTCCACTCTATGTGAGATAGAATCTATTGAGGCTTGGAGTCTACCAAACCTTTTGTCTAGGTCTCTTTTTGTATCTAGCTCCAAAGATTTTTTAAAAGCTGTAAACAATCCCATAAAGAATTTTGAGTACATGGGTTGTTCCCAGTTGAAGCTTTGAAAAGGGTCGCCTGGATCAGAATGGGGTGAATCATCTCTCCTAGATTTTTGTTTAACTGGACTAGTAGTAGATGAGGAATCATTATCTTCCTCAGAGCTTTCCTCCATGGTTGGTTTTGGTTGGAGAGTTTTCTTTGGGTCCCTTTCTTTCCTTTTTTTTAATGATGTTTGAGTCTCAGTAAGCATAGAGTCATCCCCTTTAGTATCCCAGTCCTGGGATCGGGTGTTTTTATTGGAGGTTTTACAAGGGGACCTTGACCTGTCCCTAGGCTTACTGTTAGGAATAGGTTTAGGTTTAGAGGAGGACATTTTAGGGGTGAATGTTGGTTCAAAATATAAGTATAATGTAGCTAAACACAAACAAAAATAGAGTTTCCTGAGTTCAGGAGAGTCTGCATCGGTGTGTGATAATAACCAAAGTATCTATAATGTGTATTTTAAAGTATAGGAGAGCAGAAAATACGTAATACCCAACTAGAATAAAGTCTTGGTTCGTCGCTACTATCTGTTCCTGATCAGATAATCCAATTGTATCTGTTTGAGCTTATTCAAGCGTGCAGGAGCCTATAGGAATGCCCAATGTTTCACAGCTAGAGCACAGGTTCAATTTCGGTATGATAAATATAGAGAGATTTAAAGGATTGTAAGGAAAATAGGTAATGGGTTGTAAAAACCAGGAGTAAGGCTGCGTTCACATTTGCGGACCCCTCCGCAGCCTTCTGCAGAGGGGATCCGCAATGTGACCGCAGCGGCCGCGAGCTCCTATCTTTATAATGGGAGTGCACGGTGCTGCGCTTGACAGCGCATGACCGTGCGCACTCATTCACTCCCATATGTGATCTGTGCGCCCCCACCCCCTTCTCCCGCCTTCTCGTTTTGGCGCCTTGGGGGTGTATGTCGGGGGTAACATGGTGTATGGTACGGGGTGTATGGCGGGGGGTACATGGTGTATTGTAAGAAGTTTATGGTGGGGGGTACATGGTGTATTGTGAGGGGTACATGGTGTATTGTAAGGGGTACATGGTGTATTGTAAGTGGTTTATGGCGGGAGGTACATGGTGTATTGTAAAGGGTTTATGGCGGGGGGGTACATGGTGTATGGTATGGGGTGTATGGCGTGGGTTACAGCGGGGTGTATGTCGGGGGGTACAGGGGGTTGTATGTCGGGAGGGAACAGCGGGGTGCATGTCGGCGGGGACGGGGTTGTATGTCGGGGGGACAGCAGGGTGCATGTCGGTGGTACAGGGGGTTGTATGTCGGGGGGACAGCAGGGTGCATGTCGGGGGGGACAGCGGGGTTGTATGTCGGGGGGTACAGCCAGATTGTATGTCGGGGGGACGGCGGGGTGCATGTTGGGGGGGACGGGGTTGTATGTCGGTGGACAGCGGGGTGCATGTCGGGGGGTATAGAGGGTTGCATGTCGGGGGGACAGCGGGGTGCATGTCGGGGGGGACAACGGGGGGCATGTCGGGGGGGACAGCGGGGTGCATGTCGGGGGGGACAGCGGGGTTGTATGTCGGGGGGACAGCGGGGTGCATGTCAGGGGGGACAGCGGGGTGCATGTCGGGGGGTACAGGGGGTTGCATGTCGGGGGGACAGCGGGGTGCATGTCGGGGGGACAGCGTGGGTGCATGTCGGGGGGGACAGCAGGGTGCATGTCGGGGGGGACAGCGGGGTGCATGTCGGGGGGGACAGCGGGGGTATGTCGGGGGGTACAGGGGGTTGTATGTCGAAAGGACAGCGGGGTGCATGTCGGGGGGGACAGCGGGGTGCATGTCGGGGGGGATAGCGGGGTTGTATGTCGGGGGGACAGCGGGGTTGTATGTCGGGGGGACAGCGGGGTGCATGTCGGGGGATACAGGGGGTTGCATGTCGGGGGGACAGCAGGGTGCATGTCGGGGGGGACAGCGGGGTGCATGTCGGGGGGGGGACAGTGGGGTGCATGGGATGCGAATTCGAGCGTTTGCATACAAAATAGGTATGCTAAATCAGAAAGTAACACACTCATGTGTCATGGAGCCTAATAGGATTTATTATTCACATAAAATAAATGCGATTACACAGGTTAGGGCCCGTTCACACTTGCACCCGGTTCCGTCAGGAGGCGATCCACAATGGATCTGACTTCCTGATGACCCCCGGTGAGGCTGGCGGGATGCTGGCATTCTGTCAGCTTTTAGCATTGAAGCAAATGGGCGGTTTTTGCTACTCGCAGTCATCCGCTCGCTTCAGTCTTGCCGCTATCCACTACATTGAAGCAGAACGAAAAGTAGAACATGTTCTACTTTTCGTTCAGCTCTAATAGAGCAGATCACGGCAAGACTGAAGCGAGCAGATGACTGCGAGTAGCGAAAGCTGCCCGTTCGCATAAATGCTGTTTTACATTTAGTTCTGTTTCAATGTAGCAGATCGCGGCAAAACTGAAGCGAGCAGATGGCCGTGAGTAGCGGAAGCAGTCTGTTCGCTTCAATGATAATGGGTAACGGAATACTGGCATCACGCCAGCCTCGCCCGGGGTCATCAGGAGGTCAGATCCATTGCGGATCGCCTCCTGACGGACCTGGACGCAAGTGTGAACAGGCCCTTACATGACACACGTTTATTTCCTTTGGGTTAATGACCGAAAAAATAAAATTACTATGCCATTTTTTGCAATGACCTGTGTTAATTACTTTGGAACGCTGTCACCTACCCGCGCCATTCTGAGATAGTTTTTTCATGACATATTGTACTTCAAGTCAGTGATAAATGGGGGTCAATATATTTAACCATTTGATATAACAGAATATTTGACTTTTTTTTTAAATAGCATTTTTTACTTGCAAAAATGTTTTGGTGGGGTGGTGGGTATGTAATAGTTTATTGGGAAGTGAGGGGGACTTGGGAGGGGGAAGGAGTCAATTAGTGTTAATTTGTTTTTAAAAAAAAAAAAAAGTGTTTTTACTTATTTTTATGCATAAGACGCTGGGTTTGTGGGGGCCACAAGACCCCAGCGTGTCAGGCAGAGCTGCTGCAGCATGCAGCAGCACTTGTCTCTGCTGATCATGGCACAAGGGATTTAAAACCCATTGTACTGTGACAGGCAGCACTGCTCAGAGCAAAAGTAGTCCTTTAACCCTCTATGCTCATCAGGGCTGTGCACGCTGCATCAGCGCACACAGTCCTGGATCTCCCCTCTGGGACAGCTGAGAATGACTCAGGCGCTCAGAGGGCTTCCCCCGGGAACTGATGACGCTTCAACAGCGTCATTAGGCCGCGATTGGCTCCCTGGAAAAGGGAGCCAATCGAAGCGCTGCTGGGGACAGCAATCGGGATACCGGCAGGCCGAGGAAGAAGCCTGAACCTGCCAGTTGGCAGTGCTGAATGTCCCCGGGGACCTTCGGGAACAGCTTTCATATTTTGCTTCACGCTAAGGACACGTCGGACACATCCTTCCTACAGAAGCGGTTAAACACCAAAAATGGGCCCCCTGCCAAACACATGTATCAGTATTGCTCCACCCATGTATACACATATTGCCCACCAGTAAGGACTACCTTTTTATCCAAATATTGCTCCCCCCAATAAGAACCCCGCCTTTTTTCTGCATAGTACCTACATCCACATATTGCCCCCCAGTAAGGTCTCCACATCTATCACATCTCCACATAGCATCCCATGTACGGTATTTGCACAGCGCCCCACACCCAGTGATGATCCACATGTATCTACACAGCCCTCCAAGAAGGACTCCCTATGTGTCTGCACGGACCCCCAATAGCCCCCTATGTACCTGCATAGCTCTTCCCCCCCAGTAAGGACCCCCTATGTACCTACGCACACATCCTCTCCAGCGCTAGGATTATGGCGAAAGAAAGGTCAGCTCGCACAATTCCACGCATGTGCAAAATGAAGGGATTCAGCTGTCTGGAAGCCTTCATCCACCCATCTATCTGTACATAGGCTCCCCATCTATCTGTACACAGGCCCCTCTGATATATCCATACACAGACCCCTCTATCCGTACACAGGCCCCCTACAGTAAGGGACCCCCCCCCATCTATCCATAAACAGCCCCCCCTGCAGTAAAGGACCCCCTATCTATCCGTACACAGCCCCCTCCGCAGTAAGGGACCCCCTATCTATCTATATTTCAGCCCCCACAGTAAGGGACCCCCTATCCATCCATACACAGATCCCCACCATAAGGGACCCCCTATCTATAGATAAACAGCCCCCCCACAGTAAGGGACCCCCTATCCATCCATACACAGATCCCCGCCATAAGGGACCCCCTATCTATAGATAAACAGCCCCCCACAGTAAGGGACCCCCTATCCATCCATACACAGATCCCCGCCATAAGGGACCCCCTATCTATCCATAAACAGCCCCCCCACAGTAAGGGATTCCCTATCTATCCATACATGGCCCCTGCCATAAGGGACCCCCTATCCATCCATACACGGGCCCACGCGCCGTGCATGTGGCGCATGTGCAGTTATCCTATGAGACTCCCCTGACTCCCTAGTTTTTTTGTCTAGTTATTCTGTGTGACGTCACAGCACAATAATAATAATAATAATTATATATCACCAAACTATTCAATATCCCCCAACACCCCACTGTCTCCCCCAACATACACCCCGCTGTCCCCCATGACATACACCCCGCTGTCCCCCATGACATGCACCCCGCTGTCCCCCCCGACATGCAACCCCCTGTACCCCCCGACATACACCCCGTTGTCGCCCCCGACATACACCCACTGTCCCCCCCGACATGCACCCCGCTGTCCCCCGACATACAACCCCGCTGTCCCCCGACATGCACCCGCTGTCCCCCCCGCATGCACCCGCTGTCCCCCGACATGCACCCCGCTGTCCCCCCCGACATGCACCCCGCTGCCCCCCCGACATGCACCCGCTGTCCCCCCGACATGCAACCCCTGTACCCCCGACTGCACCCGCTGTCTTCCCCGACATGCACCCGCTGTCCCCGATATACAACCCCGCTGTCCCCCCCGACATGCACCCCGCTGTCCCCCCGACATACAACGCCGCTGTCCTCCCCGACATGCACCCCGCTGTCCCCCCCCGACATGCACCCCGCTGCCCCCCCCGACATGCACCCCGCTGTCCCCCCGACATGCAACCCCCTGTACCCCCCGACATGCACCCCGCTGTCTTCCCCCGACATGCACCCCGCTGTCCCCCCGATATACAACCCCGCTGTCCCCCCCAACATGCACCCCGCTGTCCCCCCGACATACAACGCCGCTGTCCTCCCCGACATGCACCCCGCTGTCCCCCCCCCGACATGCACCCCGCTGTCCCCCCGACATACAACCCCTGTACCCCCGACATGCACCCCGCTGTCCCCCGACATACAACCCCGTCCCCCCCGACATGCACCCCGCTGTCCCCCCGACATACAACCCGCTGTCCCCCCGACATGCACCCCGCTGTCCCCCCCCGACATACACACCCGCTGTCCTCCCCGACATGACAACCCCCTGTCACCCCCCCGACATGCACCCCGCTGTCCCCCGACATACAACCCCCGTACCCCCCGACATGCACCCCGCTGTCCCCCGACATACAACCCCGTCCCCCCCGACATGCACCCCGCTGTCCCCCCGACATACAACCCCTGTACCCCCCGAACATGCACCCCGCTGTCCCCCCACATGCACCCCGCTGTCCCCCCCGACATGCAACCCCGCTGTCCCCCCGACATGCACCCCCTGTACCCCCGACATGCACCCCGCTGTCCCCCCGACATGCACCCCGCTGTCCCCCCACATGCACCCCACTGTCCCCCCGACATGCAACCCCCTGTATCCCCGACATGCACCCCGCTGTCCCCCGACATACAACCCCGTCCCCCCGACATGCAACCCGCCTGTCCCCCCGACATCACCCCGCTGTCCCCCGACATGCCCAATATACAACCCCGCTGTTTTCCCCGACATGCACCCCGCTGTGCCCCGGACATACAACCCCGTCCCCCCCGACATGCACCCCGCTGTCCCCCCAACATACAACCCCCTGTACCCCCTGACATGCACCCCGCTGTCTCGCCGACATACAACCCCATCCCCCCGACATGCACCCCGCTGTTCCCTCCCGACATACAACCCCTGTACCCCCCGACATACACCCCGCTGTAACCCCCGCCATACACCCCATACCATACACCATGTACCCCCACCATAAACCACTTACAATACACCATGTACCCCTCGCCATAAACCCCTTACAATACACCATGTACCCCCCGCCATAAACCCCTTACAATACACCATGTACCCCCCGCCATACACCCCTTACAATACACCATGCTACCCCCGACATACACCCCCCAAGGCGCCAAAACGAGAAGGCCGGAGAAGGGGGTGGGGGCGGGTTGCACTGGCCGAGCACCCGGCCACCTGAGGCTGCATTCACAGTAGCCCTAGCTACTGCGCATGCGCCAGGTGCGCGCTGGACAGCCTTGGGCGGCACGCAGTGTCGGCACCGCGCGCGTTAGTGTCGAGTGCGCGACTGCCACGCACATGCGCAGAAGCTGGATTATGTCGAGCGCGCGACTGCCGCGCGCATGTGCAGAAGCAGGATTATGCTGCAGTGACCCGCTCGTGTGGCTGATAAGGAAGGAGAGGTGAATTAGGGATGAGCTGGTAAACAATAGGACAGAAAGAAAACAGTAAAAACAGAGGAGATTAGTTTATACCATCCAGCTTGGCTGGATCTTGATAAGAGTCTGTGATTGATGTTAGATATAGCAGAGCTGAGTCTGTATAGTGTACCCACGATCCTGTGTCAACCAGTGATTCTCCAAACAGTCCAATGTTCTCTTCTTCTATGCTGTATCCCGGGTCTTGAGAAGGCAAACCCGATGTCCAAAGTATCTGAGGGCCAAGCCAGCAGTCTACATATCAGGTCCAAAGGCAAATGCTGTGTCCAGATGAGAAAAGAAAAACACTCCTTCAAATAGTGAAGCAGTCAGCTGTAGGGTCCAGGTCCAGTAATCCTTTAGGTCAGATAACAGGTTGTAAAACCAAGAGAATGTTAGACCAGATCTCTAGAGAGGCAACACTGATCTCAGCAGCTCTTCTCTTCCCTAGCTGTGTCCTCAACAGGTGGGAAACTCAGGCAAGGCCTTGCACTGAGAGAAGCTGGATTTTAGCTAAAGATAAGTCCAGGCCAAGGATCAAGGAAGGTCCATCAGCATCCAGATGGTCTCTTGAAGGGTCCAGTAGCTTTTTTGGATAGTTAGCCCATAAAAGGCCAGCTATCCCTTGAGTTTTGAGTTGAGGTTGCAGGAGCTCAAGCTAAACACGTCCTCTCATCTTGAGCTGCAGGCCACACACCCCCTGCAGACCCTCAAACACCCTACGGTGGCAGTGTCTGCTAGAATTGCATTGGAACATTTGCTCTCTGTATCTGCCCATACTCGTTCATATGCATTACTTACGGTCATTATATATGGGCACACCCCGTTCCCCCCTTCCTTGTTGTCTCTCTTCCCGCTACCCTCTCTCTTATTTCCCTCTCCTCCCTTACCTCACAGTCTTCTCCTTCCCCCCTGACCCTTCCCTTTCCCCTCCCTGGTTTGGGTATTATCCTTGGAGTTCCTCCTTAACACTTGTGACTATATTCAGGTCCGTTATGCATCATTCAACTATGTTTGTTGGTGGATTACACAAACTGTCTGCATTAGTTTTCTCTTAACTGGGATTTCAATGCTAAGATTAACACCTCCCTCGTTCTATAGCATGGCAGAACATGGTACCTTCTTTTCACTGCTCTGATTCTGAGAGTCCCGAAACGAGCTGACCTTGGGGTATACCCCCTTTTTTTATTATTTGTCTCTTTTCCTTATATTTTTGTATTCTTCAGGTTCTTGTCCAGCAGTTCATGCTTGGCTCACTGTTTGTAGGCCATCTAATTTCTGTCTTTTTTTTTTCTTTCTCCCTTTCACCTTTATGCTATTTCTTTTACTCCGTTCTACTTGATCCCTCTTTAATACTCCTAACCTCCTTCCTCTTTATTGCTCACTCGCCCCCCCCCCTTCACTTCCCTTACCTTAGAGCTGAGTTTGACATAAATCATTGAGCATACACCAGTGGCCCAGACATGACATCTATTAAATTCGTCTCTTTTAACGTGCACGGGTTTAATACCCCACAAATGCGCAATCAGGTCCTATATATTATGAATAAGCAGGGCGTTCAAGTGCTGCTGCTCCAAGAGACGCACTTTAAGTCGGGTCATACACCCGAAATTAAGAACAAATACTTCCCGCGATGGTTTCATGCCCCAAATCCCCTTAGTAAGTCAAAGGGCGTGAGTATTGCGCAACACAAAAACTTCACTGGTTCCACCCAAGGATTGGAGATCGACCCACATGGCAGGTTCCTGTTTATCAACCTCACCCTTCTTGACCATAAATTCACGGTTGTAAACCTCTACCTTCCTAATAGGACCCAAGCTGTGTCGGGAGTTTGTTTCCTCCGAAAGTTGGAGAGATTCAGAGATGGATACCTGATCATTGGTGGGGACTTCAATCTCCCGATGGACAGAACTCTTGACACGTCGGCAGTTAAGTTGGTAATTCCACACACACAACTAGCTTTGCTCAAATCTGCGCTACACTCCCTCAGAGTGGTGGATATCTGGCGGGTGCTTCACCCCACGGATAAGGACTTCACTCATTATTCAGCGGTTCACAATTCAAATAGCCGCATTGATTTCTTTCTATTGAGCCACAGTCTGCTGAAATGGTCGCCCTCCGCCACCATCGGTTCTATGACCTGGCCTAACCACGCCCCCGGTTTTTATGACGTTTTACCCATCAAACGGTCCCCTGAGGGTTTGGAGCTGGAGATTTAACCCGGATCTCCTTCTTGATGCTGAGGTGAAATAAAAAGTGATAGCTTCCATCACAGAATTTTTATCGAACCACTCTTCCGACGAGACACCGCTGCCATATCAATGTGAGGCTCTCAAATGTGTCCTGAGGGGCGTTCTTATTCGGGAGGGTTCGAGACTCAAACAGGAAAAAGAGAAAACAATCGATGATCTTTTGAAACGTATCTATGAGCTAGAACAGAAACATAATTCTTCCAAGGACCGAGATACTCTCGTGTTTCTGACGAAACCCAGAGAGGACCTTAAGTCATCTTTGGACCTAGCCCATATAAGATTCCAGAAGCAGTCCTAGCATTTTTTCTATGAATTCTCGGACAAATGTGGTAGAGCTTTGGCCCGACACATTTATCCCAAAACCTCGACGACTTACATTCCCTCATTGAGAAAGACTGAAAAGACGGTTGTACATCACCCCTTAGACATAGCGTCTACCTTTGAGAATTATTACAAGGAACATCCGGACGGATCCTGCTGGCCCCCAAGGGACGTGATTGACTGCAAATATTGACGAGTACCTATCAGGCACTTCACTCCCTACGCTGCAGCCCAGTTCTATCTCAGATTTGGAAACTCCTTTCTCCTTGGATGAGATTATCCAAGTAATCTCTTCCTCCCCACCTAATTAAAGCCCAGGCCCAGATGGCTTTACCACTAAATTCTACCAGGCGTTTTCCCAGGAAATTGCCCCCTTCCTGACGAAGGTCTTTAACTCTTTTTCCAGAGACCAGCCCTTCCCGAAGCAATCGCTTGAGGCTACAATCACCGTTATACCCAAGCCTGGAAAGGACCCCCTCCTTTGCTCCAATTACTGTCCAATATGTCTAATCAATGTGGAAGTAAAATTATACTCTAAACTTTTGGCTGTAAGACTCGGCCCTTCTTTGCTTCGACTGATCCACAACGACCAGGTTGGTTTTGTACCGGGAAGAGAGGCCAAAGATAACACCATCAAATCGATCATAGTGATCTCGCATATTAATAAATCAAAAATCCCCGCCTGTGTGTTATCAGTCGACGCAGAGAAGGCATTTGCTAGTGTTAGCTGGTACTTTCATGGCAGAGTGCTTGAGCTAGCGGGGTTTGGACCGGGTTTCAGAGATAAGGTGATGGCTTTATATACAACACCAACTGCTAAAATCAGATGCAATGGAATTTTTTCCAAACCCTTCGATATCAGGAACGGGACACGCCAGGGATGCCCGCTATCCCCTCTCCTATATGCCTTGGTAATGGAGCACCTGGTGGTTGCCCTTGTACTTAACCCAGATGTCCGTTGAATACAAATTGGCAAAAATTACCATAAATTGGCATTATATACTGACGATCTGCTCCTCTACATTACTGTTCCTAAGACCTCTTTCCCTTCCATTTTGAAGGAGTTTGACCACTACAGCCGAGTAAGCAATTTCAGAGTCAACGTTTCCAAGTCTGAGATCTTGAACATCTCGCTGTCTCCGACTAGGAGATCCCAATTACAGGCCGCTTTCCCTTCCCACTGGTGCTCTGGGGCTCTGAAATATCTAGGGGTGAATCTGTGTGCTGATCTGTCACACTTATACGAACTAAATCACAAGCCCCTGTTGCAGCAGGTGTCCACAGACCTCACGGCATATAACACGCGCGCCATATCGTAGTTTGGCAGAATAAACGTACTAAAAATGGACGTATTACCGAAGTTATTGTACGTATTCCAAGCCGTACCCATAGCTCTCCCTTGGTCTTACTTTTCCCAGTTGATGGCACTTTCATCAGCCTTCGTCTGGAAAAGGGAGAAACCACGTCTGGCATACGGACATTTGACGAGACATAAGACACAGGGAGGTGTGGGCCTACCTAACTTTCACCTCTACCACATGTCAGCAGTACTAAATAGACTGGTGGATTGGCTCTATGGAGCCTGGGACAAGCGGTGGGTGTCCATGGAGGCAGACTTGATTGAATGGCCATTAACATCTGTGCCCTGGATCAACAGTGGCAAACGCCCCAGGAATATATCAGATTCACCTCTGACCCGGGATCTTCTTAGGATCTGGGACGGGGCACGCGCCAGATTCAACTTGCTGACTATGAAGGGCCCCATTACCCCTTTATTTGGTTATCCCGACTTCCCGTCGGCGGTCGATATGGACAACTTTCTAATCTGGTCTTCTGCTCAAAAGACCAGAGTTTGTGAAACCCTCTTGGGGAAGTCCACTCTGCCTTCCTTCAACGAGCTCCGTGACAGAGCACCAGACAAAAAAATACACTGGTTTGCCTACCTTCAATTACAATCTTTTATCCCTTCGTTCAGCCCCTCCTCTGAACTGAGCAGAGACCTTTCCACCTTTGAAGCCCTTTTATTACGGACCGAGACCCCTTCTCACGTTCTATCGCAAATATATAACATCTTGATTGATCCATCCATATCAGAACGGGTTTGGTTTGTAAAAGCTTGGGAACAGGAGTTGAGGGTGGATTCATCAGATCTCAATTGGCCTAAGGACTTCTTATGTGCGCATGGAATGTCCCTGCTCTGTAAAACTCAGTAAACCAATTTTAAACTAATAACGAGGTGGTATAGATGTCCACAGGATCTTCATAGATTCTTCCCTTCCCGACGCCTGCTGGAGATGCGATGCCCCTGAGGGCTCTATGTTGCATGTCTGGTGGCAGTGCCCAGCTATCAATGCATTATGGCAGAACATCTTCTGTGTCCACGACCATGTCACTGGGTTGAATACCCCTTGTTCACCTCAGATCGCGCTTTTGTCCGTGATTCCTGACCCCTTCAAGGGGATCAAAACTGGCCTCCTGAGACATTCTCTGTCCGCTGCGAATACGAAATAAATCCCCACTCTGATAGATTGGCTTGCAGTAATGGACCAAATTTGCCGCATGGAAAAGCTGTCTGCGCACTCTGAACCCCAGCTGACCAAATATTTCAAATCATGGTCAGCCTAACTCTTGTTTAGAGACTCCCTGGAGTTCACTGAGGTGCTCTCTATGTAATCTATCTGTACTTAAAATACTATGTCGGGCCTGGAGTGCACCACGTCTCGGGCTTGAATGCTCTAATTGAGTTCTCCTCACCACCCCTCCTCCCCCTTCCCCTACTGCTCCCGCCCCCTCTTTCAGCCCTTCCCTCTCCCGCTCTTCATTTCCTTACCACTATTACTCTCTTCTTTCTCGCTTTTTTTTTTCTATCTCTTTTCTACATGTACGTTTTCTTTAAATTACTTTGTTGACAGTCGAAACATTTTATTCACCAATTATAATGTAGTCCTTGAACAACTCCAGGCATACTACTATGTATGATGACTTATATCTAAACTACTAAGTTTACCTTGATAATACTAGATAACGCTTTCAGAGATATCCAAGTCTGTATTAACAGAATTGATGCACTATGTTCCTACTTTGTTGGCTTTAATACAAATTTTTAGCAAAAAAAAACGAACCCTGATGAAAGGGACCCGCATATCATACTTGGTACGAATGTAATTGGAAATTGTCTGGATGAAGTGTTGTTTTTATTCCAACAGATTGCAGACACTGCCAATGTCGGGCAGCGGAGAGTTCTACAGAAGGATATCAGAGCCCTCCTGCGCAGACAACAGGTAACCCTGTCCGGTAGTGAAATTGGTAGTGTGTGGGTGACAGACCCGATTCCCATTGTGGTACCCCGAAAAAGTGAAATGATGATCTGGTGTCGGGCAGCAATAGACCTCAGACAGCAGGACTACCAGGCAGTAGTAGAGCCCATGTGTTCAGAAGGAAGGCCCACAATTCTGACAGCAAGAGGGGTGGTTGATGTACGCAAGGGAAGGGTACCCATACGCATACTAAACTGTGGAAAGGAAGAGGTCGGAAAGGAAGAGGTCAAACTGCCCAGATATTCCACCGTTGCCAAGCTGTTCACTGTAGACAACTCAATACATACAGTGGAACCCTTGACCCCACCAGACTCAGTGGAGGACAACAATTCCAAGGGACAGCTGGAGCGAGCACTGGTGTCAGGAGCTCCATGTAGGGACGGACTCCACTACTTCCCATCTAAAGCACTGTGTCTATCAGGTAGTTCAGGAGTACGAAGGGGTCTTTAGTAAGCATCCTCTTGATTTTGGAAGGATAAAAGGGGTACACCACCATATACCCACAGGTAATCATCCACCCATTTAAAAGCAATATAGGCCAGTACACCAGCCCACTACCAACGTGCCAAGGACATGAAGGACGCAGGGGTCATAAGAGATAGTTGCAGCCCCTGGGCAGCTCCACTAGTCCTAGTTAAAAAGAAAGACAGCACTATGAGAATGTGTGTAGATTACAGACACAAGTAAATCGCATAACACATAAAGATGCTTACCCATTATTATAGAAGAGTGACTTGCTGCATTAAAGACTGTGTCACCACCTCATGGCCCGGTGCTCTTGCCCTGCAGCCTGCCTCTTCTCCTCTGCTCTCCCTTACCTCCTCACATCCTGTCTAGGGGCAGGGGGCCCGTGCTCCGGTCATCCACCGTCGCTCCCTGAGGTCCAGGTCCCGTCCCCGCAGACATGCCGCCCGGGTCCACGCTCCCAGGCCTGCTGCACTTCCTCCTTCTTCTCCTTTCCCAGGGCACACATAGGGGGCAGGCCCACGTGCTTACAGGCATTTATGAGACAGCTCACCCTTACTCCCGACCTTTACTCCCGGCCTATAACCAACAGGCTTTGGGGATAAAAAGGTCTCAGACACTCCAGGACGTTGCCAGGGCAACTTCTATCTTACTGAAGTTGTAGCCCCAGGTCTCTCTCAGTTAGGGCTCTGCAGTCTGGTTCGCTGTACTTAACCTGTGTTCTTTTTGTCCTATGTCGGGTCTGGCACGTCTTCTGTACTTCGTGCCCTGGCTCCTGTGCTGTTACCTGCTGTCACCGGTCGGCTTCTACCCGCTGAGTTCTCCCCGATTAAACCTGTTCCCTGTCTTACCGCTAGGGTCGGTTCAACACGGGTGTCCGCCTCATCGGCCCCTTCACAGCTGTTCAAGGAGAAATCCCTGTTAGGGGGTCAACCTATCCTTGGGCTCCTGGGAGGTACCCCGGTGTTGTGGTTCCGTGGCCTTCCTTAGGGGCGCCCTTCATTTATATTGCTGTACCTTGCAATAAAGCTTTTTGAATCTGATTTCCTGGTCTGGCTCTCCCTATCTGGTATCAGCAGCCGCCATATTTGCGGTCCAGTGGGTCCCCCCGATAGATCCGTCCGTAGGGCGTGACAGACTGCTAATTACGTTTCAACCCTAGACCCCTTACTAGTGGGTATAGGCAGGTCTCCGTTGCAGAAGAAGACTGGGAGAAGACCGCGTTCACAACACCCATGGGCCTGTGTGAGTTTAACAGCATGCCAGTCGGACTCTGCAATGCACCCGGAATGTTCCAACAGTTGATGGAGTGTTGCTTGGGGCACCAAAACTTTGAAACTGTGCTACTCTACCTGGATGAAGTTATAGTGTACTCCAAAACCTATGAAGAACACCTAAGACATCTATCAGAGGTATTTGAAGCATTGTCCAATTTCGGGATGAAGCTGAAGCCATCGAAATGCCATTTGCTGAAACCAAACGTTTGGTATCTCGGGCATGTGGTCACCGCAGAAGGAATGCACCAGACCCTGATAAGATCACCGTCATAAAGGAATGGCCAGAACCAACTACCGTCAGAGAAGTCCATCAGTTCTTGGGGATGGTAGGATACTACTGGAGATTCATAAAGGGCTACACGAAGATGCAGCGCCCTTGCAAGATCTCCTGGTGGGCCAGACCAAGAAGGGCAAGACCAGAGGTCCTCCTTTTGAATGGAGTAAGAAACAAGAAGAATCCTTCAATCAGATGAAAGAGGCCCTGACTGGAGAAGAGATCCTGGCCTATCCTGAATACAATTTACCGTTCTTGCTGTACACAGATGCCAGCAACGTGGGGTTAGGAGCTGTCTTGTCGCAGAAACAGAATGGCAAGGAGCGTGTGATTGTCTATGTCAGCAGGAAGCTCCGTCCTACAGAAAGAAACCCTGAAAACTACAGCTTGTTCAAGCTGAAATTCCAGGCATTTGCCTGGGCTATCATGGAACGGTTCAAGCAGTACCTGGCAGCTGCAAAGTTCACTGCCTTCACGGACAATAATCCTCTTACACACCTGGATACCGTGAAGTTAGGTGCAATGGAGCAACGCTGGATGGCCTGGTTGTCCAACTACAACTTCACCATCAAGTACCAGGCAGGCCATAAGACCGCCAATGCTGACGCCCTGTCAAAGATGCCTAACTTACCAGATGTGGGAGAAGACGTGGATGAGCTAGTAGAAATAGAGCTACCCGCCTTCCACTGCCACAGTGCATCCCACTGTCAGCATACTTTCAAGCCTACTCTTGTAAACCACACGGGTATCCGGAGCAGGTGTTGATTGATCAAGGTCCTGCATTTGAAGCTGAGATATTCCAAGAGTTCTGCCATTTATATGGGTGTAAGAAAATCCGAACCACGCTTTACCATCCACAAACCAACGGCATGTGCGAAAAGATGAACAATGTGGTCTTAGACCTGATAAAAACTCTAAGCATGTGCCGGAGAAGTTATCCCGACTTAGTGAATATGTATAACAACATACCTATAAGTTCCACCAATTGTACACCAACGTATTTAATGCAAGCAAGACCTGGAAAATTACCAGTTGATCTTGAAATGGGAATTGTGATAACAGAAACTGATTCACCTGATGCTGATTAGGACTCCAACCGCAAAGAACAGTACAGGAGAGTACAAGAATGCGTGGAGAAAAGTCTAGACCAGATCAGAGGAAAGCAAGAGAAAAGTAATAAGAATGCACAAGCTGTTCCCTTAACACCTGGAGAAATGGTTCTCAAGAGAAAAAGAAGAGTTCATAAATTGGATGACCAATGGGAAGCAGAACCCTACTCAGTGCTAAATTCAAACTTTGATAATAAAAATACTTCCATAATGAGTAAGGACGAAAGTAGAACAACTGCAACCATTTCTAGAGACCATCTAAGAATTCCAGAAGAACCCGTTCAAGTTCAAGAAGAACCACCCGTTGTAGCAGAACCAGAGGATCCTGCAATTGGTGAACCTGCCAGTCCCATAGAAAGACTAAGGCAATACTATGGTATTACAGAATCACGTAGGTCTACCCGTAGACTAGTGGATAGTGAACGCACAACACTAGAAGTAGACACTAGTGTACAACCTGTGGGAACACGAGTACTATGTAGATTAACCCGTAGTAATTTTGGGCAACCACTTCTTAAGGTACCGTCACACAGGGACATATCGCCGGCGATGTTGCCGGGGATCGCGGGAGCGCGCATCCCTGACAACATCGCCGGTGAGCTGTCAGACGGAGCAACTTACCGGCGATGTCGCCGGCTAGTTGCCGCGGCTATCGCTTGCTGGGTTGCCCAGCAACCCAGCGAGCGATAACTCGCAATGTTGTACATAGGCGGAATCACCCGCAACATTGCTGGTTGCCGCGTTTCACAGGGCGATCAGGCATGATCGCCTCAGCAACATCGCCAGATTTCCCAACATTGTTGGGAAACCTGGCGATGTGACTCAGGCGATTCATCGCCTGATTATCGCCCTGTCACACGCGGCAATTCGCCGGCGATGTCGCCGCAACCTGACCACGCCCCTCAGTTGCCGGCAACATCGCCGGCGATATGTCCCTGTGTGACGGGCCCTTTAGGTACACAGAATAAACTAAAATATGAGTACTTGCATTCAGGGCCGGCGTCAGCACCCGGCATACCCAGGCACATGCCGGGGTCCTGAACAGCTGGGGGAAGAGGGCCACTGGCCATCAGGGACAGGCAGCCCTGAGAGCAAGGGGCCCATTAGGGACAGACAGCCCTGTTAACAAAGGGTGCATCAGGCAGACTCCGCAAGGAGCTGAGTGCTCCGCTGAGCTCCCAGTGCACATGGCTAATTTGCATGCATGTGCTGGCTCCAGGAAGCAGTGGAGCTTCCTCCTTTGCCTACTGTAGCAGAGTGGTGAGTGATCACCCTGCCACCTCATTACACTGCTGCAGGAAGGAGGAAGCTCCACAGTCCCGGGAGCCTGCTGCTATAAGGATTTGTGGGGAAGCATGTGAGGTGGACACAGCCCCGAGGGAGCGGATGGAGGGTGAGTATGATCAGTTTTTTTTTACTGTGAGCAGCATAATCACACTTCACCGGCGGCTTTCCCGCCCCGCTAATTCAAATGATCAGCTGATGCGGCATCATCATCTGTTCATTTGAATTAGCGGCTGGAAAGCCAGCGGTGAAGTGTTTTCACTGCTGGCTTTCCCGCCGGCTATTTTAAACCAGTGGCAGCGGCAGGGTGGAAGAAAGAAGATGACAGAAGAAGAAGAAAGAAGATGAAGAAGAGGGAAGAAGAAAGAAGAAAGAAGAAGAACAAAGAAGAGGAGAATGACAGGAAAGGATGTACCTGCAGATAACCTCGGAGGAGGTCATCTTCTGCTGCGTCTTTGTGCTTGCCAGCAGATGGCAATGCGCACAGATGCACTTTCATTTATATTCTGTGCGCAGCTGTCTGCTTGCGCATAAAGCAAGCACACAGCTACACACAAAAAAATGCAACATTTTGCATTCGGCACATGCATAAATTATGCGCAGCCGAACGCAAACACAGCTGAGTGCAGGTGCACACAGGCACTATGCGTTCCTATGTTAAAGAGATCCTGTCACCTCCAAAACGCCTCCTAAGGTGGCAAAACATGTCCCTGCAGCATCCATTCACTAATCTCACACTCCTTTTGCCTCCTAAAAGCATCCTGTGAAAGTGCATAAAAACGTTTTAAAGACTCACTCATTAGCAATGTTAATTAGCAGGGGCTATATTCTTTAGTCACCAGGGCAGGCTGGTTTACAGCCTGAATGATCCACCCTCACTCTGTCTGTGCTGCTGTGATGTGGAGCTGAAGGCAGGACTAATGATTTGCATTCTGTGAGTGATTGAGAGGGGGATGGTAAAGCCTGCACAAGCAGAGCAAACAGACAGAGAGAGGGTGGAACCTGGAGCCTGCAAAACAGCCCGCCCTGGTGACTAAAGAATATAGCCCCTGCTAATTAACATTGCTAATGAGTGAGTCTTTAAAACGTTTTTATGCACTTTCACAGGATGCTTTTAGGAGACAAAAGACGTGCGAGATTAGTGAATGGATGCTGCAGGGACATGTTTTGCTAGCTTAGGAGGCGTTTTGGAGGTGACAGGATCCCTTTAAACATAGGAGCGCATAGGACACGCTGTTGTGGCTGTGGACACGCTGCGGCTCAGGGCATCCTGTGGCCTGGACATGCTGTGGCTCTGGACATGCTCAGCTCTGGACGTGCTGCGACTCGGGACATTTTGTGGCTCAGGACATGCTGTGGCTCTGGTCATGCTGCTGTCACGCCCTACGGACGGGTCTATCGGGGGACCCACTGGACCGCACGTATGGCAGCTGCTGATACCAGATAGGAAAGCCAGACCAGGAAATCAGATTCAAAAAGCTTTATTGCAAGGTACAGATATATATGTGAAAGGCGCCCCAAAGGAAGGCCACGGGACCACAACACCGGGGTACCTCACAGGAGCCCAAGGATGGATTGACCCCCTAACAGGGATTTCCCCTTGAACAACTGTGAAGGGGCCAATGAGGCGGACACCCATGTTGAACTGACCCTAGGGGTACGACAGGAAACAGGCTTAATCGGAGAGAACTCAGCGGGTAGAAGCCGACCGAAGACAGCAGGTAACAGCACAAGCACCAGGGCACGAAGTTCAGAAGAACTGCCAGAGCTGATCCTAGGACAAAAGGAACACAGGTTAAATACAGAGAACCAGACTGCAGAGCCCTAACAGAGCAGGCACTGCAACTCCAGAAAGATAGACGTTGCCCTGGCAAAGTCCTGGAGTGTCTGAGACCTTTTTATCCCCAAAGCCTGCTGGTGATAGGCCGGGAGGAAGGGGCGGAGTAAGGGTGAGCTGTCTCTATAAATGCCTGTAAGCACGCGGGCCCGCCCCCTATGTGTGGCCTGGGATGGAAGATGGAGGAAGTGCAGCAGGCCTGCGTGGACGGAACCTGGACCTCAGGGAGCGACGGTGGATGACCGAAGCACGGGCCCCCTGCCCCAGGACAGGACGTGAGGAGGTAAGGGAGATAAGAGGAGAGGAGGCAGGCTGCAGGGCAAGGGCACCGGGCCATGAGGTGGTGACAGCTGCATCTCTGGACATGCTGCGGCTCTGGACACACTGTGGCTCTGGTCATGCTGCGGCTCTGGACACACTATGGCTCTGGTCATGCTGTGGCTCTGGACATGCTGCGGCTCGGAACACGTTGTGGCTCTGGACATGCTGCGGCTCTGGAGACCTGGAAGCTGCACTGCATGTCAGCTTACGCTGTGGAAAAATAGTACACTGGACACAGGATTTTTATAAGTCCATCCACTGTCTCGTTTTCCTGTAAAATGCAGCATTTTGGACGAGGCTAAGGGTACCTTTACACATCGCAACATTGCATGCAATTTCTCTTGCAACTTACTGGTTGCAGTGAAATCATGGACACATTATTCCATTTGTACACGGCCACAAAATAGAACAATGTGTCCATGATTTCACTGCAACCAGTAAGTTGCAAGTGAAATTGCATGCAATGTTGTGAAGTGTAAGGGTATGTTCACACAGTGCGTTTTTGCTGTGGTTTACCATTGGTTTTATGGTAATGTATGCTAAGTTGTTCCTGCGGTTTCAGAAACGCTGTGCACACACATTGTTTTTTGTTCTCTGGAGACATTGTAAGGCTGGTTTCAGACTGGCGTTCCCCTCCGCAGCGTTCTGCGGATGGGAATCGCCATGTGTGCGTAGCCAGTGCAAGCCCCTATGTTTAGAATGGGGACGCACGGTGCTGCGCTTGACCGCGCATGACCGTGTGCACCCATTCACTCCCATATGTGATTTGTACGCAGGTGGATGCCTGCGCACAAATCACATATGGGAGTGAATGGGTGCGCACGGTCAAGCGCAGCACCGTGCGTCCCCATTCTAAACATAGGGGCTTGCGCTGGCTGCGCACACATGGCGATTCCCCTCTGCAGAACGCTGCGGAGGGGAACGCCAGTCTGAAACCAGCCTAAACACCACAGGATTTGCTGCATTTTTGTTTTCAAGCAAAACCTATGATTCTAGGATTAGCTGTCCCAGCACATTGGTTTTTGTTTGGCGAAGAAAGTGGAAACACCTCAGGTTTTCTATGTTTTAGGCCACTTGCACACGTTGAGTATTTGATGAGTTTTTTTACCTCAGGATTTGTAGATAAAACCAGGAGTGGAGTAATCAGAGGAAAAGTATAATAGAAATATGTCACCACTTCTGTATTTAATTATCTACTCCTGGTTTTGGCTACAAATCCTGAGGTAAAAACTCACCATATACTCAACGTGTGCACAGCGGCGTATCTAGGGGAGTGCAGCCGGATCCTTTGCCCCGGATGCAACTCAGAGGGGTGCCAGCACCGACTCATCCGCTCAGCCCTGCAAATTGTGCACGATGGGGCGCGCCGGACTGTGGTGACCGAGCAGCGGGTGAGCCTGGTACTGGGGGAGAGGTGCGAGCGGACGGGGAGGACTGGGCCGCACTGTGGCGTCCGTCTGTCCGTCCAGGCTCTGGTATTATTGTTATGTAATGTGGAGCTCGGGCTGCAGACGGGTGTCAGTGCGGGCACATGTGCCACCTCACAGCGGGCAGAGCTGTCTCCTGGCCACCATACATGTGTATGGAGAGCCCCAAACTATCTGTGACGTGCGCCCTATTCAGCTTGTCCTCAGCCATAGTTCACACCTGCGCTTTTCCCGTTCTTCTGCCCACTCTTGCTGTTTTCTTTTTTATTGCCAACAGTTTGGAGACAAAATGTTTTGCATTTGGTGAATTGTTCTCGGTGTGACATGAATGACATGAACTGTTATTTCGTACATTTTTTGCGTATTCCGGGGGGGGGGGGGGGGGGCATGCCATAATAAATCTTTGCCCCGGGTGCCAGAAAACCTAGTTACACCGCTGCGTGTGCACATGGTTACACTGATCGTGTGCGCTGGCCCTTGGGGCCACTTTACACACACCAACTTATCTGTCCAACTTCTGACCAACTTACTGGTTGCAGTGAAATCATGGACACATCGCTCCATTTTGTGGCTGTGTACAAATGGAACAATGTGTCCATGATTTCACTGCAACCAGTAAGTTGTTCAGAAGTTGGACAGATAAGTTGGTGTGTGTAAAGTGGCCATTATAGCTTTCCTCCCTGTCGTACACGCCTCACACTACAGGAAATATCACCCAGTAATTTTGCCTCTAACCACCAGGTGGCAGCACCGGAGCGCTGTGCGTGACTGGTATCGTTAAGGACTTGGTCTGTTCTCGCGAGATTTCCGCCCTCTTTCTTTTCACCGCCCGGCGTGTGTACGCACTATACGGGACAGGTACGGGACTGCCGGTCTCGGCCCCGGGGCAGATTGTTTTAAACCTCCGAGATCGGTGTGATGCTGAAACCAAGCGGTGAGTGACAGCCTGACTGTATGTGGACGTGTAGCCTGAATATGACCTAGTGCTGCCGATTTGTTGGGATGTGCGCATGCGCGCTTGGGGCCCTGCAAGGAGTCTGTGAGAGCGGCGGGGTGAGCGGGGCTTCAGCCTATCACCTCGGGTTGTTGCAGGTCTGGCGGTTACTTAACACTTCTTACTGAGGCCCCCAACTCATCACTTTATAATGGCTTTTTATTGTTTATATTTCTAAAAGGGGCAGAGGATTTACATTTAAAGCACTGGGAAAAAAAAATCCCCTACTGCATTAAGGTCCTGGTTTTGTGTTGTCTGCATCTCTGTACTGGCGAATTAGTCCTAAATTCATCAAAATAGGCCCTCCATGAACGACACATGAGAGCAAATGTCACAGAGTCGCCTTCAGCTGCATAAAATAAGATTGTGTGGTCTGGTCAGGTAAGGCTACTTTCACATTACGATTTTGAGGGAGCCGATGCTGTCTGATATAAATCGGACAGCATCGGCTCCCTTCTGATGCCTGGAATCGGGTGCCAAATAGGCACCCGATTCCGGCATAAAATCGCTCCCTGCGGGGTGAAAAAAAGAAAAAAAAAAAGTTTATTCTCACCTCCCCCCGAGCCCCCGCAGTCTTCCGCCATCTTCTTTGATGCTCCCGGTGGCTTCCGCAGGCTGCCGGTGTCAGCAGAGGGCTTCCTCTGCCTTATAGGACCTGCGGTGATGTCAGTCACGTGACCGCGGGTTCACCATGGTAACCCGCGGTCACATGACTGTGACATCACCGCAGGTCCTATACAGCAGAGGAAGCCCTCTGCTGACACCGGCAGCCTGCGGAAGCCACCGGGAGCCTCAAAGAAGATGGCGGAAGACTGCGGGGGCTCGGGGGGAGGTGAGAATAAACTTTTTTTTTTTTAACCTTATGCTCCTAGTTAGGAGCAGTTTTACTGTACTGAGCATGCTCAGTACAGTAAAACGGGGTCCGAGGAGACATCAGATGTTTCCTCGGACCCTTCTCCATAGGGCCCCATGTTATAGGGATCGGACCTAATCGGATGTGCACTAAATGCCATCCGATTTGGTCCGATCCGAATCTGTCAGATTTTATTTTCGGTGCAAAAATCGGAGCAAGCTCCGATATTTGCACCGATAATAAAATCGGACAGGATAGGACCAAATCGGATGGCATTTAGTGCAGATCCATTAGGTCCGATGCCCATAGGGATGCATGGGGTCCAGATTCGGATCCGATGCTGTCCAATTTTCATCGGACAGCATCGGATTTAGAAAAATCGTTATGTGAAAGCAGCCTAAGACACAGTAAGGCCACATTCACACCTGTGATATCCACATATGCTAAGAAACCCCTGGTCTGGAGATAAGCATGCGTGCTGGCCCTTGGCCCCTCTGCTGGCGTGCCTTGCCTCCCTCGGCGTGCGTGCTGGCCCTCAGCCCATGGCCCCTCTGCTTGCGTGCGTTGCCTCCCTCTGCTTGTGTGCCTTGCCTCCCTCGGCGTACGTGCTGTCTCTCAGCCTGTGGCCCTTCAACGTGCGTGCCATGCCTCGGCCTGTCGCCCCCTCAGCGTGTGTGCCTCGACTCCCTCGGCCTGTCGCCCCCTCGGCGTGCGTGCCTGCCTCCTGGGCCTGTCCCCCCTCGGCGTGCGTGCCTCGCCTCCCTCGGCCTGTCCCCTCGGCGTGCGTGCCTCGCCTCCCTCGGCCTGTCGCCCCCTCGGCGTGCGTGCCTCGCCTCCCTCGGCCTGTCGCCCCCTCGGCGTGCGTGCCTCGCCTCCCTCGGCCTGTCGCCCCCCTCGGCGTGCGTGCCTCGCCTCCCTCGGCCTGTCGCCCCCCTCGGCGTGCGTGCCTCGCCTCCCTCGGCCTGTCGCCCCCCTCGGCGTGCGTGCCTCGCCTCCCTCGGCCTGTCGCCCCCCTCGGCGTGCGTGCCTCGCCTCCCTCGGCCTGTCGCCCCCCTCGGCGTGCGTGCCTCGCCTCCCTCGGCCTGTCGCCCCCCTCGGCGTGCGTGCCTCGCCTCCCTCGGCCTGTCGCCCCCTCGGCGTGCGTGCCTCGCCTCCCTCGGCCTGTCGCCCCCTCGGCGTGCGTGCCTCGCCTCCCTCGGCCTGTCGCCCCCTCGGCGTGCGTGCCTCGCCTCCCTCGGCCTGTCGCCCCCCTCGGCGTGCGTGCCTCGCCTCCCTCGGCCTGTCGCCCCCTCGGCGTGCGTGCCTCGCCTCCCTCGGCCTGTCGCCCCCTCGGCGTGCCTCGCCTCCCTCGGCCTGTCGCTGAGACCAACTTGAACCTATAATGCCAGCATGGTATGTATTCTGTGCGGTGAACAACTTAAAACAGATTATAAAAAAAAAAATAAAAAATGCGGAAAATGTAGCCATTTCATCATGTTGACTAAACAGCAATAACTATAGGTTAAAAAAATATGGTATAAATGAAAACGCTAAATTGTCACACAAAAAACAAGCCCCAATCTGGGTCAGTCAGCAAAAAAAGGTAGCACTCCCAGAATATGGTTATGCAAAAATACATTTTTGTAATATTGTTTTTAATGTGTAAAAGTAGCAAAGCATAGAAAAGCAATACGGGTCTGGTATCTCTGCAACCGTAGTGACCCGAAGAATAGATTGGTTTTATCACTTTTACTGCACGGTGAACCACTCAAGAAAACAAAAACGGAATTGGAATGGAATTTTTATTCATTCTGCATCAGAAAAATATGAATAAAAAGCAATCAAGGAATGTTTTATACCGCAAAATGGTATTAAAAAAAAAATCAACTCATCGCTCAAAAATAAGCCTTTATACAGCACTGTTTGCCAAAAGATATTAAAAAGGTACAACTCTCAGAATGGCGACAAACCAAAAATACACCATATTTTTTGGATCATAAACTCACCCAGGTTTTATATGGGAAGAATGGGGGGGGGGGAATTTGAGGCAAAAAATGTGGTCATGATGCACTGTTATGGGGTGGATCTGTTTCTGACACTTATGTGGGTAATGTCTCCAAATTCTGTACTAATGTCCCCATCTTGGGCTCCTTCCAGGTATATATTCCCTCCCCCCCTTACCCCCATCCTGGTGTATGTGCCCATATCTTGGTATATGATCCCATATCCTAGTATGTTCCCTGTATAAATCGGACAGCATCAGATCCAAACTGATCCCTGCAATCGGATGCCAAATAGGCATCCGATTCCGACATTTTGCAGGATCAGTTTGGTCTGTCACCTCGCTCCCCCTCCTCTTTGCCTCCTGTCATCTCGCTGTCCTCCTGTTGTCCCCCTGTTTTCCCCTCTCCTGTCCTCTTCTCCCCTCTCCTCCTGTCATTCCAACATAACAAATCTTTATTCTCACCTGCCAGCAATCCCCCGGCGTCTCCATAGAGCTCCTGATTGGTTTTATAGGACCTGGGATGATGTCAGAAGCATCATCGGGTCACATGAGCGGTTACTGCGGATGTGATCCGATCAGCTGATCGGGTTGTGACATCATCACAGGTCCTGTTACCGAGCGGGAAGCTGATAGAGCGCTGGCAGGTGAGAATACAGATTTTTTTTATTTTAAACACTTGATTTTAGTTATATTAAACTTCCACAATGTATGTATATACATTGCGGAAGTTAAAGTAGACGGCACACAATAGTTTTAGTGTACTGAGCATGCTCAGTACACTAAAATCAGGTCCTAGGAGACATGAGATGTTTCCTGAGAACCTGCTCCATAGGGCCCCATGTTAAAGTCATCGGATCGGATTTGGCATAATCCGATTAGCTTCCGATCCTATTCTGTCCAATTTTTTTGAGGAGCCAAAATCGCAGCAGTCTACGGCTGGTTTCACATTGCGTTATAGTTCAATCCGATGCTGTCCGATGAAAAAGTTCTGCAGCCTCCTGCTGCTCCCAGTGGCTCCTCTCCTGCTCTGCACCGATGTGGTAATGCATAGATTGTGTGTGTATCTGTATGTGCATGCACTGTCCATGTAGAAGAGCTGTGTGTATGTATGTGTGTTTCTATGTACATGTAGTTCCATGTGGCACAGTTGTCTGTATATGCATGTAAGCAGAGCTGTGTGTATCCATATGTTCATGTAGCAGAGCTGTGTGTGTCTTGTGAATGTAGCAGAGCTGGGTGCGGTAGTGTGTAGTGTGCGTGTATTGGGAATGTAGCAGAGCTGTGTGTGTGTGTAGTGTGGATGTATTGGGCATGCAGCAGAGCTCTGTGTGTAGTGTGCATGTATTGGGCATGCAGCAGAGCTCTGTGTGTAGTGTGCATGTATTGGGCATGTAGCTGTGTGTGTGTAGTGTGGATGTATTGGGCATGCAGCAGAGCTCTGTGTGTAGTGTGCATGTATTGGGCATGCTGTCCGATGAAAATCGGACAGCATCAGATCCGAATCAGCCCCCATGTTATCCAATGCAGAAGCTGTGTGTGTAGTGTGGATGTATTGGGCATGCAGCAGAGCTCTGTGTCTTGTGTGCATGTATTGGGCATGTAGGAGAGCTTTGTTTTGTGTAGGGTGCTAGTCGCAGAGCTGTGTGTCTACATGTGCATTCAGCAGAACCATCCAAGTCTGTGTGTATATAGCAGAGCTGCGTGTGTCTAATATAGTTTGCAGAAAGACACTATAGATTTATTACCTCCGTATTCTACCCTGTTACTTTAAAATTAGCGTTAATGACCCCTCCCTATTACACCATCGGGAGAGCTTCAATTAATAAGAAGAAATGTTTTCTTCTGTCTAAACCTGGGGTGCGGATGTGCAGCAGCATGCACAGAGTGTTTAAGGGGCCCATGAAGACCCTTTCGCCCAGGGCCCCAAATATCTGGAGCCGGCCCTGCTTGGGTCACATTTATCACATTGCTCTCCGCCGAGCGCTAATGTCGGGGTTTCCATGTAAATATGCATCATGATTCAGACAAAATGCCCAATGAAACCACTCACTATAATGATACTGAGAAATACAGGAAGGACCCCATAACAGGCATAAGGGCCTATTGTTTAATTATGCAACAGATCAATTTTGGCCATAAATTCAGTTTATCCCTAAAACAAAATATGCTGACGCCAGGCCTAGTCTGCTATAAACTCAGATTTTACCATCCTATGAAGATATAAAGGCTTCTGTGGATGTGCAATACGTGTCGGCGGCAGGAAAATGCTGTTTACACACCGTGTCATAAACAGGATTGGATGCTAAAAGCTCTTAACAACCCAGTAAAATAGAAGGGGTTGAAAAAATTCTTCTAAGGCGGCCGTCACACGGTTCAATTTCTTGAACGATATCGTTTAAACGATCTGCTTTTTGATCGCTTAAGCGATATCGTTTGTGCATCGCTACGTGCGATCAAGTGATTTTACAATGTAAAATCGCTTGATCGTGACATCGCAGATATGAGAGCCGGAGCTCATATCAAGCGATAAACGCTTGTTCAATCTGCTTCATCGTGGTGTGTGACACCACGATGAACGATCTCCCAGCGGCAGAGCCTATGCTGGGAGATGGTATCTGTGGTAAACGTCGGGTTACTAAGCGCCGCGCGGCGCCTAGTAACCCGATGTGTACCATAGTTACCAGCGATCTCGCTGGCCCACATCGCTGGTGAGTCTGTCTGTGTGACATCTCACCAGCGATGTGAACGATATTGTTAGCGATCGCGCGTGCACGTGATCGCTTACAAGATCGCTCACGATATTGTACCTTGTGATGGCCGCCTAAGGCCGGGTTCACTCCACAGCTTGATCAGGTCCGGAGCTGTCCAGTGTAAACCTGACAGCCCCGAACCCGATTTGCAAACAGAACCGGAGGGCGGGTTTGCTGCCGGATTCAGCTGATAGCAGCCGCAGCTGCTGCAATTTCAAGATCGCGGCTAACTGGGAGCTAGCTGCAGTCCTGAAATCACAGCAGGGGACAGCTGATGGTGCTGAAGTTTAGCAGCGCTCGCTGCTAAACTTCAGCAGCCGGCTCCCGCATCTGATTTTATGTTCATACCGGACAGCCCCGGATCCCGAAAACCATGGTGTGAAACCGGCCTAAGGCCAGGGCCACACTTGCGTCTGCAATCTAGTTACTGGATCCAGTTTTTGACATGTTGAAATCTTGAAAACCGGATCCAGTACTGCACCCATAGACTCAAATGCAAAAAACTGATTGCAACTGTGCAATCCATTTACTGGATTGCGTTTTTGAGAAATCCGTTTTCAATAGGGTCTGCAACATTTTTTGGTGTATTTTCAAAAGTGCATGTGTTTTTTTTTTTTTTACATGGGAAACGAATCCATTAACGCATGGTACATATAGGTACCACGCGTTAACAGATCCTGTAGCAATGCCCAAAAATGGCAAGGGAAAAAGCTGGATCCAGTAATGCATCCAGTTACTGCATGCAGGCTCCCAAGTGTGGCCCTAGCCTAAGGGCTTGGACACACTTTCCTAGTTACATCAGAGTTTGGCTGAGGAGACTCTGAAAGCGCTGGAGCAGTGACCCTGAACGGCCTCTCCCTCTCTGACCGGGGAGTCTGGAGCTACACAAAAACACAAGCAGCTGACAGCTCCATCCAGATAGGGAGAAGCTGTTGAGGGTCACTGCTCCAGCCCTTTCACAGTCTCCTCAGTGAAACTCTGATGAGTGTGTCCGAGCCCTAAGGGTGCCTTCACACTGCGGCACGATCCGGTTCGGGGCTGTCCGGGATGACCCAGACAGCCGCGGACTGGATCAGCACACAGGACTGGAGGGCTAATATGCCCTCCGGTCTGTTGTGCAGCCGGACTCAGCTGCAGCCGCTGACAGGTCAGGACCGCGGGTGCTGAGGTCTTAACTTATCAGCAGCGGGAAATGCGTGCGGCTGCACACCGGACCGGAGGGCATATTAGACCTCCAGTCCTGTGCTGATCCAGTCCGTGGCTGTTTTTTTTTTCTTTGATCAGGGTTCATCAGGTGTGTGTGGCCAAAACTCAGAACAGGTGTCAATTTTTCAATTCAATTCTACTTTTTCTCTGCACATTTCACTCCTGGTTTTGGCACACAAAACCTGATGAACCCTGATCATGGAAAAACTGCAGTGTGAAACCAGCCTAAAGAAATCAATAATTCTGTAGTGAAGAGAAGTAAAATATAACCTTTAATGGATACCTAAAAACATATACTAGCATTGTAATATCACAGAAAAGTAAATACTGACACAAAATGCTGATGCTAAATAAATAATGTGCAAATAAGAGCCCTAGAGAAAATAGAATTGACTTCACCCAATAAGCAGGTGAGACAATCAACCTGGGTAGAAAGCAGAAGCCTGAAGATAAAAAAGGTCATTACCCTGTTGTACCCCATTATGACTGCTGCCCATATGTAACGCTATCGAGCCCCAAAGATAAATGAGCACTCAAGTCAAAATCCTGTGAACTCCATTATTGTAAGGCTGGTTTCACATCGCATGTTTTTTCTGTCCATGGGATCCTACTTTTTGAAGGACCCCACAGACAGTAACGGATACTACAGGGGGTGACCTATTCTGTGTCCGGGTCCGTGATTTTCAAAGAGCTGTGCGGGGTAATTTCACTTCTGCAATGTATGTATACATTGTAGAAGTGAAATTTAAGTACAAGCAAGGGTTAAAAATAAAAAAAGTCTACTCTCATCTTTCCTGCGATCCCGCAACATCAGCATCTAGCTTAGGATGCTTACAGCAGAGGTTCCCAACTCCAGTCCTCAAGGCACACCAACAGTGCAGGTTTTCAGGATTTCCTTAGAAATTGGAATCATCCCCAGTGCAGGTGATTCAATTATCACCTGTGCAGTACTAAGGAAACCCTGAAAACCTGCACTGTTGGTGTGCCTTGATGACTGGAGTTGGGAACCTCTGGCTTACAGGACCTGGCTGGGCGGGGCTACCCGATCAGCATCATCAGTCACATGACCGATTATCGCATCATCTGATCGGGTTATGACATAATGCCCGGTCCTGTAAGCCTCCGGAGATGCTGGACAGGTGAGAATGGATTTTTTTTTCATTTTTAACCCTTGCTTTCACTTAATTTAACTTCCGCAATGTATGTATATACATTGCGGAAGTGAATTTAGATGGTTAGGAGCAGTTTTAATGTAGCATGCTCGGTACACTAAAATTGGGTCCCAGAAACGATCCGATGTTTTCTCGCACCCGTGCTCCATAGGCCCCCATGTTAATGGGTGCGGATCATGTTGGATCCAATTGTGTCCGATTTGATCCGCTGTACCCAAAATCGGAGCAGTCTCCGATTTTTGGGTACAGCAAAAAATCAGACCGAATCGGATCTGACAAATTGAATGTCATTAAGGGCAAGTCGGATCCGATCCGGGCCCATAGGATAACATGGGGGCCAAATCGGATCCGTGGCTGTCCGTTTTTCCAACGGACAGCCACGAATCCTAAAAATACGCAATGTGAAACCAGCCTAAGTGGGGTCAATCAGGAGGCACTTGACCGTTATCAGATACCTCCACTCCGTGAATCCCATCTTTGCTGTCCTGTAAGGGAATGAAGAAGCACAGCTGTGACCCGAGCCTTATTCAGCCTTGGTACTTAAAATAATGGCTTTTATCTGTATAGAAACATAACTCTGTTCTTAGCAGTTCTGTTCAGATTGGGGTTAAGTTTCTGTTAAGTACACTGGATACATGTTGTGTGATCATTAGCTTTTGTTAGACTTTTACCAGTGTTTTACACCAGTTTGTATGGACAGTAATGCGCATACAGAGCGCTCACCTGTGCGGTGTTGGTGGGGTCATAGTTCCCAGGGTTCCTGTGGTAATAAGGCTTCACGTTACTACCTCCTCTCTTTGTTTTGCACTGATTTCTACATTGGAGCTCATAATATTTTCGGTAATTTGAGGCTTTTGTTTTTCTACAGTTGCTGCCTGTCTGTTTTTGACAGCTCCACAGTCTGGGATTCTGCAGACATTCCTGACCTTGTAATTACAGCTTGATACCATGAAGGGCAAGCTGTGTCCATCTTGGACAGGGAATGTTTCTGCAGTCTGTAGACTAGTGAGAATACAGTGCGGGAACAATGGTCTTTGTGCCTTTTGAAGTTAATTCCATTTATCGCAGTATATCAGCATTTCATCATACGGTCATTGTCTGCACTTTTGAAGATCAGTTTGTCTGAACTTCTGTGACTCAAGGACCATCTGTGTCAGCAGTTGGGTAGATTGAAGAGTATATTTAACTTTTCTTAGGCTGGGTTCACATTTGTGTTCGGAGCGCAGCTGAATGTAAGCACATTGCGTTCCCATGTTTAACATGGGAACACATAGTACCTGCGTTTGGTTGAGTTTGCATTCGGATGCATTTTTTTTTTTACTTCAATAACTTTGTATTAAAAATATAGAAAGTAATAGAACAAACAATACAGGCATAAAGCCACAGATTGCAGAAGAGAGCAAACGTGACAGGACTCGAGTTAGTACGGGAGCGCCAGCAATTTCCCCAGACGGGGATGAGCGAGTCATAGTCCGAAGCCGTGTAGATACAAAGCGTTATTGTGAGTCCCGCAGCTATATTGTCCAAGTACTCGAGTTGCCGTAAAAGGGGGAGGGGGAGACTGGGGAGGAAAGGGCAGGAAAGAATACGGGAGACAGGGTCCTCGCGGGATGGTCAACGGGGTTAAAAGAGGGGGGGAGGGGGGGACCAGAAAGTGTCTGGGAGTGGAAGGGCTGAGGACTGAGAGGGGAGTAAGATTGAGGAGGGGAGAAATGGAGTAGAGGGGAAGGACAGAAGGAAAAACGGTAAAGGCCTGAGGGGGGGACAAAGGAGGAAGCAACCAGAGAAGGAAATAAAAGCTAAAACTAAAGCAGAAGAAGAGGAAGAAAGGGAAGAAGCAGAGCCTCCAACTCCAACAGAGACAGGCAGCTTAACTGAGCATGAGATCTGAAGAGCCAAAGGGTGGGCCGCCCACAGGTCCCAGGCCTCCGCTACATAGCGTCTGGAGCCAGCGTCCAGAGCAAGATAATACTCATGGCAGAATACTGAGTTCAATCTCTCCATCAGGTCCGCCATGGAGGGAGGGGAGTCAAGTTTCCATTTCGCAGCTATGCATATTCTGGCCGCAGTTAATACATAAGTAAGGAGGTGGCAAGGCACTGGTGAGAAGTCCTCACACCCAATGTGGAGGACCGCCAGTTGTGGCGTCAGTGAGATTTTAATCCCCGTGAGGGTTTCCAGGAGGCCAGCCACTGTGAGCCAGAACGGGGCCAGTCTGGGGCATCCCCACCACATGTGGGCGATGTCTCCCCTCCTACCACACTGTCTCCAACACAGGGGGGAGGCACCCAGACCAAAGTTTGCCAGTCTTGAGGGGAGGGGGGGTATACCAGCGCAAATGAATTTTTTTCAGAAGTTCCACATGGTTAATGCATCTGGTAGCCCGCATCGTGCATTGCAATGCTCCTTCCCAATCCTCAAGAGCGGCTGTAAAGCCCAGATCACCTTCCCATCGCTCCATACAAGAGGCCTTGGACGGCGAGCTGCTGTCCACTAAGCCTCTATACAGATTCGACAGGCCTTTAGGCCTGTCCTTCTCCATGAAGATAAAGTGCAGCAAGGGGGACAGTCCCGGGGGGAGCAAGTCATGTCTGCACAGTTTCGAGCGGAGGAATGCCGTTATCTGATAAAACTGCAAAAACGTAGGGACGGGTGTATCTCCACAAATTCTGAGAAAGTCATCAGACCGTTTCGGTTGAAGAGGTCGCTCAGTTTATCTATGTTGTGTTCCCTCCATTGGGTGAGGCTCAGAGAGGGGATATGAAGCCGCAACGCGGACATGGGGATCTCGGAGATTGGCATTTTAGCCCAGCCGCTCGTGAGGTCCCCCCACGCTTTGAGGAGGGCGCTCACTGATTGCAAGAGACCCTCTGTCCACCTTTCCCAGAGACTCAGCCGCGAGGAGAAGCCTCAATGAGCTCCCAGGGGAAACGTGAGATTCTATTTGCCCCCAGCCGGAGTCTACTCCACCCCTCCACCATTCCCTAGCCGACTCCAGGATCACGGCCTTAAGATACATGCCGACATTTGGGACCCCCATCCCTCTTCCGGCCAACTGGAGGTACATAGTTTTCCTCTGCACTTTGTGAGGTTTGTTGGCCCAAATGAAACTGTTGATCACAGACTGAAGGCGTGCGATGTCTCTCGGCGGGTATGCAATTTGCAAGCATCTGAACAGATAAATAATTTTCGGGAGCCAAAGCATCCGCACGGCCTGTACTCTCGCCATCCAAGACATGGAGGCTAATGGGAAGGTCTCGAGCGCCCCCCGCAGGTCCCCCACTAGTTTTGTTACGTGCCGGGAGGCTATCTCCACTAAGTGGCAGAGACAGATCCCCAGATACTGGATACCCTGTGGGCACCATTTGAAGGGGTACAACCGCGTGAGGCGCTCCGCCAACCCAACCGGCACGTGTACGGGGAAAATCATCGACTTACTTGCGTTCAATTTATAGTATGAGATTCGTGCAAACAGGTCGAGTGACCTCACTATCCCGGGAAGCGAGGATGCTGGGTCGGAGATGGAAATGATATCGTCGGCGGTGTATAGACCCACTACGTGCATCCTGTCCCCCACTGGTATCCCTGTAATCGTGGGATCCGCCCTGAGGGAGACCGCTAACGGCTCCATCAACAGGGCAAATATCGGGGGAGAGGGGGCAACCCTTTCTGGTCCCATTTGAGATTGGAAAAGTTCGGGACAAAAAGCCCACCGAAAAGACACTAGCACAGGGGTAGGAGTATAGGCTGAGGACTGCTGACAAGATGGGCCTGAAAAACTGAAGGTGCAGAGAACCTCCCGGAGGTACCCCCAGTGTATCCTGTCAAACGCTTTCTCCACGTCCAGGGACAGGAACATGCAGGGGTCCGCCCTTATTTCACCCACCTCCATCAAGTTCAGCATTCTACGAGTCCCGTCTCTAGCTTGCCTGTGAAGCACGAATCCCACTTGGTCTGGGTGGACAAGGGAAGGGATCACCGCCGACAGCCTGACCGCCAATAGCTTCGCATAGATTTTAAAGTCCATATTCAGTAGTGCGATTGGACGATAATTTTCGGGATGGTCGTAATAGTGGCCTCCAGGGCACGGCCCGGGATGGACCCACCTGATTGCCAGACAGAAAATAGGCGAAGCAGGTAAGGCGTGAGGACTGGGCGAAACGTCCTGTAATACTCGTTCGCGAGCCTGTCTGGGCCCGGAGCAGAATTGGACTTCAACAAAGTTATCACCTTGTCAATCTCAGAGGGAGTGAGAGGCCCGTTCAACGTGTGCAGGTCGTCTGACGTGAGAGGGGGAGACCCAAGCTCCGGAGGAAGCCCTTGATCGCCGAGGGTGTTGGCTGTGGGGTATCTATATCATCCCTCAGATTATACAATTTTTCGTAATACGAAGCGAACACCTCGACCATACCAGGTGGATCCCGAACCACTCTCCCGTCCGCTCGTTTCATGGAGGTGATCATAGTTCTAGCGTCCCTCTTTTTTAAATGACGCGCCAACAAGGCCCACGCTCTATTCCCCATCGCATAATATTTCGTTTTCAACTTCCGCAGAGACTTCTCATATTGCTGTAAGAGAAGGGCTCTTAATTTTGTGCGGAGTTCCAAGATCTGGGCTAGCAGGGAAGAGGACGGGCTCGTTTTGTGGATTGTTTCCAGGCGACTTAAGTCTTCCATCCATTCCCGTCTCAGCCTCTCCCGGCGTCTCTTCATCTGAGTGGCTTTTTGGAGGAGAAGGCCCCGGATGACCGCCTTGTGGGCACACCACAGCGTATCATCCGTGACCTCCCCGTCGTCGTTTATGGAGGAGTAGTCTTCCAGATTGGTTTCAAGCTCCCCAACCACCTGGGGGTCCGCCAGGAGGCCTGCATTTAACCTCCAGCGACGGGAGGCACCAACTCCCAATCCTATTGCGATCTCCAGCGTTATCGGCGCATGATCCGACCAGGTGATCACCCCCACCTCTGAGGATCGACAGGCTCCCAGGGCGGCGGCGTTCACCAGGAAGAGATCAATCCTAGAATAAGACCCATGTACATGCGAGAAGAAGGAATAATCCCTCTCCTCAGCATGCTGGTATCTCCACACATCGTGGATATGGTGCTCCCGGCACAGGGGTCCCAGGGTCCTACCCCCCCGAACAGCATTTTCACTGCAACAGCGCATCCGTACAAAGCGCCGCGTGTGAGCACAGCCTTAGTTTGTTTTTGTTTTTTTCCCCCAATAAATAAGGCTTTGTGCCAACGCTACTTTTTGAGTGTGGAATTTTTCTACAGTAAAAACGCTGCTAAACTGTACCCGGTAGCTAAAAAATGCTCCACAATGCGCATGTGTTTTTCGTTCATTTATGTGTTTTTTTTTTTGTTCTTGCACTATTGTCAGTGGCTGGGAGGGCTGAGAAATGCTGCTTATACACACCAAGAATTGACAGCTCATTTTCTCTCTTGCCTACAAACTGCCCCTAATCTGCAGGGAAAGAAAGCATGGTTGGTACAGCACTTCAGAATTCCAGTTGACTGTGCTGGGGGAAGAATACACGTGCAAATTTGTGACAAAAGGTGAAAAAAAAACACAACAAACATCGCATAACAAAACTCGCCATATAGCCTTAAAGGTTACTTTCCTGCCAGACCCTCCAGGGGTTGAAGCCCCAAGTATGTGACTTTCTTTAATTTAAAGGTGTGGGTTTTTTTGTTTTTTTTTAAATACATTCTTCTTAAAAAATAGTAGCTGAACAGCCTCTGACCCCCGAACCGTGTGCTGCTTACTAGTCAGATTTCAGTTACTTTTTTTTATTTTTGAGGAACACTGAAAATGGGAATCATAGAAGCTGATACTTCCTATTTTATTTTCACGTGGTCAGTGCATGGAGCTAACTAATACATGTGCACACAGTGAGTTTTTTGGGGCACAATTGTCACTAATCTGCATGCCTATCCTTATGCCAGCAAAGTTTGAGGATTCTGAAGTGTTGTGCACATGACTCTTATATTTTCCTTGCAGATTTAGTGCAGAAAATAATCTACAGCCTGTCAATCCTTAGGGTACCTTTTACACGTCGCAACATTGCATGCAATTTCACTTGCAACTTACTGGTTGCAGTGAAATCATGGACACATTGTTCCATTTTGTTGCCATGTACAAATGTAACAATGTAATAAACAAGGAAAAACGGAGAGAAAGCGTGCGTTACTATGACAAGATTTTTACTTTATATCGCAGTGCCAAAAAGAACAAGAAGGTAGCTCACTAGGAGCAACACAATGACCATTATACACAGTAAAGATCATACAACATGTACAGGGAACATGGTAATAACGTGCATTGTAAACAGAGGGGGAATAAACTCCCTAACACCTGTAATGACAATAGTACAGTTCAAAAAATAAAGTGCAAGTGCATGAATCATATATTGACAGCAGATGTTAACATAAATATCCCTCTGGCAATGCACAGTTCAAATTACAAAGACTGCTCCATATACAGTGTAAAAGGATAACATGTCCAGCTCAAAAGCTAGATCACATAACACAAGCATGATAACATAGGTCACAGTGTATACCCCACAGTGGAAAGATCCACCGCTTACTGTCCCCAACGTACGTTTCCTTTAGATCATAAACTTCATCAGGGGGAGTGTTGAGTAGCAGCCAACCACCCATTACAGCCTTATATACTGTCCGGTGATTGCAAACACCGGAACATGTGCGCTTATAACATAGCGCTGCATCGCTTCCGCCCTCTCCTCCGCAACCGGAAGTGACACGGCGTCAGTGCGGCAGGTGTATTGCGCATGTCCGGGAGCGGGGACACGTCACCATGACTCCCGGACATGCGAAGCCACAACATAGATGCCACGCCCCCAGAGGGAGGAGTGCGAGAGCAATTGCAGCGCTCACGCACAGGAAAAGATAGGGATGGTCCAGACAACTTGGAGCTACCAATAAAGTGACACAGTGCACAGGGGAAACGAAAATTTCCACACAAAGTTAATCAGAACTGCTGGAAAAAGTGTACAACTCCCTAAGCAATACAGCAACAAGCAAAAGGGAAGAAAAATCCAAAACAAATTAAACCTAGCAGTAATACAGAAAGTCTGCAGGCTCATGTGAAAACATCCAACACTGAATATTCTCCATATTAAGATGATCCTTGTGCACGATGTCCATGTCCATCCAAGGTGAAAAATGAAGACTTTTCGCAGCAGAACCAGTCCATAAAAAGGCAGATGGAGTAGAGGTGGTACTCAAACAGGCTGAAATTAAAAACAAAAATAAGATGTAAGGTTCAATACACAGAAGACTGAGTGGAGAATGATCACAAGAAAGAGGCAAAACTAAGAGATTCATTAAGTCCCTTAGCAGACATAGTCCTCAAGGTCACAATCCATCTGGTTTCGTGCTGGGCTAGGACTTTCCATGTGTTACCGCCACGAATCCCGCCATGGATGATTTTAATCCCCCTGAACTCTAAAGAGGAGGGGTCACAATCATGATGGGTCTTAAAATGCCGAGGTAACGTCTTTAAAGTGGAAATGTCCTCCACTGTGCAAGCCGCAGCAATGCCCCTCACATGCTCCCCGATACGTTTACGTAATTCTCTTGATGTGAGACCCACATAAACTAGTGGACACCCACAGGTGGCATAATACACCACACTGTAGGTTCCACAGCTTATGTATTCTCTAATATCATAAGTTTTCATTTGATTTGCTGACGTAAACGAGGAACAGCGAAGAACACCGCTGCAGGCCGCACAGTGTCCGCAAGGAAAAAAACCCTTAAAGGTCGTGTAGACCCGAACAAGGCAGGTATATTGGGAACATAATGACTTCGAACTAATATGTCACGCAGATTCCTTGATCTGCGCGCCGTCATCATCGGGAAGTCCGATAAGGACTCGTGTAGGTGAGGATCCGTTTGGAGAATAGGCCAGTGATATTTTAAAATGGATCTGATGTGCTCCCACTCGTGATTGTAAGTGGTGATAAATCTGACCAGAAACTGATCATTCGACATACACCTAGCACTTTTAGTCTTAAGCAGGTCAATACGTGGAGTATGCTTCGCCCAAAGATAGCCCTTCTTTATACTGCGGTTACTGTAACCTCTCTCCTTCAACCTAATTGCCAAATCTTTCACTTGCTCCTCAAACTTCTCTTCAGTTGAGCAAATGTGCTTCATCCTGAGAAACTGTCCGATGGGGACGGCGCGAACGGTCGACCTGTCATGAGCAGACGTCGCATGTAACAAAGCGTTGACCGAGGTGGAGTTCCTATGGACATCAGTCGTGATACGACCATCACTATCCACTTCAATCAAGATGTCCAAGAACTCGATACGCTGTTTAATAAATTTTTATGTCAATTTGATGTTGTAAGGATTAATATTCAGTCTGCCCATGAAACAGTCGAGCTCCTCCGCCGTGCCCTGCCACAAAAATAATAAATCATCGATGTATCCGAGCCAGCATTGCACATGGTCGCGGCCAGCCACGCCCTCATCGCCAAAAAGCCATCGTCCCCTGTACCCCAGAAAGAGGTTGGCGTACGAGGGCGCACAGGCCGCGCCCATGGCAGTGCTGCGCTCCTGTAAATAAAATACATCTTTAAAGACAAAAAAGTTGTATGGGCAAAGAGGAGGAGCTCCATAACCAGGTCAACCATCGCACCATCCCCATCGGCAGCACCCAGGAAAAATTTAACAGCCTCCAGTCCATCATTATGGCGGATGCATGTGTACAAGGACTCGACATCTGCCGTCACAATCAAAACATCAGTTTCCACAAAGATGCCATCAATCCTCGCCAGGACGTCCGTTGTGTCACAACCAAAGGTTTCAAGTAAAAATCAATAAATTTACATATGGGTTCACACAGCCCCCCCTATTCCAGACACAATCGGACGACCCGGCGGGACAAGGGCATCCTTGTGGACTTTAGGCAGCAGATAAAATGTTGCAACCTTTGGATATTTAATTTGTAAATTTTCCAACACTTGTTTAGTAATGGTCCCTTGTACACATGCATCCTCCAAGATAGACTGGAGTTGTCCACAGAAGGAGGCCAGTGGGTTGAAGGGCAATCTACGGTAAGTTTCAGAGTCACGTAACTGGCGAAGCGCCTCACGTCCATACATAGCCACAGGCCAGATGACGATGTTTCCCCCCCTTGTCAGACGGTTTTATAACAATATCCACAAGACTCTCTAAATCTGAGAGTGCTTGACGTTGGTGACGTGTGAGGTTATCATGTCTCCTCGCTACTGACAAGGGGGGAAACCTCAGCGATCTAGTCTTGGTATAGGGTGGAAACTTACCCCTAGGGTCTGGTTGGACCTCATTCTCCAGATCCTCTAGGTAATCTAGAGCTTTCACCTCTCTTGCTTCAAAAGTGCCAGGTGATGAAAATTTCTTTGTGTACAACTTCTTAAAAATCAACTTGCGGAAAAAAAACGCCAGATCCTTTAGTGCTGTAAAGACGTTGAATGAATTAGTTGGAGAAAAGGACAGACCTTTAGATAGTAACTCAGTCTGTGTACTAGAGAGTGTATGGCTGGATAGATTAATCACCTGTGGGGCCCTGTTATCACCAACAGGAGTAATCTTGGATGGCCCCTTGAGCATAGGTGTTTTAGATCTGAAGCGAGTGACAACCCCGATACCTGACATGTCTGAATCTGATTCATCTGGCCTGCTTGGAGTGGAACAAACCAGCACCTAATGATGGAGCAGGTGCTCCCACTCCAAGCGGGACAGATGAATCAGATTCAGACATGTCTGGTATCGGGGTTGTCACTCGCTTCAGATCTAAAACACCTATGCCCAAGGGGCCATCCAAGATTCCTCCTGTTGGTGATAACAGGACCCCACAGGTGATTAATCTATCCAGCCATACACTCTCTAGTACACAGACTGAGTTATTATCTAAAGGTCTGTCCTTTTCTCCAACTAATACTTTCAACTTCTTTACAGCACTAAAGGATCTGGCGTTGTTTTCCCGCAAGTTGATTTTTAAGAAGTTGTATACAAAGAAATTTTTATCACCTGGCACTTTTGAAGCAAGAGAGGTGGAAGCTCTAGATAACCTAGAGGATCTGGAGAATGAGGTCCAACCAGACCCTAGGGGTAAGTTTCCACCCTATACCAAGACTAGATCGCTAAAGTTTCCCCCCTTGTCAGTCTGTCCTGCCGTTGATATATTTAACAAATTGGTGGCGGAGGATTTGGAAAGGTTGTCAGTAGCGAGGAGACATGATAACCTCACACGTCACCAACGTCAAGCACTCTCAGATTTAGAGAGTCTTGTGGACATTGTTATAAAACCGGCTGACAAGAGGGGAAACATCGTCATCTGGCCTGTGGCTATGTATGGACATGAGGCGCTTCGCCAGTTACGTGACTCTGAAACTTACCGTAGATTGCCCTTCAACCCACTGGCCTCCTTCTGTGGACAACTCCAGTCTATCTTGGAGGATGCATGTGTACAAGGGACCATTACTAAACAAGTGTTGGAAAATTTACAAATTAAATATCCAAAGGTTGCAACATTTTATCTGCTGCCTAAAGTCCACAAGGATGCCCTCGTCCCTCCGGGTCGTCCGATTGTGTCCGGAATAGGGGGGCTGTGTGAACCCATATGTAAATTTATTGATTTTTACTTGAAACCTTTGGTTGCGACACAACGGACGTCCTGGCGAGGATTGATGGCATCTTTGTGGAAACTGATGTTTTGATTGTGACGGCAGATGTCGAGTCCTTGTACACATGCATCCGCCATAATGATGGACTGGAGGCTGTTAAATTTTTACTGGGTGCTGCCGATGGGGATGGTGCGATGGTTGACCTGATTGTGGAGCTCCTCCTCTTTGCCCTTACAACTTTTTTGTCTTTAAAGATGTATTTTATTTACAGGAGCGCGGCACTGCCATGGGCACGGCCTGTGCGCCCTCGTACGCCAACCTCTTACTGGGGTACAGGGAACGATGGCTTTTTGGCGACGAGGGCGTGGCTGGCCGCGACCATGTGCAATGATGGCTCCGATACATCGACGATTTATTATTTTTGTGGCAGGGCACGGCGGAGGAGCTCGACTGTTTCATGGGCAGACTGAACATTAATCCTTACAACATCAAATTGACATATAAATTTAGTAAACAGCGTATCGAGTTCTTGGACATCTTGATTGAAGTGGATAGTGATGGTCGTATCACGACTGATGTCCATAGGAAACCCACCTCGGTCAACGCTTTGTTACATGCGACGTCTGCTCATGACAGGTCGACCGTTCGCGCCGTCCCCATCGGACAGTTTCTCAGGATGAAGCGCATTTGCTTAACTGAAGAGAAGTTTGAGGAGCAAGTGAAAGATTTGGCAATTAGGTTCAAGGAGAGAGGTTACAGTAACCGCAGTATAAAGAAGGGCTATCTTCGGGCGAAGCATACTCCACGTATTGACCTGCTTAAGACTAAAAGTGCTAGGTGTATGTCGAATGATCAGTTTCTGGTCAGATTTATCACCACTTACAATCACGAGTGGGAGCACATCAGATCCATTTTAAAACATCACTGGCCTATTCTCCAAACGGATCCCCACATACGTGAGTCCTTATCGGACTTCCCGATGATGACGGCGCGCAGATCAAGGAATCTGCGTGACATATTAGTTCGAAGTCATTATGTTCCCCATATACCTGCCTTGTTCGGGTCTACACGACCTTTGAGGGTTTTTTTCCTTGCGGACACTGTGCGGCCTGCAGCAGTGTTCTTCGTTGTTCCTCGTTTACGTCAGCAAATCAAATGAAAACTTATGATATTAGAGAATACATAAGCTGTGGAACCTACAGTGTGGTGTATTATGCCACCTGTGGGTGTCCACTAGTTTATGTGGGTCTCACATCAAGAGAATTACGTAAACTTATCGGGGAGCATGTGAGGGGCATTGCTGCGGCTTGCACAGTGGAGGACATTTCCACTTTAAAGACATTACCTCGCCATTTTAAGACCCATCATGATTGTGACCCCTCCTCTTTAAAGTTCACAGGGATTAAAATCATCCATGGTGGGATTCGTGGCGGTAACACACGGAAAGTCCTAGCCCAGCACGAAACCAGATGGATTGTGACCTTGAGGACTATGTCTGCTAAGGGACTTAATGAATCTCTTAGTTTTGCCTCTTTCTTGTGATCATTCTCCACTCAGTCTTCTGTGTATTGAACCTTACATCTTATTTTTGTTTTTAATTTCAGCCTGTTTGAGTACCACCTCTACTCCATCTGCCTTTTTATGGACTGGTTCTGCTGTGAAAAGTCTTCATTTTTCACCTTGGTGGACCTGGACATCGTGCACAAGGATCATCTTAATATGGAGAATATTCAGTGTTGGATGTTTTCACATGAGCCTGCAGACTTTCTGTATTACTGCTAGGTTTAATCTATGTTTTGGATTTTTCTTCCCATGCTCCGATATTTGCACCGAAAATAAAATCGGACAGAATCGGATCGGACCAAATCGGATGCCATTTAGTGCACATCCGATTTGGTCCGATCAATTTATCATGGGGCCCTATGGAGCAGGGTCCGAGGAAACATCTGACCTGATTTTACTGGCATGCTCAGTACAGTAATAATGCTCCAAACTGGAAGGCAGGGGTTAAAAAAAAATAAAAAGTTTATGCTCACTTATCCCCGAGGCCCCCGCCGTCTCCCGGTGTCTGCAGAGGTCTTCTACTGCAGTCCAGGACCTGCGGTGATGTCACAGTCACAGGACCGCAGGTTACCATGGTATAACCTGCTGTCACGTGCGGTCACGTGACTGTGACATCACCGCAGGTCCTGTACTACAGTAGAAGACCTCTGAAGACACCGGGAGACGGCGGGGGCCTCGGGGATAGGTGAGCATAAACTTCTTTTTTTTTTTTTTTTTTTTTAGCTTGGAGGCTACGATTTAATGCCGGAATCGGATGCCTATTTGGCATCCGATTCCAGGCATCAGAAGGGAGCCGATGCTGTCCGATGTGTGGTACTTCCCTGAGGAAGGAGCTCGGCACGTGGCTCCGAAACGCGTTGGAAATAAACCTCTACTACCAGTAGTAAGACGCCCAGTGTCGTTGGTATATTTTCCTCTCTGGCAGCAGCGCGGACATTAAGGTACTTCGTCCAAAATACCTGATTCTTGTTCTTTTTAGCACTGCGATATAAAGTAAAAATCTTGTCATAATAACGCACGCTTTCTCTCCGTTTTTCCTTGTTTATTATGTTATTTGGAGTCTGTAGGATGGAGTGACCAATCGTCGCTTACATACTTTTTACAGATTGTATGGAATTATTATATTTAAATGTAACAATGTGTCCATGATTTCACTGCAACCAGTAAGTTGCAATTGAAATTGCATGCCATGTTGCGACATGTGAAGGTACCCTTAGTGTGTTTTTGCCTGCATTGTTCACCCCTTCCACCCATTGACTTCATTATAAAACATTTCAGTCAGGAGATGCAGATTTGGTGCAGGATATGTCTGCACCAAATACTCAAAGTGCGCACATAGCCTTAATCTCCAGCAAAGTGCATATGTGAACACGACTGCTTGAGGTGTGGGGCTAAGACTGGCTTGACACCACGGTTTTGAGCTGTCAGGCTGTGTCCAGTGTTTTGCAGGAAGCACTGGACACAGCCTGACAGCTCCGGACAAACAGAACCGGAGGGCAAATTTGCCCTCCGGTCCTGTTTTCTGCCGGAATTGGCAGTTCGTGGCTGCTGGAGCCTTCCCTTGCTGAAATGTCAGAATGGTGGCTAGCAGGGAGCTAGCCGTGGTTCTTAAATCTCAACCAGGAGGTCTCCAGGTGGTGAAGTTCAGCGCTGGGCGCCGCTGAACTTCAGCAGCCGGATCCGATTTTCTGTTGGATCCGGCGCCCATAGACTCCCATGTTACTGGGCGCCGGAACCGGGAGGATCCGGTTTTGTTTAACTTTTTGTCTCGGACACACAACTGCTGCAAGCTGGGATTTTGTGTCCGGAGCAAAATCGAATGCAGCCTGATGCTGCCGGAGAGGGACAAAACCGGATGGCAAATCACTGCCATCCCGCCCTATCTTGCACCATAGGGCTATATTATGTCCAAAATTGGGTCCGGGGCTGTCAGATTCACTCCGGACAGCCCCGAACCCGAAAAAAAAACGTGGTGCGAAGCCGACCTAACGAAATGCATGGTTGCACCAGTGCCCCCAAAGTTGTAGACCCTTAAGCGACATACATATCCATTATCTGCTGACTAGCAGCCTTGTGTCAATACGGATTTGAAATATGGAGAGTCTTCATTTGCTTGGATTAACTAATAGAAAATTAATTTGGTATACCTTATTCCAGCGGACCCTGGATAAAAATTGGTGCATAAAATGTCAGTTTTGAGGAATATATATGTCACCCTACGCCTCTTACGTGTCCAGTGTGTTCTTTCAGGGCACCTACTGATTAGATTACACACCATGTTTTGTGCAGTTCTGATTACTAGAAGTATATGGATTTGTAGATGCCATGTACTGTGTGTATATAGTGCATTATATTAAAGTAGTTTGTGCAGGGTTCTGACCTGGCTGACTTACCCTTAGTGATTAAATCATTAGTATCAGATCTCTGAGGTTCTGACACCGGACACCCAAGGCTGTGGTGTCGTTGAGCCAAACCACTGATTCTGACTCCTCAAATTTCCTGACTCCACGACTCTAACTCCACCAAAATGGGCTCCGACTCAGACTCCAACTCCACAGCCCAGGTACCACCTTTAGGCTACGTTCACACATTGCGTATTTTGCCGCGTTTTTTTACGCGCGCTTTTCAAAATACGCAATGTGCCTTTTGTCTGCCTGCAAAGTGAATGGGAAATTCACTTTGTAGTGCAGACATTGCGTAAAAATACGCACTGCGTTTTCCGGGAGAAAGCGCAGCTCCGTAAACAATTGATATGTCAATTGTTTATGCAGCTACTTCTGCGTATTCTCCCAGAGGGGAGGAAGAATCCTGCTTCCTCCTCCCCTCTTTGACAGCTGTGGCCGCCCATTAGATTTCACAGTGTATTAATATACACTGTGAAATCTAAATTAAACAGAGGCAAATGTATGTAAAATAAAAAAGAATGAATACTTCACCTGTCCGACGCCTTCTGCCACTATCTGGTCTCCTATTCCAAGTGAGAGATGTACTGACAGGACCTGTGGTGATGTCAGAGGGGCGTTCCCGGGCACTCGCGGTCATGTGATACATATCACATGACCGCGAACAGCCAATCAGCGCTGGGAACGCCCCGGGAACGCCCCCTCTCTGACGTCACCACAGGTCTTCTCAGTACACCTCTCACTTGGAACCGGAGAGCGGCAGAAGGGACCAGACAGCGGGAGAAGGCACCGGACAGGTGAAGTATTCATTGTTTTTTATTTTACATACATTTGCCTCTGTTTAATTTAGATTTCACAGTGTATATTAATACACTGTGAAATCTAATGGGGCTGTCACAGAGGGGAGGAGGAAGCAGGATTCTTCCTCCCCTCTGTGACATCACTGCGCTTTCTGGAGTAAAGAAAGCGCAGTGTGTTAAAGCCCCTGCGTATTTTGTTGCGCTTTTTTGCGCGGCCGAAAAACGCGGCAAAAAGCGCAGCAAAATACGCAAATGTGTGAACGCAGCCTTACAGATCAGCAGGAATCCACTCCAGTGGTGACTCAATGTCTAGGGTATGGAGCTGGATCAGCACAGCACTGCGCAGTGCAGTGGCCATTTCCTGGTACTGCAGCCAAACACTTACTCATTTCAGTATAACTGAAGTCACACATTATAACTGAACGTGCTGTGCATGGTTCACTAGTTGAGATTCTTTGCGCTGGAGAGAGCTTGGCCTTGGCTCATTTTACTTGTACTCCTGTTTTAAGGTACGGACACACATCCATGAAACTTGAACGACTGTAGTGCGACTTAAAATCGCATTGCCATCAGACCAATGTTATTCAGTGTATGAGAACAGATTTCCAAGTGTCGGGCGTTTTTTTCTCATCCGATTCACGGATGTCAAAGCTGTCGCGACAGTATGCGATTCATCCAAGATTTGCCAATGCAAGTCTATGGGTCCTACAAAAATCACGGACCACAGTTAGATCACTGTTGGACCGCAATTGGACCGTCCAACTCTGATCAGAGTTTTCACAGCTGAAATAATTGCCAAGCTGATTTCATTCAAAAGTCGCATACAACTCTTGGATTGCTCTCGGACCATACTCTGATTACTGTTGGACAGCTCTTTGATGTGATCTGAGGAAATGTCACCCAGTAGCATCACTGTTGGATGCAAAACGGATCAAAAGTCGTCCAACTCTTGGGTCCGTGAATCGGGGCGTTTTTTCACTTGCATGTGTGTCTGTACCCTAAGTTTGCATCCAAAACCAGAATAAAACGATCTTTTAAGTAAGGCTATGTGCACACTGTGCTTTTTTTCTGCTTTTTTGTGCTGCGTTTTCTACACCAAAAACAAATGACCCACAGTTTTGCAATGAAAGTCAATGTGACTTCCAGAAAGCTGTGCCCACTATGTGCATTTTCTAATGGTGCCAAAAAAGCATGCGGTTATAAAAGTCAGTCAATTATCTTGGGCCTTTTTTTTGGGCTGCATTTTCCAGTTGCCAGCCATTCTAATGAGGTGAAAAATCGCAGCTTTACAGCAGTAAAGCAGCGCACATATAGCAGAAAGGCATGCATGCTTATTTGAAACAGCTGCGTTTTTGAGAATGGAAAAAAGCAGCGCACACAAATATGCGCAGTGGGTACTTAGCCTAATAGTTGAAGAAATATGTGGTTGTGACTGGCTACATTTGTCATGTGAGCTGTTGGACATTTATTCTTTACTGGCAGATGGAGAATTAGATTTTGTCTCATTTAAGCCCCGTCACACATAACGAGATTGTTAGCGAGATCATTGTAACGTCACGTTTTGTGACATAACAGTGATCTCGCTAACGATCTCGCTAAGTGTGACACTTAGCAGCGATCAGGCACCTGCTGTGAGGTCGCTGATCGTTGCAAAATGCTCTGGGTTATTTTTAGGTGGTTGGTCGCCCACTGGTCAGCACGCATCACAGCGTGTGACAGCGAGAAACCCAACGATCAGCAATCTCACAGGCTGGTAACCATGATAAACACCGGGTATCTAGGCAGCGTGCGCTGCCTAGATGCCTGGTGTTTATCATAGTTACCAACGATGTGGAGGTGGCTCCCTGGTCGCTGGGGAGATCTGCCGGTTTGACAGCTCCCCAGCGACCAGGCAACGACGCACTAAAGATCCCTACAGGATCGTTATCGTCTGGATCGCTGGTGCGTCGTGTGTGTGTGACCGTATGGTAACTTAGCAGAACTACAACAGTTATACAATACTGGGCAAAAGTTTCAGGTATATTGGAAAAAATGCTGCAAAGTAAAAATGGTTTTGGAAATAGAAGTGTTAATTAGAAACAAAAGAATGGATTTGCAGCAGGGCTGTGGAGTCGGAGTCTGTGTCCATTTTGGGTGGAGTCAGTCGGATTCAGGGAAATTGAAGAGTCTGAGTGAGATGTTTGGTTTACCGAATCCACAGCCCTAATTTTCAGGACTCTGGTCATCAGGCCAGTCTGTAGTCTGTGACCACAGGATGGGAGGCTCATGAATTTCCTTATCTCTGGCATACCTGTCTCCTCTTTTGATTATCCAGACTTGCATGACTTTGTGTGCATTACACCACAGTGCCAACATCATTGCTCAGCTACTCAAGAAGAGATAGGAATACTGGGAAGTGTGGAGATTGGCCTGCCATCTAGTGGTCAAAGGTTACTGACATGTCTGATAGACCGTAGTCCTGCAAATCCAATCTGCCATCTCTAATAAAACATATCTATTTCTAAAAGCATTCTTTATGTGCAACATTTTTTCCAATATGCTTAAAACATTTGAATATTTTAAGGCATAATTATTAGTGTTTTTATTCTTCCGTTCAACTTGACAAAAAAAAAAACAACCGGAGTCCTGCAAAATGATTATCCCATGTTAAATCACCACTCCAGCAGGGGATTTTTTGTTTTTGTTGCACCATTGGAGTGTTGCACCTGGAAATGGTTCTTCTCATGAATGGGCCATTTTCAGGGCGGCTGCAGGCTGCGATTCTTTGGCGTAGGGGGCACTAGAAGAATGGGCCCTCACTTCGCTGAGAATACCAGCCCTTAGCTGCCTACTTTTACCTTGGCTAGCAATTAAAAATAGGGTGAAATTTTGCCAGCCAAGGTACAAGTAGGCAGCTGGGGGTGGCAGCTCACAGCTATCTGCTTTCATCGGGCTAGACTTAAAATACTGCAAAGTCCACCACTTTTCCTATCGCCATGACAGCACCCACCGAGAGAGGGGATCCGCCCACCAGGACAGGAAACCTTCAGATAAAAAGGGCGGTCCCCCTCACCTCCTCAGTTGGTTTCCTGTCCTTGTGAGAGGAACCTACAGATGAAGATCCTCTTACCTAGGGCCTGAGGCTTCCATGCGGGACTGAGTGAGATCAGTGGAATCCGGGTCTTGGAGGCAGCGTCGGGGGAGCCCTGAGCCTGCAGTCTCCCTCGTCTGCTGGTTCTATCAGCACGACCCAGTGTCTGGGTGGTGCCGCTCTGGATCGTGCGGGTGCGGCCTGGGGCAGTCCCAGTGCTTGTCCAGTGATACAGGGCGGGCTGGGCGAGGAGATGTGCCGCCCTGCGTCGCACATCGGCCGGCTTCCGGGATTCCAGGTGCGCGTTGGCCGGCAGACGCGCCCTTTGAACCGGAAGTGCGAGTCACTTCCGGGGGTCCGGAGTAGGACTCATCTGGTGGGAAATTCGAGGATGAAGCCGCGTTCCAGGCCCAGTGAGGTGCCTATGATGTCTTCCCCCATGGATCCGGAGCAGCGCCCGGAGGGTGCCAGCCAGCAGGCCTGGAGTACCAGCAGAGACCGCAGCAGCAGGCAGGCCTCCAAAGCTGCCTATTCCGGAATAAGAGCGCTCCAAGGAGGTTAAGAAGAAGGGCTCTACGTTCACTGCTGGGACTTGACCTTCTGAACCGGTACCTGTTCATGTCAGCATCTGGGGTGAGTTGTGATTGCATGATCATCTCCTGTGCTGCTCCCCCTCTCTCTTTTCTCTCTTCTGTCTATCATTCTGACCCAGACAAAAAGGAAATCAGAGCAACCTAACAATAGGCAGTGTGCTTTGTGTGAACGGCCCTTGCAGTTGACTATGAGGCTGGTCTGGCATCAACCATGTAGCAGTTAAATTACCTGCACTGTGCCCCACATACCCAGCCGTGGCTGTGGGTTCACTCTTACGCAGTACTTCATCCAAGGCAACAAACGGTTGTGCCGCTCCTGTATTGCTCAGACACTTGACGACGAGGGCTCGGTACGTACAGCTGACCTTAAGACCTTCATACGAGATGAGATCAGGACTTCCCTGTCCCAGATCCTGCAACCCTGTTTGCCGATCCCTCATCATCCGTCTCCTTTTGTCTCGGACAATGACTCCCCGGAGGAGGGCCTCATTCAGTCATCCTGATCAGAAACAGGGTGGCTCCTGTTTTTTCATCCTGGATATAGTCGGCCGGGTGAAGTCAGTCTGTACTACTGTGGGGATTGTTGACAACAGACTGCACAGGAGGCCATGTTTGCTGAGTTTTGTCAGAATTCGATGTAAAACAAAAGAAAAATGGGGTGCAATGGGTAGGATCCTCCAGACTCTTATTAGTGGCGTGGGGCAGTGGCCACTCACCTGACAGGGTTGTGCTGCCTGCACAACCCGGTTTATAAGCCTCCGTTAGGTGTCCCCTTCGATGCAACGACCGTTCGTTCCTTCCTCCTTCCTTCTTCTAGTAACGACAGGTCCCTTTTGCTTTTAGCTCTGTGCCTCTATTGTGCTGCTCCTGCCGCTCACCCCCAGAAAAGGGGATAGATATATGTTACAAGGATGAAAAGCGGTCTTTGTGGGAGCGCTCAAATGACAGGCATCTAAACGGATTTCATTATTAGGCAACTTTATTTCCCCTTGGCTCCACAACATGTTTCAACTGTGCTCCGACAGTCTTCCTCAGGCGGTACACCTGTTGTGGAGCTAAGGCTGCGTTCACACATTTGCGTATTTTGCTGCGTTTTTTTGCGCGCGCTTTTTGCCGCGTTTTTCAGCCGCGCAAAAAAGCGCAGCAAAATACGCAGGGGCTTTCACACACTGCGCTTTCTTTCCCCCAGAAAGCGCAGTGATGTCACAGAGAGGAGGAAGAATCCTGCTTCCTCCTCCCCTCTGTGACAGCTGTGGCCGCCCCATTAGACTTCACAGTGTTAATACACACTGTGAAGTCTAAATTAAACTAAAGCAAGTGTGTGAAAAATAAAAAACAATGAATACTCACCTTCCGACGCCTTCTCCCGGTGTCTGGTCTCCGGTTGTAAGTTAGATCTCGTCTGACAAGACCTGTGGTGATGTCAGAGGGGGGGCGTTCCCGGGCACTCGCGGTCATGTGATACCACATGACCGCGAGCAGCCAATCAGCGATGGGACCGCCCCGGGAACGCCCCCCTCTGACATCACCACAGGTCCTGTCAGACGAGATCTGACTTACAACCGGAGACCAGACACCGGGAGAAGGCGTCGGAAGGTGAGTATTCATTGTTTTTTATTTTTCACACACTTGCTTTAGTTTAATTTAGACTTCACAGTGTATATTAACACACTGTGGAATCTAATGGGCGGCCACAGCTGTCACAGAGGGGAGGAGGAAGCAGGATTCTTCCTCCCCTCTGGGAAAATACGCAGAAGTAGCTGCGTAAAGAATTGACATCTCAATTCTTTACGGAGCTGCGTTTTCTCCCGGAAAACGCACTGCGTATTTTTACGCAATGTCTGCACTACAAAGTGAATTTCCCATTCACTGTGCTGGCAGACAAAAAGCACATTGCGTATTTTGAAAAGCGCGCGTAAAAAAACGCGGCAAAATACGCAATGTGTGAACGCAGCCTAAGGGGAAATAAAGTTGCCTATTAATGAAATCCGTTTAGATGCCTGTCATTTGAGCGCTCCCACAAAGACCGCTTTTCATCCTTGTAACATTGTCAGAATTAGAGACCGGCTCCCGGTTATTGCTGCCATTAAAACCTTAGTCATGGTTGGATGGGAAAAGCAGGAATCCTGTGAGGATAAACAGTTACTGGACTGGTCAAAAATCCCTACAGTGGGATACGGCTGTGGCTACCTCGTCTAGACGTAATGTTTGGCCCTTAGAAGATGGGGGTCTGTTGCCAGACCTGTCTGATAGGCAGGCGGATACCCTGCTGGAAAAAATAAATAATAAATAAAACATAACTAAATAATCCTGGGAATCTGCGGTAGGGGCATTTAGCCCGGCCATTGCTTCTCCTGGTGTCGCCCATTCCCAAGTGGTGAAGGGGACCACTTAAAAGGGCAGATTCGGTCCGGGGTGCCTCGAGCTGGGCTATTGGCTGTCATTCCTCAGGTTCAGTGTGTTTTGGCATATGTGGCAGATGCTTCAGCTGAGTCTCTCAATCTAGCGGCTAGATCTGCAGGTCTTTTACATGCTGTACGCAGGTCTTTGTGGTTAAATGAGTGGAAGGGGGACGCACTTGCTAGGAGCATGTTATGTGCGGTTCCGTGCAGGGGTGCGTACCTCTTATTGCCGATGTTGAATGATCTCCTCTCCAAAGCCAGAGCGGTAAGAGGGTTGGCTTAATCCTTCTGTCCCCTACTTCCAGAGTGTGTTCAAGAAACATCAGTTTTTGCCACAGTAGTCGAACGCCAAGTGGGAACCAGCTGAGATATACAGAGAGCTGTGTATTTCCGTGGTTCCTCCACATCAAATGGCGAGCCTAGATATAGATAATTATTTATTCACCTGTAGGTGGTAGATTGGCTCATTTTTTTTTCTATCAATGGATCCCATCATTTCGTCTGGGCATCGATTCGACTTTGTGTGGGTCCTGAGGGACTCCTTTTTTCCACTTTGACATGGCAAATCCTGTCCAACAGCAGGTACTGGAGTTGGAGGTTGAGAAGTTGCCGAGAAGGCATGTATTGCTGGATGTCCAGGTGATCAAGGGGAAGGGGATTTTATTCCCCTTTATTTCTGGTTTCTACGCCTGCTGGTTCGTGTAGAACGATTATTCATCTTCACATCTTGAGCTCCTTCCTCCAATTCCAGTCTTTTAACATAGAGTCCATTCATTCTGCCTTTTGTTCCCTAGGTGTTTCATGGTAGTATTAGACCTCCTATACGCCTGCTACCATCTCCCTCTTCATACAAATCACCTACAGTACCTCAGGGTGGCGGTATCTTTGGGGGGGGTCGTGTTCAGCATCTGCAGTTTGCCGTCGGCCCTTCGGTCTTTCCATGGCTCCTCGTCTTTTTCCAAAGGACTGGGAGTGGAGAGACTATATGTCCAGACGTCTTGACTACATCCTGTTCCAATCCAAAGTTTTCTGGGACTTCTTTTGCACTCCCAGAGGCACAAATGTTTTTGCCCATCGGCTAGGTGTCATCAATAAGGGCGAAAGTGGGCAGGGTTCTGGTCAACCCCGTTCTTTCCCTACAACAGGCCATGTCTCTGATAGGAACTTAGTCTTCCTGTATCCCGGCTATTCCTTGGGCGTAATTCCACTATCGCAGTCTCCAACAGGAAGTACTATGGGCGGAGGAGTCCCTGCAGGGTCAGTTGGAGGCCAGGCTGTCTCTTTCCCCTTCCACAAGAAACTCTCTAGCCTGGTGAATGATTCCACGTTGCTTACCCGGGGAGTTCCCTGGTCCATTGCTCCGGACTTTATAGTGACGCCCGATGCCAGTCTCTCGGGGTGGGGGGCCCATTTGGTTATCTCCTGGCCCGGGGTCGATAGACTCCCGAGGTAGGCTTGGGCTCTTCCAATCTGCAGACGTTGCTGGCGGTCAAGTGTGTGTGCTCCTCAGATTCCTGCCTCCCCTCCGCACCTCGCATGTCAGAATTCAGACAGACTACACGGTGGCCTGCATAAACCACCAGGGGGGGACCTGGTCCCCCTCTCTCCTGTCCACCACGTCCGGCATCCTACGCATTGCCGAAGTGAATATCCTCTCCCTAACGGCCCTACACTTCAGGGGGGCATAGGCAACACCTGTGCAGCCTTCATCATCCCTCACTCTCTCAGACAGGGGTAGTGGGTTCTGACCAGGGAGGTGTTCAACAGGAGAGTGCACCTATTGGGGGTCCCAGAGATAGACCTGTTTGCGACCGGGGGGAGCAGACAAGTTCAGCGCTTTGCTTCCCTGCACCTCTCGGAGTCCGGAGGTGGTGTCTACTCTGCAGGTGCCTTGGGATTATCTGTTGGCTTATGTCTTTCCTCTGTTCTGTCTGCTCCCACCGGTTCTTCGCAACATCCTGGGGGACCCAGACCCTGGTTTTCCTGGCTGGGGGGCATGTCGGATTCCAACCCTTGCGTTCTCCCGGCGGATCGTGGGCTGCTCTCTCAAGGTCCGATTTCTTATCCGCAGGCAGACGGTCTGCATCTGGCGGCCTGGAGTTCGGGAGGCAGCTCCTGAGCTGCTGGGGGTTCTCTGTCTCTTTTGGGTTCTACCCTCCTCAGCAGTAGAAATGAGGTGACCACACACCTGTATAGTAGAGTCTGGCAAAAATGTTTGCATTTTTCTTCTGGGGGCCTCTCTGCCTCAGTTCCGATTCCGGCCATTCTAGACTTTTTACTGAAGTGTGATGAGTTGGGTCTGGCTGTCAGTACGCTTGAGGGTCCAAGTCTCGGCACTGAGTGCCCTGTTTATTTGTGCTGTAGCAGGTGCCCAATGGGTGTCCCGTTTTATCCGTGCACTTCCTTAGCCTAGCGCCCTGGGACCTGCATTTGTCTTTAGACGCATTGTGGGGTCCTCCCTTTGACCACATTGACCAGTTGCCCTTTACAATGGCCTTCTTGGTAGCTTTGACGCCTGCTAGGCGGGTGGGTGACATCCAGGCAATATCAGTACCCCCCTCCCCCCCCTTTCCTGCCACTGTTTCCAGATAAGTTGATACTTAAGACAGACCCTTCCTATCTCCCTGAAGTTTCATTTTCAATTTTTAGAAGCCATGAAATTGTCCTGCCTTCCTTCTTTGATACGCCTTCTACCCCTTAGGAGTTGAATTTTCAGAAGCTAGATGTGAGGCGGACGGTACTTGTGTATTTTGTTTGGACTCGGCCTTAGAGGTAGGGTAGGGCCTTGTTTGTCTCATTCCAGGGTCTTTGAAAAGGAGCGAGTTCCACAAAGCGCACCATTTCCCGATGGCTTCAGGTGGCTATCTGCTCGGCCTCTTCCACAAACGGTGAGCAGCCTCCTGATGGCATTACAGCCCATTCCACGCGGGCCTTGTCTGCTTCATGAGCTGAACATGCTATATATTTTTATTGAATCATTCTGTACGGCAGCTACCTGGGCCTCACCCTCTACCTTTTTTTGGCACTAACTTCTTGACTTGTCCTCTTCTTCTGACCTAGCCTTCGGGAGGCTGGTTCTTAATACTGTGGTCCCTCCCAGGTGATGGTCTCTGCAAGTCTCTCGGTGGATGCTGTCATGGCGATAGGAAAATCTGAGATTACTTACCGGTAATCGTATTTTACGGAGTCCATGACAGCACCCACTCACTTCCCACCCTTTCGTTTCATTTTTTGACGTGATGGTCTTTTCTTGTTGTTATTCTTTGTATTGCTTTCGTGTGTTGTCACTTGCCACAGGTTGACACTTGTTGCCAGAGGGTTTTGTGTGCCCCTTTTCACCTCTTATGGTGATGGTCTGCTAGTATTATTATTATTAATTATCATTGTGTTTGTGTATTTATACAGTTATAGCGGTTCCTCCAATTTCTCTGTAACCCAACTGAGGAGGCGAGGGGGACCGCCCCTTTTTATCTGTAGGCTTCCTGTCCTGGTGGGCGGATCCCCTCTCTCAGTGGGTGCTGTCATGGACAGATTTTTTTTTTATACTTATTTATTTAACACCCTTTGATGGCAGGTTGGATGCCATACACCAATGTGTATGGCAACCAAGCAGAATCACCATCCAGATTGAGGAACTGCAGTCTGATTGCAACAGCCAATCACAGAGACTCTTAGGGCCCTTTCACATCTGCGTTTTTCGTAATTCGCGGCAGATGCGGTGAAAAAACCGCATCTGCCGCGTTTACCGCATAACCGTTCCACTTGCGGCGCGGTTGCGGTTTTTTCTATGCAATGTATAGGGGGACTTGCGGCAGATGCGGCAAGTGCGGTTTTGCACTTGCGGCAGGTGCGGCCGCGAAAAAAACCGCAGTAAGCCGCGGTTTTTTTCGCGGCCGCACCTGCCGCAAGTGCAAAACCGCACTTGCCGCATCTGCCGCAAGTCTCCCTATACATTGCATAGAAAAAACCGCAACCGCGCCGCAAGTGGAACGGTTATGCGGTAAACGCGGCAGATGCGGTTTTTTCACCGCATCTGCCGCGAATTACGAAAAACGCAGATGTGAAAGCACCCTTAGAGTATGAGCATCTGTGATTGGCTGTTTGTCAGATAGTGCAGTGAATATACAAGTAGCTCAATGGGCGTCCCCAGAAGTGGCAGCGGGGGACTAGTATGTATGATCTAGCTATTCTATCCATCCCATCTGTGTACTCTTTTCTCAGTTTATACAGCATGTGAAAGACCATGTTAAAAACACACTGCTTGTAGACACGACACAGATGTCAGCTGAGGGACAAAAAAAAACTAGCACGACCATACGGAAGCACTCGCAGGATTGTCATGCATCAAAATCGCTCGAATTTATGCATAGTGTGCCTGCACCCTAAGTGAGAGCCTTTTGTACATTTGTCCAAATAGAGGACTATGTTTTGTTTTGAGGTCCTGGGCAATAAGCTCACAAATGAGCAACTAAGGAGCTATGAAGTGTTTTAGTTAGTTGCTAGACGGCCAAAGGTCGCATTTCCCTGTCACTTTGCTGTATATGGAGGTGAAGCTGGTTGTGCCCAGTTTTGAAACTAATAGATGGAGTGAATGGAAATCGAAAGAATCAATAGCTATGTTAAAGATATGCAAATCATCAATTTATGCAGTATCAAGTATGCACCACATACAGAAATCCCAGCACGTACAGCCTTGGCTGCTGCTATTGAAGTAATCTATCTGAGGAATGTCCTGCCATGCTGTATGCACTTGGGAAATGAAGATCATCTGCTGGCAGCTACCTTTGCTGAGCAATGAAGACCCAGATGTGCTCAATGAGAAACAAATGCAGAGATGCAAGTTACGGCTGCACATATAGGCCACAGTTGATCTTGATGATTTACATGCCCAGGTGCATTCAGTGTGGCAGGACATTCCTCAGAAGACTATAACCTCATTGAAAGTAGTCAAGATGTGCAAGTGCTGGAAATTCTGTGTGATGTTCATAATAGATACTGAATATGTCAAGATGTTTTGAAAAGTTCCATTCTTCCATCATTTTCATATCATTAATATGGAAATCATCCTGTGATTTCCATACATCATGACTTTTCCTTTATGGTTTCGCAATTTCAATGCCAAGGAGTGTATGGGTATTATACACACAAATACAGTTGTGGCCAAAAGTATTGACACCCCTGCAATTCTGTCAGATAATACTCAGTTTCTTACTGAAAATGATTGCAATCACAAATTCTTTGGTATTATCTTCATTTAATTTGTCTTCAATGAAAAAATGCACAAAGAATTGTCCTAAAGCCAAATTGGATCTAATTCCACACCAAACATAAAAAAGGGGGTGGACAAATGTATTGGAACTGTTAGAAAAATCATGTGATGCTTCTCTAATTTGTGTAATTAACAGCACCTGTAACTTACCTGTGGCACCTAACAGGTGTTGGCAATAACTAAATCACACTTGCAGCCAGTTGACATGCATTAAAGTTGACTCAACCTCTGTCCTGTGTCCTTGTGTGTACCACATTGAGCATGGAGAAAAGAAAGAAGACCTAAGAACTGTCTGAGGACTTGAGACACTAAATTGTGAGGAAGCATGAGCAATCTCAAGGCTACAAGTCCATCTCCAAAGACCTGAATGTTCCTGTGTCTACCGTGCCCAGTGTCATCAAGAAGTTTAAAGCCCATGGCACTGTGAGTAACCTCCCTAGATGTTGACGGAAAAGAAAAATTGACGAGAGATTTCACCGCAAGATTGTGCGGAGGGTGGATAAAGAACCTTGACTAACATCCAAACAAGTTCAAGCTACCCTGCAGTCCGAGGGTACAACAGTGTCAACCCGTACTATCCGTCGGCGTCTGAATGAAAAGGGACTGTATAGTAGGATACCCAGGAAGAACCCACTTCTTACCCCGAGACCTAAAAAAGTCAGGCTGGAGTTTGCCAAAACTTACCCGAGAAAGCCTAATGGGTCTTCCAGCAGGAGGACAATGACCCAAAACACACTTCAAAAAGCACTAAAAAATGGTTTGAGAGAAAGCACTGGAGACTTCTAAGGTGGCCAGCAATGAGTCCAGACCTGAATCCCATAGAACACCTGTGGAGAGATCTAAAAATGGCAGTTTGGAGAAGACACCCTTCAAATATCAGGGACCTGGAGCAGTTTGCCAAAGAAGAATGGTCTAAAATTCCAGCAGAGCATTGTACAAAACTCATTGATGGTTACCGGAAGCAGTTGATCACAGTTATTTTGGCTATGGGTTGTGCAACCAAGTGTTAGGCTGAGGGTGCCAATACTTTTGTCCGGCCCATTTTTGGAGTTTTGTGTGAAATGCTAAATGTTTGCTTCATTCTCTTTTGTGTTTTTCCATTGAAGACAAATTAAATGAAGATAATAATACCAAAGAATTTGTGATTGCAATCATTTTCAGGAAGGAACTGAGTATTATCTGACAGAATTGCAGGGGTGTCAATACTTTCGGCCACAACTCTGTATGTGAAAAAAATTTCAGCTATAATAATGTACCCCAATTTTCCCCTACAGTAATTATGTCCCCTACTTGCCACCTTAAACCAATAGTGTATGTTCCTCAATCTGGTCCCCATATAGTAATTTTGTCCCCCATCCTGGCCCCTGTTATTAATATCTCCCATCCTGTCCCCCTTTATTTAATGTCCCCTATCTTAGACCTCTGTCATGCCATCCTATGCCCTTATGTCACACCATCCAAGGTACCTATGTCCTCCATTCTGGACCCCAGCCCATTCGCAGGAAAGTGGGGGGGGGTTCTTCTCACCTTCCTGCACTCCCCTGGTGTCCTCTTGTGGCTTTACACTCCCTGACAGAAGTTAGGTCGCTTATCCATGTTATGTAAATAAAAGCTTATAACCTGACGTTAAATTCATCCATTGGTTGTATAAATTTCTCTTTTGAATGATGAAACCCTCCGAAATGTGGTTTAGGTTAAGAAAATAAATCGGCATCAATGCTGAAATATTGATCATTTTAAGGCTGGTTTCACACTACGAATTTTTCAGTTCCGATGATGTCCGATAAAAATCGGACAGCATCGGACCGATTTTGGGCCCCATGCAGCCCTATGGGCATCGGAAAGAATTAGATGTGCACTAAAAGCCATCCGATTTTGTCCGATTTTTTTTTTTATCGGTGCAAATAAAATCGGACAAAATCGGATTGGACCAAATCGGATGGCATTTAGTGCACATATATTCACCATAGAAAGATATTAGTAAACCTAAATTTAAACAGCTATCTCAAGGTTATACTTATTAAAATTTAATTTTTATTTGTTCGTTTAAGATAGGGAGATGTACCCTTTTATATCAAACGGTATGATGCTTTTTTCTAAAAAGGGGGAAGAGGGGAAGGTCACCCTGTTCTATCCCTGGTTCTTTCCCTGCCTGACAACGGAGTTTTCAACACCTAATGAAAACCCCAGGTTGGTGTCCCCGTTCCTCGACGGCGCACCCTTCTGGTCCTAATTCTTAGGCTGCCTTCAGACTTGCAGATGCCTCCGCAGCGTTTTGCAGAGGCATCTGCAAGCATCTGCATGCAGACCGCGGCCCCTATGTTTATAATGGAGCGCACGGCGGTCTGCAGATGCTTGCGCTCTTATTGCCCGCCAGTAGTGATCTGTGCGCAGGCGCATGCCTGCGCACAAATCACACACTCCCGCCCGCACCAGGGGAGCAACATCTCCCGTTTGATATAAAGGGTACATCTCCGTACCTTAAACTAACAAATAAAAGTAAAATTTTAATAAGTATAACATTTGGTGCACATCCGACCTGACCCGATGTTTTTAACATGGGGCCCTATGGAGCAGGGTCCGAGGATACATCTGATGTGTCCTCGGACCCGATTTTACTGTACTGAGCATGCTCAGTACAGTAAAACTGCTCCTATAACAGGATAGCAGGGGTTTTTAAAAAAAAAAAAAATGTATGCTCACCTGTCCCCGAGGCCCCCGTCGTCTTCCGCACGGTCCCGCAGGCTCCAAAGTGTCCTCGCGGTGTCCTCCCGGTGTCTCCAGAGGTCGTCTTCTTCTGAACAGGACCTGCCGTGATGTCAGCCACGTGACCGACTGTTACACCATGTTAACAGGCGGTCACGTGATTGTGATATCACGGCAGGTCCTGTTCAGAAGAAGACAACCTCTGGAGTCAACGGGAGGACACCGCGAGGACACTTTGGAGCCTGCGGGACCGTGCGGGAGATGACGGGGGGCCTCGGGGACAGGTTAGCATACGTATATATATTTTTTTTTTTTTTTTTTTTTCCGGAATCGGATGCCTATTTGGCATCCGATTCCAGGCATCAGAAGGGAGCCGATGCTGTCCGATTTTATCGGACAGCATCGGCTCCCTCAAAAATCCTTATGTGAAAGTAGCCTAATGAACACAGAATGGTCAGATTTTGGCAAGACAAATGTTTTGTTGCCCACAGAAAGTAATGTGATTTTCAAACAAAAAATTAACTTAAAAATATAAGTTGCGTAACATTGGTGAATGAAGTTGTGCTGCTATTAGTCATATTTAATATTTTGTGTGACTTCCATTAGCTTGAAGGACTGCATCCATGCTTTTCAACAATGATTCATACAATTTATTAAAGGGAACCAACCACCTAAAAATCGCTATCTTGGCTACAAATATCTGTCCCTGGAGCCTAAAATTACTATTCTAACCATCCCTAACTGACTAAATCTAACTAACTAGAGTCACACTAAATCACTTTTTATACTTACCAAATTCTTGTCGGATGGGCATTCCTCCAGGCTCTTTGTCAGCGAGGCGGGACTCCTCGCTGCTGACCATCTTCTTCTATGATTCAAATTACCCGCCCATCGCGTGCTCACAATGAGTGGGTCACGTGCTGCAGGCCCTGCGTCACTTCCGCCCGCCGCGTCGATGGGTCTATGACACGCCCAGTCCGGCTTCAGCATGCTATCTGCGCATGCTCAGAATACGGCCTGGGTGTACCAGTGACGCGGCGGGCAAAAGTGACGCGGGGCCTGCAGCACGTGACCCGCTCATTGCGAGGATGTGATGGGTGGGTAATTTGAATCCTGGGAAGAAGATGCCGCCCTGGAAAGAAGATGGACAGCAGCGAGGAGACCCGCCTCGCTGACAAAGAGCCTGGAGGAACGCCCATCCGACAAGAATTTGGTAAGTATAAAAAGTGATTTAGTGTGCCTCTAGTTAGTTAGATTTAATCAGTCAGGGATGGTTAGAATAGTAATTTTAGGCTCCAGGGACAGATATTTATAGCTTAGGCTACATTCACACATTGCGTATTTTGCCGCGTTTTTTTACGCGCGCTTTTCAAAATACGCAATGTGCCTTTTGTCTGCCTGCAAAGTGAAAGGGAAATTCACTTTGCAGTGCAGACATTGCGTAAAAATACGCACTGCGTTTTCCGGGAGAAAGCGCAGCTCCGTAAACAATTGATATGTCAATTGTTTACGCAGCTACTTCTGCGTATTCTCCCAGAGGGGAGGAAGAATCCTGCTTCCTCCTCCCCTCTTTGACAGCTGTGGCCGCCCATTAGATTTCACAGTGTATTAATATACACTGTGAAATCTAAATTAAACAAAGGCAAGTGTATGTAAAATAAAAAAGAATGAATACTTCACCTGTACGACGCCTTCTGCCGCTATCTGGTCTCCGATTCCAAGTGAGGGATGTACTGACAGGACCTGTGGTGATGTCAGAGGGGCGTTCCCGGGCACTCGCGGTCATGTGATACATATCACATGACCGCGAACAGCCAATCAGCGCTGGGAACGCCCCCTCTCTGACGTCACCACAGGTCTTCTCAGTACACCTCTCACTTGGAACCGGAGAGCGGCAGAAGGCACCGGACAGGTGAAGTATTCATTCTTTTTTATTTTACATACATTTGCCTCTGTTTAATTTAGATTTCACAGTGTATATTAATACACTGTGAAATCTAATGGGGCTGTCACAGAGGGGAGGAGGAAGCAGGATTCTTCCTCCCCTCTGTGACATCACTGCGCTTTCTGGAGTAAAGCCAATGGTTGGCAAGGTAAACAGCGGGTTTCTATGGGCTCGTTGTCTAGCAGCGCATGGTATTAAAGCTCTGCGCTGCAGCGGAAAATACTTTCGTCCGGCTAGGGTCACAACGTAAGTGTGACCCTAGCCCTCAGGGGCCCAGTGGTCCCTCTTTAAGCAGTCCGGGCCCGGGTGCTGACGGCAGCCGTGTGCGACGGTGTCGGCCGGGGTGAGGAGAAATGTTTCCTCGCTCCGAAGCTCCAATCAAACGCAGCTTAGAACTGCCGTGAATTGTAGTGGAGTACAAAGGCGATGCCACGTGCCAGCAGGGAGGGCTCTGCGTGCCCTCTCTGGCACGCGTGCCATAGGTTCGCCATCACTGTTTTAGGTTATTGATATGGTTTTCCACCTTGCAAATGTTTAGCACACCCCCATACTGAATGTAATCCCAGGTCATGATCTCTCCACCACCAAATGTAACTGTTTTCTGGGTGTATTTTGGATCCATACGGGGCTCCAGTAGATCTCCTGCAGTATTTGCGGCGGCTATGGTGTAATTCTACTGAAGATTCATCCACCTTCTGCCACTTTTCCAGCGTCCAGCAGGCTGTGGGACTTTGCAAATGTCACACGGTTTTCTTATTTGCCTTTTGTTTACTGCTGGCTTCTGGGCACTGATTTGACCATGGAGGCCATTTCGAGACCAAATCCTACAAACTGTTCTAATTGACACAGGGCTTGAGGTGACCAGGCCTGTTGGAGCTCTGCTGCAGTGGAAGAGGGGCTTGCTTTGGATTTTCTAACCAATAAACACTCCTCCTGTATTGCGGGGTCTGCCGAACCTGGGCTTGCCAAACACATCTCCAGTTTCTTCAAATCTTCTTTTTTTAATTCTTTGTACTTGATGCTGAGACACATTAAAGGTGCCAGCCACCTCTGCAGTGGATCTGGTCTTCAGCCTCTTGATAATCAAGGCTTTGGTCACAGGGTGGATTTTTGGCATGTTGTCAGAGCTCAAGTTGCAGTTCAAGTGAAGGTCTGGGGTGCTGGGTTTCTTTTTATACACACCCACTAATTAAAGGGAACCTGTCACCTGGATCTAAGCTCCTACACTATAACTACCTGTCCCTGCACCTTCCTAGCTGCTCCCTATCGATCCCTATCTGAGCTAAATCCGCCCTATAAAACTGCAGAAAAATAACTTATAACTTACAGCAGTCCCTGAGGCTGGGGACTGAGAAGGCGGCGCCAGGCTCCATTCAGCCCCTCCTCCATGCAGCAGCACACGCCCCGCTGGGCGGCGTTATTCTTTCTTCATCTCCACCTCCTCCATTTGGAATCTCCCACCAGCTTTACACTGTAAGGTAGCAGTTAGGATCGGCACGACAGGAGGCAGTGACTCAGGTATTTACTCACACAGCACACAGTTTAATGGCACAGTTCAGGTATTCACAGACCTCCAGATTCCGATGTAACAGGTCAGACTAACCCCCCGACCAGAATATACCCGAGGTATAAACTGGGCTAGCCCAGAATATACCCCCCTGGGCCAGAATATACCCTTGGTATATTCTGGCCTAACCCAAACTATACCCCGGGGTATAAACAGGCCTAGGCCAGATTATAACTCTCCGTATACCACAGCAGCTGTAGATCAGGGCCCCAAGCCGTGCACAGGGCCCCAAGCAATGCATGAGGGCCCGAGGCAGCACAAGGTGGCCCCAGGCAGCAGAAAGTGGCCCTACGCAACATACAGGGGCCCCAGGCAGTGCTAGGGGCCCCAGGCAGTGCTAGGGGCCCCAGGCAGTGCATGGCGGCCCGAGGCAGCACACAGGGGCCCCAGGCTACACACAGGATCCCAGGCTACACACAGGGGCCCCAGCCAGCATACAAGGGCCCCAGGCAGTACACGGGGCCCCAGGCAGTACACAGGGCCCCAGGCAGTGCACAGGGCCCCAGGCAGTGCACAGGGCCCCAGGCAGCACAAAGTGGCCCCAGGCAGCACAAAGTGACCCCAGGCAACATACAGGGGCCCCAGGCAGTACTAGGGGCCCCAGGCTACACACAGGATCCCAGGCTATACACAGGGGCCCCAGCCAGCATACAAGGGCCCCAGGCAGTGCACAGGGCCCCAGGCAGCACAAAGTGGCCCCAGGCAACATACAGGGGCCCCATGCAGCACCAGGGGCCCCAGGCTACACACAGGATCCCAGGCTACACACAGGGGCCCCATGCAGCATACAAGGGCCCCAGGCAGTGCACAGGGCCCCAGGCAGTGCACAGGGCCCCAGGCAGTGCACAGGGCCCCAGGCAGCACAAAGTGGCCCCAGGCACCATACAGGGGCCCCAGGCAGTACCAGGGGCCCCAGGCTACACACAGGATCCCAGGCTACACACAAGGGCTCCATGCAGCATACAAGGGCCCCAGGCAGCACACAGGGGCCCCAGGCAGCACAAAGTGACCACAGGCAATATACAGGGGCCCCAGGCAGTGGGCCACCCGGGGCCACTTTGTGCTGCCTGGGGCCCCTGTGTGCTGCCTCTTGCCCCCATGCGCTGCCTGGGACCCCTTTGTACTGCCTGGGGCCCTTGTATGCTGCATGGGGCCCCTGTATGTAGCCTGGGACCCTGTGTGTAGCCTGGGGCCCCTAGTACTGCCTGGGGCCCCTGTATGTTGCCTGGGGCCACTTTGTGCTGCCTGGGGCCACTTTATGCTGCCTGGGGCCCCGTGCACTGCCTGGGGCCACTTTGTGCTGCCTGGGGCCCCGTGCACTGCCTGGGGCCCCGTGCACTGCCTGGGGTCCTTGTATGCTGCATGGGGCCCCTGTGTGTAGCCTGGGATCCTGTGTGTAGCTTGTGGCCCCTAGTACTGCCTGGGGCCCCTGTATGTTGCCTGGGGCCTCTTTGGCTCTGGCCTGCATCTGGGGCCCTGTGCACTGCCTGGGGCCCTGTGCACTGCCTGGGGCCCTGTGCACTGCCTGGGGCCCCTGTATGTTGCGTAGGGCCACTTTGTGCTGCCTCGGGCCCCCATGTGTTGCTTGGGGCCCTGATCTACAGCTGCTGTGGTATACGGAGGGGTATAATCTGGCCTAGGCCACTTTAACCCCGAGTATATTCTGGTCGGGGGGGTTAGTCTGGCCTGTTACATCGGGGCGCAGCAGAGTAGCACCTCATACAATCCCAGCAGCTCCTGCTGCTGTCCTGACACACTCCACCCCCTCCCCACAGCCCAGGGCAGCACATATCATCTCCTATTCACCCGCACACCTGGGGGTCAGTGATTTCAATCAGCACTTATCTCCAGTAGCAGCTCACCCTGTGTGTGCTGCTACCGAGCAGAAGATACAATCTCCCATATGCTGTGTCTCAGTCAGGGGACACATCGAGGTCGCATCACCACAACATGATAGGTGTAAAGCACAGATTCCAAATGGAGGAGGCGGCGATGAAGAAAGAATAACGCCGCCCAGTGGGGCGTGTGCTGCTGCATGGAGGAGGGGCAGAATGGAGCCTGGCGCCGCCTTCTCAGTCCCCAGCCTCAGGGACTTCTGTAAGTTATAAGTTATTTTTCTGCAGTTTTATAGGGCGGATTTAGCTCAGAGAGGGATAGATAGGGAGCAGCTAGGAAGGTGCAGGGACAGGTAGTGATAGTGTAGGAGCTTAGATCCAGGTGACAGGTTCCCTTTAACTGATCATTTACTGAGCACAGGTGAGGATGTAAACTAGGATTGGATACATTATATGACCAGGCGACAAAACTTTTGTCTTGCTAAGGCTGGGTTCACACTGCGGGATGGTTCCGATCCGTGGCCGTCCGTGTAAACCGGACAGCCCCGGACCGGTTTTTGGCCCCATAGTATACTATGGAGCCAGATAGAAGTCGGATGGCAGCTCTCTGCCATCCGGTTTCTATCTGTCCAGGACAATCCGGGAGAATTGAGAATTCTCCCACGGACACAAAAACGCTTCTTGCAGCGTTTTTGTGTCCGAGAGGAGAATATCTCCTCTAATTGGCAATTCCCGGATTGCCCCTCATTGTCCTGGATTTGCCCGGATCCTCCCAGATCCGGGGCAATCCGGCGCTCCCTAACATGAGAGCCTATGGGGCCGGATTGCCCCGGTCCGGGAGGATCCGGGAACCGAACCCCTGCGGCTGCACGCTGCAGTTGTTTCAGGACTGCGGCTAGCTCCCTGCCAGCCGCAGTCCTGATTCATCAGTGGCGGCAGCTGCATGTGGATGCACACCGGACCGGAGGGCATATTAGCCCTCTGGTTCTGTGTGCTGATCCGGTCCGGGGCTGTCACTTTCATCCTGACAGCTTCGGATCGTATCCAACCCGCAGTGTGAAGCCAGCCTCAAATCTGACCATTCTGTGTTCATTAAATGATTACCGTATATACTCGTGTATAAGCTGACCCGTGTATAAGCCAACCCCCCTGCTTTTGCTCCAAATATCTGGAATGACCTATTGACTCGTGTATAAGCCGAGGGTGGACCCCAGCACAGGTATACAGCCCCCAGCAGTGTGGTATACAGGCGCCCCCCCCCCATTGGTATACAGGCCTCCCCAGTGGTAGTATACAGATTCCCCAGCAGCCCCAGTGGTAGTATACAGATTCCCCAGCAGCCCCAGTGGTAGTATACAGATTCCCCAGCAGCCCCAGTGGTAGTATACAGATTCCCCAGCAGCCCCAGTGGTAGTATACAGATTCCCCAGCAGCCCCAGTGGTAGTATACAGATTCCCCAGCAGCCCCAGTGGTAGTATACAGATTCCCCAGCAGCCCCAGTGGTAGTATACAGCAGCCCCAGCGGTAGTATACAGATTCCCCAGCAGCCCCAGTGCTAGTATACAGCAGCCCCGGCAGCCCCAGCGGTAGTATACAGCAGCCTTAGTAATGCAGGGCCCCCCCAGCCTTGCTCCGGTAACCTGTAAAGGAAAATATACTTATCACTGTCCCGCTGCCGTCCCCGCTCGCCGCTGCCGTCCACGATCCTGCGGACGGCAGCGGGACAGTGATAAGTATATTTTCCTTTACAGGTTACCGGAGCAAGGCTGGGGGGGCCCTGCATTACTAAGGCTGCTGTATACTACCGCTGGGGCTGCTATATACACTGGGGCCGTATTGACTCACGTATAAGCCGAGGGGCCTACTTTTCAGCCCAATTTTTGGGCTGAAAAACTCGGCTTATACGCGAGTATATACGGTAATATTTCAGCATTGATGCCAATTTATTTTCTTAACCTAAACCAAATTTCGGAGGGTTTCAGCTTTCAAAAGAGTAATTTATACAACCAATGAATGAATTTAACATCAGGTTATAAGCTTTTATTTACATAACATGGATAAGCGACATAACTTCTTATCCAGTGCTGCTGTTAAAATGGCTGCTGACCCATCAGAGGTCACACGTTTACGTTGGAGAGTGGCGTATAGCGGTGATGTTAATAGGCTGCCGGCCTATCAAAGGTTGCATTAGTCAGCCTGCGGCCATTAAGCATCTCATCACCATGAAAATGCAGTGCAATCTGCAGGCACCATCTTTTAGAACTGGTGGAATTGAGTAGATTGATATATAGTTTTGTGAGAAATTTTTTAGTATAACCTGTGATTTCATCATTTAAACCTCTGCTCTTTCTGGAATTTTGGGTCCAGAGGGCGGTCCTATCAGTGACTGACAGCTTTCCTTGTATAAGTGTGCATACAGAAACAGCTGTCAGTCACTGATAGGACCGCCCACTGGACCTAAAATCCCAGAAAGAGCAGGGGTTTAAATGATGAAATCACAGGTTATACGGAGTCTTTTCTCACAAAACTATATATCAATCTATTCAGTTCCCCCTGCTCTATAACATGGTTCCTGCAGATTGTACTGCATTTTACTGGTGATTGGTTCCCTTTAACAATGACTTGTAATGTCTAGGGGGACTCGGTGATTAAACTATGCCATAAATTTCTACTATTAATCTGGTGCCGCACAAAATTATAATCTTGAAAATGACCCTGCCATATTTGGTTGTAAGTTCACAGAGGACATTTTTCATCTGCGTTTTTACCTTGGTTTTATGCTAATTTAATCCTGCGTTTTTGTTTTCCAGCTAAACCTATGTGATTCTGGGATTAGCTGTCCATACACATCAGTTTTATTTCTGTGCAGAAAGTGCCACAGGTTTTGCTGTGGTTTTGAAAGAATGAGCGTGTAAGTTCCTCTCTGCGTTCTTGTGATAGTTTCTATCGCAAAAATGCAGCCACCAAATCTGCAGCAAAATGCAATAAGGCTATATACAGGCACATGTTGCCACTTACTGCAGAGAACAAAAACCAATGTGTGTGGACAGCATTTCCCTGAATCACATAGGTTTTGCTGGGAACCAAAAACGCAGGTTTAGATTAGCATAAAACCAAGGCAAAACCTGACCACATAAACGCGGCAAACCTCCTGCCAAGAAATCAGAAAATCAAGCAAGACATATGATTTGCTGCAGATATGCTGTGGATTTGAAGTTTCAAAAACCAATGTGTGTGGACATAGCCTAACAATTACTTAACTCACCCCTAATGTGACGGCTGAGCTCTTTGGTGCGGCTGTGATGTGCGGCGGTATTGATCTTGTTTTTTCAGGTTTGTGTTGGTCTGGACTGCAGTCAACTTTTTGTGATAAATTTTGCAAATTATATACATCACATACTAAACTCTGGGACTGCTGTATATACAACACAAAGGTTCTCTTCTGTGGGTTTGGAGTTCATTGTACGCTATCCCTCCCCACAAATTTCATTATCCCAATAAAAGCATGAGGCCGTGATCATTCAGTGTATGATTGAAAGAGCCGACAGCCAGCAAGACGTAGCTGCCGTCTGAGCACTGCAGTCCTGGGGGGGTGAAGAAAAGGACATTTTGGGCTGCATGCGGCCTGTTGTCTGGAGGTTCCCCTCCTCTGCCCAAATAAGAAGGAAAAGGAAGCTTGGAAAGAAAGGGATACATGTACAATAAGGTGTCAGGGTAGTGTCAATGCTTGACGGGTGGGGGCAGAGATGTAACAAGGGGCAGAATGAGGGAAAGGAGGGTATAACCAGGGCAGTGGAGTCGGTAAGCCAAACATCCAAATCTTCAATTTCCCTGAATCCGACTCCACCCAAAATGGACACCAACTCAATGACTCCAACTCCACAACCGTGGCTGTGAAGTCAGTAAGCCAAGCATCCGACTCCATCTCCAATTTCCCTGACTCTGACACCACCCAAAAATGGGCCCTGACTCCACGTCTTTGACTCCATAGGCCTGGGTTTAACCGATGGAATGACTGGCTATAATGACAGAGCAAGGAGTTAGTAACAGAATAGGCAAACAAGGAATAAAGCAGAAGTGAAGAGACTGGAGGAAAGAAGACAAGGAAGGACAGGACAATGCTGGAGAGAGATACTATGCCAGGAGAAGGAGAGGCAAGGTGCAAAAAAGAGGTGCAAGGAGTAGAAAAGTGACAAGGAAAAGATTAAAGGCCAAGTGCCCACTCGTCGTTTTTGCAGCGTTAGTGATCCGTTTCTGGCGCCATTTCTCTTTTAAAACTGAACAAAAAGGGGGCGTGTCCTGGCCACGAGGGGAGAGAGACGCTGATTACAGAGCTCCTGCTCCCTGGCCCCGTATTCAGCCTCATTATCGGCTTGCATCCTGGCCTATCTTCGCCATATATCGGCGAAACGGAGGGGAACCGCTCAACTACCGGCACACGGCCCCTGGACTCGCAGGAAGTCAGCATTTCGCGGTATCTCCGCAGCTCCAGCAAGCCCCTAGGAGCTGCAGCCGCTTCCAAGATGGCGGGTCCCGCCTCCCTCTACAGTGTGACGTCCTCTCTTCATGTGGAAAGGGCGCCTCCCACTGTGGTCACCACTACTCGATATTGAGAGTGGTGCTTCTGCTTAAGAATATACCCCACAAATATTGTTTGTATATAGTTTGACTGGTCGTCCGGGTATTTAACTTTTTTCCCAATCTCTTCCCTCCTCTCCCCCTATTCTTTCTCCTACCCCTCCTTTCTACTTTCTCCTCTCCACCTTATTCTTCTTTTTCTTCTCTCATTGAGGTGGTCACAGGGGGCTCTAGTTACCATCCTACTGTGATGGGTTCCCTGAAGATAGGATCCCTAAATGTTCGGGGGTTCAATACATCCCAGAAGAGGGCTCATGTCCTCTTAGACATGCACAAAACGGGGGTGCAGGTGTTGTTTCTGCAAGAAACACACTTTAAAACGGACCATGTTCCGACCTTCAGTGATAAAAATTTCCAGACATGGTTCCACAGCACGAACCCTGAGTCTAGATCTAAGGGAGTCTCTATTGCACTACACAGGAATCTGCCCTATACTATGATGGAGACAGTAGTGGATCCCGGAGGCCGTTTTATTTTCCTCAAACTGAGGGTGGCCGACAGTCTGCTCACCTTGGTGAACTGGTACCTTCCAAACAGAGAGCAAACCAGAGTGTGTAGGTCTCTTACTAAAATAGGCAGAGTTTGCAGAGGGCCAGGTTGTGGTTGGAGGATATTTTAATTTTGTTTTTGACCCCTTGGCTGATTTCACCTCTGGTCGGGGAGCGGTCCCACGGAATCGGGTGAGAGCGCTCCAGAGTCTGCTCCATAGGCTCAGGTTGGTAGAGGTCTGGAGAATCCTGAATCCCAGGGGCAGGGACTACACGTTCATGTCTGGTGTTCATGGTTTTTATAGCAGAATTGACATGTTCCTCGTCAGTCACGGGCTCCTCTCATGGCAACCGGAAGCGACAATTGGTAATATTCTCTTATCAGACCATAGTCCCATATTCCTTTCCTTTGAGGTGCCCGGCCTGGCAGGGAGACAGTGGTCATGGAGTCTAAATGGTAATCTTTTGAGGGATGCGGCCTGTCTGGAGGATTTGAGGACGGATATAGTGACATTCTCTCAATCACATGCTTCAGACCCGACTTCTCCCCCCATTAAATGGGAGGCACTCAAATGCTTCCTGAGAGGAACGTTAATTAAACATGGGGCCAGGCTAAAGAAATTCCGGAACGAACAGATCTGTGACTTATTGACGCAGATATGCCGCCTGGAAGCTAATCATAAATCCACCCTGTCACATGCGTCGATGATTGAGCTGACCACTAAGAGGCTTGAACTTAAAAACTTTCTAGATGACCAATACCCGAGACACAGGGAACGGACAAAGGGATTTTTTTTACAAAAAGGCAAACACATGCGGAAGACCCATGGCGAGGCTGCTGCACCCTAGGGGGGGCCCCCACTTTTGTCTCAATCAAATTGCCCAGGGGAGGGATGGTTCACAGCAGTGAGGAAATTTCAGGGGTCTTTCAGGCCTTCTATTCTGATTTATATAATCTCAAGGGAAAGTTTGCCGACATGGACCCTCCAGCACTACGAAACAAAATCCATTCCTATATTTCCAAAATACAGATCCCGTCCCTGTCTGACGAGGACGTGCTCTCTCTTGAGGAAGTTATTACGGAAAAGGAATTGTCGGAGGCCGTTAAAGCCACTCCAATCGCAAAGAGCGCTGGACCCGACTGTTTCACGCCCATATTCTACAGGACACTACTCGGTGACTTGCTGCCTCATATGCTTCCGACATTTAAGGCAGTGTTAGGGGGTGACACTTTTGCCCCTCAGGCTTTGGAGGCACACATTTGTGTGATTCCCAAGCCTAACAAGGACCTCACTGACGCAGCGAGTTACCGACCCATATCCTTGATAAATGTGGATGTCAAACTATTTGCCAAGATCTTAGCGGACAGGCTCTCTCGGAAGCTGCCCTCCATAATTCATTTGGATCAGGTGGGCTTTGTCAAGGGTCGAGAGGCGCGGGACAACATTATTAGATCCCTTCTTGTTGAGAGGGCTAAGATGTGGAAGTCCCCTCTATGTCTGCTGTCCATTGATGCAGAGAAAACCTTTGACAGGGTCCACTGGAGCTTTTTATGGGAGGCATTGGAGCACATAGGCCTGGGGTGCAGATTCTTAAACGGGATCCAGTCTCTATACTCCCGACCAACGGCCAGAGTACGGATGAATGGGATTTTATCTGATCCTTTTCTAGTGCAGAATGGAACACGGCAAGGGTGCCCGCTCTCCCCCCTGCTCTATACCATTGTTATGGAGCATTTGGCTACAGCTATAAGAGTTAATGATGACATTCGGGGATTGATGGTGGGGAACACCCATCATAAGGCAGCTTTATTTGCTGATGACCTCCTTTTGTATGTCGCGAATCCGTCCATGGCTTTCCCCGTGTTATTGGAGGAATTTTCGACATTTGGCGACCTCAGTAATTTTAAAATAAATTGTACCAAACCTGAGGCACTGAACGTTTCCCTACCGCCTGCTGAGGTCCATTTTTCGTTTCATTGGAAAAAGGACCATCTGTCCTATTTGGGAGTAAGCCTCTCTGACGATTCGTCTAAGATCTTCCATCTCAGCCATCGAGTCTTATTAGACAGGGTGGGGGCCCTTTTGAGGTCTTACAGCCCGCTGAAGTTGTCCTGGCTTGGCAGGATCCGGGTTATTAAAATGGACATTCTTCCAAGATTTTTGTATATTTTTCAGTCTGTACCCGTTTGGCTGCATAGCTCATTCTTCCTCGCGCTCCGTTCCCTGATCTCTCGGTTTGTCTGGAACGGCATGAAGCTGAGAGAAGGCTACAGGATCCTCTCCGCTCCTCGTGAAGCGGGAGGGGCTGGCCTCCCTGATCTTCATAGGTACTGCCTCTCTGCGATCTTGGTCAGACTTTTGGACTGGAAATATAGGGCTTCGTCTAAACAGTGGGTTCAAATTGAGCAAGCGGACCTGGACGTACCTCTACATTACCTCCAGTGGGTCCCCCCACAGACTATAGATCACACTAGACGTTTGCCTTTTCTTACGAAAGACGCTTAAAGCATGGCGGACGGCCCTTAGGGTCTTACCCAACGTTCCGTCGGCGAGCTCCCTGACTCCACTGTTTCATAAACCAGTTTTTCCCCCAGGGATGACTAATTCTACTCTTCTGCTGTGGAATACTCGGGACGACGTTCGCGTAGGCCAGGTCCTCCGAGATGGAGAACTCCCATCATTCATTGTTCTGCAAAACCTTTCTTCGGTCCGGGCTCTGAAGTGGTGGGAGTATCTTCAGTTGAGATCTTTCCTTGGATCGGCCGCCTTTCCTCGAGGTCCAAATATTAGCATGACCTTCATGGAACAGCTTTTTGCAAGAGAAGAGGCCCCGGACCGTGGGATCTCGGTTATTCACCAAATTCTGTCCACTGCAGCAGGTGCCGATACCCAAGGATACCGACTGGCCTGGGGGAGGGAATTGGGACGGGCCATCTCGGATACTGAGTGGAAGAGAAGCTTTCTTATGACCCAAAAGACTTCCAGCTCAAGTGATGCCCTGGAGAAAAGTTACGAATTACGTTTCCGTTGGTACCTCACTCCAGACAGGCTGCATAAATGCTTTCCAGACACCTCCAACCTTTGCTGGCGTTGTGGAACCGAGGAGGGCACCATGCTACATGTCTGGTGGGGCTGCTCCTTGATTAGTGGTTTTTGGTCAGGGTGTTCAGGAATTACGGTCTGGTTACTGGTAAACAAATAGAAGGCTCTCCTGAGATGGCCCTTCTTTCTTTGCTCCCGGGTTCGCTGAGGTCCCAGAAGAGAGACATTCTAAGATTTTGCCTCTGTGCGGCCTGGTCAGTGATTCCTCGTCACTGGAAAGACCAGACCCCGCCTTCAATTTTTGCATGGTATACGGAAATAGAATCTCTTTGCCGTCTTGAGGAGTTGTCGGCCGGGCTCGAGCAGACTCTTCCCCAGTTCACCACAGTGTGGTCTGAATGGATCCTTTTTAGAGACGACCCTAACTTTTGCGATCTGTTCTCTTAGTTCTTACTATGCTGCGGAGACCTTTGTCTAACATCTCACTACTGGGACTGCTGGCTGAGAGAGCTGTACATTCCTTGTTCTCTGAATACCTCTATCTTTTCTTCTTTTATCCTGAATCTTTCTTCTCCATTTCTATTCCCCTCCCTACGCCTCCTCCCCCTCCCCTAGACGACCAGTTGGTTACAAGTATACCTTGTTTTGTTCTTGCTTCCCTCCCTTCTTCAGCTCCCACATACACTTATGCTGGGAGATTGAGAATTTCTTTGTGACTTCCCAAATAGTGTGTTTGCCTATAGATTGCACACCCGTTCTCTACATGTGAACTGCGATTGTTCCGGTGTTGCCGCACTAGAGTGCTGAAGAAGTGTTATTGCATAGCTTATCCTATGTACGCCAGCCTCCTGTGCTCCATTTTAAGGATGTCAAACATTAACCCTGTTATGTATTTTATATATGTGATCTTCAAAATGCTGTTCAGACACTGTGCTTTTGACTACCGCGGTTAGTGGTACAGAAAGGACATCCAGAACAATAATAAGTGCATCAACTATTGCTCCATGTTTATGCTGCGCCTTCTCTGTTGACACCATTGAAATTAAAAAAAAAAAAAATCACAGATGGATTGGTATCATAGAGTCTGTTTGTGATGTTTTTTTAGTGTGCTTTATACACCATACAGACATTACAGCCAGTGATTACAGAATATGAGTATACAGACATTGCAGCAGGGGATCACAGAACATCGGAGGAGTATACAGACATTACAGCCAGGGATCGCAGAACATAGGAGGAGTATACAGACATTACAGCCAGGGATCACAGAACGGAAGAGTATACAGACTTTACAGCCGGGAATTGCAGCTGATTCTTTCTGTAATGAAAAATATTTCATTACCTGTTTAAAAACTTGTTATATCTGTATATTCTTATATTATGTGATCCCTGGCTGTAATATCTGTATACTCTTATATTCTGTGATCCCTGGCTGTAATGCCTTGATACTTTTATATTCTGTGATCCTCGGCTGTAATATCTGTATACTTTTATATTCTGTGATCATCCGGCTGTAATGTCTATATTCTTTAACTTCCTCCCCTGACCAGTAGCTGTGGTATATCTGACAAGTTTCTGCATGGTCGGGGACATCCATTACACAGGGGGCACATTTAAAAGAATATCTCAGGAAAGGGACATTTTTTTATACATCCTATAATCGAACTTAGAAAAAAAATAAGATCTATTAATTAAAATGTACAATTGTTTTTGGCATCACCCCTTTAAAGGCCTCGCCACACATAACGATGCACCAGCGATACAGATATGACCTGGTCGGGATCGCTGGTGTGTCGTTTTTCACTTCGCTGGTAAGATGTCGAACAGGTATGTCACCAACGACTTCAGCAACGATCCAGAATTATACCAAGGTTGTTGGGAGCTGTCAGTCCATAGCATAGCATTGAGATCGTTGGTCATTGTCCCTTTCAAACCCAGTGGGAGCGCAACGACGTAGAAATGGCCCAGAGCAGTATGCAACGATCTCACAGCAGGGGCCAGGTCATTGGTACGTGTCACACATAACGAGATCGTTAGTGGGATCGTTGTTGCGTCACAAAATCTACAACGATGTCGTTAGTGATCTCGTTATGTGTGACAGGACCTTTAGTGTGAGGAATAGTAATGTTTTCTGACCTGTGTGATTTGTATTTGAAAGCCATATGTACCCAGGTAGCTCCACTATACACCAGCACTTGACCTGTTACCTTTCTGGCCATATCCTGTTCCGCAGTAATTGCCCCGTTTTTACTAATATACCTGTAAATTATTTCTAGCCCTTTACTTGCCATTATAATATATCTGATTATTTTTGCTATCGCCATGACAGCACCCACCGAGAGAGGGGATCCGCCCACAAGGACAGGAAACCTACAGATAAAAAGGGGCGTTCCCTCTCGCCTCCTCAGTTAGTTTCCTGTCCTTTTGGGAGGAACCTACAGATGAAGTCTGTACCTGGGGCCTGAGGCTGCCATTGAGGTCCGTGGTATCCGGGTCCTGGAGCAGCGTCGGGGAGCCCTGGTACTACAATCTCCCTCGTTGCCTGGTTCTGTCTGCACGACCCAGTGTCCGGATGGTGCCGCTCTGGGTCGTGCAGGGTACTGCCTGAGGCCATCCCCGGTGTTTGTGTCACGACGCAGGGTGGGTGGAGCGAGGCGATTTTCCGCCCTGCGTCGCCGCCGGACGGCTTCCGGGGTTCCCTGTGCGCATGCGCGCCGGCTGGCAGATGCACCCTTTGAACCGGAAGTGCGCGTCACTTCCGGCAGTCTGGAGGAGGGCGCATCTCATGGCGGGGAGCAGCGATGTTTCAAAAGGCGGTGTCTGGGGCCTCGTGGTTGTGGCCATCATGTCTTCCCCTTGGGATGCTGATCTATAAAATTCAAGAATGCGCACATAGGGTGATATCTTCTTTGAAGAACGACAAAAGGTTATACAAAGAGGCTGCTCACCTGATACAGTTGTGATGACCCACAACTGGTAATGATCGCTCAGATACAAGTAGCTGCTGCAGGACCGTACTCTCCACAGATCCCTGTGGTATGATCAGCTCCCAGGACACAGTACCTCGAGGTCCGCGCTGCCACTTCACAAAGGAACAAAAGAAGCCAGTACAAGGGAATGTCTGGATCAACGATTCTTCTTTATTATCCAACGCGTTTCAGAGTTATCTTCCAACTCCTTCATCAGGGACAAGAAGAATCGTTGATCCAGACATTCCCTTGTACTGGCTTCTTTTGTTCCTTTGTGAAGTGGCAGCGCGGACCTCGAGGTACTGTGTCCTGGGAGCCTAGGGATGCTGAGGGACTCTCGGAGGGGGTCTGCCAGCCTGTGACTAGGAGTAACAGCGGCGGCAAGCAGGCTTCCAAGCCCAAGGCTGTGTCTCCACCTCCTGAACCGGTACCACTTTGGGCATTAAGGGTGAGTTATGCTGGTTCATCTCTGTCTCCTTCTCTTTCCTTTGTTTCTTCTACTAGCCTAAGAAACGCTCTGACAAACGGAAACATAAATTTTGTGCCTTGTGTGAACAGCCCCTGTCAGATGACTATGACAAGCGGTTATGCCGCTCCTGTATTACTCAGACACTTGACGAAGAGGCCCCTATTAGGACGGCAGACCTTAAGACCTTTATACGGCATGAGATCTGGACCTCCCTTTCCCAGATTCAGCAACCCTGTGTGCCTGCTTCTCTCGGACAGTCTCCCTATCAGTCAGAGGTTGATTCCCAGGAGGAGGGTCTGGTTCATTCATCCCATTCGGGGTTCTTGTTTTGCTATGCAAGACATGGATAACCTGGTTAAATTGGTCCATGCCACCACGGGGATTGTGGACGCTAAGGAAGCGAGGTCTGCTCAGGACATTATGTTCGCTGGGTTGTCTCAGAAGAAGAGATGTGTTTTTCCGGTCATTGCGGCCATTAAATCTGTAGTCAGATCCGAATGGGAGAAGCAGGACTCTAGGGGGGTTTTGCCTTCCTCTACCAAAAGAAAATACCCCTTTGATGATCCGGAGTTGCTGACCTGGTCTAAGGTTCCCAAAGTGGATGCGGCAGTGGCTTCCTCTTCCAAACAGAATGTGTTGCCTTTGGAGGATGGTGGATTGTTGAGGGATCCCTCTGATAGGAAAGCAAATGACCTGTTGAAAAAATCCTGGGAGACGGGTATTGGGGCGCTTAAGCCGGCCATTGCTTCTACTTGTGTGGCCCGTTCCTGGTTGGATCAGTTGGAACAACAAATTCGATCTGGGGTGCCCAGAGACAGATTGTTGGCTGCCCTTCCTCAAATCCAGAGTGTCTCCGCGTATCTGGCAGATGCTTCTGCAGACTCTCCGCCTGGCAGCTAGATCAGCTGGGATCTCTAACGCCGTCCGCAGGTCTTTGTGGCTTAAGGAGTTTTCGCATGGGTGTCCCCCTTCCACTAAGTTGTGTGCGATCCCGTGCGGGGTTGAGTACCTCTTTGGCTCCGTGCTTGACGGTATTCTCTCTAAGGCAGGAGAGGTAAAGAAGGGGATCCCTAACCCTTCTGTCCCTTACTACAGGAGAGCCTTCCGGAAACGCCAGTTTACCAGGCAGCAGTCCACTCCCAAGTGGGAACCAGTACGGAAGAGACAGAGAGGTACTTATTTCGGTGGTTCCTCATCCTCCAAGCCCCCGCCCAAGCGTAACTAATTCTGACCCACCTGTCGGTGGACGATTGGCTCATTTTTTCCATCAATGGTCCCAAATTTCAAATAGCCAATGGATCCTCGGCCTTATTTCTTCTGGCCTTAAACTTGATTTTGTGAGGGCCCCAGGGGACTCCTTTTTTCAAGCTATCCTTTCTAGTCCTTATCAGCAGCAAGCACTGGAATTAGAGGTCAAGGACTTGTTGCATAAACATGTGTTGGTGCCTGTTCCGGCAGACCAGGAGGGAAGGGGTTTTTATTCCCCTTTGTTTCTGGTTTCTAAACCGGACGGTCCCTTTCGGACTATTGTTAATCGTAAATTGAACTCCTTCCTCTGTTTCCAGTCCTTTAAAATGGAGTCCGTTCAATCTGCCATTCGCCTTCTATTCCCTAGGTTTTTTATGGCTGTGCTCAACTTAAGATGCTTATTATCATCTACCTATTCATCCGGCACACCAGAAGTTCCTCCGCGTAGTGGTGGTCTTGGAGGGTCGGGTTCGCCACCTGCAGTTTGCCGCCATGCCGTTCGGTCTTTCCAGTGCTCCTCAGGTATTTACCAAGGTGATGGCGGAGGTTATGGCATATGTGAGACAACAAGATGTTCTCATTGTTCCGTATTTAGATGATTTTTTGGTGGTTGGGGACTCTGTGGGGCAGTGTACTTCTTGTCTGATTTGTGTCATGTCTGCCCTACAGGTATTGGGATGGCTCATAAATGTCCCCAAGTCATGGCTCCGTCTGGTTCAGATCCAGATTTTTTTGGAGCTCCTGTTGGACTCTGTTGCCCAGAAATGTTTTTTGTCGGCGACCAAAGTCTCTGCGGTGAGGAGCAAGGTGGCGGAGGCCATGTCTACACAGTCTATGTCCCTGTGTCTCATGGGGACTCTGTCGTCCTGCATTCCAGCTGTACCGTGGGCACAGTTCCACTCTCAATGTCTCCAGCAGGATGTGCTCAAGGCTGGGGACTCTCTCCAGGGTCAATTAGAGGGTCGTCTCCATCTGTCCCGGGCCGCCACTACCTCTCTATCCTGGTGGATGGATCCTCGTCACCTTACTCGGGGGGTGCCCTGGGTCGTTACTCCAGACTATGTGGTGACAACCGATGCCAGTCCGTCGGGGTGGGGGGCTCATTTGGGACCTCGCCTGGCCCAGGGTCGATGGTCTCCAGAGGAAGTGTTGGGATCTTCCAATTTCCGGGAGTTGCGGGCAGTCCTGTATGCGCTCCTCCAGTTTTTGCCCCACCTACACAACTCCCATGTCAGGGTTCAGTCGGACAACACCACCGTAGTGGTTTACCTGAATCACCAGGGGGGACCCGGTCACCTCCCTTACAGGCTTCCGCAACCTTGATTTTTCAGCTAGCAGAGGTTCATTTCTCTCCCTGACGGCCCTACATATCCGGGGGGTCGACAATGTCAGAGCCGACTTTCTCAGCCGCCACTCTCTGACAGGGGGAGTGGGTCCTGAACAGGGCAGTCTTCCAACGGATTGTGAGTCTCTGGGGCATGCCAGTAGTCAATCTGTTTGCAACCAGAGGGAACAGGCAGGTTCGGCGCTTTGCTTCCCTGTATCCCTCGGACCTTCCGGAGGTGGAGGATGCTCTGCGGGTGCCTTGGGAATTTCCTCTGGCATATGCTTTTACTCTGTTCTGTCTGCTTCCTCTGGTTCAACGCAAAATCAGGGAGGAGGGTGCAAGGGTCATCTTGATAGCCCCCTTTTGGCCCAGGAGACCTTGGTTTTTCTGGCTGAGGACGTTGTCTGTGTCCGACCCTTGGGTTCTCTCAGCGGATCGGAAGCTGCTCTCTCAGGGTCCGTTTTTTCACCCACAAGCAGAGGGCCTTCATCTGACGGCCTGGAATTTGAGCGGCGGCTTCTGAAACAGCAGGGGTTCTCTGATGCTTTGGTTGCTACCCTCCTCAGCAGTAGAAAGGCGGTTTCCACTAATCTTTATTGTAGGGTCTGGCGTAAGTTTTTGGACTCTTACTCTGTGGGTGTCATTGACCGTGCTCCGATTCGTGCTATTTTGGAATTTTTGCAGCAGGGGCGGGACTTGGGCCTGGCGGTCCGTACTCTTCGGGTTCAGGTTTCTGCTCTGGGGGCCCTTTTTAGTCAGAATATTGCGGGTTGACCGGTGGATTACCCGTCTTTTTAAGGCTTGTGACCGTGCTGCACATCTCTCGCCTGCCTCCCTGGGATTTGAATTTGGTTTTGGATGCCTTGACAGGACCTCCCTTTGACCTCAGCCTCCCTAAGCACTTGACCTGGAAGACTGCCTTACTGGTAGCCTTGACGTCGGCTAGACGGGTGGGCGACCTGTACGCCTTGTCCATTGACCACCCCCCCGCCCATTCCTGTTAGTTTTCCCCGATAGGTTGCCCTCCTTCTGTGACAATCCCACTAGCCCTGAGGAGTTGACTTTTCAGACCTTAGATGTTAGGAGGACTGTTCTTGAGTATATTTCTAGGACTCAGCCCTGGAGGAAGTGTAGGGCCTTGTTTGTTTCTTTCCAGGGGCCTCGAAAGGGAGCTTGTTCCACTAAAAGCCTCCTGGATCCATCTGGAGATGGTGCTATCTGCTTGGCCTACTCTGCAAAAGGTGAGCAGCCGCTGGCCGGTATTCATGCCCGTTCCGCTCGTGCCATGTCTGCCTCCTGGGCTGAACGAGCAGATGTGTCTCTTGAGTCTATTTGTAGGGCTGCTACTTGGGCTTCCCCTTCTACCTTTTTTTGGCACTATCGCCTTGACCTCTCCTCTTCGTCTGACCTCGACTTGGGGAGAGCAGTTATTAATACTGTGGTCCCTCCCAGGTGATGGTCTCTGCAAGTCTCTCGGTGGGTGCTGTCATGGCGATAGCAAAATCTGAGATTACTTACCGGTAGTCGTATTTTGCAGAGTCCATGACAGCACCCACTCACTTCCCACCCTTTCTTTTCCTTTTTTGACATGATAGTCTGTGGTTGTTCTTCTTAGTGTTGCTTTCGTGTGTTGTCACTTGCCACTTTCCACCCCATCTAATGCCGCTGATCAGGAGCCCGGCCGCCGACCATCACTGCCCCCTCTCTCCACCCCATTTAATGCCGCTGATCAGGAGCCCGGCCACCAACCACCATTGCCCCCCCCCCCCACCTCTCTCCACCTCATCTACCCATCTAATGCCGCTGATCAGGAGCCCGGCCCTCACTGCCCCCTCTCCCGACCCCATTTAATGCCGCTGATCAGGAGCCCGGCCACCAACCACCATTGCCCCCCCCCCCTCTCTCCACCCCATCTAATGCCGCTGATCAGGAGCCCGGCCGCCGACCCTCACTGCCCCCTCTCTCCACCCCATTTAATGCCGCTGATCAGGAGCCCAGCCGCCGGCCCTCACTGCCCTCCTCTCTCCACCCCATCTAATGCCGCTGATCAGGAGCCCGGCCGCCGGCCCTCACTGCCCCCCTCTCTCCACCCCATCTAATGCCGCTGATCAGGAGCCCGGCCGCCGGCCCTCAATGCCCCCCTCTCTCCACCCCATCTAATGCCGCTGATCAGGAGGCCGGCCCTCACTGCCCCCCTCTCTCCACCCCATCTAATGCCACTGATCAGGAGCCCGGCCACCGGCCCTCACTGCCCCCTCTCTCCACCCATCTAATGCCACTGATCAGGAGCCCGGCCACCGGCCCTCACTGCCCCCCTCTCTCCACCCCATCTAATGCCACTGATCAGGAGCCCGGCCGCCGGCCCTCACTGCCCCCCTCTCTCCACCCCATCTAATGCCGCTGATCAGGAGGCCGGCCCTCACTGCCCCCCTCTCTCCACCCCATCTAATGCCACTGATCAGGAGCCCGGCCACCGGCCCTCACTGCCCCCCTCTCTCCACCCCATCTAATGCCACTGATCAGGAGCCCGGCCACCGGCCCTCACTGCCCCCCTCTCTCCACCCCATCTAATGCCACTGATCAGGAGCCCGGCCACCGGCCCTCACTGCCCCCCTCTCTCCACCCCATCTAATGCCACTGATCAGGAGCCCGGCCGCCGGCCCTCACTGCCCCCCTCTCTCCACCCCATCTAATGCTGCTGATCAGGAGCCCGGCCACCGGCCCTCACTGCCCCCCTCTCTCCACCCCATCTAATGCCACTGATCAGGAGCCCGGCCACCGGCCCTCACTGCCCCCCTCTCTCCACCCCATCTAATGCCACTGATCAGGAGCCCGGCCGCCGGCCCTCACTGCCCCCCTCTCTCCACCCCATCTAATGCCGCTGATCAGGAGCCCGGCCGCCGGCCCTCACTGCCCCCCTCTCTCCACCCCATCTAATGCCGCTGATCAGGAGCCCGGCCGCCGGCCCTCAATGCCCCCCTCTCTCCACCCCATCTAATGCCGCTGATCAGGAGGCCGGCCCTCACCTGCCCCCCTCTCTCCACCCCATCTAATGCCACTGATCAGGAGCCCGGCCACCGGCCCTCACTGCCCCCCTCTCTCCACCCCATCTAATGCCACTGATCAGGAGCCCGGCCACCGGCCCTCACTGCCCCCCTCTCTCCACCCCATCTAATGCCACTGATCAGGAGCCCGGCCACCGGCCCTCACTGCCCCCCTCTCTCCACCCCATCTAATGCCACTGATCAGGAGCCCGGCCGCCGGCCCTCACTGCCCCCCTCTCTCCACCCCATCTAATGCTGCTGATCAGGAGCCCGGCCGCCGGCCCTCACTGCCCCCCTCTCTCCACCCCATCTAATGCCGCTGATCAGGAGCCCGGCCGCCGGCCCTCACTGCCCCCCTCTCTCCACCCCATCTAATGCCACTGATCAGGAGCCCGGCCACCGGCCCTCACTGCCCCCCTCTCTCCACCCCATCTAATGCCACTGATCAGGAGCCCGGCCGCCGGCCCTCACTGCCCCCCTCTCTCCACCCCATCTAATGCCGCTGATCAGGAGCCCGGCCGCCGGCCCTCACTGCCCCCCTCTCTCCACCCCATCTAATGCCGCTGATCAGGAGCCCGGCCGCCGGCCCTCAATGCCCCCCTCTCTCCACCCCATCTAATGCCGCTGATCAGGAGGCCGGCCCTCACTGCCCCCCTCTCTCCACCCCATCTAATGCCACTGATCAGGAGCCCGGCCACCGGCCCTCACTGCCCCCCTCTCTCCTCCCCATCTAATGCCGCTGATCAGGAGCCCGGCCACCGGCCCTCACTGCCCCCCTCTCTCCACCCCATCTAATGCCGCTGATCAGGAGCCCGGCCACCGGCCCTCACTGCCCCCCTCTCTCCACCCCATCTAATGCCACTGATCAGGAGCCCGGCCACCGGCCCTCACTGCCCCCCTCTCTCCACCCCATCTAATGCCACTGATCAGGAGCCCGGCCGCCGGCCCTCACTGCCCCCCTCTCTCCACCCATCAGCTGGACCTGTGTACGTGCGTGAGTCTTTTATGCTAGTGGCGGCTTCCAATCTCCCACACCCCGCCCACTAGTAGTGACGTCAGCGAGCCCTGAGCTGCTATCACCTTCAGTCCCACACTCCGCCCACTACTAGTGACGTTAGTGGCCTTCAGTCTTACACTCCGCCCACTCTCCGTGACGTCAACGGCTTCTCCGTTGGAACCGGCCTCCAGTCTGGCACGCTCCGCCTACCTGTGATGACGTCACTGGGAGGTCTTTAAACCGCTGCTGGGCCGCTGTGCGCTTCTTCCTGTGCTGTCGCCGGTGACCGGGAGATGAGGCTGAGCCGTGAGTCAGGTACCGGGGTGTATGTGTGACTGTGGCCGGGACTGGCTTCTAGCTATCTATTGTATGGTGTAGTGCAGCACTGCTGGGGCAGGGGCTCAGGCTGGAGGCCGCAGATGGGTATGTGATGGACATGACCTGTCTCCATACTGCTATATTACCATTGTATACACACGGGGGAGGGGATTGTTTGTGTGAAGTACAATAAAGATTTCCTGCACAGGAAAGAACAAGATCCCCCCCAGATCTGCGAGGCCTCTGCCCTCCTGTGTGACTAATCCCCCACCACAGGGGGCCGGGGCCCAGGTACGATGTGATCAGCTCCTGGGCTGAGGGTAGGGCTGTCCTTCTGTCTGTCCTCCTTGGCTTTGCTCTCTGCAGCCTGGAATGTGACAGAGTGTCCCTGTAGTACCAGTCCTGGGTGTCTGGCACTGCCCACTGTGCTGCTCCCTCTGTGCTCCACTCTGGGATGCCCAGATTCTACCAGTCCTGGGTGTCTGGCACTGCCCACTGTGCTGCTCCCTCTGTGCTCTGCTCTGGGATGCCCAGATTATACCATCCTGGTCGCATGCCACGGCGGCCTCTGGCTCCACTCTGGTCCAGATTCTACAGTCCTGGGTCGCATGCCCACTGTGCTGCTCCCTCTGTGCTCCACTCTGGGATGCCCAGATTCTACCAGTCCTGGGTGTCTGGCACTGCCCGCTGTGCTGCTCCCTCTGTGCTCCACTCTGGGATGCCCAGATTCTACCAGTCCTGGGTGTCTGGCACTGCCCGCTGTGCTGCTCCCTCTGTGCTCTGCTCTGGGATGCCCAGATTATACCAGTCCTGGGTGTCTGGCACTGCCCGCTGTCCTGCTCCCTCTGTGCTCTGCGATGCCCAGATTATACCAGTCCTGGGTGTCTGGCACTGCCCTCTGTGCTGCTCCCTCTGTGCTCCACTCTGGGATGCCCAGATTCTACCAGTCCTGGGTGTCTGGCACTGCCCGCTGTCCTGCTCCCTCTGTGCTCTGCTCTGGGATGCCCAGATTCTACCAGTCCTGGGTGTCTGGCACTGCCCGCTGTGCTGCTCCCTCTGTGCTCTGCTCTGGGATGCCCAGATTATACCAGTCCTGGATGTCTGGCACTGCCCTCTGTGCTGCTCCCTCTGTGCTCCACTCTGGGATGCCCGGATTCTACCAGTCCTGGGTGTCTGGCACTGCCCTCTGTGCTGCTCCCTCTGTGCTCTGCTCTGGGATGCCCGGATTCTACCAGTCCTGGGTGTCTGGCACTGCCCGCTGTGCTGCTCCCTCTGTGCTCTGCTCTGGGATGCCCAGATTATACCAGTCCTGGGTGTCTGGCACTGCCCGCTGTGCTGCTCCCTCTGTGCTCTGCTCTGGGATGCCCAGATTATACCAGTCCTGGGTGTCTGGCACTGCCCGCTGTGCTGCTCCCTCTGTGCTCTGCTCTGGGATGCCCAGATTATACCAGTCCTGGGTGTCTGGCACTGCCCGCTGTGCTGCTCCCTCTGTGCTCTGCTCTGGGATGCCCAGATTATACCAGTCCTGGATGTCTGGCACTGCCCTCTGTGCTGCTCCCTCTGTGCTCCACTCTGGGATGCCCAGATTATACCAGTCCTGGGTGTCTGGCACTGCCCGCTGTCCTGCTCCCTCTGTGCTCTGCTCTGGGATGCCCAGATTCTACCAGTCCTGGGTGTCTGGCACTGCCCGCTGTGCTGCTCCCTCTGTGCTCTGCTCTGGGATGCCTGGATTCTACCAGTCCTCGGTGTCTGGCACTGCCCGCTGTGCTGCTCCCTCTGTGCTCCACTCTGGGATGCCCAGATTATACCAGTCCTGGGTGTCTGGCACTGCCCGCTGTCCTGCTCCCTCTGTGCTCTGCTCTGGGATGCCCAGATTCTACCAGTCCTGGGTGTCTGGCACTGCCCGCTGTGCTGCTCCCTCTGTGCTCTGCTCTGGGATGCCTGGATTCTACCAGTCCTCGGTGTCTGGCACTGCCCTCTGTGCTGCTCCCTCTGTGCTCCACTCTGGGATGCCCGGATTCTACCAGTCCTGGGTATCTAGCACTGCCCGCTGTGCTGCTCCCTCTGTGCTCTGCTCTGGGATGCCTGGATTCTACCAGTCCTCGGTGTCTGGCACTGCCCGCTGTGCTGCTCCCTCTGTGCTCCACTCTGGGATGTCCGGATTCTACCAGTCCTGGGCGTCTGGCACTGCCCACTGAGCTGCCGCTCTGCTCTGGGATGCCTGAATTATTCTTCATCATTGCATAACTATGGAGATGGAATTCTCACATCCCAGGACACAAGCGCTAATTTTGGATTGTTGGCTGCCACCTAGCTTCTCCAAAAACGGATAAATCCTGCAGAATACATGTAAAATGGCTATTCCCAGCTCTAGGGGATTATTGGAGCACTTGTATATCTAGCAATATCCTGGTTTTTGCATTCTAAAATGTTTATAGCTCATTGCCCAGGAGACAGACCACCGCTGCCTGACAGCAGGACATGTGCCATGGGTACAAGCCCCCGCGTATTGAGCTTTGTGCCATGATGGATGAAGCGCTCTGTGACTGTCTAATCCCAGCCACCTTCAGTTTATAAACTAATCCACAGTGGAGGTCGGTCTCCATGGCAACGAGCTGTAAAGAAAAATGTTAAGATCTCAAGAATGACAGCAAATTTTAATTAAGCGAGAAATGGCAAAACTGGTTGTGTTCACGAGCGCTATCCGATAATATCCATCAATGATGATGGGAATAACTCATGAGCAACTCAGGATTTCTATTATGCTTTGTTTGTGATGTGCCTTGATATTTTATAGTTTTTACAGCATTTCCCCAATACATATAAAAGGTGATGTCGCTGAGCTTTGTGGACACAGCCGTGTTGGTGACCATATGACTTCATGTTTGTCCTTTACTTTCAGAGATGCCTAAAGATATGGATGTGGACCAAGACCTCCGCTCCTGTGCCCGGGACCCTCTATCCAAATGCCTGCAAGCCCGTAAAGAATTGGAAACTGCTATTCAGACGCTACTAAAGGCAGAGCAGCAAGTGAAAGACAACGGCAGAGAGGTACAGGTTTTATTTGGGGATAATAATGAGCCTTGCTACAGCTCCACCATCATGTGTATCTATCTGGTGATGATCATTATGTACACATAGACTGACCTGTAATGTATAGATACCCGAGGAATCCAGAAGGGTTACATAAATAAAGACTGTTTGTGTAATCGTCCGTCAGAGAATATCTCCAGGTCAGCAGCTTCTCACACTGCAATCCTTATCTACATGCAACATATGGATGGATGTATATGCTAGATGGAAACGCCCATGGATATCGTGGCACAAATTATACTGGCATTAAGTGTTCAGACTCATTCTGCCTGTATGATATTCACACTGACAAAAATCCAACTACATGGTATGCAAATGAATACGATGAATAAAAATGGATAAATTTGATTAAATATTAAAAATGCCAGGTGATTGACACCTGAGATGAGAGGAAAAAAGAAAAGCATGCACATACAAAAAATGAGTAATGTAATCCCAAAACTATATAATAATTCTATGGTGCTGCGACCAAAACAATAAAACCAATGTGTATCTGGAAAAGGTATAAGCACTAGAAAGTGAGAGCAAATCCATGCTGAATTGTGTCATTAAAGCACACAATTAGATGAATAGCTGTTCAAATAAGTGTGATCAGGTTGAAATTTATTAATATTCTGAGATTGTTTTCCTAGATTCCTTTATAGTATGTAAGACCACAACCTGATGATTTCATTCTGTTCTTTCACAAACCTCAATATCTACTTGTGCCATAGAGTGAGTAAATCCAAAGTATCACATACTGAGGATCTCTGGAGCAGGCAGAGGTGTTCATGGTCCTGATCCTTATTACAGCAATATATAGTGACTTTCCTTTTGTTGTCGGCAGGTGAAGGCCCAGATCCAGTCTTGTATTAGTCGCCACCTTGAATGTCTGCGCAGCCGTGAGATCTGGCTCCTACAGCAGGCAGATCTAATACAGCAACTGAAAGAGGAAGCCTTGCAACAGCAATCTCAGCAGCTCTACTGGGTAAGGTCGCCTGTGGAATTCTGCTGAATCCTGGATTAGTGGGGTCACGGGTAAAATGCAGCTGCCCTTTGGCCATTCTTTAAGTGGTGCAGTTACAGAATGTGGCGTTATCTGTAATGTGTTAGCTTAAAGGGATTGGTCACGTAATCTTTATTTTAACTAATGTGTTGTGGACATGATGTTGTGCTACGTAGTAATTTATAAGTGTCCTAGTCTTCTCCCACACTTGGTAGTGCCACCTTTCATACAGACAGCACAGCGGTTCTATGGGGGATGATGTGAACAGACATGTACATCAGCTTCCAAATGGCCACACTGATGTGCAGGTCACATACTTGCAGTTTTGCATGAATCGTCAAGCAGAGCGGAGTCCTATCAGTATTTATGTTTCATGCTATTAGGATTTGGCAAGCTGCACTGGTTGTTTAAATATTCCACCAAGGCTTGGCACCCCTTTTAGGCCTGTGTCCCACATGCAAGGAACTCTCAAATGTCTGTCTTGTATCGCATCATCTGGTATAGATCTGGTATAGCTACCAGCTCTTCGGACAGGAGCATGGAGCTACATGTATTTCTATACACGCTCAAGTCCAGAGAGCTGGCAAACATGCTGGTTGAGGCGATGCAAGACACTTGCAAAGCTCTCACATGTGGAACCCCTGACCTTAGTCTGCAGATACAGTGGGGAAAAAAGTATTTAGTCAGATTAAAAAGATGAGAGAGGCCAGTAATTGACATCATGGGTAGACCTCAACTATGAGACGCAAAACAAATTCTGAAAATCACATTGTCTGAAAATAAGTATTTCGTCACCTACAAATAAGCAAAATTTCTGGCTCTCACAGACCTGTAACCTCTTCTTTAAGAGGCTCCTGTGTCCTCCAGTCATTACCTGTAGTACTGGCACCTGTTTAAACTTACCAGTATAAAATGTCTGTCTGTACCCTCAAACAGTCACACTCCACTATGGTGAAGACCAAAGAGCTGTCGAAGGACACCAAAAATTAAATTGTAGCCCTGGACCAGGCTGGGAAGACTGAATCCACAATAGGCAAGCAGACTGGTGTAAGAAATCAACTGTGGGAGCAATAATTCGAAAATGGAAGACCTACAAGACCACTGATAATCTCCCTCGATCTGGGACTCCACACAAGATCTCACCCCGTGGGGTCAAAATGATCTTATGAACGGTGAGCAGAAATTCCAGAACCACACGGGGGGACCTAGTGAATAACCTGCAGAGTGCTGGGACCAACGTAACATAGGCTACCATCAGTAACACACTACACCGCCAGAGTCTCAGATCCTGCAGTGCCAGACATGTCCCCCTGCTTAAGCCATTACATTTCCGGGCTCGTCTGAAGTTTGCTAGAGAGCATTTGGATGATCCAGAAGAGTATTGGGAGAGTGTCATATGGTCAGATGAGACCAAAGTAGAACTGTTTGGTAGAAACACAACTCGTTGTGTTTGGAGGAGAAAGAATGCTGAGTTGCATCTAAAGAACACCATACCTACTGTGAAGAATGGGGGAGGCAACATCATGCTTTGGGGCTGTTTCTGTGCCAAGGGACTAGCACAACTCATCCTTGTACATGAAAGAATGAATGGGGCCATGTATCGTGAGATTTTGAGTGCAAACCTCCTTCCATCAGCAAGGGCATTGAAAATTGGCTGGGTCTTTCTGCATGACAATGATCCCAAGCACACTACCAGGGCAACAATGAGTGGCTTCCTAAGAATCATTTCAAGGTCCTGGAGTGGCCTAGCCAGTCTCCAGATCTCAACCCTATAGAAAACCTTTGGAGGGAGTTGAAAGTCCATGTTGCCCAGAGACAGCTCCAAAACATCACTGCTCTAGAGGAGATCTGCATGGAGAAATGGGTCAACATACCGGCAACAGTGTGTACCAACCTTGTGAAGACTTACAGAAAACGTTTGACTTCTGTCATTGCCAACAAAGGATATATAACCAAGTATTGAAATGAACTTTTGTTATTGACCAAATACTTATTTTCCACGAAAATTTGAAAACAATTTCTTTAAAATTTAGACAATGTGATTTTCAGGATTTGTTTTCTCATTTTGTCTCTCATAGTTGAGGTCTACCTATGATGTTAAGTACAGGCCTCGCTCATCTTTTTAAGTGGGAGAACTTGCACAGTTGGTGGCCGACTGAATATTTTTTCCCCACTGTACATGGAATAGAACAAATTGGCTTTGGCAGATTTTATTTTTTTAATTTCATTTAAAAACTGCACTTTCCTTCTTTCCATTGTCTATTACTTATTATATCTTTATTGATTTTACAGCTTTTGGGCCAGTTCAATTGTCTAATTCACCAACTAGAAACCCCTCACAGTAACGATCTTGCCAATCAAATCACTGTTTGCCTGGAGAGGTACGTGACCTTAGTATTACTCTTTAGGGCCGGTTTACACATAACGATGTCCCAACGATCCCACCAATGATGGGGGTTGCTGGGACATCATTATCTGATTGCTGGTGAGCTATCACACAGGCAGACTCACCAGTGATCAGCGACCAGCGTTCTCACTGGTATCCAGTGGGTAACTAAGAAGAGCGCTCTGCTTAGTTACCCTCTGTTTACCCTGGACACCAGTTTCCCAGCATGTGCTGTGCGGCGCTGGGAGGTCGATGATCGTTGGTCTCCTGCTGTCAAACACGGCCGCCCAGTGGGAGACCAATAATCGAAAAATAGCCCTGGTCATTGTACCAACGATCAGCGAACTGATCGCTGATCATTGCAATATGTCATACATAGCTACGAGGTCGCTGCAACGTTGCAAGTTTACATGTAAACCGGCTTTTACATTATGTGGCTTTTACCATAGATGACGAGGTTTTACTGATTGAAGAATATTCCAGTCAGTGGCATAGATCAGTGTTTCCCAACTCCAGTCCTCAAGGCACACCAACAGGTCATGTTTTCAGGATTTCCTTATCATTAGACAGATGATGGAATTATCCCCTGTGCAAGTGATTAAACTAACACCTGTGCAATCCTAAGGAAATCCTGAAAACATGACCTGTTGGTGTGCCTTGAGGACTGGAGTTGGGAAACACTGGCATAGATTGTAACGGACTAAGAATTATCCCAATATGAGAGGGGTAATTCTATTGAGTGCATGTGTTTGGCAGCATTACATGCAGGTTGGCTGTACATGGAAGTGTTAGTGTTTCTCAGCATGACGCCTCTTCTTCAGACTAGGTAGCCTGGCCTTGAAACCAGAGGAATCTTCTGCCATCCAGTTTGAAGCAGATGTTTCTTCCCTCAGAAAAGCTATAACCACGTTTGGATCCATTAGTACTATGGTAGGTGGATTATGATTGGTTACCCTCCGTATTATTAACTGGGATTGTGCTGGAGACCTCAGACGTACTGACCTCCTCCAATCTGATTGGCTAGTACTGACAGCGAGCATAGTCTACACTTTTTTTTTTATTTTGTAGAACTGTGATGAAATGGCAGAAAATGTCAGCACCGCACCGTGCAGCTTTGTGACACAGAACCCCTGGCTTCTAAACCATTGCTACGTCGCAGACATTGAACAGGTACATTCAGTTCTGTCTCAATTTCTCTTATGTGAGGTAGTTGTGAGATGAATAAGTGTAATGCCAATACAGCTGCTGATTGGCTGCAGCAATCAAATTTAGTGTGGATCAAACTGTGGACAAACCCCTTTTTAATGAGCATGCCAGGTTTCTGCCTGTGCACAGTGTACACAAAGCAGCCAATCAGAGTTGGAGGGCATGGTTAAACTGAGCAGGATACTGCATGGGATCACACGACCAGTCCCTACTGATAATCTCCTGCTGATAAAACAATGATATTATCAAGACTGAAGCAAGCAGCTCAGTAATTGACACATTGCTGGAATCAAAGTTTCTTCTATTACGTTGTTCTGCTCTCAGATTAGCTTGCAAAAAATTGGTGACCGATTCAACTAAACAACCACCAACACCTCTAAAAACATTTATTTTTATCCAGATATAGGAGTAAGATTTTCAGAAATTCTATTTTGGACATGACCTTTCAGGAAAGGCTGTGTTTTATGTTGTATGACAAACTAGGTGAAAATCACTACAGTGACCTTTTTATCTTTATTATTTTGGCAGAAGCCTCTTTCTGTGTTTGTGAACAGCCCTCTGTCAGACTGGCTCCTGGAAGGCAGAGTGAATAGTGTCCGCCAGTGTCCAGCCCTGCAAATCCTCGGTGGTTCTCCACATGACTGGCTCTTAAAGACCCATCTTCCTGAGTCCACTATGGTATGTCATTGAGAACCTCAGATGTGTAGTATGTGGTAATGTGCATGAAGTGGCCATACAATGTAGTCCTATCCTCTTTCACTAATGATTAGTACACCTCTTTATTTATATTTCATAGACCCCAGACACCCCTAATCTTCCCACATTTAACATGGAGCAAGTCTGGGGGAAATTGGGAGAATTGCACAATTGGTTGCTACAGTCTCAGAGCAAAGACGATGGTCCTGAGAAAACTGAAGTCCGCTCCCGGGACAGCTCTATTTCAGGCTCCTCTTTCTCCTTTGAAAAGGTAGAGGATATTGATTTTGACCTTCCCAATGATGAAGATATGGATCTGTCAGACTGGTTGATCTCTCCTGCATACTCTGAGCCGTCCGACGTTGTGGACAAGTGGAGGTTCGTATTCCAGCCGTTCGTGGAGGCATACAGCATCACTGATTGGCTACATAAAGTGGAGACCTGCGGTAATCGCTGCGGAGGAAAAGCTGCCTCTCTGGAAATTGAAAATCTAGGGAACCTTAAGTGCCTCAACGAACAACTTGGAGGAAAGAAGACATCGGATTCTGAAAATGAAACGTGGCTCCTACAGCAGTGTCAGCCCCACTTTAGGATGGAAGACCTCTGTAAAGCTAATGAACCCTGCGCTGCCTTCTCAGAATGTGTCTGTGATGAAAGCTGTGAAAAAGAGGCCCTTCGGAAATGGCTCCTGAGGAAAGAAGGAAAGGATAAGAACGGCATCCCTTTAAATCGTGAATACAAGTCTAAAATCCGAGAGTGTGAAAAGTCAAAATCTTCAGATAACATGTGGCTACATCCCTGCAGAATAGATCAAAGCTGTGCCAAGAAGACAGAAGAATATGACCCCATCGTTAGGCTTTTTAAATCTTTACTTGAAACTCCATTAGACACCTGGGTCGTCCAGACCAGCCCGACAGAGAGAAAGATTGAGCATGAAACAACTGGTAGTAAATGTCCGACCCCAATGTTAGAAACACACTCTCCATTCCATACGACTTCAGACGCTGGCAGATGGGTGTTGTCCTCCGAGAGCGCTGATAACAAGGCAGGGGAGGCAGATCCTGCCCTACAGGATAAGTGGCTTCTACGTAAAAAAGCACATGTAAGTAACCTGATAACACTGCTACAGCCTGACCTCTGCAGATTAGTCTGTGCAGCACAGCGGAGAGCAGGGAAATGTCACATTTCTGTGTTCTTTAGGAGCACTACTCCTCTCCCAGGCCCCTTCTTGTAAAGTTTGTGTTCTACATAGAAATAACAGAATTTGTTGTAGCACACAGCTGCATTCAGGCTCCTGCTGACTGCTATTGGGAACATAAACATTGAACAATTTAGAGTTTTTCTGGATTGAGAAAATGCCTCTTCCCTGGTGCAGTTTGCTTAAAGAAAAAAACATCCCCTATTTGCCCTCCCCGGGTACAGCGCTGTGTCCCCAATCCTATGGCCAATGTCCATTATTGTCTGCAGCACTGATGTAACATCAATAGCACTCCAGCCAATCCCTGAGATCAGCGGCTCCGTGTCTACTTGTTGTCTGCTCAGTGGTTGGCTGCGGTACTGTGTCAACATGACAGCTGTAAAAACAATCGACATTGGTATGGCAGCGGAGACCCCTTTAAGACTATGTGCATACAGTGAGTTTTTATGGTGCAGTTTAGTCACAAATCTGCATGCTTATCCTGAAGCCAGCAAAGTCTGTGAGAATTCTGAAGTGTGTGTGTACACACGTTGCTTACAAATTTGAGTGCAGAAAAAACCTGCAGCATGTAATTTCTTGGTGTAGTTGTGCCTGTGTTTTTCTGCCCTTCCACCCATCGACTTCATTATGACAATGCATGCCAAAAAAACAGATGGTCGCCAGGTTTTAGAACCTGCTCTAAAACCTGGCGATGGTCGCCCGGTGGACACGCAGCATCGCTGCGTGTGACATCGGGAGACGAGCGAGAAGCCAGTCCCCAGCGCCTCTCGGCAAGCGCTGGGAGCTGGTATCCATGGTAAACAGTGGGTAACTAAGCGCCGCACAGTGCTTAGTTACCCGCTTGTTTACATGGTTAACAGCGATCTCGCTGGTACTGATCGCTGGTGAGTCTGCCTGTGTGACAGCTCACCAGCTATCAGCCGTCAATGTCGCCAGTGATGAGATCGCTGGCGACATTGATGTGTGTGACGTCCCCATTAGATCCCTTTAAAGGCCCCATTAAACCTTTCAACATAGTTTCCGACGTCGTTCAAAAGTGACGTCGGGAACGATGTTGAAACAACATCGTTGTTGCGTGTAAACGCACGATTCAACAATGATAGTTGTTCAAGTCGGAGTTGACAGGTTATGCTGCACGCAGGAAAACCTGTCAACTTCAACTTAAACAACCTGCGGCATCGTTCAGTGTGACACCGCAATAGCGATGTCATGGCCAATCCCGACTATTCGCTGCATTGCAGCGGATCTCTCTGGGTTGATCCCAGCCCAGCGAGCAATTGCTGCGCCAACATCGCAGCGCTGTCACCGGCAACATCTTGCCATGTGACAGCTAGGCTGCGATGTCTGAAGCGAGCGCGCGCCCGCGGTATTGCTTTCGACATCGCAGCCAATGTTGTAAGGTGTGACGGGGCCTTAAAGGGGGGCCTGTCACCTTGGAAAACACTTTACCTGCTGACATAGGGTTAATCTGCAGGTAATTAGCGTTACAATGATGCCTACCTACCGTACCGAAAGCTCAGCTACCGATAGAAAATGAACTTTCTTCCTCCTGGAAGCCTTCAGCTTTCAGTCATTGGAGAGCCTACAATCACAGCCTGCAGCATTGAGAGCAGTGACTAAGTGCTTCCCAGCAGTTTTGCCTGCTCGCTCCACAGGGTTTATATGTAGAGCTGCCTGTCAGTTAAAGTGTTGTCTTACAGCTGCCACTCAGTGTAGTGAGCGATGATGGTCACTGCTCCTTGACTGAAAGCCGGTAGGACTGGGAGGAAATAGGTTCATTTTGGCCTGGTAAATGCAGTTCCAGTATGGTGGCCAGGCAGCATTGTAACACACTTTATCTAACCCTATATCTGCAGGTAAATGTCATTTTTCAAGGTAACTAATTCCTTTTAAAATTCTTTTGTACTAAAATGCATTCTACAAAATGCTAATCATCAGACCAGGCCTACGTCTGACATGGAGACATCTGGATTGTAAATGCAGTTAAAAATGAGGATCACCGTACTTTAAGATAGACACCGGAGCAATAAAAGCACTATATAAACTGGGTCAAAAGTAAAATACTGAGATAGCTCCTACATATCTATATGTCTATAGGATTGCTGCAGTTAGTTGTGTGGGGTTTTTTTTAATGGAGGATTAACAATTCCAGTCTCAGTTTTCCCTATAATTTCCCTGTCACTCTGTTTAGCCCCAGCCTAAATATTAACTACAGAAGCTGTACATGGCGCTTTAAAAGGATCTGTCATCTGATTTCACAAAGGGGTTGCATGGATCTTGAGTTCAGGTTCATAATTGCAATGAAGCACTACGTTTTTCTCGTTTCTGAGAGGTTATGGTTTGAGGATCTCCGGCTCTTCTCCGCACTGATGGACAGATCTCTTTTCCTTTGTACACAGACAGACTTGTTTATCACCTGCAGCAGTGCTGGGAAGAGCCGGCTGTGATCCCCGACCAAATCTTTTAACCTTCTTTCCTGTAAAACATGGAAAATCTACCTGACAGGATACCTGTAAGGACTCCATGATGTACATCAGTAATGGAGGACATTGCTGTACTGCGTTTTGGGGCTGTGTTTTCCTGCAGTAATACAATGTTTTCCTCTCGTACAGGAGTATTATGGCCTTCCCAGTGTTTGTGACCTTTTTGCCTGTATGAAGCTTGCAGCTGACAGAGACCAGTGGCTGCACCGTACACCTCTACAGGTAACCCCGTATGCCCATGATCTGACTCAGACGTGTAGTTTATTGGTTATGATGGAATAAGTAAATTCTCTACTGCTTGTACTATGCCTGTAATTTTATTAAATGACAACTGAACATGACTTAGACTGGCAGATTTGATTTTAATGCCGACTATACTTAGAAACGTTGGACTTGAAAGGGTTAATTTTATATTTAACAGTGAAAATTTCAGAAGTCTTGTAAGGCTGGTTTCACACCACAGTCTTTTCCTTGATCAGGTTTGGGTGCCAAAACCAGGAGAGGAACCAGCAGAGGAACTTGCAGAGAAAAACTATAATTGAAAGATTGACACCTGTTCTGAGTTTTGGAGACTCTCCTGGTTTTAGCACACAAACCGGATCGAACCTGATCAGGGAAACAACTGCAGTGTGAAGCCAGCCTTGGCCCCTTTCACATCAGTGTTTTTTTAAATTGCGGCAGATCCGGCAGATTTACCACATCTGCCGCCTAACAGCCACACTTGCGGCGAGCCTCATGCGTTGTCTATGGGGCTTGTGACAGGTGCAGCAAGTGCTGTATAGCCACGGTTCCAGAAGTTGCGGCCGCAGAAAAAAACTCTGCTGACTGCTTTTTGTTTTTCCATAGCCGCAAGTGACGAAACCGTTGCTATACAGCACTTGCCGCACCTGTCACAAGCCCCATAAACAACGCATGAGGCTTGCCGCAAGTGCGGCTGTTAGGCAGCAGATGCATTTTCTTGTCCGGATACGGACAAAAACGCCAGTGTGAAAGGTAAAAAAGGTAAGGTATAAAATGTTTGTACCATGTTAGCCAGTTGATAGAAAAATATTATAATCTGAGAGTCCTCAGTGGTTGATACCATCTTTTCAGTTAGCCATTAAAAGGTAAGAAAAAGCAAAGCAAGCTGTCGAGACACGAAGGTCTCTTCATCAGGCTTATTGATACAATGTCTGTAGAAACACACTCTCTGTCGGTCTGTCTGTCTATTACACACACAAATGCAGGGTGGGATAATGCAAGACATAACACAGGTGATGTGAAGCAATATAGTGCTCCGTATTGGGAGGGGAGAAGAGCAGCTTGGGAAGTAAAATCTGAGATAAGAGGCACCAACAGTTACATCAATTGAGAGGGCATTTAAGGTATCATATCTTTGAACATATCTCAATTAGAGGACCATAAAGCTTTGACACTCCTCATCGTGAACTGTTCCAATATTTGGTACCATAACTTTTTCACCATGTCTCATTCCTGTTGCTGGACCAACCTCTAATTAAAAGGGCAATAAAACTGCCTGTGCCTCTTATCTCTGATTTTACTTCCCCCATCTGCTCTTACGCCCCCCCCCCCCCATCCCCCTACCCCTCCCAGTACTGACCACTATATGCTTCACGTCACCTGTATTAAATTATCCCACCCTGCATTTGTATATACGTATATGTGTGTGTGTTTCTCCAGACGTTGTATCATTATTAAGCCTGATGAAAAGACCTTAGTGTCTCGAAAGCTTGCTTTGCTTTTTCTTACCATCCTTTCAGTTAGCCATTAAAAGAGATCAACCACTGAGGACTCTTAAGATTCTAATAGAAGTCTTGTAATAGCTCTCCGTTCTCAAGAATGGTGGGATTTTTTTGCAATTTACTGTTTATTGCTTATAGGAGCAGCTGCCCGAACACGTGCAGCTCTTAGTCTTTTCTATTGAGCTTGTAAGCGCTGCTCTGAAGTTGGCTGCCCCTATGGAGTTCACTGGTGGCACATCTATGAAGTTGCCATCTAGGAAGCCTGGGGAGTGATGGGCTCCTGCTGAGATGATAAATGCCTTTTGATGTAGGGATCCTTTAAGCCTAGCCATGTAACTGTCTGTGAATATCTGACTTACCTTGACGGTCATCTGATTTTGTATTTTTCTTTACAGATGTGAAGCCCCAGTGATTGCTGAACCGATGTTGAAACTTCCCACTAATGATGCGCACAGATATCCATGTGATTGTTCTGCCTCTTAATTTCTAATTTGTTTTGTCATCCCAATTGTTTCATTACCTTGAACAGAAATGTGACTTTTTATTTGATTTCGTAATCATTTGGGATTTACATAATACATGAGAAGAGTGTAGCATGGCCATTGTCAGAAGCCAAATGTGATCACAGAGTTCTCCTGCCTAATCCCTGGTGCTGCAATGTCTCTACACGGTCTGTCTTCTGGATCCATTGATTGTAAGATCATCCACTACTGACATGGATAGTAACCCCTAATGGGGAGACGCTGCCCTGCTCAGGGTGCGTTACCAGCATAGTCATACCTACCTTGTGCTCGGCTGGTACACTCAGCATGCAGCATAGTGTTTAGAGATTGGGTCTGATAAATAATCAGAAAGGGAAATCTCTTTATGCCACTGTGCACTCATTTCAAGGAAGTCAGTAAATCAAGGTGCTTAATTTTTAATGTTTTTTTTAAATTTGGTAATATATTTTTTTTTATTTTTTTTTTTAAAGAATCTGTCACCAGGTTTTTATTACCCCCATCTGAGAGCAGTGTAATGTAGGGGCAGATACCCTGATTCCAATGATTAATAACTTCATGGGCTCCTTGCTGCAGTTTTGATCCATTTTCTGTGCTGCAGATATAGTGGTTCTCTGAATGCTAAGCCCTGTATAACCCTGTCCACGCCACTGATTGGCAGCTTTTTGCGCATGTACATTGTGTACAGAAGGCTGCTCAGTGAAGGGTAGGGTTATATAGAAATCGTGACTATGGAGGACTAACCTGGTGGCAGGATTTCTAGGCCTCTAGTAATAATTTCCTGCTGATAAAACAGTGACTTTATCAAAACTACACTAAGTAGCTCAATAAGTGATAGATCACTGGAATCAGGGTCTCTTCTCTATATCATGCTGCTCTCAGATTAGTTGACAAAAATCTAGTGACAGATTCCCTTTATACAGAGTTACTTTAAAGCCACATTGTTTTTACATATAAGGAGACGGGCAGGAAAGATGCTCTCGTCAATCTCATTTTAGCATTTTGCACACAATGATGGGGCAGAGGCAATTTCTTTTAAGTTTATCACTAACTCTTAGATATTATATATAAAAAGTTTTGTTGACATTGCTTAATAAAAAATGTGTCCATTTACATAGTAACCTATATATTTTTGAATATGTTAAACTTGTTTTGGAAGCATTTTTATTTTAACACATTTACCTTGGGTTGTTGAATTTGGCATTGTTGTTTAAATTAGTAAGAAAATCTAAAGTTCATCGGCCCCGCCATCGGCATGACTTATTATAAGGAATGTCAAGGTGCCATGAGCTTTTCCTCAAAGCTAACATTTCACTAAAAATGACTCTGTCTACACAAAAGTCTCCAATGTACAATTTTACTTTATCATTTAATGTTCCAATAAATAGTTACAGCAATACCGACGGCTATTTGTGATTTATTCACTGTTTGTTAAAAAGCATAAAAACATGTAAGGCTGTGTTCACTCATCATGGTCATGCTGTATCTGAAGAGCACAGCAGCCCTGTGCCGCTGACATGTTTCCATTGTTACTCTGCAAAATTAAGTGATTGTGCAGGAAAACGGGACAGGGCTGAATGACCGTGATGTGTGAACACAGCCTTAAGGCCCTGTCTCGCATAACGATCGCTCAAGCGATAACGACCTGCCGGGATCGCTGGAGCGTTGTTACCTGGTCGCTGGGGAGCTGTCAAACAGGCAGATCTCCCCAATGATCAGGGATTTGGGAGCCACCTCCCACATCGCTGGAAGCGATGTTACCAGTGTCCTCCCTGCTTAGCTCAGCCTGTAAGCAGGGAGGACTCTGGTAACCATAATAAACTGCGGGTATCCAGGCAGCGTCAGGGGAGGGTCAGAGTTGCAGGGGGCGGCGCCAAGAGCAGCCGAGCTGTACACTGAGAACAGGTACCAATGCAGCTGCAATCCCCAGCCTTTTACCCCCTGCTCCTCAGTTCAGCGCGGGTGCCTCTGAAAGCACCCCCCCAGCTCTGCACTCAGGCGGCAGGGACGGTTAGTTCACCCATGCTGGTAACCATGGTAAACACCGGGTATCTAGGCAGCGCGCGCTGCCTGGATACCCGGTGTTTACCATGGTTACCAGCCAGTGAGGTCACTGATCGCTAGTTTCTTGCTGCCACACGCAGCGATGCGTGCTGACCAGCGGGAAACCAACGATCAAAAAATGACCCGCAGCACTTTGCAACGATCAGCAACCTCACAGCAGGGGCCTGATCGCTGCTAGGTGTCACACAGAATGACATCGCTGGAGAGATCATTGTAACGTCACAGTTACAACGATCTCTCTAACGATGTCATTATGTGAGACAGGGCCTTTAGACTTTGTAAAGAAGGGGGGGGACACACGATCCTGCATCTCAAGCAAGAAAAAAAATACATTATTTTTGGACAATAAGATGCACATTTTTCCTCCAAATATTAGAGAAAAGTGGTGGAGGGGTGCATCATGCATCATATATGTTTCTTGGCTTGCTTGAGGGGGTGGGGTTGCTTGAGGGGGTGGGGGGGCCAAGGTCGGAATTGGAGTGGGGGTCAGAAGAGGTAGAAAAGAGTCCCTGATGAATTTGGCGGCTGGGACAAACGTGTGATGGCTACAGGTATTCCCATCTGTAAGATCCTATCCCAATATGTAGTAGGTGTCATAATAACAATATTAGTAAATACTTCCAATTAGAAAGTACTAGAATTGTCCTGATAAACAGTGTATTTTCCTAATGTGCAGGGCATTGCGGGACCTTAGGTATAAATGGTTATGGCCATGCATATAGGGAGTGGGTTAGTTGCTTGTGGTCATAACAATGGATACCTAAGTTCTCCAATGCCCTGCACGAGGAAAAGAAATTATTAGAAAAACTATATTACATTTCTAGTTGCAAGTATCATATATATGTTATTATTACACCTACTACATATTAGGGTAGGGTCTTGAAGATGGGAATCCCCTTTAAGGAAATAGTCACTACTTTCCGACACTCACATCTTGGCACTGAAGACAGTGTGGAGAGATGGGGAGCAGGGTGTACTCCGTTTCTTTAATAGCCGTCACACGTTGTTACGATGAAAAATCCTGCTATTAAAGAACTGAGGTTAGGGTGCCGACGTTGGCAAGTGTATTGGCACCGCACTCATGCAGAAATAACTGCCGCGAAGATGATGGGGGCAGAGCAGCACATGGACGGTAACCTTTACCAGTGTGCCACGCAGTCCCTGTGCTCACATGAAGGATGTCAGCCTGACCCTGTCACCGTGCTGGAATTCAGTAACTGGATGGTATCCAATCCAGATCAAGTGTTGCAGTGATGTAATGAAGAGGCATGGCCAGAGCAATACAGACTAGCACAGGGCAGTCCCCCAGGCCCTGCCTCTTCATGAACACACAAATACCAGAGCTGCAGAATTTACAGTGAGAATTGAGGCAAACAGTAAGTCCTAACAAAGTAAGGTACAGTAAACAAAAATACTACCAATACTGCGCTGAACTAGAGCTCCAAGCATGCCATTGGATCTTCAGGACATGCTGGGTGTTATAGTCCTCCTTTAAAGGGTTGTCCACTACTTGTACAAAGCCTATCTCATTCCCCTTGTAGATGTAATGAATACTTAACTCCCCTCCGGTGCCATGGCAGTTTCAGCGTTGTCAGAGGTAGCATATGCAGTTCCCATGAGATAATGGTCGCAGGGCCTGAGAGTCATATCGTTAAGCGCTGGCATCTCTGTGCCTTCAGACTCTGGAGCAGGAAGTTAGCGGTGCAACTCACATACTGCGTCCGAAGGCGGGGAGACAGACGCCAGCGCTGATTGGTCGCAGGGCCTGAGAGTCATATCAATGCCACATGGGAAGAGTATGCAACCTCTGAAACTGCCGCTGCACTACAGGGGAGTATAGTCTTTATTACTTTTTTTTAATATATACACAAATGTGTTTGTGTTTGTTTAACTAGTTTATGCTGCAGTTGGGAAGGAAAAAAGGCCAAGAAGCTGTCCCTACCAGGTTTTGTTTTTTGTCTTCCCGGCCATGCTAGGGATTTTTATAAATAAAAAAAAACGCCTTAACATCTATCTGTGGATATTGCACTTAACCCTGGTACAGACTTTGCTTCTGTTCTGTGTTCCAGAATAAACAACCTAAAAGGAAAGTGTTCACACTCTGCAGGAAACATCTGCTGCGGCGTCAACCTGCTTAGCACCTGGATGAAAATTAGCAAAATAATGAGCATGTTACAGATATGAAATCCACAGCACACTTTCATTTCAATGCAGATATTTTTTTTCTTTGCAATGTGTGACTGGGGTTTGAAAAGCCCCTTTGTATTGCACTGTAAAATTCTCCAGCCACATGGATTAATAGTAATGACATCCTTCTTTACCAAACAGCTATTACAATGGCAGAGTGAAAACACTGTAAAGACTCGGCACAACAAACTTGAATGTTTTGAGCGTTTAACCACCTTGAATCATGATTCATTGTGTGCAGGCACAGCCTGGGGGGAAATACATGTATAAATTACTGTAATTGTGAACAGTTAAGCAAGGTGAAGATGAAATGATCTCTACAAGGCATTGAGTTAAAGATTACATATTTCCTTTATGTTTAATGCAAAAAAAAAAAGTCAGTATTTTAAAATTCACGAAAAGGAAAATGGGCCAATTCAAAAGTTTGGGAACCCTGCATGGTTAGTACCTAGTAGAACCGCCTTTTGCAAGTATCATAGCTTGTAAACGCTTAGCAGATAAGAATCTTTCGGTTTTGATTTGTAGGATTTTCATCCTTTCTTTCTTGGAAAACTCATCCAGCCCTGTGAGATTCCTGGGTCATTTTGCATGCGTTGTTCTTTTGAGATTGAGCCCAGGCGTTTAATGATGAACAGATGACTGTGAGGGCCATTGTAAAACCTTCAGCATGCCTTTTGAGGTTGTCTATTGTGGATTTTGATGCGGGTTTAGGGTCATCATCCATTTGTAGAAACCATCCTCTCCAACTTCAGCAGTTACAGATGTTATGTTTGCATAAGAATTTGTTGAGATTTAATTGACTCCATTTTTCCCTATACAAGTGAAATTTCCCCCATGCCATTGGCTGCAACACAACCCAAAAGGGATGATTAATCCATCACCGTGCTCAATGGTTGGCAAGATGTTCTTTTCTAAAATCCTGTGCCCTTTATTCTGTATACATCCTTTTGATCATTGTGGCTAAAGAGATGAAGAGATTTATTTTAACCATATCAGTCCACAGGACTTGTTTCCAAAACTGCATCAGACCTGTTGAGATGTTTCTTTTGCATACTTCTGACAATTAATTTGATGAGGACATAGGAGAGGTTTTTTCCCGATGATTCTTTCATGAAGGCCATATTTGTATAGGTGTCTCTGAACAGCAGAGCAATACCAAAACTCCAGAGTCTGCTAAATCATCGTGAAGGTCTTTTGCAGTCAAGTGGGGTTCTGATTTTCCTGTCTAGCAATTCTACAAACAGCTCTCAAGACAGAAAATTTTGTTTGCTCTTTCAGACCTTATCTTGATTTCCACTGTTCCTATTATCTGCTATTTCTTAATTACATTTCAAACTGAGGAAAGCGCAACCTGAAAGCACTTTTCCATCCTCTAGCCACCTTCTGCTCTCCTGGCCTCCACCATTTTCATTTTCAGAGTGCTAGGCAGATGCTTAGAAGAACCCATGGCCGCTGTTTTTGGTTCAAGGGTAGAGGAGGCTGGGTTTTTAGAAAGCTGCATGACCTGGCCTTTCCTAACAATTATGGTGAATAACTGTAAACCTAACAGGCTAATTAAAGGGGTTGACTGGGCTTTTTGGATCATTTCTATGTGTATCCAGGCTGCAAAATATTACAGTTTGTAATATACATCCTGTCAACATTTTCCATAGTTACTCAGATATCACCTATTTGCGACAGCCAGAGAATGTCCAGGGGGCATTTTTGTGTTGGAGCTTTCATAGAAATGGAGAGCTGGACGTTACGCCCAGTCTCCAAAAACACGCCCTCTCCCCAGTCTACAGTATTCCCGGCCACCCCCAGACTGCTACAGGCCTGCCCCAGACCCTAATGTTACCACCCACTCCCACTGTACACAGCAGTCCCCTGCTCCACCGACACACTGAGCTGAATTCGCAGCTGTGAAGGAGATTTGAATACAGTGCAGGAGGGACCGATGCAGGTGTGCGCTCACCCTGTGGCCGTTGTCAATGGAGCTGAGGTCCACAGCCCGGGTGTCTGTGCCGTGGAAATGCTCCTCTGTACACCTGTACCATAGAGCGGGACATAGAGAACTGGTACAGCCGATCCTCTCTATACCGCAGCTTCAGGCTCTGTGCCCCACTCTATGGTACAGGAGGTATAGAGAGGAGCATCTCCAGGGCACAGACAACAAGGCTGCAGACCTCGGCTCCACTGACAATGGCCACAGGGTGAGCGCACACACTTGCAGCAGTCCCCTCCTGCCCTAACAGTGTATCGAATCTCCTTCACAGCTGCGGATTCGGCACAGTGTGTCAGTGGAGCAGGGAATCGCTGTGTGCAATGGGGGTGGGTGGTGACATTAGGGGCTGAGGCCCTGTAGCAGTCTGGGGGTGGCCAAGCATACTGTAGACTGGGGAAATGGGTGTGTTTAGAAGAGTGTGGACATAACATCCAGTTCTCTACTTACATGAAGGCTCCAACACAAACGCCCCCTGGACGTTTCCTGGCTGCCACAAATAAGTGGTATCTGGGTGACAATGCGAAATGTTGACAGGATGTATATTGCAAACTGTCAACATTTTGCAACCTGGACACACAGAAATTATCCAAAAAGCCCGTACAACCCCTTTAAGGTCTGGAACCTTGGTCAAAGCTATCTGAGCACACAAATTTCAAGGGTGCCCAAATTTTTGCATCGGCCCATTTTTCTTTTTTGTAATAAACGTTAAAGATGAAAATTTTTTTTTTGCGCGTCTCCCCTCATATTTGCCCTGGTGATGGAGCCTCTAGCGGCGATAGTGCGTGGGGATCCAGACATTCGGAGCCTTAGGGTGGGTTCGGTAGGCCATAAGATTGGCTTATACGCAGACGATGTCATCTTTGTCTGCACGGACCTCACCGCCACAATCCCCCGCATAATGGACCTCCTAGAAGAATTTTCTGTAGCGTGTCTATATACACTAAACCTTTCCAAGTCTTCCATCTATCCTGTCAACTTAACCCCACAAATGCGAGCAGAGCTTCTAGATAAATTTCCCTTTCAGTGGGCTGCTGAGGGTATAACCTACTTGGGTATACACCTCACGCAGACGTCTAAAATTGTTCAGATTAACTGTGACGCATTGCTGGCAGATATCAAGCGTGATCTATCGGCTCAGAATGGTCTTTTCCTGTCCTGGATGGCGAGGATTCAGGTTGTCAAAATGGTTTACCTACCTAAAATACTCTTACATACTCAGATGTTTGCCCCTTACGTTCCCAAAAAGGTATATTAACGCCTTCCAGACGTGTTTATCTAGATTCATATGGAACCACAAACCCCCGAGGGTCCGTTTTCATGTTCTGACCCTTCCGCACTCCCAGGGGGGGGTGTGGGAGTGCCGGACATTCACTCTTATCACATAGCTGTCCACCTTGTAGCAGCAAAGCTCTGGTGGGATGACTCCTGGGGCCCCCTGTGGGTACAGATTGAATCCTTTCTCGCTTTACGGACATCAACTAGACTCCTCCTTGAAGTTAATCTTCTGCAGCTGACCGTTTCCTCCACGTATCTCCGCTCAATGGTTGCCCTTCTGAAGATCTGGTCCCGCATGGGGAGAACTTACTTCCCCTTCTTTTACAGATACATCTCCTTGACGGCGGTGGAGTGTTCGGTTGAGTCCCTCTCCCTTGCACACTGGAGGGCTCGTGGCTTGATGACTTTGGAGCAGGCCTGGGACCAGTACGGACTGACGGACTTTACGACACTAGCCACCAAGTTTGACCTCCCCCATCACACGTTTTTTCGCTATCTACAGTTACGCCACTACCTTAGCCATGTCCAGATCCCTGACTTAACTGCTATACCTCTTCAAGACACTCTACAGAGATTCTTTAAACCTCGGACTGTCATGGACAGAGGGGTTGCTACGGTCTACAGGGCCCTGGTGGGCGAGAGGAATAGTGCCAAACTTCCCTACATGTTTAAGTGGGAAGAGCATTTGGACTTTTCATCCTCTCTGGATCAATGGCGATTGGTTGCGGTACATGCGGCCAAGTACTCAACATGTATCAACCATCTGGAGCAAGCAAAAAAGCTTCAGTTGGACTGGTATCTTTCACCTATTAGGATTGCAAAGTTTGCTCCTGGCTTGTCTGCGGCTTCATCCCTTTGCTGGAAGGGCTGTAGACAACCCCGGACTATCCAACATGTATGGTGGCACTGCCCTCGCCTTCAGAGGTTTTGGGCTTCTGTGGCGTCTCTGATCACATCTGTAACGGGAGTTGACTGTACTCTTACACCCCAATTAGCTCTTTTAGGCATTGATCTGGCAGACTGGCCCTCTCCCCTCTGACCGATATTAAGAAAAAAAGAACAGCGCCTCACAAGCTGGAATATTAAATCTTCATAATGTTTATCCCATCCACCAGAAGCACAACGTTTCGGTCATAGACCTTTATCAAGTGCATACACCCCACAGTGATACAATCTTATTTATACCATAAAAACTCCACCCCCATTGTTTGATCACCAATCAATAGGCAGTGCATAGTAAACCAAGATAAAACTCTCACAATCACTAGACAGAGACCAACTCACTATATCTAGCCAGCTTCAGGACATAAAACCTAAACAAACCGCTTATAGAATATGCCCATCGCCGCTGTTAATGTTCTTATAAGTCCAATAATATAATGCATACATGTGGCGATCACTGACCAAGCACGGGAAAGCATTCCTAGTCGGCATAGCGACCTTCTCCTCGCTCGCGCCGTGCCAATCAGAGTGCCTCCAGCAGCACACATATCCGGTGTCTATTGCGTCTGCGCCGGCGTCCGTTTCCCATTAGACGCGATTACTATCAATCACTTGTGTCGACGGTCGGGACAATGACGTATATCCGGTTCCTCGTATCCATAGGAATAACAGTGTAAATATCCACAGGAGCGCATGCGTTGGTATCATTTCAATACATGGTGTCTTTTTATTGCAGAATTACTACAAAGCACATTGGGGTAAATGTCCTAATGCTATAGAATCAAAAATAGTGCACCACTCAGGAAAAATATACCATATTCAAAAGGGCAATGGAACAAGGAGATTAGAATCGCCCATTTAAAGGGCAATACACAATATAGTGGGGAACAAAAGGTCAAAAAGGTATTAACCAAAATTTTCAAGTTAGTTAAATGAAATCATATGCAATACCATACAATATGATTCACAAATACCATATAGTGCCCATACCTTATTGAAAACCCCAAATTATATGAAGGTAATGAGAGAAGGATCATGGGTACCAAATTGGCAGTACCAATTCTATCAAAACATAGGTAAATAACCTCTTCCATACTACCACAGATTCATTACTCATTCTCAGAATAATCTCCAAATACACACATTACCCAGCCTAAAAAATTTCAACAGAGGAAACGATTGACCCATTCTTCACAGACAGAATAGTCACGTCATATTAATGGATGAGTACTACAATTCCATTGGTACAGTTACCGTATTTTCCGGCATATAAGACGACTGGGCGTATAAGACGACCCCCAACTTTTCCACTTAAAATATGGAGTTTGGGATATACTCACTGTATAAGACTACCCCCTCTTCTACGGTATGATTCCCACTATGACCCCCACACAATATAATAGACCCACATATAGAACAATGACCCCTCCATCTCTTCACACTGTATTATGGCCACCACACAGCCCTAAAATAGCCCTACATAAAGTATAGAGGCTCCCTCATACCCCTTCAAGTATTATCATGCTCCCACAGAGCCCTCAAAGTATTATAATGGCTTCCATATAGTATAATTGTCTCCATAAATTATAATGCATCATCAAAGTCCTCAATATATTATAATGCACCCCGTAGTCCTCCATATAGTGTAATGCACGCCATAGTCCCCTAGATAATATAATGCACCCCATAGTGCTCCATATAGTGTAATGCACCCCCGTAGTCCTCCATATAGTGCAATGCACGCCATAGTCCTCTAGATAATATAATGCACCCCATTGTGCTCCATATAGTGTAACGCACCCCCGTAGTCCTCCATATAGTGCAATGCACGCCATAGTCCTCTAGATAATATAATGCACCCCATTGTGCTCCATATAGTGTAATGCACCCCCGTAGTCCTCCATATATTATAGTATTACAGTGGTGGTGGGGGAGTACAGCCTCCATCAACCCCCAATATTCATCTGCAGTCACACACAGTCAGACACAGTGTCACACACACACACAGTCAGACACAGACACACACACAGCCAGACAGACACACACAGTCACACACACACAGTAAGACACACACACACAGTCAGACATACACACAGCCAGACACACTGTGCCACTGCTGTGCCACCGGACCCTGCCGGAGCTTGCCACCGCCGCTGTACGTAGCCGGGCACCGTAGATGTACGATAATAAGCCATCAGCCAATCAGACGCCAGCAGCTGCCTGATTGGCTGATGGCTTATTATCGTACATCTATGGCGCCCAGCGGCTATGTACACAGCGGTGGTGGCAGCGGGAAGCTCCGGAAGACATGGACGGTAGAGGCAGGTGAGTATCATTTTTTTTTTCTTGCCTGCCACCTGCCACCGCTCATTTTCGGGGGGGGGGAGGGGGGCCCTTATATTATGCAAGGCGGGCCGATGCCGGCATTTTTTTCCTCAGCCTCAACCTGTACCCGGCGTATAAGACGACCCCCGACTTGGGAGGAGAATTTTAGGGGTTAAAAAGTCGTCTTATACGCCAGAAAATACGGTAATTCTCCATCTAAATTGAAATGTGAGACAGAGTTAAAAAGGTTAATAAAAACAATCAAATATGATGGAAGGTACAGAAATCCTCAGGAAGACCCCAGTAGGCAACCCCTCTGATCATAATCAATGTTCATGCCTTTTGGGGACAAGGTGTCCAACTCAAAAATCCATTTCAGCTCTTTCATTTTCAATTGTGCCACACGGTCACCTCCTCTTCTAAGAGGGGGCACATCGTCTATCACTCTAAATCTGAGTTGGTTGACCGTGTGGCCCATATCGTGGAAACGTCTAGGGACCGGCAAATCCGTCAATCCTGTCCGGATAGTACTTTTGTGTTTACCAATCCGCGCCTTCACCTCCATTGTGGTCTCACCGACATAGAGGAGACCACAAGGACAACAAATGGTGTAGACAACATAACTGCTATTGCAGGTATATCTCTTTTTGATATCGTACCTCTTCCCGGACCGCGGATGACTAAAGAACCGACCCTTCAACACATTCCCACAGCAAGCACAACCCAGACAGGGAAAATTTCCCAGGCTGGGTGGTGCAAGAGTCATTTGAATGTTTTTCTTTGAACTACCAATGTCCGCATGTACAAGATCGTCTTTCAAGCTATGTCCCTTTCTGTATGAAAACAGGGGGAAATGCTTGAACTCCTCAACCTCACCATGTCCCTTCATCAAAAGGGGCCAGTGCTTTTTGACCACATTCATGATACTTTTACTCACTCCACAATACGTGGTTACCAGTGGGATTCTTAGGTTTAGGGTTTAAGAGGTCCCCTTGTTTGATTACAAAAGCTTGAGTTTTGAATCTCTCAAGATCTTGTTTTGGATACCCTCTTCTCAAAAACCTGTTAACCATCAACAACCTGGGACTATCCAACATGTATGGTGGCACTGCCCTCGCCAGTGGCGCACCCAAGGGGGGGGACCTACGTGTCTGGACCCCCCCCTTTGGACGGCCCTGAGAAACTGAGAAGCCATGTTCGTGCAGTATTAAGCATTAATTAGGTATTCAAATTTACAAAAATCGCTTGGCTTTTAGGGGGCTTCGCTCCCCCAAACCCCCCCACCCGGGGCTTTGTCCCTCGGAACCCCGCTGGGGGGTGACACCCCCCTTTCAGGGCCAGTGTGTGTTTCTTGGACCCCTACCTTGGGAAATTTCTGGGTGCGCCACTGGCCCTCGCCTTCAGAGGTTTTGTGCTTCTGTGGCGTCTCTGATCACATCTGTAACGGGAGTTGACTGTACTCTCACACCCCAATTAGCTCTTTTAGGCATTTATCTGGCAGACTGGCCCTCTCCCCTCTGACCGATATTGACTAATATTCTGGTAGCCGCTAGGCAGTGCATCACGAAATATTGGAAATCTTCTTCCATACCTGACAAAGATGAACTAGTTGCACGTGTCAACTTACACCTTCTGTATGAAGCAACTTTGGCTCATGACGTGAAGGGAAGGAGGAGGCTGGCCGTGTGGTGGGATCCGTGGATCTCTTCGCCATTCAACACTCTCCCCTGGCAACTGTAGATGGGCTTAGTCTCTTCCTACCACTGTTTAATTTTAGCACTACACTGCATAATTGCTGAATTATTTCACCTATGATGCTATGGAATGGCGAACGTTGTTTGTGCGATAGTTCTCGGAGGCCTTTTCACGCTTTCCTATTTACCCCCCCCCCCTCTTCCCTTTTCTTCCCCAACCCCTTCCCGTATACCCCCCCTAGTAGGTTATATGTCATTTTAATGTATTGGCACAGGTACCTGACTAAGACTTTTTGCATACGGCCTGTTGCTGCAAATGTTTTCCTGCTGCTCATGTTTCTTTGATCCTTGTTGTATAAGTGGTACAAGTTATACTTGTTTGTTTGAATAAATCTCAATAAAAATTTATTGTCAAAAAAAAAATAATTTTTTTTTTGCTTAAAATGCAAAGGAAATGTCATCTTTAACTTTATGCCTTTTAGACACGTCAATCAGATCTAAAACACAATACAATCTTATATCAATAGATACATGAACAGTAGTAGATCGGTCAGTGTGCTTAGACTGCTATTATTCTTGACAGCACAGGCGATGATGATGACGACGACACATTTTTCTCAAATGCTCTACAGTTTCAGAGAAAATATACTTCACCTGGCATCATAGCCAGAGATAGGCAAAAAATATGAGTCTGCACACATTGGAAGCAGCAGTGTGAACTGCAACCAATCCCCACCAAAAACATGAAAAACCAATGCAAAAACTGTATAAGAATCACACAAAAGGCGCTCTGCTGTAAAAATAAATAGCAAGTGCCGTGACAAAAACAGGGCCTTTTGGTTTATACGTTTTTGCAAAAAAACGTACAATGAGCTGTCTCACCCACTTCACGGTAGGCCCTGGTAGAAACAGTCCTAACTCTGTCCCTAGATGCTACATTAAAAACCTGCCAGTGTGTACATACCTCTGGACAGGGTGCGGGAGAGCACAGGACAATCTCACCTTGTAAGGCTGTGTGGCTGGCAGCTCTGTGTGCAGACTTCATAGGGGAGGGGCAGGTGTCTCCAATATCTGCTGTTACCAGCAGGGGTGAACATGAAGGCAAAAAATATCCAGAGATAGGTGGAGCTTAGAGTCGCCCATTGGTGCTGAAAGCAATTAACAGGCCTTTATTTAAGGCCACGACCCTGGTTTTCCGTCGTTCTAACGACGTTGTTCAGTGTGGCATGTACATCCGATCAATGATAATGGGGCAGATCGTTGATGGGATGTTTGTGAACCAGATCTTAAACCAAATGATGAGCATTCGTTCAACCTGCAGCATGGGTGTGTGACACCTCGATAACGATGTCGTTAACGACCTCGTCTATTGAGAAGTGAAGGACGTAGGAGAGATAACAAGTATCGTTTGCTTGTTGCGGAATCGTTGCTGCGTCGTTAACGATATCTATACGTGTGACATTTCACTAGCGATCATTGAACGTCGTTCTAGTGACCTAGGTTAAGTCGGATCGTTGAAAGAATCGTTCGACCATAGAAGCGTGAGACGGGGTTTTGAGACACCTGTCAATCTCCCCTGGCTAACTGGCTAAACCAGAGTAGTCTGGTCTCTGGCCATGGGCCCTGACATGTTCCCTTTACGGAAACCAAAGGATCCATTACACCTCACGAACAAGTGTTTTGCTTGTTCGTCAGATAATCAACAGCATGTTTTGAAAGCAGGTTAATCAAGACATTAGCTTTCTTTTGAACGCTTCTTCACTGCAATCATGCACTGTAAAATGCATTCTTATAGCAAATAAGGATCCATTTACACTGCAGGATTATCGTGAATGAGCTGTCTTTGGAGTTTTAAGGACAATTTTTCAGCTGACAAACAAGCAAATATGATGCACATATGATCATTGTTCTCAGCAGCATTTTATCTTGTGTATACAGCATACTGCAAACCACTGATCAATTTATATCAATGGGCAGTTATTTAATGCCACAATGGCAGGTGGTGTAATCTCAAAATAGTTTTGTGCATAATGGCATACAATAAAATATTAAAGGGGTTATCAGTGACTGTTGACAACTTATGCCCAGGACAGGTGATAAATGTGTCACTGGGGTCATAGATCACTAAAACAGGAGTCCCACCTGTTCCACCTCACTAAATGAACACCGGCATGTGTATGGCGCAAAGGTTATATGTGCACATTGCTGCTCCATTCAGCATGCCCAGTAACGTGGGTATAACTGCTAACAGATATGTTACATAAGAGTAAAATGAGAACTTGAACAGAAATTTCTGGTTTCGTCACTAATTTGGTTCCTCATTGTGGTTTGTTTTAAGCCACAAGATTGTGAGAATGCTTTCAGGCAACATTACTTAGCAAAAATAAATCTCTTGGTCTGTTTAGGGGAAAGCCATATAGGTCATAGTAAGGAAAACGGAATTCAGCACCTGACCATGACCTAAGAGACGCACTCCACAGGAGAATGTATGAGCAAGAAGGAGAAATGGTGGAGTGTTTTATGCAATAAGAAGGTTAGCTGTCAATCACACAGAGTATAACTCTTAATGATATAATGAACTGGTGTAGATTAAATAACATGACAGTCCAACACAACTACCATGAGGCATATATAAGCTGCAGATGAAAAACATGGCACATGTCACATGGTAAGGGCATTGATCAACAAGTGTATATAGTGGTCCTCATACAGCCAGATCAGAATATCCCACACACTACACTGATGAGGAGCAGTTATCCCGAAATGCAGCATCTTTAGTTTGGGGTTCTGATCTGGCACAAATCCTTGGTCATATTAAAAGGCTTGTTAAAGACTCGACTCTGAATTTGAGGATTGCTACCTTAAGGTGGCACTAGAGTTCATCCACTTCTTCATTGAAGTCACAATTTCTATAGTGGTCCATGCACCGAAGTTCCTCTGTACAGGCGGCACCACAGATGGCCCATGCACGCAGAGCGCAAGGGTGGGGAATTCTACCACAGCGGCGTCAGACCAAACCACGTGGGAGTGGGGAATGCATCACCCCAGCAACCCTGCTTGCATAAAGACCAAATAAACACCGCAGGAAGAGAACCCAGACACCCCACTAGGTGCGCACACCACCGCCAGCAGAGAGCACTGGACAGCCGCATCGTAACACGAGAATATTATAGGATATCTTATGAGGCCATGTACAGACCCTGCAATCAATACCACTAAGTAATACATAATCATGAATATATACATAAACATACAATAGTCTGTATTAGAAATAAAAGAAATGCATTAAAACATGTAATGCCCATGGTTAGATCCATATAGCCAACATCAAGGCGACCCTAGTACAGCAGCAAGGACAGACTAGCCACACCATGATTCAAGAATAGAAATAATGGGTACATAGAGACCATGTAGCAATAAAAAATTGCAACAGCAAAAAAACTGTTCAATTTTAGTTTCGGCACATCACAGGACATCTCCAAACATTGAGGTCTTTGTACCTGTGTGCATTTGCAAAATTAACTCTGGCTTTTTATGTTTATTTTGGAATAATGGCTTTTTCCTGGCAAAGTGGCCTTTCAGCCCATGTTGATACAGTACTCATTTCACTATGGATAATTACACAATCTTACCAGCTTCTGCCATCATCTTCACAAGGTCTTTTACTTTTGTTCTTGGTTTGGTATGCACATGTTGGACCAAAGCTTGTTCATCTCTGGGACACAGAATCCATCTCTTACCTGAGCAGTATGATGGCTGGACATTTCCATCCTGTTTGTGCTTGCGTATAATTGTTTGTACAGTTAAATGAGGCACCTTCAGGTATCTGGAAATTGCACACAAGGATATCTTGGCTGATTTCTTTAGACTTTCCCATGATGAAACACAAGAAGCAGTGTGTTTCACGTGTGCATTAAATTACATCAACAGGAGACTTCCAGTTCCGGCGCCTCCATGAGTGGCCGCACGTAGGAGAAGCTCAGCAGCCCGCCACAGTTCCCAGGCTTTCTCCTCGGGCCCCTGCTGACCAATCCTCCCCACAATGTCTGGGACCAGAGCGGGACTGTCGGTCACGATGGACCGGTATTTTACAAGGAGCGGGGATCGAGAAATAAGCGCGCACATGCAGGAGGCAGTGCGCAATTGCACGAAAATGGCCATGGCGGTCTCCCAGAGTCAGAGGGGCCTGGAAGATCGGGAAAAACTCCCATTAGAGAGCCAAGGGGATCTGGAGGAGGAGATGGAGGGCCACAATAACAATCCAAGAGGCCGCGAGATGGTAGGCGGCCAAGAGCATTCAGCATTGTCCCAGCAGCTCTCCCAGCAGTTTCCCCAGCAGCAGTGTGGGGGGGAGGATGGAGAGCAACGTAGCAGAGAGCTCTTTACACAGAGTCCTGCACTCCACCATCTATATTTTAAATCCCTGGCTAAGGAGATGGCCCACTATTTGGCAGATGACTTTAAACAAGCCATATCAGATTTGGTGTCAGCATCCACTCAGGAAATAAAGGCTAAAATAGACACTCATGACCAACAACTTCATGAGGCTGAAGCCAGAATTTCCTCAGCAGAGGACAAAGTATCAGACTTGGGACGTCAGCTGCAGGTTCTCCAGAAAGAAAATGAGTATGCCTTAAATAAACTTGACGATATTGAGAACCGGTCACGTTGCAGCAACCTAAAAATTGTGGGTCTCCCTGAGTCAGTCCCTCTAAATCAACTGGAGATCTTTGAGGTGGAATTGCCCAAGGCGTTGGGCTTAACGCACAGATGCAAAACTGAACGCACTCATAGAATCGGTCCACCCAGAGAACCGCAGGGAGAAGGAGAAGGTAACAGCGCCGCACGTGGGAGAGACACAAACAAAGCCCGCCATGCCGTAGCCAAGTACCTAAACCATAGAGACAAAGAAGAAATCTTGCGGGCTTACATAGCTAAAAGGCATCCTCTCGTGGTTCTGGGAAATAAAATTCTGGTTTTTGCTGACTATTCCATCGAAGTGACAAGGCGCAGGAGAGCCTTTAGCGAGGTGTGCACAATTCTATATAAGAGGAATATTCGGTTTCAGCTGAACTACCCTGCCACCCTAAAATTCCGTTCGCCAGAAGGAGTGTTGATGTCTTTCGCCGCTCCTGAGGAGGCGATGGCGGAGGTCAAGAGAAACAACGCGTCACCTAGATCTGGGGGATCAGCTAGCCCAAGACGGATGGACGACTCAACTGATACGAACCAGGACTCTGTTAGGTCTTATAGACTACGATGGGACTCTGCCCTCGAAGAAGGAGCGACGAGACCTTCAACACCGAGACAACAACGACAACCGACAACGAGATGGAACAAGAAAAAACCAGCGTGATCCAACTCATTTACGGAGTCTCTGGCATATCCTCCAATTTGACGGAGGCCATTCTAAATGTTAGTCACCAAAGGACGGAGAAGAAAAGCGGATGTCGTGATGGTTATATTATATTTCTTTTTTTTTTTTTTTTTTGTTTGTTTGCTTGTTTTTGTCTTTCTCTTTTCCATGGACTAGAACGCCCACATCTTTGGGCATGGTTTATGTCACGATTTGAGAGATTGTTGCGGTAACTCAGTCCGGCCCAGAGTGTCTGATTGGACCAGTTGATAATTTTATGAGGGAGGGGAGGGGAGGCATTGGCTCGGGGATAGTTGGCCGATTTAATTTTACTTTATTATACATTATTATATATATTCATAATATGTGGCGGGTTAGGGGCGGCGGCGTCTGATATCAGAGAGGAAAAAAGAGAAGTCACTTGACTACGTCATGGGGAGGGAGGGGTTCAGTGAAAGGGGAAAGAGAGTTTTATTGAAGTGACCAAAAGAGTGTAGAGGTATCTCAGATATTGCTGCACAATTGTCGATTTTTCCGAATACGCCAATGATTGTTGTTTATAGTGGTTCCCAAAGTAATAGACGCACCCAATTGGACCTGAGGGTCTCTCTGACGAACTCAATTGTGTCTCACAATCATGGTTAGGTGGGTCTCGTGGAATGTGAAAGGGCTATGTTCCCCAGCGAAGCGTATGATGGTCCTTCGACATCTTAAGCGTTTGCATGCAGATGTGGCCATGCTCCAGGAGACCCACCTGACGTCTGATGACTTCTTCAGATTAAAGAAGATGTGGGTAGGGGAGATCTACGGATCTGGAGCGGTCAACAGAAAGGCTGGAGTCCTCATCCTGATTAATAGATCTTTAGCACACACTTTCCTATCTTCTAATGCTGATCAAGAGGGCAGAATGATCCATTTGAATCTCCAAATCCAAAAAGACACATTCAGCATATATGATATCTATGCCCCCAATGTAGCTCAAAAGCCCTTTCTCCAGAAATTACAAGCTCATCTACTAACTGATCAAGAAAGCATTAGAATAGTAGGGGGGGATTTCAATATGGCGCTTAATGAAGGCAAGGATAGACAAGATGGTTCTTTTGCTCGACCCATCGATCCAAGACCTCTGGGGTTCATTTCTTGGAAGACCTATTTAATCAATGCAACATGAGTGATGTTTGGCGCTCACTCTATCCCTTAGACAGAGAATATACCCATTACTCACACGCTCACAAATCTTGGGCTAGGCTGGACATGTTCTTTGCCACGCCCCTGACTTTCCAGAGAGTGGAGGAGGCCATGGTTGAGAACATGGTCATATCTGACCACAGCCCAATGGTCATGGGAACGAGGGATACATACCAGAAGGGGACGGATTATCTGTGGAGATTTCCGGATACTCTGGCACGGGAGGATAATTTTGTTAGATGTCTCGGAGAGTGGTGGGCAGACTTTTCGGTTCACAACGGGGAACATCGCTCTGATCCTTCCCTGTTTTGGGAAACGGCAAAAACAGTACTAAGGGGCAACATTATGGCGTATAGCATGAGGTTAAAAAGGAGGATTAAAGAACAATACTTAAAAGCCAGTGTAACGGTGAGAGGGGCTTACTCTTTATATAAATATTCTATGTCCGATGTGGATAGGGAGGCTTGGCTAATAGCTAAGAAGGAGTTTGATATGTGGGCTGAGAGACGTGAGACTCTGTATAAGAACAGACTAGAGCTGGACTTGCACAGTTTTAGCGACAAAGCGGGTCGATTATTGGCACGCTTGGCTAAAAGCAGATTATTGTCCAAGCCGATTAGGACAATCAGCGACAAACATGAGAATACTCTGACGTACCCGAAAGACATTGTGCAAGCATTGGTGAAGTACTTTACCTCAATATACAAAGAAGAAGGTGACACTGAGTTAGGTGAGGATTCGTGGCTAAACTTGCTCAAACTACCTAAGATATCATCAGATGACGCCCAATTCTTAAACAGCTCCATTTCAGTGGAGGAGATAGAACTCACCATTAGGTCATTAAACCCGGGCAAAGCCCCTGGCCCCGATGGCTATAATGGGGCCTTCTTTATAGCTTTGAGAGAACAAATATCACCAGTCCTTAAAGATCTTTTTAATTCTTTCCTCCAGGGCTCCCCAATTCCAGACAGAATGAATATGGCTCATATAAAACTAATCCCTAAACCGGATAGGCCCTCGACTGATCCAGCGAGTTATAGACCCATTTCCCTCATTAATCAGGACCTAAAAATTTTATCAAAAATATTGGCCGACAGACTAGCACAAATATTACCAAAATTGATCGCGCCTCACCAATCTGGTTTTATCAAGGGACGCTCGACTGCCACTAACATAAGGAAAGCGATGCTACTTTTGGATGTGGTGGGGAGACGGACTGAGAATGTGGAGGGAAATCCAGCCATGATCACCCTTGATGCTGAAAAAGCATTTGATAATGTCAGGTGGTCATGGCTGGATAAAGTGTTAGATTCCTTTGACTTGATGGTCTCCATTCGCCAGATTTTACGGTCTCTTTATGCCCACCCGAAGGCCTGCGTTAATACACCAGGTTTCCTCTCCGACACTTTTAAATTAGAAAAGGGAACCCGTCAGGGATGCCCTTTGTCCCCCCTGCTCTTTAATCTAGCGATTGAACCCCTTGCAATCTATCTTGAGTCCCGTAGCCCCTATGAAGGAATAAAAATAGGGAAAAAAGAAATGAAGCTGTCGTTATTTGCAGATGACATTATTTTATTTGTACAAAACCCAGACAGAGATCTCCCATCTATTTTATCGGATATTGAAAGACTGGGCAAATCTTCTGGCCTGCGATTAAATAGGGATAAGTGTGAGATCCTGTTCATCAAGAGAGGGAGGGAAACTCTGGGTAGTGACAAATTTTATGGGATGAAAGTGATGAAAGATAGCATCAAATATCTGGGTATACACCTAGCAAAAACATCTGGCCAGATTTATAGACTAAATTTCATCCCGATTATAGCTAAAATTGAAAAAGAGCTGGACGGATGGAGAAATCTACCCTTGTCGCTATTAGGCCGAGGGCACCTTGTCAGGATGATAAGCTTCGCAAGATTGCTCTATCCACTCCAGACGATCCCTTTGTTATTGAAGCATGTAGATATTAGGAGAATTAACAGTGCTTTCTCAAAATTCCTTTGGAGAGGTAAAAAGCCTAGAATAGCCTTCAATACTCTAATACAGCCAAAATTAGAGGGAGGACTTCGGCTCCCAGATGTCAGCGGCTACAATCTAGCGTGTATATTACGAAATGTGTTAGATTGGGTCAAAAACACCAATAGGTTCTTGGACATTGGGTTGGAGGGAGAGCTGTCAAAACTGTGGGACTTGCCTTCACTTTTACATTCCCCATTGTCTAGCCTTCCTTCAAATATTAAAAACACGACTATCTGTAGGGACACGATATTAACGTGGAAGGCGGTGAGGAAGAAAATGCACCTTTCCTGGCAAGTTTCTAAAGGTTTAAATCTTTGGGCCTGTCCGGCTTTTAAATCAGGCTATGAAAATACTCTCTTTCGCATATGGAGAGAAAAGGGGATAGCGACAGTTGGTGACCTTATACACAGAGATGAAAAGAGATGGATGACGGGTGAAGAGATTTTGGCAAAGTTTGATCTCCCTAGAACACACGTTTTAGAGTGTCAGCAGATTTTAGGCTTCCTCAGATCTAGCCTACTTGACATTTCTGGGAACTGGACCATTTCTTATGGGATGACCTGTTGGCACTGGGGGGTAACGACACAACGATATCTCATATTTATGGGAAACTACAGAGCACACTCAGGCCACTTTGCTCAGATAAATTGTTTTCCAAATGGAAGAAACATCTAAAGGATCCAGATTTATCGCAAAACATCTTGGAAGGTTGGAGACTAGTTAGAAAATACATAATTAACGAAAGGTGGAGAGACTCACAGTTTCATCTCATGCATGGAACGGTGCAGGGTTTTAATCTACCACCTACTCCTAACAATCCAGGACGGCTGGTACCCTGCCCCAAATGTAAAATACATGGGACGGATCTAGAGCATGGGATGTGGTCCTGCGAGGAATTAAGGTCATTTTGGGACAGGGTTAGAGTTATGACCTCGAGACTGCTTAACATGAGTGACGGTTTGAACCCGATGTTATGGCTGTTCCACTTCAGGGAAGGGGTGGAGGGTGGAAGACACTTACATATGTTATTTCACACAATTATTATGGTGGCAAAGAGACTGCTGCTCCAGAGCTGGCTCGGGGACTGTGTCCCGGGGCTGGATATGGTGCGTGAGTCCCTAAAGAAAGTCTTGGATCTAGAGTCTCTGGAAACACTGAGAAACGCAGATAGATTGGCGGGAATTTTTTTTATGAAGTGGAGACCATTTATCGAAAGGGAACTGGGTGATACCGACATTAAAACGCTTATGCTGCCTACAAGAACTCGACATGGTATGCTTTAGAGGATCTTAATGGCACGTTGAGGCGGCTAAAATTAACTTAACAACTGTAGGAAAAAGAAATGACAGTCTGAAACATCATGTTTCTGGTATATTTATACTCTTTTAAAGCTAATTTATTTACATAATAGATATGATACTCTCAAGGGACTAAGTTAGAATAGAATTTCTTGGTCATGGTTGACTAGCCTTTCAGGCTGAAATGTAAGTATAAATTAGATATTTTCTTTGTATTCTTGCTTCTTTTACTCTAATCGTCTCAGAGGAGAGTCAGGAAGATCATTTTGACAGTAGACGAGGATTCAGAAATGTATTTATAAGACTGTAGTTACATTTGTATTCCTTTTCTTGAACATTGCAATAACTGATATCTGCCTTTGTTTCAATCAAATCTGTTAATACTGTTGTATATTCTTTTTGCAAGCTGAAAACAATAAAAATTATGTTTAAAAAAAAAGAAATACATCAACAGGTGTGTCTCTAACTCAGAAGTTGCCAATAAACCTATCAGAAGCTTCCAAACACATGACATCATCATCATTTGGGCTGTCTCAAATTGTTTAAAGGCATAATAATCTTAGTGCATTACCCTTTGCATAAAGTAATAAAACATAAAAACATACTTTCTCATTCTGGCATTTGGCAAATATAAATAATTATCGTAATCCTAATTGACCTAAAACGGTAAAGGTTTATTCTGATTTCATGTCAGATAGAAAAACATGCATATGTGTCTTTCTATATAGTGTATGTAAACTTCTGGTTTCAACTGTATTAGTAATAAAGAAATGCAATATTGATAAATGCATCGCCCATTGGTAGAACCGTATAGCCAGCATCTAGGTGACCTTAGTTCACCAGGGCACAGATGGTTTAAGATTGTAAAAAGTGCCTAAAAGGTCCTCCAAAAAGGTAAAGAGGGAATAATTAAAACAAATAACTTAAAAAGAAAAGGTGAAACAAATAAATGAAAAAGCAAATACTGATAAAAAATACACTGCTTAAAAACGAGATTGGTGAGGGTTACACAAAGGTAACAAAGCTCAAAGATTCATTAAGGCCTTCTGGTACCATGATCCCCATTGCCACTATCCATTTTGTTTCACTTGAAGCAAAAAGTTTCTTTAAATTGACAACTCTGATACCCCCATGTATAATGTCAATACCTTGAACCTTTAGAGATTTAGGGTTACATGCATGAATGTCTTAAAATTACGTGGCAGTGCTTTCAAACTAGAGGTCCTCCACCAGCCTTGCCACACCAATGTCCCTCACATGTTCATGCATCCCAACCTGGAGCTCACGTAAGGTAAGTCCAAACAAAATCTTGAGGCTCCCACACATGGCATAAAAATCAAAGAAGAGTCAAGGAGGTCACCAAAGCTTGTGCTGCAAATAGTCCATATATAATACGCTTCCCGATAGTGCTCGCTCCTGCTGGTGCATATTAGCTGACATATAAAGGAATGTAGAATAAATGTGTCACTCACTCTCTGGGTATGATAAAATTAATTGATTAAGTCGTATTAAAAAGTGAATGTCTTCAAAGTAGAAGACCCATGAATTCTGATGTGTAGCTGGTGCATCCAGCGCCCTTATCACAATATACCATGTGTATGGTGCCACAATAGATATACTGATCAATATTAAAAGTCAAAGGAAAAGCTATGAGAGACATTGGTGCAGGCAATGCAGTGACCACAGGGAAAACAACTACGCCTGGGGGCCATAGAGCCAAATGGTTTGGTATGTGGGGCATATAGGTGTTGCAATGAATCCTTGTAATTCTTAGAGCTCATAGATGTCAAAAGTAGGCATGAGCGAACCAAACTTTAGAGTTTAGTGTTTGTTCGTACCGAAAACAGACTTTACTAAAGATTTCGTTGTTCGGAGTTCGAGTGTTTTATGTACACAAACCACTGGGGTGAGCCTCTTGCAGTGTTTGAATGGCTTGCACTGAGGGTAAAATCAGCATTATCCGATATAGTGTGTACTAAAAACAAATATGACAAAACCCCGTTGTTCCTCCCCTCTAAGTGCTTTGTTTATGGCTGGCGGTATGAGGACGGAAAACTGAACTTCCTAATCAGTGACTTCCAATGAAGCTTGGGTAAAAAACAGAACTTTTTATAAAGTCTGGAACCTCAGATCCCGAACTTCAATTGGTCTGCTTATCTCTAGTCATAAGAGTAACCTCAGCAATTTGTTTGAGCAGGGAGGGTTCCGTTTTCAAGATGGATCAATATTTGGGAAGGATAAATCTCATAGTGTGCCACTTATGGTTATAAGTGAAAATGAATCTAATCTGGCCCTCTTCCTTGCGTCTTGAGAGTTGTAATAATTGGCAACATGGGGTATTTTTGGCCCTGTTGAACCCCTTTTTTTATGCTCCTACCACTATAAACTCTCTGCTGGAACCTGGTCCACAAGTCCTCTGCCTGTTTACTAAAATTGAGAGTAGATCAGTAGAGTAGATCTGCTTCATCTTGAAGAACTGACCAAAGCATTAACAGACTTCCTAAAGAAATCAAGACGGCAAGGTAGAGGACAAGTTCACCTCCAGACTGATGCCTAGGAAGTAAATTGTTCTATGATCATATTTATAAGTACATTTCATATTAATGCAATTGTTGTTAAACTCCCTCATGAATAATTTGCGCTGCTCCACTGTGCCCTGCCATAAAATAAGCAAGTTATCAATGTATCGATGCCAGCACTGCACATGGTCAACGGTCTGCATGCCCTCACCACCAAAAAGGAGACCTCTCCCAGAAGCCACGGAAGAGAGTGTCATATTAAGGGTATGTTCCCACATGTAAGGTTTTGTTGCAGAAATACCTTAGGGGTCTCTCAAGGTTTCTCCTGATTCCAGATTTTTTAGCAGGAGGAAATTTGCGTTTTCTGCTGCGGGTTTCCCATATTTTTTGTGTTTTTGCTGCACTTTCGGTTGATGCGTTCTGCCCATAGAACTATGGCAAAAAACACAGAAAAGAATTGACATGCTCATTCTTTCAAAAACGCAGTAAAACCTGTGATTTCTGCAGAGAAAAAAAAACGATGTGTGTTTGTGACACGACAGCTTTTCCCTGAATCACATAGGTTTTCCAGGAAACCAAAAATGCAGGTTTAGATTAGCATAAAACCAAGGCAAAACACAGTAAAAATACACAATGTGAACTTAACCTAAGTTACACAGGCTGTGCACATGGCAATGCTGGGCTTCTGTAGGTAAAAACAATCTTTAAATACAAAAGAAGTTATGAGCAGCTCAAGACTTAAATCACACATCCATGGTGGTCAACAAGAAAAAGCAGACCGCCCAGAGTCCATCATCATGAGCAATACAAGAGTAGAGGGGATTCAACGTTACCTGTTAAAATCAACATATCAGAATCCCGGAGGGTTGACGGGATCCTTGTGTATCTTGTGATGGGAAAAAAGTTTGCACCTTACTAAAGGGAACCAAAAGACCATCCATGACTTTCTAAGGCCCCCTTCACATGACGTTTTTTTTCTCTTCCGTGGAGATCCTGTTTTTTGCAGGACCACACGGACAGGACCGGATGTGTAAGTCCGGATGCCATTTCTGTGTCCGGATCCGGGATTTTGAGGGATCTGGAAACAGAAAGAGCTGAGAGCTGTACTTTCACTTTCACAATGCATCTACATACATTGCGAAAGGGAAAGTAAGTAATGTGTTAAAAATAAAATAAATAAAAAAATGTGTTAAAAAAAAAATGCTCTCCTCTCCGAGTGTCCTGCGATGCAAGGCGTCCACCTCCGATGGCTGCAGGACCTTAATCAGCTGAATGGGCAGAGCGGCAACCTGATCAGCTGATGTGTCACATAACAGCATCAGCTGAGTGACTTAAATCGCCCGCCGATTGGATTTCGCGGGCGATTCAAACCGCTCAGCTGATGCTGTCATGTGACACATCAGCTGAGTGGGTTGCCCCGCCCAGTCAGCTGATTAAGGTCTTGCAGCCATCGGAGCTGGATGCCTTGCACTGTGGGACACTCGGCGGAGAGGTGAGCATTTATTTTTTTTCTTAACCATTGCTTTCTTTAACAGGAACAGAACCCCCAAGCCGAGATGCCCTGAGAACCAAAGTGTAACACCGTAGAGGAAGAACGTGGACCCAGCGGCCTGTGCCACCGTAAGGCCAGTCTGGGTCCCTGACCAAGTACCGAGGTAGAGAAGAAGGAGTCCATGGTGGGTCCTGATGAGTCAGGACACCGGGAGGACCAGGCAGACACCAGGGTACTGGCCCTGTAGATGTGGTTGACAGCTGCATGCCCCAGTCACGAATTAACCGGCGAGGTGAAAGGACTTTATGCCCGGAACCCAACCCCCAGCACACGAAGGAAAGGCTGTCATATAGGACTAAGACAGGAATGTCCACAGAAAATCTGCGACAGCTGACCCGGAGTAGATGCGCGGGAAGAGACTGCAAGGCCCGAAAGGACTAGAATGGGGGTGCCCCTAGTGAAGTGTCCCGGCTGCAGAACCAGTGACCAGAGCTGGTTGTGTACTGAGTATTTCTGGAACCGTACCAATGTGAGTAAAGTACCCGGACAGACTTAGAACTGTGTGTGAGAGACTCTCATTTGCGCGACAGCGACAAGCCCCCGCCTGCAGAGCAGCACACTGCCTACTGTACGACGGCAGGGATGCCTGCTGAAGGAGGATAAGCAAGGAGGCCAGACGACTGCATCCCCTACACCTACTCTGGGGAACACCAAGCCCATCCCAGCTGCTGGCTTCATTATCATTCCCCAGAGGCCTGGACGACAGCGGTGGCTTTACTAGCCACAACCCACGGGTGGCGTCACAAACTACTTCTACAAATGTTATTCCCCTTTTTCTTTAACACCTTTTTATTGCCGCACCTGGGCATACAGAGCCGGGTCACGTCGCCGTGACATTCCCCCTCAGACTGAAGGGAGGGCCCGGTTCCGAGTGTCCCTGCCCCAGGGTGTGACATATCTGCAAGACTTGATTGTCCATATATACTGTATTTGTCCTCGTTCTCCCCACTTCATATGTAAAGCTCCATGGAATCTAATGGCGCTATATAAAAATAATAATAATAAAGTTGAAAGTTAATGGATTGACGATTGAATGAAACGTTCGGTTTCAGCGCATTCTTGTGATTTATTACTTTTCTTATTTGTTGAGATATCCTTTTTAGGGGGTGGGGAATTTTGTGGGTTCTTTTGTGTATTTATATTTATTATTTGGTTTCTATACTAATTTTTGTTTTATTTTATTTCAGAGATTTGCATGTATTATATGGCATTATCTATTCTATTGCCATCTTAATTATCTACAGCACTCAGCTTTGCATGAAGAGGAAAGTTGTGTATCTATTTAGATTGAACTCTTTTGGAACATTATATACTCTATCAATGGAGGATTACATCATCATTAGGACTTTATTTTCTAACTTTTGTTTAATTTTAATTTTCCTATTTAGTTAATCTTGTGTGTGTAATGGTGTGAATTTCCAATAATATATTTTTGTTTGGGAATTAAAATAAATGCAATAAGACCTATCGGTAATGATGTTTCCAGGAGTCCACATGACGGAACCACAGGAGGAGGAGTAATCCCATATCCTCTGTAGGGACAGGAAGCACAAGAGGTTAAAAGCCCCTCCCACCCCCAACCTCCTCAGTGATTTTCTAACAACCACACTGGCTGGGTTCAACACTATTTTAGTCTAAACTACTGATACACATGTTAACTTCACATACTGTACATCAGAGATCATAGGGAGGGAAATAAGAGTGCTGTCATGTGGGCTCCTGGAAACATCATTACCGGTAGGTCTAATTCCGGTTTTCCAGGTCATCTCCATGCAGCACCAGAGGAGTATACCCAATAACTCAAGCTTAGGGTGGGACATCTGAATGAAGTACCTTTCTATCAAACACAGTTCTCTGAGGGGAGAGTACATCTAATTTGTAGTGTCTGTAAATAGCAGCATGTTCTGACCAGGTAGCTCCAGATCTGCTCTATGGAAGCTCCTGCTCTAGTCGCCCATGAGGTGGACACTGTTCTGATAAAATGAGCTCTAATGATGTCAGAGGAAGATTGATCTTCTGCTAAATATGCTAGATCTATCATGGATCTGATCCAACTAGCCATGATGGATTCGGAAGCTGTCCTGCCTCTGTTTACACCCCAAACTGGACAAACAGACTGGAGTCTAAACTCCAGTTCCGCGTGGCTTCCAAGAAGGCCAACACCACTCTGCGGACATCAAGATGATGAAGATCTTGCTCCTTCTGATTTCTTGGCTCTTCACAGAAGGAGGGTAGGACAACCTCATGGGTCAAGTTTGCTGTCGAGACTACTTTAGGGGACAAGGCCGGATCCAATTTAAGGATGACATAATCGTGTCTAAGCTGCATATACGGATCAATGATGGAGAGTGCTTGAATTTCTCCCAGTCTCTCAGCCATAGTTATGTCCACTAAAAAGATGGTCCTAAGAGTCAGGTGTTTGATCTCCAACTCCTGCACAGGTCCAAAGGAAGGAATGCTTAGGACCCTCAGGACCAGATCTAAACCCCACAGAGGGGAAGACATTCTTCTGGTGAGTCTATGCCTCTGGATTGCCTTTGTAGCCCTGTTCACCCATGGATGTGAGGACAGAGAAATGTCGAAGAAGGCACTTAATGCAGCAATATATACCTTCAGGGTACTTGGTCTAGGACCTTGGTCGAAACCCGCCTGTAAGAAGTCTAGAATCGTAGGGATATCTGGTTGAGAGAGATCCACTGATCAGACAGAAGGTCTTCCATACCTTTTATATATATATATAGTCTGAGTTAGAGGGTTTTATTTCAGTGGCAGGATGACTGGTTTCTCTAAAGCCAGATGACTTAGTAGGGAAAACCAGTTTCTCTTCTGCCAGAATGGAATGATTCCTATTACCTATTGTACGGTCCTCCTGGATCTTCTTCAGGACCCTTGGAATCATGGTAATAGGTGGAAAGGCATATGCTGGACTGTCTCCCCAATACTGTGAGAGAGCGTCCACAGCCAACGACTTGTCTCCTGGGTCTAGAGAGAAGACGTATCTCATCCTCGCATTCTTCCTGGAGGCGAATAGATGTAGATAAGGATCACCTTCTTTTCCAGGCACATCTGATGTTTGTCCGTCACTGCCCAGACGGATTTCTGCAGGGGTCTGGAAAGAAACTGGGCCCATCTGACACAGATGATACATGATGTCACGACACCCAGGATACTCTTTGCATCTTGGATCAATGGTCTCTTCTAGAAGGAAAGAAACCTCTGAGGTATAGACGCTATCTTCTCCTCTGGAAGGTAGGACGTTCTTGTTCTTAACTTATGAAGGACTTCTAAGAAGTCTTTGGAAGTGTTCGAGATGAGATTCGACTTTTCCCTGTTCAGGATCAAAGAGCTAGGTTACTGCATGCTGACATTATAAAGGTATCAAATAGCTGCTCACTTATATTTGGTATTAGATTTGCCCATGATTTACTATTTGTGCTCCCTACTCCTAGTTTGGTTATCAATAATAGGTTCTTTGTGGCCATATCTATTTTTAGGATACTGTATGTACTAGATCTTGTAGGTAGCTGCTGTATTTAAATGGAATTGATTGGCTAAATATATGTTTATTTAATTTTTTCAGCAATTGATTACTGTTACCTGATACTACATATTTATATCATTGTCAGCTGTAGGATTTTCAATTTCCCTTGTGGAGACACTGCTCTTGTGATTTTATTATATCAGTCTGAATTTTATATTTTTCACCAATAAAGTATTTATTTTTTAGCGTATTTATAGTGTATTTTTTTCTGGGGAGGGGGTGTAGTTCCCAAAATGTGGTCAATTGTGGGGGTTACACTGGTTATACACATCAGGGACTCTCCAAATGAGACATGGTATCCGCTAACAATTCCAGAAAATTTGCCATTCAAAAGTCAAAGGGCACTCCTTCCCAGTGGCGTAACTTCAGGCCTCGGGGCCCCGATGCAAAAGCTCCAACGGGGCCCCCAATTATTGCAATCTTTAGTAGTATTAGTCTTTTTCTATGGGCCAAAGTGACTTTTGGGGCCCCCCTAGGCTGCAGGGCCCGGGGGCAACCCCTGCACCTATTGTAGTTACGCCCCTGCTCCTTCCGAGCACCCAAACAGCATACGCAAGAGAAATTGCACAACAAACTGTAAGGTCCAATTTCTCCTGTAAAGGGCCTGTCACACGCGTCAATATCGCCTGCACGATATCGGCTGCACGTGACGTTGCAGCGATATTGACGCGTGTGACATACTGATATACGTGATATATGTTGATGATCGCCAGGTTTTAGAATCAGTCCTAAAACCTGGCGATTGTCGCCCGGTGGACACGCAGCATCGCTGCGTGTGACACCGGGAGTAGCGATATTCCAGCTCCCAGCGCCTCTCACAAGCGCTGGGAGCTGGTAACTAAGGTAAACTGCGGGTATCTAGGCAGCGCGCGCTGCCTAGATACCCGACGTGTACCTTAGTTACCAGCCTCCTCCGCTCACCGGCTGGTATCTAAGGTACCAGCGGGTAACCTTAGATACCAGCCGGTGAGCGGAGGAGGCTGGTAACTAAGGTACACGTCGGGTATCTAGGCAGCGCGCGCTGCCTAGATACCCGCAGTTTACCTTGGAGACCAGCCTGCTCCCGCTTCCAGCAGCCTGGCAGCGGGAGCAAGACATCGTGGAAACGATATTTAAATCGTTTCCACGATGTTTCTGGTCCATTGATCTCTGGTGAGTCTCTCTGTGTGACAGCTCACCAGCGATCAGCCGTCAATGTCGTCAGCGATCATCTCACTGACGACATTGACACGTGTGACAGGCCCTTTACACTTGTGAAATTGCAATATTTGAGGCTAAAGTAAACATTTTTGTTGTAAAAAGGAATTTTCATTTTTTTCCTTCCACATTGCTTTAGTTCCTGTGAAGCACCTGAAGGGTTAATAAACGTCTTGAATGTGTTTTGAGCAGTCTGAAGGGTGCAGTTTTTAGAATGGTGTCACTTTTGGGTGTTTTCTGTCATGTAGGCCCCTCAAAGTCACTTCAAATGTGATGTGGTCACTAAAAACAAAATGGTTTTGTAAGATTTGTTGTAGAAATGAGAGATTGATGATAAACTTTGAACCCTTCTAACTTCCTAACAAAAAAAATGTTTTAAAAATTGTGCTGATGTAAAGTAGACATGTGGGAAATGTTATTAACTATTTTATGTGATATAACTCTCTGGTGGTTTAGTGGTATTAAAATTCAAAGTTTGAACATTGCAACATTTTTGCAGAATTTCTAATTTTTTCACAAAAAATCTTGGAATCACTGGGGTCCATTGAAGCGTTCCAGAACTGTACCTCAAAAGTAACACTGGCCATGGTTGATAAAAAAAATGGCCTTGTCATGAGACTCAAAACAGGCTGAATGGTAAAGGGTTAAAATAGATTTCGGGGATCGTTGTGGGTGTTCATAAACTTGATCTTTGGTGTACTCATGCATGTCTCACTCCAATTTGTGTTTTTTTGTTTGTTTTTTTAATTTCCATTATTATTTTCCCCTGCGTTTGTAATTTTGGTATTGGTTTTAAGTAAAAAATGATTATTCAGATGGAACTCTCTCTTAGTTCCTTTTTGTTTTTCTCAATGTCCCTTTGTAGATTTTTATGTTCTTTTTCTTCTTGTATAAAAGTAAAAAATTTCATTGAATAGTATCTCATTGGTGATTTTTTTTAAATACATAAGGCTGCCTTCAGACTTGCAGATGCCTCCGCAGCGTTTTGCAGAGGCATCTGCAAGTATCTGCATGCAGACCGCGGCCTCTATGTTTATAATGGAGCGCACGGCGGTCTGCAGATGCTTGCAGACCGCCGTGCGCTCTCATTGCCCGCCATTAGTGATCTGTGCGCAGGCGGATGCCTGCGCACAAATCACACACTCTCGCCCGCACCAGGGACGCAACATCTCGCGTCCCTGGTGCGGACGAGAGTGTGTGATCTGTACGCAGGCATCCGCCTGCGCACAGATCACTAATGGCGGGCAATGAGAGCGCACGGCGGTCTGCAAGCATCTGCAGACCGCCGTGCGCTCCATTATAAACATAGGGGCCGCGGTCTGCATGCAGATACTTGCAGATGCCTCTGCAAAACGCTGCGGAGGCATCTGCAAGTCTGAAGGCAGCCTAAGTCCCTTTGAATTTTTTTCCCCTATCTAGCTCTCAAGTGATCTTAAGATGCTGTTTTCCTTCATCATCTTTGATTGTAATTCATCCACTTGACTTTCAGAGGCCAGATTGTGTTTTTTTCCAGGGAGAATGAAAACAGCACAAAGTAATCTAATTGTTATTTTCATATAATTGGGTCACTTCAACTTTTAATTATTTTAATTATCCTATCTTATTTTTCCATAAAAATGGTTTATACTATAGTGATTATAAAGGTTTTATTTAGTATATTCAACTTATTTTATTTGGCAAACGTTCACTTGTTTTATATATTTAAAGGGACTCTTTCAGGTCATTTTTAAGTATAATACTAATAGTACCCTTGAATGGTGGTGCTCAGGCATACCTTTCAGAATATGTAAAATCATTGCTGTACCCAGTGTAGTTTTCTTGCTATAAGCATCTTCACACCCTGTAAAAGTAACTATCATGACTCCAGAGCAGTTAGAGTCACAGTTTGTATGTGGTATTTAAATAACCATGCCTATCCAAGCTGGTATTCTGCCCCTCCACTCTGCTGATGTTACACTGAATCTCAGGCTTCTGCAGGCTGCTGGGGAGGGGGTTGAGAGGGGGGAGGTGTTTAGTGCTACACCTCTTGTGGTAACATCACTACAGTCTGTGCTATCTGTAAAAGATTTCTGTTTATATGAACATTGGGTTTCCTGCATACATGTAATGTGTGTAACTGCTGAGCAAATGATTAAATATTCATATAAACACAAAGAAATATCTCCAGAACTCATAACACACCACAAATGCCTCAGATCTGTTAAGATCACACACCTCCTCCCCCTTCTTTCTCCTCTGTTTGCAATGAGTCACTCAGCATAAAAGCAAGAGGAGGGGGCATGGCAGTGTAGTGATACATGAATTTTCATTCTTTGGGGAGGGGGCAGCAGAGAACTCGCTGTCATTTACAGATGGAATTGGTCTTTTATTTTGAAGTTTACACAGGATAGGAGGTTGGCATAAGTAATAGAAATACATGAATAGAGAGTGATCCGCCGACTGGGGCCGTGGGGTACTCAGAACCGGGCCCTGTCATCATCATCTGGGGCTGCAGGATGTCATCGTGCCATGACTCGGCTCTGTGGTAACGGGCAGTCAATAAAAGGGAAAAACAGTTTTTGGGATTATCGTGACGCCACCCATGGTACGCGGCTATGGGTAGCCACCACTGCAATTGGGACCTCTGGGAAAGATGGGGGTAGCAGCAAGGATGTTAAGCCCTCCACGGGTAGGGCTGGTCCCCAGGGCAACCGTGAAGTCAGTGGGTATGGTGGGGTGCAGCGTTCACAGTTTCTGGCAGCCTCCTGCTGCTGGGTCACAGCATCAGTGTATCTCCTCTCAGGCGCAAGAACTCAGTCTCAAACAGTGTCAAGCTTTAACTTTCCTTACGCGACAGTTGGTACAGCTTACACAGTTCAGCAGCGGCTCCAGTGTGGTTTCAGCAGCCAGGATGGTTTATCTGTGACTCCCCCTTTCTAGCTACAGTCCAGCAGTCATGGGCTGGCTTTCTGGGTCCCCTAGCCCTAATACGACGGCCTTCCTTTCACTGCATCGGAGGTTGGGTTTCGGGAGATAAATAGCCCTCACCTCATCCTGCCACTTCAGCAGAGCCGGCACTCTGGTTCCGGCCCAGTCCACCAATGTCTCCGCTATCTCGGGCACACCTGAACTCCTTCTGTCTTTCACCACGGTTCACAGCCTTGGACCCGGGCAAGCCCCATAGTGGCACAAGCCCCCAGGTCCGGGTTCTCTCTCCTCGACTTCACTTGGCTGATAGAACTTGACAAAACTGACTCTTCTCACTCTCCTCTCTAATAATTCTACACTCTGACTTTAACCCTTTGGAGTTGCGTGTCAGTCCTTTTTGTTGTGTTGCTACCTCCCCTAACCAGGTCCTTCTCTAAGTTTCCACCCTCCACCTGGCTCCTCCCACTATCTCGTTGCTGGACATAGAGTACCTAGACTTAGGATCGGGAGTGTGTTGGGTGTTTGTGTGGGGAGACCGACTTACCAATCCGGCTGCTGCGCAATCTCGTGGTGACTGGTTTGCAGGGGCACCACACTCCCCTGAGCAAAGGATAGCACGTCCGCATGCTAGGACCTGGTTTGGTGGTATGCAAAGCTCAAATATATTTTTTATGCATTCAACAGTAATATTAACATATTTACATCAGTGTTTCTTTTTCTTCCTGAACAAGAGGCTCGTGGCTTAAAAGTTATGTAACAAAAACTAACTTACTATTTCTACAGGGCATGAGGGTGAAAAAGTACAAAACAGTTCAAGCAGTTCGTTGATTGTCTCATCACTACTGTCTCTTTAGTCTTCGGGAACGCACCACAAGAAAAATCCATTGCAAGCCCTGGGTGTGACGATAGGGACTAATCTGACTGGCACTTTGGCCACGCCAGTAGGTTTTTAAGCAACGCGGTCACAAGTGCAAGTGTTCCTTTTTAAGCATACGCAGTTCAAAGCACACATTATCATCATAAAAGCATTCAATAAAACCAATAGGGAGCACACCTAAGCGAGCTCAACAATGTACGACTCAAGTCCTGATCGTACGCACAGTCCGAGATCATAATGACTGTGACCGGGGTTATCTATGATGGCCAGGACGTCTCACCCAGGTTGTGCTCCCTCCATGTGTAGGAATAGTTCCACTCCGGGGTTTTGAAGTGGTTTTACCTCCAGGAATGGAAAGTGTTAAAAGGGAAACAGGAACCCTGGGTGTGATCCTTAGTGAGGGAGTGAGCACAACTCCCTAGGCTCAGATCCTTGTGGCTTGATCCTGGAAATTCATGAGCATAGTGAGTGGCCCAGGAGGCCCGGGAAGTAAGAGGAACAGGCAACTCCGGCTGCGTCCCGGAACCCGAGGTCTGTGATTTATTGGACTTGTGTTGCAATAAACGTTTTTGTGTGAACCCTGGTGCCTGGATCCCGTGTCTGCATCTGTGCAACCGGCAATGCTACCTCACATATGGTGGAGAATGCGGGCATTGCACTATTAAGATAATTTCTTTATTTAGTTAATACTAAAAACAGTCAGTAGTGTGAGTGTACCCTACACCTGTATCTGGTAAAACTGAACAGTTGTGGATGGAGGGACCTGTAATCCTATCCTTCTCCTATCAGCTGTCCCTGCCTCGCTACGGAGATTTAGACACGTAACTTATCCGGTGTCCCCGTTTCTCGGCGGCTCGCCCTGGTGTCTCTGTATTTCCACTAGGGTTGTTTCCTACCATTGGAGGTTCTATACCGGTCTAGGTGTTATCCTAAGAAGGCCTGGGTCGACCCCCATTGCCCTCCCTGTGTGTGTACTTTACTTGCTGATCTGGTATGGAGAGGTGCTGTGTTCCTGGGTATGTGGTTATGCCAATTATGGCCAACTACCAGACTATAGTAAGACCTATGGCTCCCGTAGATCAAAAACACACTGTTCCAGTAGACAGCGTGCAATAGTAGGGGGACCACACTGATCAACAGATCACACCCTATTTGGCGTCTAATTCGTATTACATATAGTATACCCACTCCCAATAGGCACCTCCCCTCCTCCTATATGTATATATATATACACTGTAAACTCTGCCTCCTTAGTAATATGGCAACACAGGTTTAGTGACTAACACATATCCCAGATAAATCAGATAACTTTTCCAAGGCAGATATGAGTCGTTATTTTACTTATCTGATGCACATAGATGGTATGCCAGTCCCAGTCTTAGTCATATCGATCTCTCGACGTGTTTCTGCCCGCCAGTAATGCTGGGCATCCTCAGGAGTGACTGTGCTGTTCAGATACCAGGTGACCTCATCCACGTCACCGGGGGCGTTGTGAGAGGTGGTAAGATATCCTCCCTTTCTTTCCACATTGGTGTCAGCGTCACCGGGCGCCTCCTGGAGCTCCCTTATATCTGTGGTGCCTCCTATGAGTGATGCCAGGTGTGTCAGGGTTCTCCTCAGCGTCAGAGGCGCTACTTCCGGTTCCGCGCTCCGAAACTGGAAGTGCGTCATCCGACATGCTGGGCAGTGCTATTCCGGTTTGCTTTCCACCCGGCTGCACATGTGACTTCCGGTGTGCGTTCCACACACCGGAAGTACGTCATTTAGATCGGATTTCGGCCTGCCCCTCTTCCCTGAGAGTAATACAGGAAAGTGCAGCGGCATTAAAGGTCCGCCAGCACTTCCTGTACTCCCAGTATATGGTTCAATCTAATAACATAATGGAAGTGGGATTTATGATACTGCCCAATATCTATAGGTACCTAATACCCTACGTAGATAAGGAGAGGAGACATCCTACTATAAGCAATTGTATTATTATATATAGAAAAAGGTGTAGAATCCGGTGCCACAAAATTCCTTTTTATTTTCAAAAGTTTTAAAAATCACACATGCTCCAGAGGAGCTCCTGGACGCGTTTCGTGGGTCTAGCCCACTTAATCGTCAGTACAATGGCAATACAGACAAAAAGAATATATACAATTTAAAAGCAAAAAACAGCCCCCTCTCGCATGTGTGACAAATATACATCAATTACTTCTAACCAATCACATACCTGCAGGTTCTAAAAGAGTTAAAGGGAAAAATATGTGGGGAAGAAGAGGGGGAGGGGAGGAAAAGAGAAAGAGAGGAAAAAGAGCTGATAACAGAAAGTAAAAGAGAAAAAAAAAAATAATAATATATAAAAAAAAATAGAGAAGGAATGAAGGGGAGGGAAAGGGAGGAAAAGAGCTGATAACAGAAAGTAAAAGAGAGAAAAAAAAAAAATATATAAAAAAAAATAGAGAAGGAATGAAGGGGAGGGAAAGAGGAAAAGAGCTGATAACAGAAGGTAATATATAAAAAAATAGAGAAGGAATGAAGGGGAAGGAAAGGGAGGAAAAGAGCTGATAACAGAAGGTAAAAGAGAAAAAAACAAAACAAAAAAAAAAAATATATATATATATATAATAGAGAAGGAATGAAGGGGAGGGAAAGGGAGGAAAAGAGCTGATAACAGAAAGTAAAAGAGAGAGAGAGAAAAAAAAAATATAATAGAGAAGGAATGAAGGGGAGGGAAAGAGAGGAAAAGAGCTGATAACAGAAAGTAAAAGAGAGAGAAAAAAAAATAAAATAAAAAATATAATAGAGAAGGAATGAAGGGGAAGGAAAGAGAGGAAAAGAGCTGATAACAGAAGGTAAAAGAGAAAAAAATATATATATATATATATAATAGAGAAGGAATGAAGGGGAGGGAAAGGGAGGAAAAGAGCTGATAACAGAAAGTAAAAGAGAGAAAAAAAAAAAATATAATAGAGAAGGAATGAAGGGGAGGGAAAGGGAGGAAAAGAGCTGATAACAGAAAGTAAAAGAGAGAAAAAAAAATATATAATAGAGAAGGAATGAAGGGGAGGGAAAGAGAGGAAAAGAGCTGATAACAGAAAGTAAAAGAGAGAGAAAAAAAAAAAAATAAAAAGAGAGGAGAGAGGGGGGGGGGGGAGAAGAAAAAAGCAAAGAACTGATATATTAGTAATGCAATTACATGGTAAACATTACAGGTGTAGAAATCAAAAGATAACCACAACAAAGATCTTTCTTTCTTATTGTAAGTCACCAACTACAAGGCTATTACATTTTAGAAATAGTATATTCCAAGAGAAAAGGTATAATCCTCCAACCACATAACAGTAGGGGGATCCCACTAAGATTTCATTCACAGAATACATAAACATATACCTCCTTTCCCAATGGATTATTCATACATTATGTATAGCCATCGTATTGCAAGTGCACTCAATATGTATTATACAAAGGAGCAAATACCATAAAAGAGACATAGGGTGCAGGATCAATAAAAGTATAACAAATCTGATCTATAGTTCAGACCCTGTGGAATCCGTGCATCAAGCCGCAGGATCCATAATTTTTCCTGGTTATGTAGTGCTTTCTCCCAATTACCCCCCCTATATGGACGGGGTATCCTCTCTATGCCTCTGATCTTTAAAGTTTTAAGGTCCCCTGCATGGAAATCCCTAAAATGGCGTGATAAACCTGACAAGCCCGTTCTATTGGCCTTTGAATTGGGGTTTGCCCCTGTAATGTGCTCCCTACGTAGATAAGGAGAGGAGACATCCTACTATAAGCAATTGTTTTATTATATATAGCTTTTTCCTTGAGTGGAACTAATGTGCTCTGACCTCTGTTCCCCCACAGCCCATATAAAGCAAGCAGACCCCACTTACTTTAACACCCTCTTTCACCCCAGGCCTCTAGAGGGAGCTCCACTGGTTGACTTAAGCCAGTTTCCCCTATAAATACGGGTCCTGGAGGGAGAAACGGCGGAGTGTGCAGTCACTTTAGAATTGTGAACAGCTAGGAGAGCTGACCTGGTACTGGTGCCACACTAGGCCCATACCAGCACACCCATGAAGTGGTAGACCCTCGCAACAGGGGTCATAGGAGCAGGAGGCAAATACAGAAGAGGGGCAGAGGAGTTACTTAGGCTCACCCTAACAATCCAGCCACTGGGTCCAAGTTGCAGGAGCCATAGCGCAGGCTGCAGAGAAACCAGCACCCCAACAAGGGAGTTTAGCTCCCTGGACACCTGAAGCACCACCAAATGAGAGCCCAGAGTCGAGCGCTCGACAATAATCCTTTATAGTGCCCTCAGTGCAGCAAACTCAGGTGTAACAAGTCACACCAGAACGTGCAACCCCGGTTTGGTAGGATTCCATGTCCACCAAATCCTGTTAGAAACTACATACATCAGGAAGCCTATACCACTGCTTGCTGTGGAACCTCCAGGAGTGTCTACTTCATCACCTGGTTGAGTGTGCCTAATAACACCAGTAAAAGGTACAGAAAAGACTTTATGTGTTTGTGCATTCTTCCCGGATTAACACTTAAAACGACTGAGCTGCCGTATTCCATCCAGTGCAGCTCCTGGCCCTAGGGACCCCTGCTCATCCTGTGGAGAGCATCCCATCTAGCTGCCGCACATCCCCCGGAGGCCCAAGCAGCACCGGTGCCATCACCGGACTCCCACAGGTGGCGTCACGACAATCAAGACTTTATTCCAAAATCCGTAACCCCTTTTATTTGACCACCGGGCCCCACAGCTACAGGCGCGGAACCGTGACAAGTGAAGCATCGCCTGAGACCTGAGAACCCGGTAACGGTGAGTCAGAGTGCCTGGCCATCAAGTGGGCCTTGGAGTCCCTACGCTATTACCTGTTGGGATGGCAATTTCGCCTAGTGACGGACCACTCCCCGCTGGTCTGGATGAGGTCCGCCAAGAAACGGAATGCCCGGGTCACCCAGTGGTTCCTTTCCCTGCAGAACTTCCGGTTTATGGTTGAGCACCGGGCCGGGCGGTTGCAGGGCAACGCCGATGCTTTGTCTCGGGGCCCGTGTTTGGTGGCTAGAGTTCAATCCCGCTTGCTTGAACTGAGGGGGAAGTTGTGTGAGACTGTGACCGGGGTTATCTATGATGGCCGATACGTCTCACCCAGGTTGTGCTCCTTCCATGTGTAGGAATAGTTCCACTTCGGGGTTTTGAAGTGGTTTTACCTCCAAGAACGGAAAGTGTTAAAAGGGAAACAGGAACCCTGGGTGTGGTCCCTAGTGAGGGAGTGAGCACAACTCCCTAGGCTCAGACAGAGAAGGAGCGTGAGCCAGACACAGATCCTTGTGGCTTGATCCTGGAAATTCATGAGCATAGTGAGTGGCCCAGGAGGCCCGGGAAGTAAGAGGAACAGGCAACTCCGGCTGCGTCCCGGAACCCGAGGTCTGTGATATCTTGTACTTGTGTTGCAATAAACGTTTTTGTGTGAACCCTGGTGCCTGGATCCCGTGTCTGCGTCTGTGCAACCAGCAACGCTAACTCACAATATTCATTTTGCAAACAGGGGTTAAACATACTATAAGAAAGTTGGTGGAAAACAAAAGGGAAACACTGTTCAAAACAAGTTCGTTGCCTGTCCGGGCATTACGGTTGCTGCCAAGGCAGCACAGCTTGTCCCGCTCAGGTCACAAATGGGGCTGGTGGTGAATACTCCATCACCAGGGTCTGCGTTCCATGGTCCCATGTTGTTGGTGATTCCGGAACGGGGGCTGGCGTTGGTTCTTCCCCTGGCCTCACTTGGTGGACATAGAGGGCATAGGGTCCCCGCTCTCCCTCCTGGCGCACATACGTGACCCTATCTCCGGGTTTGAAGTCCCATCCCGGGTGGCCTAAGGGCAGGTGAGACTCCACATCAGTTCGGGACGCAAAAAGGTCTCTACCCACTCAGGGTTTCCATATGAAGCCCCAGCCCTTCCTGAGGTGAAAGGCGACGACTGTCCCTTCCCAATGTGGGGCCTGGTGATTGGACTGGTCTATACAGGCTTCCATCTTAGCCCGGATCTGCCGCTCAACTCCTGCTGGACCCTCCGTTTTGCTTCCTCAGCCTCCCACTGGCGATCCACCAGCGCAGGAACTCATCCCGGGTGATGACCTCCACTTGCTCTCGGCCCGCCACCACCTCCCCCGGGAATCCTATCATGTCCTCTCCGGGGTTCTCCCACCAGTACCACATCTCTTCCCTGTGGGCCACTTGGCCTGGCGGCTCTGGGGTCAGGAGTTCAGCTAAGTCCTCCACGGGGGCTGGGGTGTCCTCCCAGGTCTGGCTGGTGTCTGCAGGACCAGGGCTAAGGGGGCCAAGGGAGTCTACAGGGATCAGAAACTCTCCTTGGGGCAGTGGGGCGGCTGGTGTACCTGCTCTGGAAACGGGCTCCATCTCTTCCTCTGCGATGGTCAGACAGGCTCGCTCCAGTCAATGGCTCAACTCTTCCACCTCCTGCTCCGGAAAACAATGTCCTCCTGCAGTTGGCCGGCCTCTGGGGAACCAGGGCAGTCCACACTTCCCACCCTGCATTCCGCCATTGCCGGTATTTCAGCCTCTCGCAGCTTCTAGCCACCCTCTCGGCTCCTCGTCCTGTTCTCTCCTTTTACTCCCTCCCTTCGTTGGTGTCACCCTTCTTCTTCGTCGTTGGCTGCCACACCCACGGGTGGGATTATACAGTCTCTGGAGCCGCTCTCCCGATTGTTGGAGAATGGAAAGGGTGTGGGTAACTTTTCGCACCTAGTGCTGGCCTGGCCCACGATGAGGGGCTGCAGCACGATCCCCTGCCAGCACATAGTCTCAATCCCTCAGGGCCCCCATTGATTAGGCCTAAAAACAGTCTCGTAGGTACACAAGACCCGGTTCCACCAGGTCGGTAGATCCTGTTCGTGACGCCAGGTTGATCTGCCCACCGGGGCCGTGGGGTACTCAGAACCGGGCCCTGTTGTCGTTTGGGGCTGCAGGATGTCAGTGTCATGACCCGGCTCTGTGGTCCCAGGTGGTCAATAAAAGGAGAAAACAGTTTTTGGGATTATCATGATGCCACCCATGGTACGCGGCTATGGGTAGCTGCCGCTGCAATTGGGACCTCTGAGGATGATGGGGTAGCAGCAAGGATGTTAAGCCCTCCACGGGTAGGGCTGGTCCCTAGGGCAACCTTGAAGTGAGTGGGTATGGCTGGGTGCAGCGTTCACAGTTACTGGCAATGTCCTGCTGCCAGGTCACAGCATCAGTGTATCTCCTCTCAGGCGCAAAAAACTCAGTCTTAAACAGTGTCAAGCTTTATCCAGGTTTAACTTTCCTTACTCGACAGTTGGTACAGCTTACGCAGTTCAGCAGTGGCTCCGGTGTGGTTTCAGCAGCCGGGATGGTTTATCTAGAAGTTACCTCAGGGGAAATGGTGTATCAGTGTCCGCGCTGCTGAAATCCCAAGAAAACGATCCGGAAACCATATGTAGGTTGCATCAATCAAATCGAATATCCCTGAGGAAGACACTAGGACAGTGTTGAAACGCGTAGGAAAGGAATAAATGGATGATTGATGCAACCTACATATGGTTTCCGGATCGTTTTCTTGGGATTTCAGCAGCGCGGACACTGATACACCATTTCCCCTGAGGTAACTTCTGGATGATTCCCACGTGCATGTGGAAGGTGGAAGTCCTGCAGCAGCTGCATTTAATGCTAAATGCTTTTACACCAGTTGTGGGTCTCACAACTGTGCTAGGTGAGTGAATTCATACCCACCGCATACATTAGTGTCACTAGTGATAGGGCACTCTTGCGCCTCTTGTTCCCCCCCCTATTTTTTTTACTTTGGGATGGTTTATCTGTGACTCTCCCTTTCGTGTCTCTTTCGGGCCTGTTTGGTCTGTTCCGCATGCTAGCTATAATCCAGTGGTCATGGGCTTTCATGGGGTGGCTTTCTGGGTCCCCTAGCCCTAATACGTCAGCCTTCCTTTCACTGCACCGAAGGTTGGGTCTCGGGGCATAAAAACCCCGCACCCCGCCGGGGTTCATGGTTGGAGCATAAAGCTTCCCTGCCACTTCAACAGAGCTGATACTCTAGTTCCGGCCCAGTCCACCAGTGTCTCTGCTATCTCGGGCACACCTGAACTCCTTCTGTCTTTCACCACGGTTCACAGCCTTGGACCTGGCAAGCCCCAGAGTGGCACAGGCCACCGGGTCCAGGTTCTCTCTCCTCGACTTCTCTTGGCTGATGGGACTTGACAAAACTGACTCTTCTCACTCTCCTCTCTACTAACGCTACCTCTAAAGATACCGTCACACGCGGCAATATTGCTTGCAATTTCACTGGCACTTTGCTGGTTGCAGTGAAATCATGGACACATTGTTCCATTTGTACACGGCAACAAAGTAGAACAATGTGTCCATTATTTCACTGCAACCAGCACAGTGCCAGTGAAATTGCAAGCAATATTGCCGCGTGTGACGGTACCTTAACCCTTTGGTGTTGTGGGTCAGTCCTTTTTGTTGTGTTGGTACCTCCCCTAACCGGGTCCTTCTCTAACTTGCCACCCTCCACCTGGCTCCTCACACTATCCCGTTGCTGGACATAGAGTACCTAGAATTAGGATCAGGAGTGTGTTTGGTGTTTGTGTGGGGAGACTGACTTGCCAATCCCGGCTGCTGCGCCATCTAGTCGCCACCGGTCCACAGGGGCACCACAAGAGAGCTTAGAGAAAGGAATTAGAAGATGATATCAGTTACATTTGGATTTTTGACCCGACTGATTGGTGGCACCCCTGCGGACTGGTAGCCACAGAGAAGTGCAGCAGCTGGAATAGTAAGCCATTCACCCCAACCCATAAGCACCCAACACATCCCCAAATTCATATACCTAGGACTTTATGCCAGGCAAGGGAGAAGTGGGGAAGAGCAGAGTGGTGGGTGGAGCTTAAGTGGCACCTTCAAGAGGGGGAGGAGCTACAGTTGTTTACCTCAGAGAGAGAGTGACAGTTAGTTAGAATGGAGTTGGAGCTGAAGGAGGGCTCATGACTGAGCTGTAGGAGACTGGAGGTGACTGAGAAACAACACCGGGACCCGGTGGCCGGTGACAACAGAGGCTGACCGGGTCTGTGATTACAGACATACTTGGGAGTCCCAGGTGAAAGACCGGCTTACGGAATCACTAAGGGACTGGCTTGACGGACAGGGTACCGGCCCTGTAAAGTGGTTGAAGACTACAGTCCTGACCACAGATTAACAGGTGAGGTGAAGGGTCTCTATGCCCGGATCCTAACAGACCAAAGAAAACCCAGGAAAGGCCTCATATCGGATTTTGGGGTCAGAGAGAGAGAGGATCCCCTGAGAAGTCCGCGACTGCTGGCCCTGAGGTAGAGGTCAAGAGAGAGAGAGACCCAGAAAGGCTTAAAGAAAAGGGGGGCTTTGATGAACCAGACCAGCTGCTGACCGACTACCAGTGCGCTCACTGTCAGAAAATACCGTGACTGTGTGAAAATAAGAGCAGTGAGTAAAGCATCCGGTTAAACCTGAAGAATTGTGTGAGAGTCTTTATTAAAGGTTTATGGCTGAGGAGACCAGCATCTGAGTAGAGGTCGAGCCTGAGAGATCTGGAGAACACCGGTCAGTTTTAAGTGCACTCCCATCATCACCTCACCACAACTACACCAACTAACAACTATTATCACTGTCCCAGTGATCATCCTAGCCCTACCTGTGGAGGGCTTATCACCCAGCTACATCTCATCATCATCCCCTAGAGCTGAGACAAGCAGCGACGGTCATATCTGGCCACATCCCAGAGGTGGCATCACTGACAAACTCTTATTTGTATTTTTAGTTTTTCCCTTTTTAATTGCGGTCCCTCCAGGGCCATGGAACTGGTCCACGGCCAACACCGTGACATCCCCCTGTAAGCAGAGAATAAGGACTAGTCCTGAGTAACCCAAGTACGGTTTTGCCAGTTGCGGCAGATGCGGCAGTTGCGGCCGCGAAAAAAACGCTGCTGACCGCGCTTTTTTGCAGCTGCAAGTGCCGCATCTGCCACAACCGGCAAAACCGCACTTATTGCACCCGACCGCAAGCCCCATAAACAATGCATGGGGCTTGCCGGATCGTTGATGGCGCAAGTGCAGCCGTTAGGCGGAAGATGCGGTTATTCTGCTGCATCTGCTTCATTTTTTCAAAAACGCCAGTGTGAAAGGGGCATAAGTTTGGTGTCAAAGAAATCGTATCGACCTTAAGAGGCATGCTACCTGGTTACATTTACCATATGCTGAATGCCTTAAAAACAAAATGGTAGAATTATTTACAACACTCAACATTTCACTAGGAATTGTTTCCCATTTTTCAGTACATGATAGTAGAATAACCAAAATAAAGCAACCACCTTTATCTACTCCTTTACTGCAGTTTGCAAGTGTTTATACAGTATTGTCTACTGACTCCCCTGGAATATCCCCAAAAGACTAGATTACTTACCGCAATTGTGTTTTATTGAGTCCACAACAGTACCCACTTGAGAAAGGGGATCCGCCCATCAGGACAGGAAACCTACAAATAAAAAGGGGCGGTCTCCCTCGCCTCCTCAGTTTTTTTTTTTTTCAGGGCATGAACCGCATAGTTAGATAATCGTCATAACATCAAGTAATATACATTCAATATAACCACCACGAATAGTGAAACATAAGCAAGCACACCAGAATCTGTGTAAAGAAAGGGAGGGAAGTGAGTGGGTGCTGTCGTAGATTCCATAAAACACAATCACCGGTAACTAATCTAGTCTTTTCTTCTCGCCACTACAACACCTACTTGAGAGATTTTCAGAGAACTAACACCTGGAGGGGACCACCGAATTGAGGACAGGTCTCTCGAAAACCAAGTCAGAGTCAGAAGACAAGTCTAGTCTATAGTGGTTGTAAAAGGTAGATGGTGAAGACCATGTTCCTGCCTTACATATTTTATCGATTGAGATGGCTGCCCTCTTGGCCCAGGAAGAAGCCATGGCCCATGCTCCAACTGCGGCCCTGTGGTCACGTGGGGCTGCTCATTATCTCCTGTAATATGCACTGCATCCTGCTGTCAATCACCAGTGAGAGCAGCGCATATTACAGGGGCGCAATGAAAGCATGGAAAGCACTGACTATCCCTGGGAGGACAAGCATACTCACCGCTCTACTCGCTCCCTGCCGTCCGCACCATCCCTGCTGTCTTTGCCGGCATCTGGGTCCTGTGAGCGTCACTGCAGAGTGACATCATCACCTGCGCACTGCTCACAGGATTGGATGCCGTGCACAGCACAGAGAGCGGGGATAGCGTAGACGGCAGGGAGTGAGGAGAGGGGTGAGTATGATCGTTTATTATTTTAAGTGTGCGACAGCATGGGGGACGGTGCCAGCATGGAGGACAAAGCCAGCATGGGGGACAGAGCCAGTAGGGGGGACAGTGTCAGCAGGGGGAACAGTGCCAGCATGAGGAACAGTGCCAGCAGGGGGGTCAGTGCCATCATGGGGGACAGCGCCGGCAGGGGGGTCAGTGCCAGCATAGGGATAGTGCCAGCATCGGGGACAGTGCCAGCATGGGGGACAAAGCCAGCATGGGAGACAGTGCCAGCATTGGGGGGACAGTGCCAACATGGAGGGACAGTGTGCCAACATGGGGGACAGTGCCAGCATGGGGGGAAAGTGTACCAGCATGGGGGACTGTGCCAGGATGGGGGGACAGTGTGCCAACATGAAGGGTATCCCTCCACTGGCTCCCAATTCACCAGCGTATCCAATTCAAACTACTAACATTGGCTTACAAAGCCATCCACAATCTGTCCCCCCCATATATCTCTGAACTAATCTCCCGATATCATCCAACTCGTAATTTTCGATCCTCCCAAGACCTCCTTCTTTCCTCCACACTTGTACGTTCTTCATCTAACCGCCTGCAAGACTTCGCCCGAGCATCCCCCATCCTCTGGAACTCTGACTCCAAGATGTTCTACTGTCCCCTACACTCAGAACCTTCAAGCGGAACCTGAAAACCCATCTCTTCAGAACAGCCTACAACCTGTATTGAGCACAGTGTCGCCTCAACACCACTGGACCCGGCGCTCCACCACCACTGGACCTGGCAATCCAGCACCACCCGAGCAGACCCAACCTACTGTCTCCCTCCCCATTGCCCTGTAGAATGTAAGCCCGCAAGGGTAGGGTCCTCTCTCCCCTCTGTATCAGTCTGTCACTTTGTTCATTATATTTGTATCTTGTCTGTATGCAACCCTTTCTCATGTACAGCACCATGGAATGAATGGTGCTCTATAAATAAATAATAATAATAATAATAATAAAAGGGTATGTGTACCAGCATGGAGGATTATATACCAGGATGGAGGACATACTAATTGTAAGATGGACACTGGCATTATACGGCGAACCCCATTTAACATTAAAAATGATATTTTCCTCTTTTCCTTCATCAAATGTGGGGGTGCGTTTTATAATCCGGTGCGTCTTATAAAACGAAAAATATGGTATGACCTAATGAGATTACACTAAGTATCCAGGCATTACATGTAATGTTTCCCCATTGTTGGGCAAAAAATGTCAACCTGCCACCCACCAGGAGATCAGGTCTAGCAGAATTTTTTGCCATCCTTTGAGGAGGAGCCTCCAAATAGGGCACCTTTTTGCTTGGTCTCCTTGGACTCCTACCGGTCTCGGTAGGACTTTCTCTGACCAAACTGACACCTCTTGAAGGCCCTCCTGTAGGATGGAACAGATGGATTAGGGAACCCTTTCTTTTTCTCTGCTGCTTTGGTTAGAATTTCATCCAGTACCTTGCCAAACAGGTACTCACCTTGAAATGGCAGTGTGCACAATTTGGATTTAGACTGTGCGTCCCCCTTCCAACCCTTGAGCCAAAGGGAACGGTGAGCAGAGTTTGTAAGGCCTGCTGACCTGGCCGCCAGCCGCAAGGAGTCTGTTGAGGCATCTGCACCTCGAATTAATGGGATAGATGACAACTTCTCCCTGGAAACACCCTTCTTAATTTGGTTTTCCAGTTGACCTACCCAAACCAACACAGATCTTGCTGTACGTGTGGCAGATATGATCGGTTTAAAGGCCCCTGTGCAAGACTCCCAGGAGCGTTTAAGTAGCATCTCTGCTTTACGATCTAATGGATCCAACAGCAGGCGGGAGTCTTCTACACGCAGGGTGGATTGCTTGGACATGGAAGCCACAGCAGCGTCAGCCTTCGGAACCTTAGACCAGGTCACCAAATCCTCATCATTGAAGGGGTATCTCTGCTTAGAGGATGAAGGAAGGGAGCCATGTATCTCCTGTTTGTCCTATTCCCTACGGACCAGATCTTTAATGGCTGCAATCACAGGGAAAGATAGTCTCTTTTTCTCAGAGAGTCCTGCAAACATTATATCTTGCATGGATTTGGACTCTTAAGTGTCTGTCACCCCCATAGTATTTCTTACAGACTTCACTAAGTTATCCATGCTTTCAATCAGAAAGCAGGATTTTCCCTCCTCATCAGACGATAATGATGATGATGGTGATTTTGAGGGGCTTGGAGATTTAGCCTGGTTGCTTTCTGAGGAAGAGGCACAGGGGGAAATGGCCTTTTTTGACTTTATGCTTTCTAGGGTGGATCACGTCCCTGAAGGGATGGAGTTCCTCCCTAATCATGGCACGTACATCCGTGGCTTTAACTGAGGACTCGGCAGCATCTGGGTTATACAAAGCTGACACAGTCGTTTAACATAAGTATCAGGAAGGGGCTGCAAGCACAGAGCACATTCCTTGTGTTTAAGATTTTTGGTTCTTTTAGCCTAAAGAGGGGTACATAGAAAGAAGGGGATCAGCTTAATAGGAGAGACCCATAACACTCACCCAGTGAAGCTTTTGTGGCACCCCATGGGTTAATGTGCCACAGTAACATCACACGGGTTCCTTCCCCACAACACACTGACTTACACTAGCACATCTGGGCCTGGAGGGGGAGCACAACCTGCTCTCTTATATACTCCAGGTCCACAGGAAGTAGCTCAGTGCAGCACGGAGCAGTGCTCTGAAGAGCAGAGTTAGTTCAGTACAGGCAGTACTGTGAAGAGGAGAGTGACTGCAGTGTAAAAGAAGCTGTGCCAAGCTTCTCTACAGTCTGCTCACTGATTCCAGGCCTAGTGAGGGTCTGAAGGAAGGAGAACTACAAGCAGGAAGACACCTCTGGGAGCTGGAGTGCCATCACCACTCGCCCCAAAAGAGCGCACAGAACGGACACTGGATCCGGCACTGTGTCTGGCACCCACAGCACAGTGAATCCAGGAGTAGTGGAGTCTCTAGACAGCCACAGTACCAGATCGAAGCAACACGGCGGGGTCAGCACAGCACAGAGGATTCAAGTTGCCTAGCCAAGTGGTACCAGCAGAACAGAGAGAGAGTGAGACAGTCCCAGCAGCTCAGCTAGACGCAGCAGCCAGGACGCACACACACAGCGCATGGTTACCTTTACCAAAAAAAAAAATCTGGACAACAAGGAAATGCTTTCACCACAGTAGATGCCACTAACACAATAAGAGCAACAAGAATGAAATTATCAAATTTTGATTGCCACAATGACCTTCCAAACGGAACCCCCACCCCCAAACTATAAAACAAAACTTTATTACATATTGTGATAAACATTTTGTTCACGTCCAAATTCATTCCCATTACTGCTTGAAGCACTGGGCCCCATATTTTCATAAGCAAAAGTGGGTGTCCTTGGCTGGTGGTATGCTGTGCGGGCAAGCCTATGGCCATCGTGACCTGCCCCAGCATCATTAATTGTTGCTCTCCAAGGTTGATAGAGTGACATCTGCTCTGGTTGGTGGCATAGTCGAGTTGATGTTGTCAATCTACCAGCTCGTGCATCGTCCAGTGCTAAATGTATGACTCTTTCCACAAGATTGCGCTGTTCCTCCTCCAGATGGCCTACCCGATCATGGACTAATTGTGCAATTGCCCAAACTTGCTCCTTCTGCTGTTGAAGCAGCAGCCTTTTGGATAAATTTCCCAGCTCAGAGGATTGAGATATTGGGGCCACTGATCTCCTTCTAGAGTGTCGCATGAACACAGGCTGTTGCTGGGCAGTAGCATTCCCGGATGACTCCTCCACCACTGTGTTTTCAGTTTGTGGATTAAGTATGGCTCCTGAAGCTTCACTGCTGGCCGGTTGCTGGTCCTCCTGTTAAACCAAAAACAAAGGAATACAAAGTTTGAGGATGGAATTTACACTTTGTCAAATTAACACTCCCAAAATAACACTATAGGCCAGCGTTACTGAATGAAGTTTTTGGCCACCCACAACATTAATCTCCAAACATGTTGAGGTGTACTTTACAAAAATGGCCAACACATATTTACAGAACACAAGTAGGTGTTGGTCATTATGTCAGTGGCCTGTTCCCAAAATTTACAGTGGACTAATATGTGCTTACATTACTCAAATCAATTACGCAAAAACTTTAATACTTTTCAAAACTAGTAAACAGGAACCTGCGGTATTTTGATAGGGGTCCAAACGTATCAGAGGCCTATGTTAGATATCAGAGACAACACAATGCAGTGTTACCTTCTTAGACATGATTATGAAGTTAGGTCATGAATGTAAGCGAGGTCAACGAAAGTGCCCTCATATGTTCCATGAAACTGCCATTCATGCTTACACAATTACAACAATGCAAGGTTGGGAGTAACGTGACCACCTTATTGTTTTTTTTTTAAAAAGCCTGTATTACGTTGAAGGTTATCCTTTTCAACATTAATATCTAAGGGTGCTAACATTTCGAACTTAAATGTTATAAAAATGCCACTGAGTGGCTAGAGTACAAAGTATAGCCACTTCACACCCAAACCCTTGATTCTATAATTTTCCAAAACATTGTTGGCTTGTTAAAAACTGCTCCAAAAACATGTTCCATTAAACCTTATCTGATGATAAAAATCTATTGTGATATAGTCAAAAAAGTTTACATCAGATGACATTGTTAACGTTACTTACATCAACTTGTACTTCATTTGGGCCAGATTCTTCATTTGTTGTTTGGGAAAAGCTCTCGCTCTCCATCATGGGCCTTGGGGTGGTTTGGCCTAATGTGAAGCAGAGCAGCTCATAATACTAAAGTTTAGGCACATAGACTGACTCTGTCCCATTTCCAGACCTCATGGAGTTCTTCACCTTCTCATTTTCCTTCTTGAACACAGTGCGCAATCGCTGAATTTTCTTAACAAATTCGATATTGATGTTCTCACCAACATGGTACTGCTGACAAACTTGCACCAGATCTTCATATGCTGCTGTTTTGATTATCTTGATGGAATAGTCTTTGCATGTAGTTTATCACACACACAGTCATGTGTCCTGTACATATCAATGAATGCCGTCAAAAAGGCTTTGGATGTGCCCATCTGTTGGTCAAAAAGAGTAAATTATTGCACATTGGAAAATAAAAAAAAATTTAAAAAAAAGGTACATGTAAAACCACCTACATTACAATATTGCATGTGCACTGTGCAATCAACCATTGGGAATCACATATCGTGGAAAAGTTATGGCCATTTCCAAGCAAGTTGGAGGTTGTAAAACATGAAAACAGGACACAACAGAGTATCACACATACCTTGAAGTCAGTAGTGACATGCACATACGCCTAGACCACAAGCAAAACGAGCACAACGCCCAGCAGGAACTCCAGTATGCTTTCTTCTGAACGCTAAAGAAATAAGCAGGTGCGTCATTACAAATTATCAATTGCTGTGCGTCCACCTGCGTACGGAACGCCCATTTAATGACGCACCAGTGAGAGGATTGGCTAATTTAGCCTTCAAAACATTACTTATTATTACACCTTGGTAATATGGAAATGTGAAGCAGCAGGTGGCATTGCATTAATGCACATTTCAAGACGCATGCAAAAAGCCTTGGGATTAATGAAGGAGAAACACCAGCGCAAGTGCGTTTAGGTTTAGGAAAAAGCCTATCTCCTAAGTAAAACATCCACTATACTTCTGAAATTTGTGCCCTGAAGCAATGTGAGCAGACAAGACCGTGAGTTGATTATTCCAATTATGCTATTTTAAAGGTTATTACTATAGTTGTGGGTAATGCAAGCTTGAACTTAGGAAGCATTCAGGGGAAGGAGTTGTTGCCCATAACAACAAGTACTTCACAGTTTAATGCACAATAACAAGTATATATACAGTATATAGGATATGCATATGATGCTATAATGCTTGTGTCTTTTGCCCACATGTAAAACCAAGCATCATTTATGTTTGTTTGAATAAGGCAATTCTTGCTTAGTTAAGGCCGCTTCTGCCTTGAATTTTCAGAAGCAACACATTTCCAAACAAGGGCTTCAGGAGATCCTGATGGTTTTTTCTACATTGCTTGGAGCAACGATTTGTGTGCAGCACACTGCTGACTTTACGGTACGTGTGAAACTATGTTGTGGCACTTTTGACATGTTTATTTTTCTAATTTAAATTAGGTATATGTATTTAATGTGAGATTGAACTTTTTGGAACTGTGTCTCTGAAGCTGCCTACTGTCTAACTATGAATTCAATGTTGCTATTTAAACAAATAAGAACAGTACTTACTCTATTTTAAAGATACTTTAGACATAAAATGATAATATCCTCCTTGTTTTTCCAAACAACAGTTCTTGAAAAGTAACACAAACATACACCATGAATGCAGCTGAGCAGATAGTTGTGGCTGCTGCATTGTTGGAGGAGGCTTCACACCTGGAGGAGAGTTCTGAGAGGCTGCGGAGGCGAAGGCGACGTTGCATGTGGTGTCGGGACTGGCTCCTTCAAAGGTCTAACCTGACTCACATGCGGCTGCTTCGTTGTGATCTGGCTGTTTGAGTGGGCTAAGACAAGGTCTGGGAACTTGCTATCAATCTTATGGAGACAGCAAAGTAGGTGAGGAAATTGTAGACACCTCCCTCCTCTCAGATATATGCAAATTTGCACTTCACTAAGAAAGTGGAGAAACTCCAGTGCCACATTTAAGCAGCTTCCTCAAAGCCATAATCGCTTTCCAACAAGCTTTTAATATGACAAAGGGATTTGTACCAGATCAGAACCCCAAACTACAGACGCTGCGTTTCGGGGTACCTGCCCTCATCAGTGTAGTGTGTGGGATATTCTGATCTGGCTGTGTGACTGGGCTAAGACAAGGTCTGGGAACTTGCTATCAACCTTATGGAGACAGCAAAGTAGGTGAGGAGATTGTAGCCACCTCCCTCCTCTCAGATATATGCAAATTTGCACTTCACTAAGGAAGTGGAGAAACTCCAGTGCCACATTTAAGCAGCTTCCTCAAAGTCATAATCACTTTCCAACAAGCTTTTAATATGAAAAAGGGATTTGTGCCAGATCAGAACCCCAAACTACAGACGCTGCGTTTCGGGGTACCTGCCCCTCCTCAGTGTAGTGTGTGGGATATTCTGATCTGGCTGTGTGAGTGGGCTAAGACAAGGTCTGGGAACTTGCTATCAACCTCATGGAGACAGCAAAGTAGGTGAGGACATTGTAGCCACCTCCCTCCTCTCAGATATATGCTAATGTGCACTTCACTAAAGAAGTGGAGAAACTCCAGTGCCACTTTTAAGCAGCTTCCTCAAAGTCATAATCGCTTTCCAACAAGCTTTTAATATGACAAAGAGATTTGTGCCAGATCAGAACCCCAAACTACTGACGCTGCGTTTCAGGGTACCTGCCCCTCATCAGTGTAGCATGTGGGATATTATGATCTGGCTGTGTGAGTGGGCTAAAACAAGGTCTGGGAACTTGCTATCAACCTTATGGAGACAGCAAAGTAGGTGAGGAGATTGTAGCCACCTCCCTCCTCTCAGATATGTGCAAATTTGCACTTCACTAAGGTAGTGGAGAAACTCCAGTGCCACATTTAAGCAGCTTCCTCAAAGTCATAATGACTTTCCAACAAGCTTTTAATATGACAAACGGATTTGTGCCAGATCAGAACCCTAAACTACAGACGCTGCATTTCGGGGTACCTGCCCCTTATCAGTGTAGCGTGTGGGATATTCTGATCAGGCTGTGTGAGTGGGCTAAGACAAGGTCTGGGAACTTGCTATCAACCTTATGGAGACAGCGAAGTAGGTGAGGCGATTGTAGCCACCTCCCTCCTCTCTGTTATATGCAAATTTGCACTTCACTAAGGAAGTGGAGAAACTCCAGTGCCATATTTAAGCAGCTTCCTCAAAGTCATAATCGCTTTCCAACAAGCTTTTAATATGACAAAAGGATTTGTGCCAGATCAGAACCCCAAACTACAGACGCTGCGTTTCGGGGTACCTGCTCCTCATCAGCGTAGTGTGTGGGATATTCTGATCTGGCTGTGTGAGTGGGCTAAGACAAGGTCTGGGAACTTGCTACCAACCATATGGAGACAGCAAAGTAGGTGAGGACATTGTAGCCACCTCCCTCCTCTCAGATATATGCAAATGTGCACTTCACTAAAGAAGTTGAGAAACTCCAGTGCCACTTTTAAGCAGCTTCCTCAAAGTCATAATCGCTTTCCAAAAAGCTTTTAATATGACAAAGAGATTTGTGCCAGATCAGAACCCCAAACTACTGACGCTGTGTTTCAGGGTACCTGCCCCTCATCAGTGTAGCATGTGGGATATTCTAATCTGGCTGTGTGAGTGGGCAAAAACAAGGTCTGGGAACTTGCTATCAACCTTATGGAGACAGAGAAGTAGGTGAGGAGATTGTAGCCACCTCCCTCCTCTCAGATATATGCTAATGTGCACTTCACTAAAGAAGTGGAGAAACTCCAGTGCCACTTTTAAGCAGCTTCCTCAAAGTCATAATCGCTTTCCAACAAGCTTTTAATATGACAAACGGATTTGTGCCAGATCAGAACCCTAAACTACAGACGCTGCATTTCGGGGTACCTGCTCCTCATCAGTGTAGAGTGTGGGATATTCAGATCTGGCTGTGTGAGTGGGCTAAGACAAGGTCTGGGAACTTGCTATCAACCTTATGGAGACAGCAAAGTAGGTGAAGCGATTGTAGCCACCTCCCTCCTCTTTGTTATATGCAAATTTGCACTTGACTAAGGAAGTGGAGAAACTCCAGTGCCACATTTAAGCAGCTTCCTCAAAGTCATAATCGCTTTCCAACAAGCTTTTAATATGACAAAAGGATTTCTGCCAGATCAGAACCCCAACCTACAGACGCTGCGTTTCGGGGTACCTGCCCCTCATCAGTGTATTGTGTGGGATATTCTGATCTGGCTGTGTGAGTGGGCTAAGACAAGGTCTGGGAACTTGCTATCAACCTTATGGAGACAGCAAAGAAGAACCTCCCTCCTCTCAGATCATATGCAAATTTGCACTTCACTAAGGAAGTGGAGAACTCCAGTGCCACATTTAAGCAGCTTCCTCAAAGTCGAATCGCTTTCAACAAGCTTCTTAATATGACAAAGGATTTCGGCCAGATCAGAACCCAAACTACAGACGCTGCGTTCAGGGGTACCTGCCCCTCGTCAGTGTAGCATGTGGGATATTCTGATGCTGTGTGAATGGGCTAAGAACAAGGTCTGGGAACTTGCTATCAACCTTATGAGACGAAGTTTGGTGAGGAGATTGTAGCCACTACTCTGATATATGCAAATTTGCACTCACAAAGGGAAGTGGAGAAACTCCAGTGCCACATTTAAGCAGCTTCCTCAAGTCATAATCGCTTTCCAACAAGTTTTAATATACAAAGGGATTTGTGCCAGATCAGAACCCCAAACTACAGACGCTGCTTTCGGGGTACCTGCCCTCATCAGTGTAGTGTGTGGGATATTCTGATCTGGCTGTGTGAGTGGGCTAAGACAAGGTCTGGGAACTTGCTATCAACCTTATGGAGACAGCAAAGTAGGTGAGAGATTGTAGCCACCTCCCTCCTCTCAGATATATGCAAATTTGCACTTCACTAAGGAAGTGGAGAAACTCCAGTGCCACATTTAAGCAGCTTCCTCAAAGTCATAATCGCTTTCCAACAAGCTTTTAATATGACAAAGGGATTTGTGCCAGATCAGAACCCCAAACTACAGACGCTGCGTTTCGGGGTACCTGTCCCTCGTCAGTGTAGCGTGTGATATTCTATCTGGCTAGTGTGAGGGTTTAAGCAAGGTCTGGAACTTGCTATCAACCTATGGAGACAGCAAGCTGTGGGGAATATGGTGCTCTCACCCTCCATAAGCAAATTTGCCTTCACTAAGGAAGTGGAACTCCGGCCACTTTAAGAGCTTCCTCTAAAGTCATAATACACTTTCCAACAAGCTTTTAATATACAAAGGGATTTGTGCCAGATCAGAACCCAAACTACAGACGCTGCGTTTCGGGTACCTGCCTCTCATCAGTGTAGTGTGTGGGATATTCTGATCTGGCTGTGTGAGTGGGCTAAGACAAGGTCTGGGAACTTGCTATCAACCTTATGAGACAGCGAAGTAGGTGAGAAGATTGTAGCCACCTCCCTCCACTCAGATATATGCAAATTTGCACTTCACTAAGGAAGTGGAGAAACTCCAGTGCCACATTTAAACAGCTTCCTCAAAGTCATAATCGCTTTCCAACAAGCTTTTAATGACAAAGGGATTTGTGCCAGATCAGAACCCAAACTACTGACGCTGCGTTTCAGGTACTGCCCCTCATCAGTGTAGCTGTGGGATATTCTGATCTGGCTGTGGAGTGGGCTAAGACAAGGTCTGGGAACTTGCTATCAACCTTATGGAGACAGAGAAGTAGGTGAGGAGATTGTAGCCACCTCCCTCCTCTCAGACAAATTTGCACTTCACTAAGGAAGTGGAGAAATTCCGATGCCACATTTAAGCAGCTTCCTCAAAGTCATAATCGCTTTCCAACAAGCTTTTAATATGACAAAGGGATTTGTGCCAGATCAGAACCCCAAACTAAGACGCTGCTTTTCAGGGTACCTGCCCCTCATGAGTGTAGCATGTGGGATATTCTGATCTGGCTGTGTGAGTGGGCTAAAAAGGTCTGGGAACTTGCTATCAACCTTATGGAGACAGAGAAGTAGGTGAGGAGATTGTAGCCACCTCCCTCCTTTCAGATATTTGCAAATTTGCACTTCACTAAGGAAGTGGAGAAACTCCAGTGCCACATTTAAGCAGCTTCCTCAAAGTCATAATCGCTTTCCAACAAGCTTTTAATGTGACAAAGGGATTTGTGCCAGATCAGAACCCAAACTACAGACGCTGCTTTTCAGGGTACCTGCCCCTCATGAGTGTAGCATGTGGGATATTCTGATCTGGCTGTGTGAGTGGGCTAAGACAAGGTCTGGGAACTTGCTATCAACCTTATGAAGACAGCGAAGTAGGTGAGAAGATTGTAGCCACCTCCCTCCATCAGAGCAAATTTGCACTTCACTAAGGAAGTGGAGAAACACCAGTGCCACATTTAAACAGCTTCCTCAAAGTCATAATCGCTTTCCAACAAGCTTTTAACATGACAAAGGGATTTGTGCCAGATCAGAACCCCAAACTACAGACGCTGCGTTTCAGGGTACTGCCCCTCATCAGTGTAGCATGTGGGATATTCTGATCTGGCTGTGTGAGTGGGCTAAAACAAGGTCTGGGAACTTGCTATCAACCTTATGGAGACAGAGAAGTAGGTGAGGAGATTGTAGCCACCTCCCTACACTCAGAGCAAATTTGCACTTCACTAAGGAAGTGGAGAAATTCCGATGCCACATTTAAGCAGCTTCCTCAAAGTCATAATCGCTTTCCAACAAGCTTTAATATGACAAAGGATTTGTGCCAGATCAGAACCCCAAACTACAGACGCTGCTTTTCAGGGTACCTGCCCTCATGAGTGTAGCATGTGGGATATTCTGATCTGGCTGTGTGAGTGGGCTAAAAGAGGTCTGGGAACTTGCTATCAACCTTATGGAGACAGAGAAGTAGGTGAGGAGATTGTAGCCACCTCCCTCCTTCAGATATTTGCAAATTTGCACTTCACTAAGGAAGTGGAGAAACCCAGTGCCACATTTAAGCAGCTTCCTCAAAGTCATAATCGCTTTCCAACAAGCTTTTAATGTGACAAGGGATTTGTGCCAGATCAGAACCCCAAACTACTAACGCTGTGTTTCGGTGTACCTGCCCCTAATTAGCGTAGCGTGTGGGATATTCTGATTTGGCTGTGTGAGTGGGCTAAGACAAGGTCTGGGAACTTGCTATCAACCTTATGGAGACAGAGAAGTAGGTGAGGAGATTGTAGCCACCTCCCTCCTTTCAGATATATGCAAATTTGCACTTCACTAAGGAAGTGGAGAAACCCCAGTGCCGATTTAAACAGCTTCCTCAAAGTAGTAATTGCTTTCCAACAAGCTTTTAATATGACAAAGGGATTTGTGCCAGATCTGAACCCCAAACTACAGACGCTGCGTTTCTGGGTATCTGCCCCTCCTCAGCGTAGCGTGTGGGATATTCTGATCTGGCTGTTTGAGTGGGTTAAGACAAGGTCTAGGAACTTGCTATCAACCTTATGGAACAGCGAAGTAGGTGAGGAGATTGTAACCACCTCCATCCTCTCAGACAAATGCAAATTTGCACTTCACTAAGGAAGTGGAGAAACTACAGTGACACATTTAAGCAGCTTCCTCAAAGTCATAATCACTTTCCAACAATCCTTTAATATAACAAAGGGATTTGTGCCAGATCAGAACCCCAAACTACAAACGCTGCGTTTCGGGGTATCTGCCCCTTATCAGTGAAGTGTGTGGGATATTCTGATCTGGCTGTGTGAGTGGGCTAAGACAAGGTCTGGGAACTTGCTATCAACCTTATGGAGACAGCAAAGTAGGTGAGGAGATTCTAGCCACCTCCCTCCTCTCTGATATATGCAAATTTGCACTTCGCTGAGGAAGTGGAGAAACTCCAGTGGAACTCCAGTGCCACATTTAAGCAGCTTCCTCAAAGTCATAATCACTTTCCAACAATCCTTTTAATATAACAAAGGGATTTGTGCCAGATCAGAACCCCAAACTACAACGCTGCGTTTCGGGGTACCTGCCCCTCATCAGTGATAGCGTGCGGGATATTCTGATCTGGCTGTTTGAGTGGGCTAAGACAAGGTCTAGGAACTTGCTATCAACCGTATGGAAACAGCGAAGTAGGTGAGGAGATTGTAACCACCTCCATCCTCTCAGACATATGCAAATTTGCACTTCACTAAGGAAGTGGAGAAACTCCAGTGACACATTTAAGCAGCTTCCTCAAAGTCATAATCACTTTCCAACAAGCTTTTAATATGACAAAGGGATTTGTGCCAGATCAGAACCCCAAACTACAGACGCTGTGTTTCGGGGTCCCTGCCCCTCATCAGTGTAGCGTGTGGAATATTCTGATCTGGCTGTGTGAATGGGTTAAGACAAGGTCTGGGAACTTGCTATCAACCTTATGGAGACAGCGAAGTTGGTGAGGAGATTGTAGCCACCTCCCTCCTCTCTGATATATGCATATTTGCACTTTGCTAAGGAAGTGGAGAAACTCCAGTGCCACATTTAGGCAGCTTCCTCAAAGTCATAATCATTTTCCAACAAGCTTTTAATATGACAAAGGGATTTGTGCCAGATCAGAACCCCAAACTACAGAAGCTGGGTTTCGGGGTCCCTGCCTCTCATCAGTGTAGCATGTGGGATATTCTGATCTGGCTGTGTGAGTGGGCTAAGACAAGGTCTGGGAACTTGCTATCAACCTTATGGAGACAGCAAAGTAGGTGAGGACATTGTAGCCACCTCCCTCCTCTCTGATATATGCAAATTTGCACTTCACTAAGGAAGTGGAGAAACTCCAGTGCCACATGTAGGGTTTGTGCACACTGGTAGGTTTAGTGTAGGTTTAGCAGCGGAAACCGCCGGTCGGTTTCCATGAGTTTCATGTAAATTTATGTTAATCCAAAAGCGGCTTTTGGGTTAACATTAAAACCTATGGAAACCGACACCCGGTGTGCACACACCGGCGGTTTACACATGCTCATTTGTTGCTAAACCGCTGGATTCCCAGCGGGTTAGCAACGAATGTGCATGTTCTATAAACCGGCCGGTTCTGCAGCGGCTGCAAGCAGAATCATGTGCTGCTTCCAGCCGCTGCATAACCGCCGCCGCTAACCCGCTGTGCACCCGCCCGGCACCCGCCAGGAAGTCGGTGGACGGCTGCAGAGCTTCCTGGCGGGTCCGCCCAGCCGCCCAACGGCACAAACCCGGCGCATATGTGCACATACCCTTAAGCAGCTTCCTCAAAGTCATAATCACTTTCCAACAAGCTTTTAATATGACAAAGGGATTTGTGCCAGATCAGAACCCCAAACTACAGACGCTGCGTTTCAGGGTACCTGCCTCTCATCAGTGTAGCATGTGGGATATTCTGATCTGGCTGTGTGAGTGGGTTAAGACAAGGTCTGGGAACTTGCTATCAACCTTATGGAGACAGCGAAGTTGGTGAGGAGATTGTAGCCACCTCCCTCCTCTCTGATATATGCAAATTTGCACTTCACTAAGTAAGTGGAGAAACTCCAGTGCCACATTTAAGCAGCTTCCTCAAAGTCATAATCACTTTCCAACAAGCTTTTAATATGACAAAGGGATTTGTGCCAGATCAGAACCCCAAACTACAGATGCTGCGTTTCGGGGTACCTGCACCTCCTCAGTGTAGCGTGTGGGATATTCTGATCTGGCTGTGTGAGTGGGTTAAGACAAGGTTTGGAAACTTGCTATCAACCTTATGGAGACAGCGAAGTAGGTGAGGACATTGTAGCCACCTCCCTCCTCTCAGATATATGCAAATTTGCACTTCACTAAGGAAGTGGAGAAACTCCAGTGACACATTTAAGCAGCTTCCTCAAAGTCATAATCACTTTCCAACAAGCTTTTAATATGACAATGGGATTTGTGCCAGATCAGAACCCCAAACTACTGACGCTGCGTTTCCAGGTACCTGCCCCTCCTCAGTGTAGCGTGTGGGATATTCTGATCTGGCTGTGTGAGTGGGCTAAGACAAGGTCTGGAACTTGCTATCAACCTTATGGAGACAGCAAAGTAGGTGAGGACATTGTAGCCACCTCCCTCCTCTCAGATATATGCAAATTTGCACTTAACAAAAGAAGTGGAGAAACTCCAGTGCCACATTTAAGAAGCTTCCTCAAAGTCATATTTGCTTTCCAACAAGCTTTTAATATGACAAAGGGATTTGTGCCAGATCCGAACCCCAACCTACAAATGCTACGTTTCGGGGTAACTGCCCCTCATTTATGTAGTGTGTGGGATATTCTGATCTGGCTGTGTGAGTGGGCTAAGACAAGGTCTGGGAACTTGCTATCAACCTTATGGAGACAGTGAAGTAGGTGAAGAGATTGTAGCCACCTCCCTCCTCTCAGATATATGCAAATTTGCACTTCACTAAGGAAGTGGAGAAACTCCAGTGCCACATTTAAGCAGCTTCCTCAAAGTCATAATCACTTTCCAACAAGCTTTTAATATGACAAAGGGATTTGTGCCAGATCAGAACCCCAAACTACTGACGCTGTGTTTCGGGGTACCTGCTCTTCATCAGTGTAGCTTGTGGGATATTCTGATCTGGCTGGTTGAGTGGGCTAAGACAAGGTTTGGGAACTTGCTATCAACCTTATGGAGACAGCATGTAGGTGAGGAGATTCTAGCCACCTCCCTCCTTTCAGATATATGCAAATTTGCACTTCACTAAGGAAGTGGAGAAACTCCAGTGCCACATTTAAGCAGCTTCCTCAAAGTCATAATCATTTTCCAACATGCTTTTAATATGACAAAGGGATTTGTGCCAGATCAGAACCCCAAACTACAAGCGCTGCGTTTCTGGGTACCTGCCCCTCCTCAGTGTAGCGTGTGGGATTTTCTGATCTGGCTGTGTGAGTGGGTTAAGACAAGGTCTGGGAACTTGCTATCAACCTTATGGAGACTGCAAAGTAGGTGAGGAGATTGTAGCCACCTCCCTCCTCTCAGACATATGCAAATTTGCACTTCACTAAGGAAGTGGAGAAACTCCAGTGCCACATTTAAGGAGCTTCCTCAAAGTCGTAATCGCTTTCCAACAAGCTTTTAGTATGACAAAGGGATTTGTGCCAGATCAGAACCCCAAACTACAGACGCTGCGTTTCTGGGTACCTGCCCCTCCTCAGTGTAGCGTGTAGGATATTCTGATCTGGCTGTGTGAGTGGGTTAAGACAAGGTTTGGAAACTTGCTATCAACCTTATGGAAACAGCGAAGTAGGTGAGGAGATTGTAGCCACCTCCCTCCTCTCAGATATATGCAAATTTGCACTTCACTAAGGAAGTGTAGAAACTCCAGTGACACATTTAAGCAGCTTTCTCAAAGTCATAATCACTTTCCAACAAGCTTTTAATATGACAAAGGGATTTGTGCCAGATCAGAACCCCAAACTACAGAAGCTGCGTTTCTGGGTACCTGCCCCTCCTCAGTGTAGCGTGTGGGATAGTCTGATCTGGCTGTGTGAGTGGGTTAAGACAAGGTTTGGGAACTTGCTATCAACCTTATGGAGACAGCGAAGTAGGTGAGGAGATTGTAGCCACCTTCCTCCTCTCTGATATATGCAAATTTGCACTTCACTAAGGAAGTGGAGAAACTCCAGTGCCACATTTAAGCAGCTTCCTCAAAGTCATAATAATCACTTTCCAACAAGCTTTTAATATGACAAAGGGATTTGTGCTAGATCAGAACCCCAAACTACTGACGCTGCATTTCGGGCTACCTGCCCCTCATCAGTGTAGCATGTGGGATATTCCGATCTGGCTGTGTGAGTGGGCTAAGACAAGGTCTGGAAACTTGCTATCAACCTTATGGAAACAGCGAAGTAGGTGAGGGGATTGTAGCCACCTCCCTCCTCTCAGATATATGCAAATTTGCACTTCACTAAGGAAGTGTAGAAACTCCAGTGACACATTTAAGCAGCTTTCTCAAAGTCATAATCACTTTCCAACAAGCTTTTAATATGACAAAGGGATTTGTGCCAGATCAGAACCCCAAACTACAGAAGCTGCGTTTCTGGGTACCTGCCCCTCCTCAGTGTAGCGTGTGGGATAGTCTGATCTGGCTGTGTGAGTGGGTTAAGACAAGGTTTGGGAACTTGCTATCAACCTTATGGAGACAGCGAAGTAGGTGAGGAGATTGTAGCCACCTTCCTCCTCTCTGATATTTTCAAATTTGCACTTCACTAAGGAAGTGGAGAAACTCCAGTGCCACATTTAAGCAGCTTCCTCAAAGTCATAATAATCACTTTCCAACAAGCTTTTAATATGACAAAGGGATTTGTGCTAGATCAGAACCCCAAACTACTGACGCTGCATTTCGGGCTACCTGCTCCTCATCAGTGTAGCATGTGGGATATTCCGATCTGGCTGTGTGAGTGGGCTAAGACAAGGTCTGGGAACTTGCTATCAACCTTATCCCTTTGCCGCCGAAACTACTGTAACCACGTGTGCTGCACCTGCCGCAAGTGAACCACAAATTCCATATACATTGAATGCAACTTATGGCAAATGTGCCATAAGTGAGTCCTTAGGCAGCAAGTGCAGAAATTGTGCTTTTTCCACCAAAACTTCCACAAATAGCCAATAATTGCTGCTGTAAAAGCTAAATCTGTATTTTGCTATCTATCTATTTCCCTATCTATCTATGTTTAGAGAACACACCTTAAGATGGAGATGTGTGTGAACAGCCATCCCACCCGTCTCTCAGCTGTTCACAAAAACTCTCCCTGTTTAAAAAGAAAAGCAAATTTCTCAGCACCTATAATGCTGGACCTTTGTATTGTGGTTCATATCACCAAATAATAAAATTTGAATGATACACATCTATCACCTTTAAGTAAATGTGTGTTCATATATATATAATATATATATACTATGAACTATCTAAATGAAGGATTTAAGATCCAAAAATAAGGACTATATGTTACATGGCTATTTCCTGAATAAGTAGTTGAAATCTATATATCTATGGCTAAACTAATTTTTTTTGTTTTTTTTTCCCTATATATCTATGACTAAACTAATTTTTTTGTATTTTTGTTTTTTTCTATTCCTATACATGTAAGACTAAACTAATTTTTTTGTATTTTTTTGTTTAATATGAAAATAACTATGTACACCTAACTATCTATTTACATCTATCTATCTATGAGCAGAATTTAACGTAAAATATTTTTATAAACAATATTTTTAGTGAACACTTTGGTACTATTGGGAAGTAATTTGCCTTGAGCTGGTGTATCAACAACGTGAACTTTCACATTACAGCGTTGCCTGACGCGAGAAAAGACGACATACAGTTGACCATGGCCAAATGCTGGTTCAGGTAGAAAGATACCAACTCGATGGAGTGTCTGGCCTTGAGATTTGTTAATGGTCATGGCAAACGCTGGCTTCACAAGAAACTGGCGGCGTCTTAATTTAAATGGTAATCCTGTGTCAGATGGACATAAATCGATACGTGGAATAAAAACAATATTTCCAGCTGCTGATCCAGTGATGACTTTAGCTTCTATGATGTTGGGAAGCAAAGCAGTAACAATCAAGAGAGTACCGTTGCACAGACCTTTTTTTTGTGTTGAGGTTTCGTAAGAGCATGATAATGGTGCCACTTTTTAGTTTTAGCCGATGTGAAGGCATTCCAGTTGGTGTAAGCGAATGTAAGAATTCCACTGGATACTGGTCATGGTCATCTGATTCATCAGCATCAATGGAATCATGACTGGTATATTCGGTGTAGTCACCATTCAGACGATCCATGATATTGGAGTTAACATTATCCACATCCTCATTTTTAGGGCATAGAATTGCATACTCTTATTGTTGTTAATGTCAATAGAAATGTTGTCTCCAAAGATATCACGTATTAAGCAGCCAGTGGAAAGCATGTCTGAAGGTATTTCGATGACATCATCTCCAAGGTTAAAATCATTAGAAAGTTCACCATTTCCCAGTTGAAGCAACCAAGTACTGTATTGTTGGTGCAATGGAGCGCATGTTGTTTCATGAGTGGCAGACTAATGAAATGTTGCCAGTGTTGGGAATACTTAATGTAGCTCTCTACAATATCAGTTCTGGTTCCGTGAGCGATGACAGGAAGGCATTGTCTAAAGTCTCCTTCCAAAACAATAACTTTAGCTCCAAACGGTGTTTGCTGTTTTTTGGAGAAATGTGTTGTCATGACATTGCCGTAAAAGTCTATCAATGACATGCAATGCATATTAGAGGAGCATTTGTGCACTCATTAATGATTATACTAGTTTTGTATTCTTCACAACCGTTTGGCTGCCTCTGTATCAGTTTAATGCGTGAAACAGAAGTTCATTGACAGGATTGGAAGCCATAAAGAGAATGGATTGTGCGTCCTCCTTCGAGTAAGTTGGGCAATTACCCGTGGTGGTAGCCGGTGAGACAATGTGTCCTTCTCCTCTTAGCTGATGTAGCAAGTAGATGATATAAGTAGGTTTTTCCACTCCCACCAGGACCATCAATGAAAAAGCACTTTGTACTGTCAGTAGAGTTATGATAAAGCTTGACTGATAGTATTAACACCAACAGTTGTTCTCATTTAGAGTAGCTTTAATCTCCGCAGCTGTTTGTAACTCCACAACCTTATTATACAGCAGAGGAGGTGTGGTTTATTTACAGGTCGTGGTAATTGAAAATCTGTATAACTTTTCCCATGGCTTTGAGAACATCTGCACATCCGTATAGCATAGCCTTCACAATTTATACAGTCGTCAGAATTGGAGTGGTATGCACGGCAGTAGTCCTGTACAAAGTGTTCCTTGAATTGATCCCATAACTGCATAGGATAGCGTGAGGACCAAAATGCAGATATATGGCAACATGTCCCGAAGCTGTGCTGGCATGTTGAGAATACATGCATCTTGTAGCATATTTTTTCCATAGACTATCATGACAGTAATCCAAGAGCTAATGCTGCCCTTTTTGAAAGTTTTATAAGTAACTCCATTGACTGTTTTAATACTTCGAGAACTTGTAGCACCTTTCACGTGTAATAGTAACAATCGTAAGTAGTAGCGTTCTTGATCTTTCACACTGACATGTACATCCTTCCAATAACAAGCCACCTCCTCGCTTCTAAGTTTCCCAAGCCCTTCATTCCAAACATAGTACTCAGGAATTTAGCAGTAATAAGTTAAATTATGAGCATGTTGGTCATGACATTAAGCTCAAAGTAGGCCATAGAGTGGAATTGTGATGAAGTTTTTGTCGGATGTTAGCAATGAGTCATCCTCATGAAAATAGAGTGACTGAGAATGAGGCAAATGTACGGCAAGCGAATGATGGTATAGAATTGCTTATGCATGGATAAGCAAAAATGCGCCAAGCTGCCTTCTGGTGCACTGACATATCTGGAATCATAAATTGATGTGTTTCATCATGGTCAATGTGAGTCTGCCAAATGTCAAGGTTAGCTTTGTCATGGCCTTTGTAGACATATTTAAACAAATATTTGACACTTTGAATTGAGCCCCAAACTTCGACATTAATATGGCACCTATATTTCAAAAGTAGAAAGGGATTGTATGGAACTACCCAAGAATTATCAACTGTTTTAGAGTGGTGTTGAATGGAAAGGCCAGAGCTTCTGCGATAAATGGGATAGGCATCTTTAGCTATGATGGTAGATGTTTGAAAATCTTTAGGGAAACCTTTAGTACATTTGCCGAGATCCATACAGGGAGAATTGGGGTTGTATTCTCCACAGGGCCCATGAATCATATGTTGCAAAACAATGTCATGAAGTAGAGGGTAGTCTTTAGCATCAGGAATTTCTGCCCAGGCGATATTGTCGACATCTTCCTTAGTCCTTAATTTAGAGTTGGTATCTAAAATGATTAAAATGTGTGCGTGAGGTAGACCACGTTTTTAGAATTCGATTACGTGCACCATAGCACAAACTTTTCCTAACAACCCTTTGTTGATGTCTTGTAACAGAGCTTCTAACTTAATTCTGACCACACGTGCTACCAAATCAGGTCTGTGTTCTACACGCTGCCAAGGCTGTAAATTAGATGTAATCTCGCTCCATGTAGGATTGCAGGTCATAGTGATGAACAAATCAGGGCGACCGTACTTGGTGACAATAGCCATGGCATCCTGATACCGTTGTTGCATGTTCCTAGGACTACCCTCAAAGGAGGAAGGTAAAATGACGGTTTTGCCAATTGGGATGCCTTTTTGGATGGATTTGTTTAATAAATGCTCTTGTAATACACAGTAGTCCTCAACTTTTAAATCCTTTTGATGCTTCCGGATAAAATGTAGGCGATTTGCCTCGATCTTGACATAAGCATCGATAATATACTGTTGGGTGAGTTTGCCACCATTGAGTACTGGATTAAACTGCTCTCTTACAGAAAGCATGTAGCAGTAGTACTGCAGCTGTGTAATTCTGTGTGTACTTGGTGCTTGTTGTTTCATGTGATCATGCCAGCCTTGTTCTCCGTACGGGAAAAAGAGTGGATAGAGAAGGGCATCTAATTTACTGTGCAGAATGCTGATAGGTTTGGTTTTTGGGGCCAAAGGATTGTTAGGGTCAGGTTTTAAGTGTATTAAATATAATTAAATATCGCGATTGAATGGTGGCTCTCCATTGTCATTTTCGAATACGACGGCAACCTCATTGACAGTGGGGTTATTGTAGCGTCGAGGGTCTTGTGCACGATCTTGTTTTAGGGCCATGGTTATATCAGGCATCACAGTACCATTTGCAAGAGCTTTAAGATGTTCCTCCTGTTCAACATCCCGTAACATTTTGTACGCAACTACAAATGGATTGATATTATCTAATTGGAGAGCAATGATACTCATCAAAGTAGGATGACAATTTTGATTGTGTTGACATTGCAAGCGTTGTTGATTAGCCGAATTGGTATCTAAAATATAAAGCTGGGCATACACTGGAACTTCATCATCAGACGGATGTAAGGTTCCAGTGCGATGATATATTTGTCCATGTATCCGGAAGCAATATGGGCCATATCCAGGAGGTGGCGAAATATTGGCACCCATGGAGGCAAACGCAAAGGAACTGTTGATGCTACGGATGTTTTCCATAAGATTCTTACTGAATTCACTTTGTCCTGTGAGCAAACGTGTGAAGACTTGAGGATATTGGGGTATAGGTACCTCGACTTTACCCTTGTGACAATATAGAGTGAACTTTTTATCTGATGGTATCTCAGCATTAAAATGGAATGCTTGACAATGTTCACAAACATAGTTCATAGGACCACAGGAGTGTTGTACCAGGGTACTGTCATCATTAGTGAAACCTTTGGAATGTATAGGTACAGATTGTGGTAATGGAGTATTAGACTGGTGCTGGAAGCCAACATATATAAAGCGTGGGCCTGGTACAGGATCATCACTGTCCACAGATTCAATGAGGGAGGAGGTAGAAGGTGTATCATCAGCAGAGTCTATGACTGTGGGGGTAAAAGCGGTATTTTTGCGCAGTTCACAGCGTGCAGCAGCAGCATTTATTAATGGGTTGATTGTTGACATCGAAGACTCATGTGTGACGCATTTATTGAAAGCAGACTTAACGGTGTTCAGGCGACAGCGTTTCTCTGCAGGAGTACGGGTAGCACACTGTTTGCGCTTACATGCAGAATTAGAAACAAATACAGTAGGTTCAGGGTGTGCACATTCTATGGAAGGAGACATGGAAGGTGTATTGTGGTCAGAATTGAAGACTGTGGACATAGAAGTAATATTTTTGGAATGTTGACGGCGTACAACAGCAGCGTGATTAGCTAAGCGAATTTTTGTTTGCTCAGCAGACTCCTTCATAATGCGTTTCTTCCTAGCAACGTTTCTGTTGTCCATGCGCTGGCGTCTCTGTTCTTGAGTCTCGTTAGCACACTTTTTGCGCTGACATGCGGCATCGGCAGTTTTTTGCTCGGTGTCATTAGTATACTTGTTATGAGTATAGTTGTGTTCAGAGCTAATGTTTTTGTGCTGACATGCGGCATCGGCAGGTTTTGCTCGGTGTCATTAGTATACTTGTTATGAGTATAGTTGTGTTCAGAGCTAATGTTTTTGCGCTGACGTGCGGCATCGGCAGGTTTTTGCTCGGTGTCATTAGTATACTTGTTATGTGACCAACTTTTACTTGCAGCATTGGCAGCTGTTCGCTGTGTGTCATGAGTATAGTTGTGTTCAGAGCTCATGTTGGTTAACATAAATAGCTATAACAGTGTTGGTGGCAAATAAGAGACAGTCTCGCAGTGCAATAGTCAATGACTAATGAGCAGTATTTAGCTAAAGAACCACATAGGAGTGTAATATAGATACCAAAATGTGTCAGAAGCACTTCAAAACTAAATTAGTATAGTTTGGATAAAGAGTCTTATCAGTTTAGAGGCTAAAATCGCGGGGAGCTTGAAATCCGACGTCACTGGGACCGCCTCCACGCAGTAGAAATTTGCTCTGAGGTAAAAAAATCAAATTTGGTGCTTAAAACTGTATTTGCCCCAACCAAGATGGCGGCCACGACCTGAGGGGGCGTAATTGTGGGCGGGAACTGGGCGGGACTGTGGGTGGGAACTGAGGAATGATTGCGGCCGCCATCTTGGTAGAGGCATTTTGCGGGGAAGATGCCGCCGAAGAGGAAGCAGGACCCGGAGCTCCAGGCCGGACTAAGAAGAGGTCGGGATCGGAGGAAAGATGTCGGGATGACACAGAGGACCGGAGGACGGGACGATCAAGGAAGACGGGGTGGTAAGTATGAACTACGGGTGCGGAAGAGTTAATGTAGAGAGAGCGTGACTGTAGCGAGAGTGTGTGTGTGTGTGGAGTGAGACAGGCATGTGTGTGTGTGTTGTGTGACAGGCGTGTGTGTGTGTGTGTGTGTGGAGTGTGACAGGCATGTGTGTGTTGTGTGACAGGTGTGTGTGTGTGTTTGGAGTGTGACAGGCGTGTGTGTGGAGTGTGACAGGCGTGTGTGTGTGTGTTGTGTGACAGGCATGTGTGTGTGCTCCACATGGTTGCGGCCGAGACCCGCGGGTGATCACAGCGGCCAGAGCCGCGAGGGAGAGGGGTCACCCGGGCAGGCGGGCGGTGCCGGGAGAACCGCATGTCCTCCGCTCTGAGCTCTGACACTGGGGAGGATGATAAGCAAGCGGCGGGAAAAGGAAAAGGAGGAGCGGGAGGACGGGGCTGGAGAGGCGGAGAGAGGAGCGGGAGGACTGGGCCGGAGGAGAGAGGAGGCGACGGGACACACGGGAAAGTTCCTGGCCGGAACTTCTGAAAGCGGAACGTTCCTGGCCGGAACGTCCGAAAGCGGAACGTTTCTGGCCGGAACATCCGAAAGCGGAACGTTCCTGGCCGGTACTTCGGGTTCCTGTAGGCGCACGGACGAAGGCCGGAACTTCCGAGAGCGGAACGTTCCTCCGCCGGTACCTGTAGCTGTGTGGCGACCTTCGGTCGCCGCCCGGCTACCCCGCACTGGTGACGTCACTGCATAGGTCCGGAGGCCATCACGGAAGTAGCCTTCGGAGTGTAACGACTTGCAGTGTATGGTGGGAGTGTAACGGCTCACGGTGAGCGCTACACGGTGACCGGTTCCGGTCTTATTACACAGTTCCGGAGTCCATCACGGAAGTTGGCTGGATTGGCCGGAAGTGGCCTTCGGGTTTTATATTATAGATATATATTAATTTAATCCCAATTAATACTTCATTAATATGTGCACTCACATCTTTTACCTTTCCCATTTAACAATTTCTTATAGCTTTCAGCATATAGTGATATCTGACCGGCACGCTGGACCTATCTGAACAAGGGAACTTATATGTGTCTTATTTGTATTCTATTTCTATTTCATTTATTTTTAATTACCGGTATACTCATTTAATCATTCAACATTCAGTCTCTCTGCATTAACCCATCAAATGTCTCTATGTGGGAGGGGGTGGGTGGCCTACCTTTTCTTTTGTGTCTGAAACAAGCAGTGTGTATGGGAAACTTGCTCAAAACTGGTCAGACAACTTTTAGTCCTTACACATCACTTCCTGTCTAAGTCTAGTGTCCAAACATTCATTCATTTCTTTGTCTCTAACCATGCGGCCTTCACTCGGCGGCCATCTTTGCATTGACAAAAGTATATTCCCAGATTCTCAATCTGAGGCAATCCTAACCCATCTTTTCCAAATATTCTTTTATACTCCAGCATTTCTGTCTTAACACTATTTAAACTCTCATTTCTCTGCTGTCTTACATTTGTTTTAGTATAACTGTTATTTACTTACATATTTTCATTTACTCGACAAGTCTCTCATACTTGCCCTATGCTAGCATCTTTTAAGGGCACAAAAACCAAGAAACTATAATATTTATATAAAAAAATATATTAATTTAAAACCACCACAAAATGGCCGTCACTAGTGACCACAAGGCCCATTTACCCGAGCACATCACAAAATGGCTGACACCACAGAGCACATGGCATCACAAAATGGCTGACACCACAGAGCATATGGCATCACAAAATGGCTGACACCAGAGATCACTTGGCATCACAAAATGGCTGACACCAGAGAGCACATGCCATCACAAAATGGCTGACACCAGAGAGCACATGGCCTTATGCCACCATCACCAACCATGAACATGATAGATTCTTGTAAGACACATTACTTAAAACTCTGTCCTTTTTCCATTTTCTTCCTATTCTACTCAATTTTCTCTATACAAACTCTTTCCGATGCCCCTAGCAGTATATAACAATCCATTATCTTCCAAAACACCTTGTCTCTCTTTTAACCCAATTTTCACTGCACTTCTGCCATTCCACACAACTTCATAAGCTATTTGCATCATTTAACATAACTTTTCCCTTCACGAGTCACAACTAATGTACACAGATCTATCTTGCCATCTGAATTAGGCTTAGGGCCTATACGACACAACTGCATTAACTTCTCCATCTTTCTCTATATAGACTAAGATAATGGACACAAAACAAACACTTAAGACTGGGGAGATGACAAACTTGAGCACAAGACCTTCACAACCGTCTACACTTGCTATCTGTCCCTGTCTGACTTCCATGTTCTGTCGACTAATTATACAGTTATCCAGCCATGTACTGAGTCCCTCACTCTAAGTTACATGCCCCTATGGGAGTCAAATCACTCAACACCATCTATGCAGAGTCTTCACTCAATGTCTATTTATCAGACAGAGTCTTCACTCAATGCTTATTTTTCTCTCCAGAACTGAAAATCGTATCACAGGTGACCACTTTGACCTATCTCACAGACAATATCTTTTACTTCTCCAGACACTGCTCAAAAACCCCCTTGCTACCAGTCATCTCCCCTCCACACAACACATAGCAGGCCACAGGCAACTTAACATGACGGTTCTTCCGCAATTAAATGGCCAGCAGCGGAGAAAACCCCTCTGCCGTCTCAGACACCCTGAAAGGCTGGACGCGGTCAGGCAATCTGCACAGGATACCCTGAAAAACAGGTAAAGCCAACAGATTATAATAAAATCAGCAGACTTACCGTTTTTGTTAGGGAGATGATCAGTCTCATGACTCAGGGTACTCAGTGCTTCCGCCGTCTCCTTCACCGGTCATTCAAAGTTTGGGGATTCGAATATGTTGGCCCCACGTTGGGCGCCAAATTGATATGGATAATATTTCAAAATAATATTAATAAGTTGCCTGCCCCTGACCAAATCTATATAGACCAAGCACCGGCACGAAAATTAGACACCAGACACACAGAGTCGGGGATACACCCTTCCTTGGTTAGACCCAAGCTCCAAGTGTCTGTTTATTATAATAGACCGGACATTTTGTTCAATAAGGGGCTCGGCCAGCCCTACTCAGATGTATTCATTGGTCAGTGGGTTAGTCCATGGGCGGATCCATGAGGTCATCAGGGGGTGTGGTCTTGATTGAGTATGTCCAGGTGATATGGTATTCTGTGATTGGTCAGTCTTCCCTGACCTCCAGCTTCGATGATTGGTCAGTCTTCTTTGGACTCCATCTTGCTCTCAGCATGGTGTGATGTGGCAGGAAATGGCAGCCATGTTTAAATCACAACTTATACAATGTAAAATATTACACTCTATGGGTCGTTTCTCCCATGCCCTTATGTCTTAAGGTTAATTAAGTATTTGATCCTATGGCTCTCCTCAACAGAGCCACCACCCTAGTGTTCGAATTCGATTCAGTTCGCCGAATTGGGCGTTTGGTCATCGAATGTTTGTCAAGCACCGTTGAATCCCATTGAAAACAATGGCAGACCAACACAAACTCATACAAACACATAGAAAACACATGGAAAACACCTTCTAAAGTGTCCAAAAGGTGACAAACTACTAAGAAGATACAACAAACATATGGAAAAGTGAAAAGTACATATAAAAATGCAAAAACAAAAGAGATAGACAAGTACAAGGGGGAGGACAGAGATATAGGCATGTTATGCCCTTCCAAAATCAGTTTTTACTCCAGTAGTTGTAAGGCATCATGCACACGATGAGTATTTGGTGAGTTTAACTTCAGTATTTGTAAAGCCATGTTCAGATGATGATTATTTGGTGCGTTTCACTTCAGTATCTGTAAAGCCATGTTCAGACGATGATTATTTGGTGCGTTTTACTTCAGTATCTGTAAGGCCATGTTCAGATGATGATTATTTGATGAGTTTTACTTCAGTATCTGTAAGGCCATGCTCAGATGATGATTATTTGGTGCGTTTTACTTCAGTATCTGTATGGCCACGTCCAGAAGATGAGTATTTGGTGAGTTTTACTTCAGTATCTGTAAGGCCTTGTGCAGGCGATGAGTATTTGGTGCGATTTTTAACGCAGTATCTGGAAGGCCTCCTGAGGGCAATGAGTATTTGGTGTTTTTTACCTCAGCATCTCTAAGGCTTCATGCACACATTGAGTATTGTGTCACATTTAGGCTGGAGGCACACGGAGCGAGGGACTCGCACGAGTGCCATGCGAGGGATACTCGCATTGCACTCGGACCAGTGTTGCCCTATCAGGCAGGGCACACTGGTGCGAGTCCCCCGCACCTAACTCGCACTGCGAGTCAGAAGCGAGTGCAATCGCAGCATGCTGCGACTGCACGCGATTCTGACGCGCGTGAGGGCAATGCAAGTGTATGGGGGCAAGAAAATCTCGCCCCCATACAGCACACAGTGCGAGTGTGCAGGCAAAAACGCTTTAAACTCGCCTGCTGTCAAAGTCGGCAAGTTTAAAATGACCGCTTTGTGGGTACAGTAAGCTATCATCTTGTACTGCTGTGACAGCAGCGGTACGAGATGTTTAGCTAATACAATGATGATTGTAGTTAAATAATGTATTCTGGGGTTATTTTACTGATTAACCCCATCAGCATCCGCTGCACCGCATGTGTGCGCCGTGGATGTGATGCGCCTCTAAACCCAGTGCTGAAGGGGTTAATATGCAGCTGGTGTAGTGACACCATGTATGTGGAGAGTGTCCTCACTCTCTGCAGACATGGTGTCATTACACCATGTGTGTGAAGGGGTTAATTTTTATGTATAATGGGTTAAAAGAACTGTCGGGTTTTTAACTTCAGAGAAAAAGCCGGCTCTCTGTTACTGTCTATGGGGAGCTGTGGCTTCAGCACCATGAGAGGGGACAGCTCCCCATAGACAGTAGCAGAGCCGAATTTTTCTCTGAAGTTATAAACGCGACAATTCTTTTAACTCATTATACATAAAAATTAACCCCTTCACACACACGGTGTAATGACACCATGTCTGCAGAGAGTGAGGACACTCTCCGCATACATGGTGTCACTACACCAGCTGCATATTATCCCCTTCAGCACTGGGTTTAGAGCCGCATCAGCATCCTCTGCGCACACATACGGTGCAGAGGATGCTGATGGGGTCAATCAGTAAAATAACCCCAAAATACATTATTTAACTACAATCATCATTGTATTAACTAAACATCTTGTACCGCTGCTGTCACAGCAGTACAAGATGATAGCTTACTGTACCAGCAATATATTACTTCTTCACTATGGATAGAGTCGTTTGCTTCACAGAATCATGCATATTACATGTGTTATTATGAAAGAGCTATTATATGCTATTGTTTTGTATTGTAGTGGGGCTGTTATTGGTTTATTTGATATACCATAAGAATTATGATTATGGTGTGTTATTATACCTTATTAATATATGTTCTGTTTCTTCATTTTTTATGGCATATGTACTAGCTGTTGCGTGATCAAGGCACAAACTGCCGAAACGTTGTGGATAAGCAGCTTTTCACTATTGAGAACAGAAACGAATAAACTATAATTTTGCTTCACATGTACTCTTTCTGAAAAAAATTTTTCCCATACGAGTGTGACAGGAATATATTTACATATTATATCTACGTTTTTCTGGGCACCTCATTGGATAGGAAAGGTGAGCAGACATACCTCAACTATTTTGGATCTATTTTTGTTCTGGCTCCCAAATGTCCTTCCTAACCCTTTCCTTTAATCATGATGAAGCAACCTCTATTCTATCCAGGGTGAATTCTAGTTCACCTTTCTTGACAGTCCCACCGGAGGAGCTCAAAACCAAGGACTTTGAGAAAGACTTACGCAAGAGGATTGCCCTTGATCTACACAGTGCAACTCTTGCTGAATATTATAGAGTACAGAGAATACCAAGAGGCCTCAGAGTCTCTTTGAGACCAACCCTTTTTCAAGACAATCAGAGTTATTGTGATAAATTTGAACAAATCTTGAATAAATGTTCCATGGATTTAATGCTACTGACTATAGACTATATTCAAGATGAGCTTCTGACCTTGGATGAGAAGATCAAGGCCAGCGAGATCCAGTTAACTGAAACGGTTAAAGACTTTAAGAATATTAGGTCAAAGATTAACACAACGACTAACGAGTTTAAAAAGACACTACAAAACAAGAAACGTTCCAAATTCAATAGGGACGAAGAAGATTATTTGAAGAGAACCAGGTTTATTTCTGGAAGTTTACAGATTACTCACGGTTTAGGGCACCTCGCAAGCCATGGTCTGCCACATCAAGCTCAGACGGAGACCAGGGAAACAATCGACCTGGTCCTTCGGCTCCTTTTTTAGGCCGAGGCCGTTTTTCAAAAGGAAAACGCGGAGGAGTAAGAGAGGGAGTAATGACCAGATCTCAGGTAGGTCAGAAAATATAGTTTATAATATTTCTTCCTATTGCTTATCCCCATCTGAGGTTAGTTTATTACAAAAAGGCCTATCCTTTTGTCCGGTTCCATCTTTCAATACCTTTCAAACAGAACAAGAACTACATAGATTTTTTCGGAGCGTTAGACTGAAGGCATATTTTTCGTCTGTAGTGCCAAATCCCATATCTACTACTATACCGTCTTCCTCCTTCAATCTCAAGGGCCTGGGTTTATATACTCCTAGTAACTTTCAGCCGCCGAGGAACATACATCCAGTTGAAACATACATCTCAATTGTACAACGTGAGGTAGCGGAGATATTTAAAAGAATTACACAGGGAGAATTACACATAAAACACAACCTCACTGTGAATGAATCCAGAGCTCTACAGAGTCTTTCTATTAACAAATCTATTATAGTAAAACCGGCGGACAAGGGGGCTCAATTGTAGTCATGAATAAGATTCAATACATTAACGAGGTTCACCGACAATTAAGGGATACTGATACTTACTCTCCGATTCCCAGGGACCCCACGACAGAAGTAAGGAACAAGTTGGCTAATTTTATCCAACAATATAGGACATGTAATGTAATTGATGAGAAACTCGCCGATTATCTAATACATAGGAATCCGGTAACCCGGTCTTCTATGTTTTACCTAAGATTCACAAGGACTTATATAATCCTCCGGGTAGGCCAATTGTTGCCTCCACGGAGTCTATCCTCTCACCACTCTCGAAAACTTTGGATAAAATTTTAACCCCACTGGTTTTTGGCATAGAATCATTTATTAAAGATACATCAGACTTCCTATCTAAAATTAAGACTGTGACAGGCCTTACGGATGAGACCCTTTTGGTGACTATAGATGTCAATAGCTTGTATACCTCAATAGAACATACAATTGGTGTCGACTGTATTAATTCTTTCTTAACATTTAGAACAAATTTTACGTTGTGTGAAAGGAACTTCTGCAAGGATGCTCTACAGCTGATACTGTATAATAATTATTTTCTATTTGAGGATACATTCTTCTTACAAAAGAGAGGGACGGCTATGGGCTCACATGTAGCGCCACCATACGCTAACATCTATATGGCGGAATTCGAACGCAAATATGTTTACACCCATCCACTCTTTACAACACATGTCACCTTATGGCTACGGTTTATAGATGATATATTTTTCATATGGCAAGGCGATAGAACTGAACTAAATAATTTTTTTGGAGATCTCAATAGCTACATACAGGGCCTTCACTTTACCCTCAACTGTGACCCCGTCACCATTAATTTTTTGGATACTCAAGTGACACGGTCACCACAGGGCACGCTCATCTCAGACTTGTATCGCAAACCTACAGACAAAAATAGTCTACTTATGTATTCCAGTTGCCATCCCAAACACCTCAAAAGGGCATTACCCAAATCACAATTAATGAGAGTTGAGAGGATAGTATCCGAGCCAGAGATAAAAACTGTGAGATTGAAAGAAATGCAGTCGAAGTTTAGGGCGAGAGGTTATCCTATAAGTACATTATCAACTACATTTTCCAATTCTAATAGACAAGTGAGTGAAAAGCGGGTAATGTTTGTTAACACATATCATCCATTCTCTAACTTAATTAACTCTGTCGTGAGGAAACACTGGGGTATCCTCCGCTCCGCTTATCCTAAAGTAGCTGAGTTTTTTAACAATCCCTTATGTTGTTCCAAGAGACCTAGAAATCTGAGGGACTATCTGGTAAGAGCCGATATAGGCTCTAGTTTACCCAGAATGACACAGGGGACTTTGACTACAACAAGGAGGGGTACCTTCCCCTGTATTAGTTGCATGCAGTGTTCGCATGTGACCAGGGGAGAGTATTTCTTCCATCCCCGATCAGGGAAAAGATTCAAGATTAAGGGCTTCTTCACGTGTGAGTCGTCATACGTAGTGTATTTTATCAAGTGTCCGTGCGGTCTCGGATATGTTGGGGAGACCACCCAGCATGTCCGAGACCGCATAAGTCAGCACAAGTCCACCATCAGGTGTAAAAAGGATTTACTACCGATTCCATATCATTTTAATGCATGTGGTCATGGGGTCTCACAATTGAAATTTCAGGTCATTGACCATGTTCCCCTATCCAGGAGAGGAGGGGCCAGGATTAAGAGGTTAAAAGATAAAGAAAATTATTGGATCCACACTTTAGACACGCTAGAACCACGGGGTTTGAATAGAGAGTACGAAGTATTATCATAGAATATTCACCTGTGAAATAGCTTCACCTTTCAGTCACAATCTGACATTGGTCATGTATAAACTCCCCTTGTTCATGCCTCTCGTTCATGGATACATAATTATTATATGCACAAGGTATTATCTGCAACAGTGGTGTAGTCTGTGAGAGATCTGGTCAGAAGTTATTTGCAATTAATTTTTTATTGTGACATTAGCATGCCCATAAGTTATGCATTATTTTGCATTATCTGTACAATGATGTGATTTATTTTCATTTTTTTACAGTATCCAGAGGTCTAATTAGATAACACCGACCAGTCACAGCATCAGCGCTTAGATTCAGGAACATTCAGCTTCATCACTTGTGTCCGGTCTTCTCCTGGCTCTGTCCAGGGAGACTGGCGCCATTCACTACCTCTCCCTGCTCGCTATACCTCGTACATTATCGGAAACACTCGGAACGACGCATCACGTTGCGTGCATGCGCACTACGAATTTAGCGTCTGAGACGTCACGGATCACATGTTATTTAAGGGCGGCGTTCAGCCCGGACGCCGCTCCATACCAGCGGTGTACACGCATTTGAAACTCACTCGGTCAGGTAATGCACTCCCTCTCTGGGACTTTTATCTCTTCTTAACACTTCATAGTGGGTTTATATAAGGGAATTTCCCTTCTTTTCTCCTATAGTGGGACCGTACTAATCTGGCACTGGGATATAAATCTTAAACTGATTGAAAGCTAAGTAGGTACTATGCTGAGCTGTGTACCTTAGTGTCTTCACATGATTCCCTAGAGATAAGTAAAGCTATATATCTTTCTGTTTGTTGGGGCTCTACCTATGAGATTCACGGCATCATTATTGACAAATGGCACTCGTATGATAACAGAGATATTCAGGACTTTACAAGGTAACACAGTGATAGAACCTTTCACATTATCCCTTTCTAATGATTACTACATTTTGTATATTATTGATTATTTTCATATACTTCTCCAGTTACCAGATATAGTGTTGGTACCCGCCCTATAAAATCCGCACTGGATTATTCATTAGCGATACCTCAAATTTAAAGGTATATACTCACTATTACTTCTTCACTATGGATAGAGTCGTTTGCTTCACAGAATCATGCATATTACATGTGTTATTATGAAAGAGCTATTATATGCTATTGTTTTGTATTGTAGTGGGGCTGTTATTGGTTTATTTGATATACCATAAGAATTATGATTATGGTGTGTTATTATACCTTATTAATATATGTTCTGTTTCTTCATTTTTTATGGCATATGTACTAGCTGTTGCGTGATCAAGGCACAAACTGCCGAAACGTTGTGGATAAGCAGCTTTTCACTATTGAGAACAGAAACGAATAAACTATAATTTTGCTTCACATGTACTCTTTCTGAAAAAATTTTTTCCCATACGAGTGTGACAGGAATATATTTACATATTACTGTACCAGCAAAGCGGGAAATTTAAACTCTGTGGCTTTGACAGCCGCAGAGTTTCTATTCCCGACAAATGCTGTCTGCGGTCCTTCAGGACCGTGGACAGCATCACAATCACGCAACACACACGCACTCACACCTCACAATCACAGCACACTAACATACATACAGCCAGCCACACTCACCATACTCACCATACTCACACCACACACACCCACAAACAAGCATCACACTCTCATCACTGTCATGCATCAAAAACGCCGCGTTTTTGATGCATGATAGTGTGCCTCCATCCTTAGAGTCTACAATAAGAGTTTCCATTTTTTTCAAAAATTTGGGCCCAGACCACCACTTCAGTGGCATCAATTGCCCCACAGTTGCAAGCTTAAAATGGTTGGTGAGGTGACTTTCATGCTGCACATTCAAAAATCCACAAGCCTTTAGTCTCCCAATGTTATCTGTAAGATTTGTCACCAAAATCTAAGTAGAGGCCACAAAAATCAAGTTTGAGTAGTTCATGCATAAACCGTAACATGAATATGAAGGAAAAGTCGCAGTGGGAAGCTCACTGTGCTACAATGAGGCCTAGCGGGCCGGGCCAACCACCGTCTGACCCATCAAGTGCATTGACTTCCTCTTCATCCTCTGTGACTGTGGGGACAGCAGTCACACATGCTTTTGGACGCAGATCTTACACCTCTTTACCTGCAACAGCCAGTGTGATTGGAAGGTCGTCAGTTTTTTTGGAAGTGGAAACACCTGCTGGTGTTGAGCGCTGTCGGATATCAAGAGCACCACCTTTGGATGAAGGCAACATAATATCTCTGCCTGCACCTTCCTCACAGACCAACAGTTTGCCGGGGACACCCTACTCAACCGTGTCTCAGCACAGCAGCCAGCCCTCGGTCCCTCAGATGTGGACAAGTAAAAGACCATTTCCTCCTAGCCATGACAAAGCTAAGAGGTTGAATTTCACCATCTGCAAGCTGTTGGCTACAGAAATGCTCCGTCTCCGCCTGTTGTACACAGAGGATTTTTGAGACCTTGTGTCCGTCTCAGTGCCCCAGTACCAGATGCCCATTTGCCACTACTTCTCAAGAAAGCTGTGCCTGCGCTACACCGGCATGTCGCACACAATATCTCTGCTTCCTTAAGAAACTCTGTGTGTGACAGGGTGCATTTCACCACAGACACTTGGACCAGTAAGCATGGACAGGGGCGTTACATGGCGGTGACTGTGCACTGGGTAACTATGAAGACAGCAGGAGAAGGGGCTGCTGTCCAAGTCTTGCCATCCCCACGAGTTGTGCGTCAATCCCCTGTATGTACAAGTTCCTCCACTGCTTCTGCCTCCTCGACCTCATCTCGGTCCTCCACTTGCACCCAAAGCCTTCCTGGTAATGCCACCCGCATTCTAACTGTGCACAAGGAGTCCTGCACACCTCCTTACTATGATGGCATCAGGCGGTCTTTACCTTGAAATGTCTGGGAAATGTGAGTCACACAGCTGAGGAGTTGTAGTCAGCTGTGGAGACCAAGTTTCATCAATGCTTGTCTCCACTGAACCTGCAGCCAGGGAAGGCCGTGTGCGACATTGCTGCAATGCTGAGTGCAGCCCTCCGCCGGGGCAATGTGACACACGTGCCTTGCATGGCTCACGTCTTAAACCTGGTTGTCCAGCCAATTTTTGCACACTATCCGGGCCTAGATGGTCTTCAGCAGAGGGCACGGTCGCTGTGTGCTCACTTCCACCGTTCGCATCCCGCAGCTCAACGCCTTACATCTCTACAGAAGTCATTCGGCCTGCCAGTTCACTGGCTGAAATGTGATGTGCAGACATGATGGAATTCAACTCTGCACATATTGCAGCAACTGTGGCAGCACCGACGAACCCTGGTGCAATACATCATGACATATAACCTGGGCCTACGAGATCCAGAGGTGGGGCAAATCACACAGCTGGAGTGGTCTGAAATGAATGACCTATACACCATTCTGTACAGTATTGAAATGTCGACGAAGATGTTTACTGATGATGATGCCATTATCAGCATGACAATTCCTGTCATTTACATGCTGGAGCTTACTTTAAACAGTATTTGGAGTCAGGTGGAGGCAAGGGAGGGGGAGGAAATACAGGAGGAGTCGTATGCAGAAGGCTAAGCTTCTGGGCATCAGTGCAGATAATTTCCTTGTCTTGACTCAAAAGCTTTGGAGCAGACCTCTGATTCCCAGGCTATAGTATGAGTGAAGAGTGATGCATACTCAACCATCTGTCTTACCCCATACTCAGATGGGTGGCTGGAGACTTGGGAGCTGTACAGAAGCAAGTGGGATTGGAGTGACACCTCTGAGGACTGGCGTATTTGTGATGTAGAAGTTGAGGTGGAGGAGAGCCCACTTGCTGAAGCGCTTGCTATCCATTCAAGCGCCTGCTCTTTTTGTGCCTCATCGAGAATTGGTATCGATTGTTGTCTGAGTCGTGTCCGTACGAAAGGGATCATATCAGAATCTCCACGGAAAGAAGTAGACATCTTACTTTAGCTGGAAGATTGTCTTTCTCCAGCAGATGTTACTCTTGCTTTCCCACGTACCCCACGGACACAAACCTTTTTTCCCTTTCCACCACGCCTATTCCCCTTTCCACCAACAGCAGACCTTTTGCCACTCATTTTGTATGTGAACAAATTGGCAACTCTGCAGTTGTTGACAAAACAATTCTGATGGAAATCGAGCAGAGCTGAGTGGCCACACAATGGTACTAGGCACAAAAAATTACGTTTGTTAAAAATTAGTAGAATGAACTACACTCAAGGTGTACTTGGTTGTATTACACGTGGCCTACAGTAATGTTTTTGTGGACACTGCTTTTAGGCAAAAACTGACAGGTTTGCTAGGTACAGTTAAAAATTAGTAGAATGAACTACACTCAAGGTGTACTTGGTTGTATTACACGTGGCCTACAGTAATGTTTTTGTGGACACTACTTTAGGCAAAAACTGACAGGTTTGCTAGGTGCAGTTAAAAATTAGTAGAATGAACCACACTCAAGGTGTACTTGGTTGCATTACACGTGGCCTACACTACAGTTTTTTGTGGACACTGCTTTTTGGCAAAAACTGACAGGTTAGCTAGGTGCAGTAAAAAACTAGTAGAAGGAACTACTCAGGCGGTGTAGCTTCTCTCACAAGTGGACTACACCTCTGTGGGACACTGCTAGTCTGCTACTAGCCCGAACAAAGTGCTTTGACTAGCTGCAGGAAAAAAAATGCCTAATTAAGACAGGTGGTGTAGCTTTCTTCACACAAGTGCTACACTACCTAATGGATTCAAAGAGATATATCACTGTGGCCAGATGCTGCAAGAAAGACTTGCACAGCACTGGCACACACCTGACACACCCCTGCCTGGCAAAAACTAATAGAGACTGCTCTAACCTAGCCCTCGAAAGGGCTGCAATTAAAACTAGTCCCCGCTTCTATGAAGTAGCCCTGAAAAGGTCTGATAGACTACTAGTCCCTATCCCTAATCGCTACTCCTATGGAGCAGCCCTAAAAGACATGATTACTTACGGGTAATTGTGTTTTATGGAGTCCACGACACCACCCACATGAGAGAGGGGATCCGCCCACCAGGACAGGAAACCTACAGATAAAAAGGGGCGGTCCCCCTCGCTCCCTCAGTTTGTGTTACAGAGCATGAGAGGAACCGCATAGTCAAGAGAAGCATAATATACAACACACATAAACAAAAAAAACAACCAACCCCAACAACCCTCGTACGAGGCAAGTGGATCAAATCACCAAAAAACGTGCCAAAAAAGAGGGAGGGAAGTGAGTGGGTGCTGTCGTGGACTCCATAAAACACAATTACCGGTAAGTAATCATGTCTTTTCTTCTCGCCACGACAGCACCCACATGAGAGAATTGCAGAGAGCAAGACTAGGGCGGGACAACAGTGCTGAGGACAGATCTCCCGAAAGCCAAGTCAGAGTAAGAAGACAAATTCAGGCGATAGTGGTTATAAAAGGTAGAAGGGGAAGACCAAGTCGCAGCATTACACATTGAGTCAATGGAGACGTCAGCGCGCTCAGCCCATGAAGAAGCCATGGCCCTAGCAGAATGCGCTCGTACACCCTCCGGAGGACTGCGTCCCATCACCGAGTATGCCAGGCATATGGCATCCTGGATCCATCTAGACAATGTGCTTTTAGAAACAGCAAACCCCCTCCTAGGACCCTGAAAGGACACAAACAGAGAGTCCACCATCTCCGGGAAGTACCTCACGTTCAGGGAGGCAAACCGGCGGACCTGCCTGTTGGATCGGGTTGCGAACAGATCGATGACCGGAAGCCCCCACAAGACAACAATCTTCCTGAAGGTCTGGTGACAGAGGACCCATTCGCCCTGGTGGAGGGAATGGCGACTCAGAAAGTCCGCAGTGGAATTGTCGATACCCCTCATATGGAGGGCCAAGAGGGACAACAGGTTGGCTTCTGCGAGGTCGAGAATGGCCACCGCTGTAGACAGCAGAGTCCGAGATCGAGTACCGCCCTGTTTGTTGATGTAGGCCACAGACGTGGTGTTGTCTGACAAAATCCGAACATGCTTGCCTCGTAGCTGTGGGAGAAAATGATGAAGAGCAAGGTTGATGGCCTTTAATTCACGCAAGTTGGAAGAATCGGAGGATTCCTCCATGGACCACCGTCCCTGAGCTAAACAGGACCCCAGGTGAGCCCCCCACCCGTCAGGGCTAGCGTTGGTCAGAATGGTCCGAGAAGGGCGAATCACCCAGGGGACCCCCCTAGAAAGCGTACGAAGGTCCAACCACCAGGCCAGGGACCCCACTACATCCGGGGGCAAAGTAAGACGACCCTGAAGCCGAACCTGCAAAGAGACCTCCGCCTGCAAAACCGCTTGTTGCAACGGGCGAGTATGAAACTGCGCCCACTGAACGGCGGGAATGCAAGACGAGAGAGACCCCAACAGGGACATGGCCTCCCGCAAGGACATGGAAGGGCGTGCAATAGCCTGTCGGACCCTAGCCCTGATATGCGGCTTTATGTCGTCCGGGAGGAGGCACAGCTGACTTACTGAGTCAAGGAGACCCAAAAAGGATTGGCGAGTCATCGGAGTCAGTCTGGACTTCCCCAGGTTGATGATCCATCCCAAGGCCTGTAAAGACGAGATAGCATTAGACAGGCGAGTCCGACACTGCGTGGAGGAGTCACCCACGATTAAAAAATCGTCCAAATAAGGCACAATGAGAGAGTGTCCTGCTGCTGCAAATAAGCTATCACCCTGGAGATCAATTTGGTGAAGACTCGAGGAGCCATCGAAAGACCAAAGGGCATTGCTGCAAACTGAAAGTGCCGAATCCGTCCCTCCCAGACGACCGCCACCCAAAGAAACCGTTGGTAATCGGCATGGATGGCGAGATGGTAATAAGCATCCTTTAGGTCCAAGACCGCCATGAAGCACCTAGGAAACAATAATTTAATCGTGGAATGAATATATTCCATTTTGAAGGACCGGAAGACCAGGAAGGAATTTAACTTCTTCAAATTAATAATCGTCCAATAAGACCCATCGGGCTTAGAAACCAGGAACAAGGGGGAGTAAAACCCCTTCCCTTCCTGGCCAACCGGAACCTCAACAAGAACATTTTTAGCTAATAGGGACTGAATCTCCAATTTCAGGGCAAGGGTCTGATGAGATGGAAGAGAATTGAGTACAAAGGAATCTGGAGGAGTACGGGTAAAGTCCAGAGGAAGACCAGAAGCGATCAACCGCAAAATCCAGGGATTGGAGGTGACACTTGTCCAGCGATGGGAGAACTGTGACAATCTACCACCCAATGGGAGCTCCGAACTACTGGAATTTTCTACCAGGCTTAAAGGAGGACCTCCCAAACAGGGCACCCCGTTGTTAACCCTCCTTGGGTTCCCAACGGTCCCGGGGTTCCCGGTATGACCTCTTCAGTCCGAATGGACGTCTTCTGAAGACTCTCCTATAGGACGGAACAGTCGGATTAGGGAACCCCTTCTTACGGTCAGCTGCCTTGGCCAGAATATCATCCAGTTCGGCACCGAACAGGTACTCACCTCGGAAAGGGAGAGTACACAATTTAGATTTTGATTGGACATCCCCTTTCCATCCCTTAAGCCACAGGGCCCGACGAGCAGAATTGGTCAGTCCTCCAGAACGAGCCGCAAGGCGCAAGGAGTCCGCTGAAACATCCGCAAGATAAGCCGAGGCCCCTCTAATTAACGGAATTGAAGACAACAACTGTTCCCGTGAGACCCCAGACTTAATCTGATCCTCAAGCTGATCCACCCAGACCAACATCAATCTGGCCGTACAGGTAGCAGAAATAGCTGGCTTGAAGGCCCCCGTACAAGATTCCCAAGACCTCTTGAGTAACATCTCGGCCTTGCGATCCAGTGGGTCTGCTAAAAAGCCTGCATCCTCCACTGGCAGGGTGGAACGTTTAGATGTGGAGGCGACCGCCGTATCCACTTTAGGAAGTTTAGACCATGCAATCAGATCTTCGTCATCGAAGGGATACCAGCGTTTGGAAGAAGAAGGAAGGGAGCCACGTCTATCCTGCTTATCCCATTCACGATGAACTAGATCCTTGAGGGCCGTAACCACGGGAATAGAGCGTCTCCACTTTTCCGAGAGACCTGTGAACATAATCTCCTGGGCAGATCGAGATTCCTTAGAGTCTGGAACCCCCATAGTGTGACGAATGGATTTGACCAGATTCTCCATACTTTCAAGCGGAAAACAGGACTTCCCTTCATCATCAGGTGAGGAAGATGAGGAAGCCGGAGATGCTGAAGGAGACCTGGAGACACCAGGAAACCTAGCCGGACTGCCCTCTGGAGAAGACATACAAGGGGAAACAGGCTTCCTAGCCCTGGAGGAAGGAGCACGAGGGTTAACTTCCTCCCTTAGAGAAAGCAGTTCCTCCCGGCTCATCAAAGATCGAATATCAGCAGACTTAACTGAGGACTCCTCATGTATCGTCTGAGCTATACAAGCCTGACACAGACGTTTAACATATGACTCAGGAAGGGGCTGCATGCACAGAGCACATTCCTTATGTTTCAATTTTTTGGCCTTTTTAGCCTAAGGAGAGACAGAAAAAAAGGGGGAGGAAATCAGCATAATAGGAGAGAATCACACTCACCCAGTGGACCTGTGTGCCTACTGACCGGTTCAGGAGGTGGAGGGCCAGCCTGAGATGATTGCGGTCTTACTCCGTTCACTCCTCTCAGAAGAGCCTGCATCCTTGCTGCGCCCACTGCTACTGCGAGTCTTGCTGGCAGGCTGCATCTCCCCATCAGGTGAATGCAGCGCCCCTGCCCCAGGAAAAGACATCATGGAAGGCACCACACTGGTGATCACCGCCTCCTGAAGTAACCTCCCAGACGCTCTATGTGTTGGGGCCACCTCCCCGGCCGCCCGGAAGTACAATCCACCACTTCTGGGTCAGGAGCGATTACCTCCAGTGTGCAGGCGCCGGCACGACCCGGAAGCCGGCGCAGAAGGCACCAGGCGGCCGACTGCCGCGGCCGCAGCAACTCCCGCGCTCCCCCCGAGCCCCGCCGCCATGACACCCTGCCCCACCGCCGGAAGGCACAGGCCCGCCACCGGGCGCCGCCCATACCCCCCGCGAAATGGCGGCAGAACGCCACCGCCACAGAGCCCCAGCCCCCAGGAGGCCCAGGTGCCGCCACCCGCACCAGCCGCCCATACCAGCCATAAGCATACCTTCCCAAGCCATGGCTGCCTGGCTCCATCTTGGATGAATGCAGACTGCTCCACTGCACCACGCTCCCACGAGTCAGGGTGGAAACTCACACGCTGACCTCGTGACATCCTTATCCAGCTGAGGGGATAGCCTGCAGCAGGACATACCGACGCTGCTTCTGGAGTTCCAGAACCTGTTGTTCCCTAAGATACCGACACAGAGGCTGATTGAACCCAGGTAAGCCTTTGCTGTAGGTTCCCATCAGGACAGGAAACCAAACTGAGGGAACGAGGGGGACCGCCCCTTTTTATCTGTAGGTTTCCTGTCCTGGTGGGCAGATCCCCTCTCTCATGTGGGTGCTGTCGTGGCGAGAAGAAAAAGGGCAGATATTACTAAGATTCACAACCACCAGTCCCTACTCCCTAAACCTATCTAACTATGTATTCGCTCACTAGCTGACTGAGAGGACACAATTTAGAGTTTGCACTGTTTAGCGCGCGCACACAGCTGCAGCGGTGCCGTCTAACACCCTGCAGCAGCTATAAGCAAAATGGTGGCGATCGTTAAAATGCCCGAGTCTCATATGGCTAGGACTTGTGACAGACACAGCCAATGATGACCTTGGTTGTGTGAAAAAATGCACTTTGCAGTGTGGGACTGTGATTGACTAGCAGCCTGAACCACCCCACTGTATATGCTTTAGGAGAAAGAAAAAAAAAAAAAGTGACCTTATTGCAGCTCTGAAACAAACCCCCCTGCACACTGTACACACAAACTTGATATTAACATTCATTTGCATTATTAGGGCTAGGTTTAGGGTTAAGAAGATAAAGCTTTTAGTGCTCAAAGCGTTATCGAACATATACTAGAACTGCCGAATTTCAATCAAATTGTTCTAATTCGGCGAATGACTAGAACAGCACCAAAAACAGGTCGAATTTGAGATTGGCTAACAATTCAAATCGAACACCGCTCATTTCTACCCATGAGGCGCCCACTGATCAAGTTGAGTAAGCCTTGATCCCAGCTGGGATTGGCTTGTTTTTGACGCGGTAGGACTCTTGGATTGCTGAGCGGATTCACCTTGCCAATGTGGATTTGGAAGCCGCCATTCCTTTCTTCGGCCCTTCGGGTATGACGAACAGCATTTCCGTTTTGCGAAAGGGGGCTGTTCGGGAGATGTAGCGTCTGAGGGCTCTTATTAGGTCCAGGGTGTGAAGGTTTTTTAGAAGCGTTGTACTGGCGCTGGGCAAAAAGAAGGTAAGACAATGTCCTGGTTGAGGTGGAAGTGTGAAATTACCTTGGGCAAGAAAGACAGTGACGGACGGAAGACTACCTTGTCCTTGTGGAAGGATAGGAGGGGGTGCCAACAGGATATGGCAGCAAATTCTGCCTGATTGATGTGATTTTCGACTAGGAAGGCGACCTTCCAAGAGAGGTAAGTTAGAGGTGCTTCTTGCAGTGGTTCAAATGGGAGCTGTTGTAGGGCGCCGAGGACCAGGTTCAGATGCTTTGTAGGGGGGCCGCATGTGCGAGACCCCTTGGATGAATGTTTTCACTTGTGGTTTGGTAGCAATCTTGCGTTGGAATAATACGGTTAGGGAGGAGATTTGGCCCTTGATGGATCTGAGTGTGAGGCCTGAGTCGAGGCCAATTTGAAGGAACTCTAGGATTGTGGGAATGGAAAATAGGAGTAGTTAACTGTTACGGTCACTGCACCACCGGAAGAAGGTCTTCCAGGTGCGGTGATAGATGCGCGAGGAGGTCAGTTTGCGGGCGTTAAGCATGGTGGTTATGACCTCTGGTGAGAACCCTGCATGGGTCAGGACCAAGGATTCAACAGCCACACTGTCATAGACAAGGCCCCCGAATTCTGGTGGCATATGGGGCCCTGGGTTAGGAGGTCTGGCCGGTTTGAGAGATGCCAGGGCACGTCAGCGAGGAGATGTATGAGCTCTGTGTACTAGGCTTGTCATGGTCAGTCTGGAGAAATGAGTATTACTTGGGCTCCTTCCGCTTTAATCTTTCTGATTACACAGGGGATCAACGGCAGTGGAGGGAAGATGTATGTGAGTTGGAGTTGGCGCCAGGGGTAGACCAACGAGTCCACGCCTAGTGTTAGGGGTTCCTGGGACCTGGTACGAAGGCAGGGACTTTTGCGTTTAGCCTTGATGCCATTAAGTCCACGTCGGGGGTTCCCCAGCGCTGGCAGATCTTCAGAAAGACTTCTGGGTGGAGGGACCCTGGCAGTTTAGGAAATCTGCTGCCCAGTTGTCCACTCCCGGATTGTGAACTGCTGATATGACTGACCAAGTTGTTTTGGTTATGTTTCACTTTGGACATTTATTTTAAATATCCAGGTCACACATGAATAATACTCTATATGTATTAGGGCTCTCCCATATATATTGTTGCTCATATTTAATCAGTTTTGGAGAGTTTCTATACCAAAAATTCAATCGCAGAATTAAACTGCTTTTCTTATAGATGCTTTTATTACTCCATCAAAAGGTTAAAACGCAGATACAAAAGTGCTCACAGACATAATAAAAATTAATAAGTTTACATGGATCTGGATAGGAGGACACTAAGGGGCTAAAGCCTTTCTCCTCACACATCAGGACAAATACATGGCAGCCATTTCAATAAAACAGCTATGTGATACAGAGACATATAAATGGTAAAGTTTGAAGGCTATAGCCTGTCAGTATGTGAAAGATTCAGCTCATAGTCCCTTTCCATTATACCAGCAACTTCACTATACGCTATCTCAAAACCTCCATTGCTCATCAGACTATCTCAACACAGTAATTAAATCTATGCTTACCCATGTAAAGTGCCAGCGTGCTCAGATGACTTCTAGTGGACACCCCAACGCGTTTCCCTGAATGCTTCCTCAGGGGGCATGTTTGACTATGTCGCCCCCATCGTATATACCCCACCACCCCTGCCTGCACCTGTCTTTAATTGCGCCGCTCATTGCCGCACATGAGCGGCCGCGCTGTCCCGAGCGGCGGTTTCCGGCATTCATCCACAGGAAGTGCGTCATCTGACGCTACTTCCTGTGTGTCAGAAGCCTTTCACCGGAGCCCGGAGACACGCGACCACGCATGCGCGGTCCGCAGACGCCATTTTAGAAGAGGCCAAACATGCCCACTTCATATTTTCACTCCCTGATACATGCTGCTCGACCCATTATTTTTGAAAAACTATAGAACTATGACTTCTTATTGCATAAAAGGCATTTCATTATAAGGCATAACCATAGACATAGGTGCATAGTACAATACATATGAATACTTTTCAATATTATTCATATTCTTTGATGTCGTTTTTTCTTCCTCTGCCCATACGTATAGACAGCCCAGATTGTCATGTTACATCATCATTAGGGGATTCCAAGCAGACATAATATCCAGAGATTATATTAGTAGACAGTTGTGTGGGGCAATACAGAACGGCTAAAAAACACAGAAAAACAATAGAAAACAGTTAAAAACCTTATCATAAATCTTCTTAAAGGAACCCTCAGGGAAGACATCCGAGATCATATACGCAGAACCCATCAAAAGACAAAAATTCGTGCTCTACCCACATAAATGACGGATCTCCCTCCATAATTTTAATGGAAAAGGAGATCATATCCCACCCTCCCTTCTAGAAGCATAATAATACGCTTCAACTTTAGAGATATGAAACAACACTTAGTTTTTCATTTAGGCCTCCCGGGGACTGCGTCCCCAGGCGGACTATCCATTGGCTTTCCCTCCTTGCAAGGGATCTCTTATAGTCTCCTCCTCTTGCCCCAGATGGCACACATCTACAGCTTAGTAGTCATGTTACATCATCATTAGGGGATTCCAAGCAGACTTAATATCCAGAGATTATATTAGTAGACAGTTGTGTGGGGCAATACAGAACGGCTAAAAAACACAGAAAAACAATATAAAACAGTTAAAAACCTTATCATAAATCTTCTTAAAGGAACCCTCAGGGAACTGGGGTTCCACAGCATGGCAGACATCCGAGATCATATACGCAGAACCCATCAAAAGACAAAAATCCGTCATTTATGTGGGTAGGGCACGAATCTCCCTCCATAATTTTAATGGAAAAGGAGATCATATGCCACCCTCCCTTCTAGAAGCATAATAATACGCTTCAACTTTAGAGATATGAAACAAAACTTAGTTTTTCATTTAGGCCTCCCGGGGACTGCGTCCCCAGGCAGGCTATCCATTGGCATTCCCTCCATGCAAGGGATCTCTTATAGTCTCCTCCTCTTGCCCCCAGATGGCACACATCTATAGCTTTAAATTTTAAGTTAGTTGGGTCGCAATTATGTTTGGATTTGAAGTGGCGGGGTAGAGTTTTTAAATTGGGATCACCGGGTTCCATCTTTTTTGCCACCTCTATGTCCCTAATGTGCTCCTTTACTCTGACACGGAATTCCCGTGATGTAAGACCGATATATATCAGGCCACACGGACATGTGGCATGATATATCACGTTCCTTGTAGTGCATGTCAAGTAATGCCGAATATCATATACCCGTTCGCTATTGGCTGCTGTAAATGTCCTCGTCCTCTCCATATTATGGCATGCCAGACATGAACCACATGGGAAAAATCCCAGAGTCCTTCTACTTCCGCTCACTAGTGGTTTGGGTTCCCTCACATAATGGCTATGTACCAACATGTCTTTTAGGCTACTGCCCTTCCTTGCAGTCAACATAGGTTTTTCAGTGACAACGTCACTTAAACCAGGCACCAGTCTCAGGATCCCCCAGTGTCTCTTTAGGATACCCCTAATCCTATCCCATTTGTCATTATATGTTGTTAGACAACGGACTAGCTGAGTTCCTTGATTCTCTCTCCTCTCCTTAGACCGGTCTTCCCATACAGTAGGGTATTCCTATCCTTCCTTCGGGCCTCAGTAAATCCCTGCTTAATGCAACGCTTACTATAACCCTTTGCCAGGAAACGATCTCTTAGATCCTCAGTTTGCCCTTCAAAGAAACCATCCGTTGAACACACTCTCCTTGCCCTTAGGTACTGGCCAATAGGAATCACAGAGATCGTTGCCAGGGTATGGGCCGAAGAAGCGTGCAATACTGCGTTTACCGATGTATCTTTCCTATACATATCAGTTTGTATAGACCCGTCGGAATGAATATGGAGTTTAATATCTAAAAAGTCCACAGACGATGCATGATGTGTGTAGGTCAATCTGATATTATACTCATTAGAGTTCAAGTATACCAAAAAGGTTTCAAAATCAGGACACTGAGGGATTCCTCCAGACTGCTATTTTCCAGATAGAAAGATACAGCTCTGAGCCCATCATGATGGCATATTGATGAGTACAAAGACTCAACATCCGCCGTAACTAGACGTGTGTCTGAATCCACAAAGATCCCATCAACTTGCCTCAGGACGTCCGATGTGTCACGGACATAGGAGGGCAGCGTTTCCACAAGTGGATGCAGGTAAAACTCAATAAACCTGCACACTGGGTCGCACAGCCCCCCTATCCCGGACACAATCGGATGCCCCGGGGGATTGAGGGGATCTTTGTGGATCTTTGGTAGGAGGTAGAAAGTAGGGACTATAGGTTCTTTAATCAAGAGTCCTTCCCATATCTTCTTTGGGATTACACCATCCTGATATGCTTTGTCCACAATCTCAAACAGTTGTGACATGAAAATTTTTAAAGGGTTATAAGACAAAACCGAATAATTGTCTTTATTTTTCAACTGTCTGAAGGCCTCACGTTCATACATTTGCACTGGCCAGATAACCACGTTCCCCCCCTTGTCCGCTGGTTTTATAACTACGACCGGCAGAGCCCTCAGTTCCTTCATAGCTATTCTTTGGTGGTATGATAGATTGTCTGCCCTTCTCGGTGACTAGACAGTTTTTTCAAATCTTGTGCCACCAGTCTATGAAATGTCTCTATTTCTGGGCACACAGACAAGGAGGGGAAGGTGGTTGAACGTGGGTATAATAACCTCTGGAATTTTTGGGAATTACCTTCCACATTTTCATCCTCTTCTTCTTCTAAATCCTCCAAGATCCCAGTAGTGTCCTGCTCCACTCTTTGAATGTCATCATCTGGTTTTCTCCTTTTTTATGAAGTTTTTTGAGGATTAACTTGCGGGTGAAGAGATGCAGGTCTTTTAAGGCTACAAAATAATCAAAATTATTCACAGGTACAAAAGATAACCCCAACCTCAACACCTCCAATTGGTGTGACATAAGTACATGTGAAGACAGATTGATTACCTGCAGATTTGTGCCCCGACTCTTCTTACCCTGTGGTTCTGGTGGCACAAGATTTGAATAAACTGTCTAGTCACCGAGAAGGGGCAGACAATCTATCATACCACCAAAGAATAGGTATAAAGGAACTGAGGGCTCTGCCGGACGTAGTTATAAAACCAGCGGACAAGGGGGGGAAAGTGGTTATCTGGCTAGTGCAAATGTATGAACGTGAGGCCTTCAGACAGTTGAAATCTGAGATTACTTACCAGTAATCGTATTTTACGGAGTCCATGACAGCACCCACCGAGAGACAGGAAACCTACAGATAAAAAGGGGCGGTCCCCCTCACCTCCTCAGTTGGGTCATAGAGAAATTGGAGGAACCGCCCACCGTATAAATACACACACAAAAATAACATTAAGCATAAGAAGACCAAGACCTTCAAGACGTACAGGAAAAGGGCACACAAACACCCGCAGGCAAGCAGTGGCCACCCGTGGCAAGTGACAACACATCAAACAACAACTTAGGCTAACAACTTGCAAAGAAAAGAAAGGGTGGGAAGTGAGTGGGTGCTGTCATGGACTCCGTAAAATACGATTACCGGTAAGTAATCTCAGATTTTCCTATCGCCATGACAGCACCCACCGAGAGACTTGCAGAGACAATCACCTAGGAGGGACCACAGCATTAAGAACTGCCCTCCCGAAGTCGAGGTCAGACGAAGAGGAAAGGTCTAGGCGATAGTGCCGAAAAAAGGTAGAGGGTGACGCCCAAGTAGGCGCCTTACAAATAGACTCAATCGACACATTAGCACGTTCAACCCAAGAGGCCGACATGGCACGAGTAGAATGGGCATGAATACCGGGCGGAGGCTGCTCACCTTTCGCAGAATAGGCCGAGCAGATAGCGTCCCGGATCCATCTGGAGATGGTGTTTTTAGTGGTACGAGTGCCCTTATGAACCCCCTTATCCAGAGTGCCGGGTACATATGAAACAGAAAAAAACAGCACTGTTGCGCCACACTACTAAATTTCACCACAATGTGGTTCTATTAAATGAACACTAACCTTTCCAGGTTGTGCAAGAATCCGCACAACCAGATTAAACGTATAGGGAGATAGGGTCCATAAAGTTGATGATCATCAGACCTCTGTGTGAAGAGAGGATATTTTACACTCCTTGAGTTGGTAGAAATCACTTGCTTGTCTCCTCAGAGCCGGCTGATCATGTGATGAACACAGGTGGAGTTTGGATGATGCACTGCCAGGTCCTATGGACTTGCCCAAGCTGCTCGCTACACCGCACTCCCCGAAGGGAGAATAGGTATGAATGATAGAAGGAGCGGTGTTAGAATGCGGCGCTAGGTAACACAAGATCAAGCCTTCATAAATTTACCTTAGGTTTATTACACAAAGCTGCAGGGTGCGACCACAACGTGTTTCGACACACAAATCGACGTCTTTCTCAAGTGGATGGTCACAAGCCTGAAAGAAACGGGCAATCCACCTGTCACCTGCGATATTCTGACTAAAAAGGGCCCCCAGGGCAGAAACCTGGACCCGAAGAGTACTGACAGCAAGACCCAACTCCCGACCTTTCTGCAAAAATTCCAAAATAGCAGGAATCGGGGCATGGTCAGTGACACCCCCCTGGGTAAAAATAAAAAAACTTACGCCAGACCCTACAATATAGGTTAGTGGTGACCGCCTTTCTACTACCGAGGAGGGTAGAAACCAAAGCCTCAGAGAACCCCCACTGCCTCAGAAGCTGCCTCTGAAATTCCAGGCCGTTAGATGAAGGCCTTCCACTTGTGGGTGAAAAAATGGACCCTGAGATAGCAGCCCCCGAACCGCCGGGAGAACCCAAGGATCGGAGACCGACATCGCCTGAAGCCAGAAAAACCATGGTCTCCTGGGCCAAAAGGGGGCGATCAAAATGACTCTCGCTCCCTCCTCCCCGATTTTGCGCAGAACTAGAGGAAGCAGACCGAACGGAGGAAAAGCATAAGCCAGAGGAAAATCCCAAGGCACTCGCAGAGCATCCACCACCTCTGGCAGATCCGAGGGGTACAGGGAAGCAAAGCGCCGAACCTGTCTGTTTGCCCTGGTCACAAAGAGATCTATCACTGGACAACCCCAGAGACGAACAATGGCCTGAAAGACGCCCCTGTCCAAAACCCACTCCCCTTGCCTGAGGGAGTGGCGGCTGAGAAAGTCGGCCCTGACATTGTCGATCCCTCTGATATGTAGGGCCGTCAGGCAGAGAACATGAACCTCCGCCAGATGAAATATTGAGGTCGTAGTCGCCAGAAGGGAAGGAGACCGGGTTTCCCCCTGGTGATTCAGGTAAGCCACGACGGTGGTGTGGTCCGACTGAATTTCGGACATAGGAGTTGTGGAGGAGGGGCAAAAACCTGAGGAGAGCATACTGAACTGCACGCAACTCCTTCAAATTGGAAGAGGCCAAGACTTCCTCTGCGGACCACTGACCCTGGGCCAGGCGAGGTCCGACATGAGCCCCCCACCCCGAGGGACTGGCATCGGTCGTTACTACAAAGTCTGGAGAAACTACCCATGGAACCCCCAGAGTCAGATGACGAGAATCCATCCACCAGGACAGAGAGGCCAAGGCAGTCGGGGACAGACGGAGATGACCCTCCAACTGTCCCTGCAGAAAGTCTCCGGCCCTGAGCACGTTCCGCTGGAGACAGCGAGAATGGAACTGTGCCCACGGGACCGCCGGAATGCAGGACGACAGAGTCCCCAGCAGAAACATGGCCTGACGCAGAGACAGCGGCGGATTGTGCATGGCCCCAGCCACCTTGCCCCCGACAGCCGGGACCTTGGTCGCTGGAAGGAAACACTTCTGGGCAACTGAGTCCAACTGAAGATCTAAAAAAGTCTGGACCTGAACCGGATGGAGCCGTGACTTCGGAACATTGATGAGCCACCCCAAGGCCTGTAGGGAGGACATGACATGTGTCAGACGGGAAGCACACTGCTCCTCTGAGTCCCCTACCACCAAAAAATCATCTAAATACAGCACAATGAGCACATTTTGTTGCCGTACAAACGCCATAACCTCCGCCATCACCTTGGTAAACACCCAAGGAGAACTGGAAAGACCGAACGGCATGGCCGCAAACTCCAGATGGCGAACCTGACCCTCCAAGACCACCACCACGCGGAGGAACTTCTGGCAAGATGGATGAATGGGGAGATGATAATAGGCGTCTTTTAAATCGAGCACCGCCATAAAACACATAGGGAACAAAAGGCGAATAGCCGATTGGATGGACTCCATCTTAAAGGACTGGAAGCGGAGGAAGGAGTTTAATTTCCGAAGAGTAATAATGGTGCGAAAGGAACCATCCGGCTTGGAGACCAGGAACAAAGGGGAATAAAATCCCTTTCCCTCCTGGTCCCCTGGAACCGGAACCAACACCCATTTCTGCAATAAGTCCTTAACCTCCGATTCCAGCCCCTGCTGCTGGCAAGCATTGGAAAGAGCAGTCAGAAAAAAGGAGTCACCTGGGACCTGCAAAAATTCAAGTTTAAGGCCAGCAGAAATGAGGTCCAGGATCCATCGACTATTGGAAATCTTGGACCATTGTGGAAAAAAATAAGCTAATCGACCACCGACAGGTGGATCAAAACAAAGTACGCTTAGGCGGGGGCTTGGAGGATGAGGAACCACCGTAATAAGCACCTCTTTGCCTCTTTCTCGGCGGCTCCCACTTGGGGTTGGACTGCTGCCTGGAAAACTGCCGTTTCTGGAAGGCCCTCCTGTAGTTAGGGACAGAAGGGTTAGGGAGGCCCTTTCTTACTTCCCCAGCCCTAGACAAAATACCATCCAGCACGGAGCAAAAGAGGTACTCACCCCCGCACGGGATCGCACACAACTTAGCCTTTGCATGGGCATCCCCCTTCCATTCCTTAAGCCACAAGGACCTACGGACGGAATTAGACATCCCAGCTGATCTAGCCACCAGACGGAGAGAATCAGCTGAGGCATCCGTCAGGTATGCTGAGCCACTCCGGATCAGAGAAAGCGAAGCCAAAAGCCTGTCTCTAGGAACCCCAGACCGAATCTGGTCCTCCAACTGATCTAACCAGACTAACTGGGAACGGGCTACACACATGGAAGCATTAGCTGGCCGAAGAGCCCCAATACCCGTTTCCCAGGATTTTTTCAACAGGGTATCAGCCTTCCTATTAGAGGGGTCAAGTAACAAGACCCCGTCCTCCAAGGGCAAAACATTCCATTTGGAAGAGGAGGCCACTGCCGCATCCACCTTAGGGACCTTAGACCAGGTCAGCAAATCAGGATCATCAAAAGGGTATTTCCGTTTGGAAGAGGAGGGCAAAAACCCCTTAGAGTCCTGCTTCTCCCACTCAGACCTGACTAAAGACTTGCCAGCCTCAATGACAAGAAACACACGTCTCTTCTTCTGAGACAATCCGGCAAACATGACGTCCTGAGCCGACCGTGCCTCTTTAGTGTCTACAATCCCCATGGTTGCCCGTACAGACTTAACCAGACCATCCACGTCCTGTATAGCAAAACAAGCACCCCCTTGATCCTCCGATGAGGAGCCGGAAGGGGATGAATGCACCAGACCCTCCTCCTGCGACTCAGCCTCGGACCGACAGGGAGACGAGACTGGTGGAGAGGGGCAGGCCCACAGGGTTGCTGCAGCTGGGACAGGGAAGACCGGATCTCGTCCCGTATAAAGGTCTTAATGTCAGCCGTCCGTATAGGGGCTTCCTCGTCAAGGGTCTGAGTGATACAGGGCCGGCACAACCGCTTGTCATAGTCATCAGACATGGGTTGATCGCATAATACACAGCACTTATGCTTCTTTTTGTCAGAGCGCTTTTTAGGCTGGTGAACAGAGAAAAGAGAAAAGAGAAGGAGACAGAGAGGAAAGGCAATTAGCAGAGAGGATTCATAAAACCAACTCACCCCTATTTCCCTGTAGGTACCGGTTCAGGAGGTGGAGACCCAGCCTTGGGTTTGGAGACTTTAAAATCAGTGGATCGCTCCTTGGATGCAGTAGCAGACCTGGACGCCTGCTTGCCCCCACTGCTGGCTTCAGGCACCGACTGGCTGATGCCCTCCTGGTACCCCGCCGGGTCCCTGGGGGAAGACATACTGTGCGCCACGAGGCCCCAGCACCGCACTGGAACGACGTGTCTCCTCACTCCTAGACGCGCTCCTCCGGGTCAAAGAGCGCTTCGGCGGCGGCGGCGCAGGGTGGCAATCTCCACGCTCCCACCGCCCTGCACCATGGAAGAGTACTGGGAACAGCCCCAGGCAGCGCTCACACGACCCAGAGCAGCACCACCCGGACTCTGGGATCGTGCTCACAACGACCAGGCAACGAGGGAGACTGCTGTAACAGGGCGCCCCCGATGCTGCAGCCAGGACCTGGATGCCACAGACTTCTCACAGCCCTCCATGGCAGCCTCAGACCCTGGGTAAGCTTCAAACTGTAGGTTCCTCCCAAAACGACAGGAGACCAACTGAGGAGGCGAGGGGGACCGCCCCTTTTTATCTGTAGGTTTCCTGTCCTTGTGGGCGGATCCCCTCTCTCGGTGGGTGCTGTCATGGCAATAGGAAAAAATAAAGACAATTATTCGGTTTTGTCTTATAACCCTTTAAAAAGTTTCATGTCACAACTGTTTGAGATTGTGGACAAAGCATATCAGGATGGTTTAATCCCAATCAGTGTCCTGATTTTGGACCTCTTAGATTATATCCTGACCCATAATTTCTTTCTCTTCAAGGACCGGTTCTTCCTTCAACAGCGGGGTACGGCAATGGGGGCGGCGTGCGCGCCCTCCTATGCAAATCTCTTTCTTGGTTTTTGGGAGCGGGAGATTTTCAGGGGGGGGGGCCCACGCCGCCACCCAAGTGCTGTCATGGATGAGGTACATCGACAATGTATTGATGTTGTGGAAGGGAACAGCATCCCAATTAGAAACCTTTTTGGTGTACTTGAACTCTAATGAGTATAATATCAGTTTGACCTACACACATCATGCATCGTCGGTGGACTTTTTAGATATTAAACTCCATATTCATTCCGACGGGTCTATACAAACTGATATGTATAGGAAAGATACATCGGTAAACGCAGTATTGCACGCTTCTTCAGCCCATACCCCGGCAACGATCTCTGTGATTCCTATTGGCCAGTACCTAAGGGCAAGGAGAGTGTGTTCAACGGATGGTTTCTTTGAAGGGCAGGCTGAGGATCTAAGAGATCGTTTCCTGGCAAGGGGTTATAGTAAGCGTTGCATTAAGCGGGGATATACTGAGGCCCAAAGGAAGGATAGGAATACCCTACTGTTGGGGGGAGACCGGTCTAAGGAGAGGAGAGAGAATCAAGGAACTCCGCTAGTCCGTTTTCTAACAACATATAATGACAAATGGGATAGGATTAGGGGTATATTAAAGAGACACTGGGGGATCCTGAGACTGGTGCCTGGTTTAAGTGACGTTGTCACTGAAAGACCTATGTTGACTGCAAGGAAGGGCAGTAGCCTTAAAGACATGTTGGTACATAGCCATTATGTGAGGGAACCCAAACCACTAGTGAGCGGAAGTAGAAGGACTCTGGGATTTTTCCCATGCGGTTCATGTCTGGCATGCTGTAATATGGAGAGGACGAGGACATTCACAGCAGCCAATAGCGAACGGGTATATGATATTCGGCATTACTTGACTTCACTACAAGGAACGTGATATATCATGCCACATGTCCTTGTGGCCTGATATATATCGGTCTTACATCACGGGAATTCCCCGTCAGAGTAAGGGAGCACATTAGGGACATAGAGGTGGCAAAAAAGATGGAACCCGGTGATCCCAATTTAAAAACTCTACCCCGCCACTTCAAATCCAAACATAATTGTGACCTAACTAACTTAAAATTTAAAGCTATAGATGTGTGCCATCTGGGGGCAAGAGGAGGAGACTATAAGAGATCCCTTGCATGGAGGGAATGCCAATGGATAGCCTGCCTGGGGACGCAGTCCCCGGGAGGCCTAAATGAAAAACTAAGTTTTGTTTCATATCTCTAAAGTTGAAGCGTATTATTATTATGCTTCTAGAAGGGAGGGTGGGATATGATCTCCTTTTCCATTAAAATTATGGAGGGAGATTCGTGCCCTACCCACATAAATGACGGATTTTGGTCTTTTGATGGGTTCTGCGTATATGATCTCGGATGTCTGCCATGCTGTGGAACCCCAGTTCCCTGAGGGTTCCTTTAAGAAGATTTATGATAAGGTTTTTAACTATTTTCTATTGTTTTTCTGTGTTTTTTAGCCGTTCTGCATTGCCCCACACAACTGTCTACTAATATAATCTCTGGATATTATGTCTGCTTGGAATCCCCTAATGATGATGTAACATGACAATCTGGGCTGTCTATACGTATGGGCAGAGGAAGAAAAAATGACATCAAAGAATATGAATAATATTGAAAAGTATTCATATGTATTGTACTATGCACCCATGTCTATGGTTATGCCTTATAATGAAATGCCTTTTATGCAATAAGATGTCATAGTTCTATAGTTTTTCAAAAATAATGGGTCGAGCAGCATGTATCAGGGAGTGAAAATATGAAGTGGGCATGTTTGGCCTCTTCTAAAATGGCGTCTGCGGACCGCGCATGCGCGGTCGCGTGTCTCCGGGCTCCGGTGAAAGGCTTCTGACACACAGGAAGTAGCGTCAGATGACGCACTTCCTGTGGATGAATGCCGGAAACCGCCGCTCGGGACAGCGCGGCCGCTCAGTGAGCGGCGCAATTAAAGACAGGTGCAGGCAGGGGTGGTGGGGTATATAGGATGGGGGCGACATAGTCAAACATGCCCCCTGAGGAAGCATTCAGGCAAACGCGTTGGGGTGTCCCCTGGAAGTCATCTGAGCACGCTGGCACTTTACATGGGTAAGCACTGATTTAATTACTGTGTTGAGATAGTCTGATGAGCAATGGAGGTTTTGAGATAGCATATAGTGAAGTTGCTGGTATAATGGAAAGGGACTATGAGCTGAATCTTTCACATACTGACAGGCTATAGCCTTCAAATTTTACCATTTATATCTCTGTATCACATAGCTTTTTTTATTGAAATGGCTGCCATGTATTTGTCCTGATGTAGTGTCCTCCTATCCAGATCCATGTAAACTTATTAATTTTTATTATGTCTGTGAGCACTTTTGTATCTGCGTTTTAACCTTTTGATGGAGTAATAAAAGCATCTATAAGAAAAGCAGTTTAATTGTGCAATTGAATTTTTGGTATAGAAACTTTCCAAAACCGATTAAATATGAGCAACCACTTTGGACATTGCAGTTTTGCTGCATGTGCCACCCTGGTGGTTGATGTACGCCGCTGTTGTTGCGTTGTCTGACTGAATGCGGATGGGGCGACTGGCTAGAAGGTGGTGGAAGTGTTGGAGCGCTAGGCGGATCACCCGTAGCTCCAGAATGTTGATTGCGAGGTGTGATTCTTGGTGCGTCCAGCAGCCTTGGACGGTGTGTTGGTGATAGACGGCCCCCCAGCCGACCAGACTGACGTCAGTGGTGACGACCAGCCATTGTACTGGAAGAAATGATTTTCCCTGTGCGAGAGATGATGGCCGTGTCCACCAGTTGACTGCCCTTTTGACTCGCGGGGATAGGCAGCGCTTGCGGTTGAGGCTGAAGGGGTTTTAGTCCCAGGTCGAAAGGAGGGCGAGCTGTAAGGGTCGGAAATGTAGCTGAGCAAAGGGAACTGCTTCCATTGCTGCTACCATTTTCCCTAGGACCCTCATGCCAAAGTGGTAGGATTGTGGTGGTCGGCCGCAGAGAGTGCGCCATGGCCTTGTCTTGAGGGAGTAAGACTAGGCCTTGTGTGGTGTCGAGGGTCATCCCTAGAAAGTCTATCCTTTGGGCCAGTGTTGGGGATGATTTGTCTAAGTTTATGCGCCACCCTAGGCGAGATAGTATGTCCGATGTTATTTGGACGCTTTCGAGGCAAGCTTGAAAGTATGGTCCCTTGATCAGTAGGTCGGCTAGGTAGAGGAGGATGATGACCGCTTGTGAGTGGAGGATGGTCATGACGGCCACCATGACTTTCATGAAGACCCTGGGCGCGATTGTGAGACCGAAGGGTAGGGAGGTGAATTGGAAGTAACGTTCTTGTATGGTAAACCGCGCATACTTTTAATGCAGGGGGAAGATGGGAATGTGGAGATATGTGTCTTGAATGTCGATGGTTGCTCCCTTTTTTCCAATGACATGATTACTAAGCGTAGGGATTCCATTCTGAATTGTCGGACCTTTACAAATTTATTGAGGAGTTTGAGGTCTAGGATGGGACGTAGTGTTCTATCTTTTTTGGTAACTATGGACAGATTGGAGTAGTACCCTTGGAACTTTTCTGTTTCTGGATCTGGTGTTATGACGTCGGTTTGGAGTAGTAGGTTGATGGCTTTGAAGAACGGGCGAGCTTTCGGCTTGGGGGGGCACGACAGGAAAAGGCGAGTTGGGGGCCGAAATGAGAACTCTATCTTGTATCCTGACAACACCAGGTCTCTGACCCAATTGTCGTGTACGACAGTGAAGCATGAGTGGTGGAAGTGATGGAGACGCCTGCCTATTGTGTCGGTGTTGATCGGATGGGGAGGGGAGTTACGCATTGAATCTTTGGGGTCTAGTGCCTTTAGAGCACGCCTGTTTCTTTAGGCTTTTCCAGCTGGAGTTGGTCTTGAATGAGAACGGGGTATTTCTGTTCCCACGGGTAGGCCGTCCTGTGGCTGTGCTAGCAGATGAGGGGGGCCATCCTGTTATCCCATGAGAGTTGCGAAATTGTGAATGCTGCTGTACACGGCGAATGGGCCACTTGAGCTTTTCCTGGGGAAGAAACTTGTTTTTTCCTCCCGTGGCTTCGGAGATGAGCTAGTTTAGCTTTTCCCTGAATAGGCGACCATCTTGTTAGGGTAGGGTTATGATGGATCTTTGGCTCAGAGGATGGCACACAGACTCAGTATAGAGTGTTCGGCGGATGGAGATGGCGTTAGCTGCTGCCAACATGGAGTAGTTGGGCGTGTCTAGGGATGCTAGCAGGAAGTACTGTCGGGCCATTGAGGTCGAATAGGTCAGCTGCCTCTTGTGGTGTGTTGAGGTCTTGTAGGATTGCACGTAGGGTAACTAGCAAGATTGTGTTTATTTGTGACTGAGCTCCACACTTGGACACCATTGTGAAGGCCCTACACACACCTATTCATTATTTCCAATTATCCTTGGGCATATAAACCCGTTCACAATTCACAATTTTATCAGGGTTAGTGTTAGGACTTGGCAGTGGAGGCTCCTTGTAAGTGGATGCCAAGCTTACTCTCTAGTGATCACTATTGAAAACCAAGATCTCCGTTTTATTACATTTAGCATAAGGCAGTTTCTGCAATTCACCTTACATTATATCCAATGGATCCTCTTGCTTCTAGTGACACTCATTGATTCACATTATCATTAATCATGAAAAAGTAGTGTCGCGGCAGATAACCTACTGTAAGTATATTATTATTTTCTGCCAGCACCTACGCTTGTGGTGATGCCGTCTTAATCTGATATATATAATGTTTATTTGTGACTGAGCTCCCACTGTAATTATTCCCCTTTCAACATTCCTTAATTTGGTATCCACACTTGGACACCATTGTGAAGGCCCTACACACACCTATTCATTATTTCCAATTATCCTTGGGCATATAAACCCGTTCACAATTCACAGTTTTATCAGGGTTAGTGTTAGGACTTGGCAGTGGAGGCTCCTTGTAAGTGGATGCCAAGCTTACTCTCTAGTGATCACTATTGAAAACCAAGATCTCCGTTTTATTACATTTAGCATAAGGCAGTTTCTGCAATTCACCTTACATTATATCCAATGGATCCTCTTGCTTCTAGTGACACTCATTGATTCACATTATCATTAATCATGAAAAAGTAGTGTCGCGGCAGATAACCTACTGTAAGTATGCGAGGCTTTTGTGACCCACGTCATTGCAAAAGAGGGTGGAAGGGCTGCCCCTGAGGCTTGGAAGGCCGAACGTGCAGGTATATCAATTTGACGGTTGTTAGGGTCTTTGATAGAGGAGCTGTCTGAGAGTGTTAGGAGGCTTCTGCTAGCTAGCCGCAATACTGGGGGATCGACGGCTGGTGATTCAGTCTATTGTTTTTGTAGGTCTGACGCAAAGAGATATTTAGCTTCAATAGGTATGTGACCTGCGAAGCGCTTGTCTGGGCGCTCCCAATGTTGTCGGATTAAGTCCTTAAAATTGTTGTGATTAGAGAAGACTCTGCGAGAGCGCTTCGCCTTTGTAAAGGACACTGCATGCTCCGGGGCAGTGGTAGGGTCATCATTGACTTTTAGAGTCTTGTTAACAGAGGCTGTCGACCATTGCCTGGGACGACTCTGAAGGGGAACTCTCCAATCCAGAGTAACGGCGAGCGAGGTGCATTGTCTAAGGGGAGGGTCCGTCCTCTGGATGCTTGCGGGGAGCGGTGTAGGCTAGTGGTACTGGTTGTATGGGAAGCAGGGAGTGACTGCATTATTGTGGCTAATGAGTCTACTTGTTGCAGCAGTGCCAGGGCCCACGCAAGGATGTCAGACACACTGGGTAATGCGTCAATGGTAGGCATTGGGGTTCAGCATATTTGCATTTTGGCAAATATGGGAAGCGTGTCCCTGTGAGCACGCAGTCTGGCAGCTGGTGCATAATACATTGGTCCCTGTGTGGGTTTTATTATCTCTTTTGGATGATTTGGGATCTGGCTTCATGTACCAAATTACTTGAGTCTGCCATGTGTTGATTGGTCGCGCTTGCGCGCATCATCAAAGGGTGTTCCGCCCGCTGCTGCCTGTCATAGGCTAGGCGGAGTGTGCGGCCAGTGACGCGGCTGGGTTTGGCTCGCGTCACTAGGGGGGCATGCACCATTGGGCAGCGTTGTGATTGGTGGCTAGTGTGAAGGCCCAAACCGGGGCCTTGATTAGCAGGGATCCACAGGAAGGTGGAGGGGTGGGCCTGCGATACCCACGGTTGCAGCGCAGCTGTGCATGTCCGCGCTCCAAATCCCCATGCCATGGACATGCACCCCGTACTTACCGGTGACGCATGTCCCGACATGGCGCAGCCGTGACCCAGGTGGGCACCAGCTCTGGTGCCTATCTGCAGCGGGGGCTCTTTATTGAGCACTGTGTTGTAGTCTTGGTGCCTGCTTCCAGCAGTGCTTGCTCCTGAGCACCAGGTATGGTCTGGGTGTCTGGAGGGTACCTGTTGCCGGAATCGTCAGGGTTCTCAATCGCCTGCTCCTCGCGTGGAGGTCAGAGAATCAAGGCACACTCCTTGCATTCCCCGGTTATGCATGTAGTGGGATGTGTGCGACTGGCAGCTATATGTTTGCAGATCCCCTGGGGTTGCACTAGACTGCTGCCAGCTGGGGAATCAGTCAATCCCAGGGTTAGTCCTGCAGTCGAGTGGGGAGAGCAGAGCCCTTGTGGGATCTGTCGCCCCAAGAGGGGTTGCATGCTTTGCGCGATTTCCCTGTTAGGAGGAGAGCAGCACCATCCCCTGGTTAAGAATTAAAGGTTGAAAATATGAATAAAAAAAAAACAAAAGGGTAGATGTGGTGTGAGATACATATCACATGTGCCTCCTTGCGACACTAAAGCTAAATCAGATTAACTACTCCTACTGATGGGTGTATACTGAAGGAAGGACTTAATTTTTGTCTACTTAGTGTCACCTCCTAGGGGCAGCAAAGCATACACCCATGGTCATATGTCGCCCAATGATGCAAAGGAGATATGGGATTTTTTTTTATTCCACTAGACTAGTCATACAGGATCTGCTCTAAACAGCCATGTTGTATCAAACTTGAGCAAATTAACTTTCCAGCTAATGAGATTCAGTGGCTGAAATTTCTACAAGAATAACGCAAGTGTTCTCTAATGGTGGGTTTACACGTTTCAATATCGTAGCGATATCGCAATACAATGGCGCGGGAGCGCACTTTTAGTGCTCGTTTCTCCCGCATCGGATCGGAGGTTTAGACATTGCGATTTCTGAAACCAACGTCCGTGCGATGTCTACGCCCCCCAACCCAGGAACGACCATTTAACATGGGAGTGAATGGGTGACAGAACTTCACATCGGAATTGGGGTGTCACACAGCACGATCCGGCTCCAATCTCCATTCAATATCGGAGCATTGAATAGCACGCTCATTCAATCCCCGATATTGCATTGACATCGTTCCTGCATCGTATTGGGCGTTCACACCATACAACGCAGGAACGAGATCGGGTCAACAATCGAACCACGTGACTTTTCATTGAAATTGGACTCCGATATCGCAACGTGTAAACCCGCCATAAAAGTTTAAGGGAAGGTTTAGAAAGATGAAATCAAATAGGAAAAGTGGATTGCATCATTTGATAAGTGGTGATACATAATTCATTAAACCTATTATTCATGATTAAGAAACTTAAGGACCAGTTACAGATAATTGTGCAGAGATTGTTCTCAGATCTCTGATTACAGTGAAATCATGGACACATTGTTACATTAGTACACGGCCACAACATGTAACAAATGTGTCCATGATTTCACTGCAACCAGAGATCTGGGAACAATATCTGCACAATTATCTGTGTGTGTAACTGGGCCGTAAGTTTCCAATAGAGTTGTCAGTGTTTGAGGAATTATGCGAGTACAGATCACGGATGTCAACAGTGACAACATCCCTGAATCGATTGGAAGCAACATAGAGGCATATAAGATTATAATGAGCCTTATGCAATGCTTGTAAATAATGTCATGATTAAGGAAAAGAGAAAGAAAGTCCCTAAGAAGCGATACAACCTCAATTATATGTTTCAATATTGGAAAATTTATTTTCCCCTGACGAAGCTGCCAGGCGCAGGCAGCGATACGCGTGGGGAGCGCCCTCACTCACACCCTTATGCCCTCAGGAACTGGTAAACCTGGTTACTTGTAACTCTCTATCCCCCTCTTTCATGTCTTGGTCCATATTGGTCTTATATGACCTTCTCTGGATTTCTATTGAGTCTTCCTCACGTTTGTATGGGTCAAATTGCTGCTCTAACTAGACACTATTAACCCTTTATATTGTGCTGTTAAATCTTGGTATTATATTGAAGGGTTATATGCTGGGCTTTCGGGCATGATCATTACTATCAGATGTAATTGACTGCATGCATATATTGTTATAGTGAGGTTCCAAGACAAAAGTTATACATGTTTAGAGGGACTTTTATTACCTCATATCTACACTTCTTTAATTGATTTACATATAGGGAGCCCCTTGATACGATGTATGGGTCATATCTCTCACATACTTGTATATAACTAATTGTCTACATATATGATTGCTCTATGTGCTCCTTGAGATAATATTATGTATAATCTTTTTTCATGAAGTGTTCTGCTTTGTAACCTGGTTCTTGCAAAGGGTGTTGAGATATTCTATGGAATATTCTTTTCATATTAATTGTTATATGCTGTAATTGGCTTTTTTAAGTGTTTTTATTCTTGTGTGTTCATCTTTGTGTGTTCTTTTCATTAAATAAATTTTCCAATATTGAAACATATAATTGAGGTTGTATCGCTTCTTAGGGACTTTCTTTCTCTTTTCCTTAATTAACCTCTACTGTCCTAGCGATCCCTAGCCCCTTTTCTTTATATATACATATATGGTGGTGCCCTCCCCTACACACTTTTTCAAATAATGTCATGATGTAATCATTATAAAGAGAATTTTGTTTACGTACCGTAAATTCTTTTTTCTTGAATCATCAATGGGAGACCCAGACAATGGGGTTTAGGGCACTGCCCTCCGGAGGCCACACTAGGTACTACAAGAACTGTAGACACCGCCCCCTCCGCTTATAAACCCCTACCGCAGGAAATATCCTCAGTTTGGTCCATAAGCTGCGAGGAGACAACAGAAAAACCACACCCGAAACCTCGGGAAGACACCGTGAACAGACGGTTCAACAACCCGGATAAACTGTCCCAACAGGGGACAGATCAACCGTAACATACAACGGAACACTGGGTGGGTGCTGGGTCTCCCATTGATGATTCAAGAAAAAAGAATTTACGGTACGTAAACAAAATTCTCTTTTTTCTGATCATCATAATGGGAGACCCAGACAATGGGGATGTCCTAAAGCAATACCCCAGGGCGGGAAAAGGTTCCTCAAAAGACATTTGCATATGCGGTCCCCGTCAAAGGTGGGCAACCGCCGCCTGGAGGACCCGCCTGCCCAAACTTGCATCCGCAGAGGCATGGGCATGCACCATATAGTGCTTAGAGAAGGTGTGCAGGCTAGACCAAGTGGCCGCCTGACACACCTGCAGAGCAGAGGCGCGATGTCGCAAGGCCCAGGAGGCACCGACAGCTCTTGTCGAGTGTGCCTTCAAGCCTACCGGAAGAGGCAAACCAGAAGACCGGTAAGCCTCTTGAATGGGTGCCTTGATCCATCTGGCCAAGGTTGATTTTGACGCCGCTGACCCCTTACAGCGACCTGCCGTCAGTACGAACAAGGAGTCCGAACTCCGGAAGGAGGCAGTTCTGGACACATAAATGCGTACAGCCCGTACGAGGTCCAGAGTGTGGAGGTCGCGCTCAATCTGATGAACAGGAGCGGGACAAAATGATGGGAGCACAATCTCCTGGTTCAAATGAAAAGTGGAAACCACTTTTGGCAGAAATTCCGCCCGCGGGCGCAACACCACCTTGTCTTGGTGAAACACCAGAAAGGGCGACATGCACGATAGTGCCGCCAGTTCAGAGACCCGTCTCAGGGACGTAATAGCCACCAGAAAGACCACTTTCTGTGATAAATAAGAAAGAGAGACTTCTCTCAATGGCTCAAAAGGTGGTTTCTGCAAAGCCGCCAAGACCATGTTGAGATCCCAAGGGTCCAGAGGTCGCCTATACGGCGGAACCACTCGAGACACTCCTTGGAGAAATTGACGAACCTTTGGGAGGAGTGCCAAGCGCCTGTCGAACAATACAGACAGCGCTGATACCTGACCCTTCAGAGAACTGAGGGAAAGGCCCAATTCCAAACCTGACTGCAAAAAAGCCAATAGGGTCGGGATCGACAAAGGCCAAGGGACATGTCCCCCAGAGGAGCACCAGGCGAAAAAGACTTTCCACGTTCTGTGGTAAATCTTCCGTGACGTGGGCCTTCTAGCTCTGTTCATGGTGGAAACCACCGCAGGAGAGAAACCCCTGGATGTTAAGAGCCAGGCCTCAAGAGCCATGCAGTCAATCTGAGGGCCCTGGAATTGGGGCGGAAGAAGGGGCCCTGCGCGAGAAGATCTGCGCGGTCTGGAAGAGCCCACCGGTGTCCGCCGGACAGTTGCCACAGATCCGGATACCAGGACCTCCTCGGCCAATCCGGAGCCACTAGAATGGCTGCGTGACATTCCGTCTTGATTTTCCACAGGACCTTGGGCATCAGTGCCAGGGGCGGGAAAACATATGGCAGGTGAAAATCTGACCAACTCAGGACTAGAGCATCTGCCCCCAGAGACTGAGGGTCCCACGATCTCGCCATGTATTGTGGCACCTGATGATTCAGCCGGGAGGCCATCAGATCCACATCCGGGGTGCCCCATCTGAGGCAGATGTCCCGGAAGACGTCCGGATGGAGGGACCATTCTCCGGCGTCCATCCCCTGTCGGCTCAGATAATCTGCTTCCCAATTCTCGACACCTGGGATGTAGACTGCGGAAATCAAGCAGTTGTTGGCTTCCACCCATGATAGAATGCGGTGGACTTCCGCTAGAGCCTGTGCACTCCTGGTTCCTCCTTGGTGATTTATATAGGCGACAGTCGTCGCATTGTCGGACTGAACCCGAATCGGTTGTCCGGATAGGAACACCCGAAAGGCCAGGAGTGCCAGATAGACCGCCCTGAGCTCCAGCACGTTGATCTGCAACGTCGCCTCTGAACGTGTCCAGAGACCTTGAGCTCTGTGGTGTAAGAACACCGCGCCCCAGCCCTTCAGATTGGCGTCGGTGGTTACCACTAACCACGAAGGCTTCAGGAAGGATCGTCCCTTTGACAAGTGACTCGGCTGAAGCCACCACTGCAGAGCATCCCTGGTCGGCTGGGAGAGGACCACCAGCTGATTCAGAGAGGACGTCCTCTTGTCCCACCTCTGGAGGATTTCCAGTTGCAGAGGACGGAGGCGAAACTGTGCGAAGGGCACCGCCTCTATTGCTGCCACCATGCGTCCCACCAGCTTCATCAATACCCGCAGGGATGAATGAGGTGATCTGAGGAGATCGTGTACTCCTGACTGAATGGCCAGTTGTTTGGCTCGTGGTAGGGACACTAGAGCAGAGTCTGTGTGGAAGTCCATGCCCAGATACGTCAGTGACTGGGTTGGAACCAGAGTGGACTTCTGGATGTTGAGAAGCCACCCGAACTGCTCCAGAGACTGCATGGTCGCCTGCAGGCTCCGCTGACACAGGTGTTCCGATGGCGCTCTGACCAGCAGGTCGTCTAAATAAGGAATGACGGCGTGTCCCTGCGCATGCAGTAAGGCCATCATCGATGCCATCACTTTCGTGAACACCCGGGGAGCCGAGGCCAACCCGAAAGGCAGCGCCACGAATTGGAAGTGCTCTTCCCCCACTGCGAATCTCAACCATCGTTGATGAGACGGTGCAATGGGCACGTGAAGGTAAGCGTCTCGGATGTCTATGGACGCTAGGAAGTCGCCCTGCGACACCGCCGCGATCACGGAGCGCAGGGATTCCATGCGGAACTTCCGAACCAACACATGGCGGTTGAACAGCTTGAGGTCCAGAACCGGGCGGAAGGAGCCGTCCTTCTTCGGGACAATAAAGAGGTTGGAGTAAAAACCCTTGAACCTCTCCCCAGTGGGTACTGGGACCACCACTCCGTCTCTGCGGAGTCCCTCCAACACTAGATAAAAAGCCTGAGCCTTTTCTGGAGATGGAACAGACCGATGGAATCGGTGTGTGGGTTGTGATGACAGCTCTATCCTGTATCCTCTTGAGACTACGTCTCGAACCCACTGATCTTGGATGTGGAGTCGCCATTTGTCTTGAAATTGAGACAGGCGACCCCCAACCTGTGGGGAGGCAGGAAGAGGGAGCGAGTCATGCGGAAGTGGGTTTGGGAGCGGCAGCTGTTGTACCTGCCGACTTCTTCTGGCGACTCTTGGGGCGCCACTGCTGAGAAGACTTGGCCCCACGGTCCGCGCGAGCGGAAGACGCTGACGGCTGTGAGCTGGGACGAAAGGACCACTGTTTAGGGTTCCTCTTCACAGTATACCTAGGCTTAGGTCTGTTCTGTGGAATCTTGGACTCCGTAGAGTCTTTGATCAACTTGTCCAGCTCGGCACCAAACAGCCTATCACCAGAGAAAGGAAGATTCTGCAGAATCTTCTTTGACGTGGCATCTGAGTCCCATAGACGTAGCCACAACAATCTGCGGATCGCTATCGCATTGGCCGAAGCCACAGCTGAGCGAGTGGCAGTCTCCAGGGACGCCGTTCTGGCATAATCTGCATAGGCTTTTGCCCTCTCTGTAAGTGCCATGACTTCAGAGTTGAAACCTGCCAGGTCAGCAATACCATCCAGACAGGATGTGATCGCCTGCAGAGTCCAGACCGCAGCAAAACTCGGGGCAAATGAAGACCCCACAGCCTCATAAGACGACTTGGCGAGTTGTTCGACCTGTCTGTCTGTCGCATCCTTCAGTGAGGAGCTATCAGAGGCAGAGAAAAGGGAGCGTGCAGCAATCCTGGTCATGGAAGCGTCCACTTTCGGGGACTGCGACCACTCCTGAAGCACCTCCTGAGGAAAGGGAAAGCGGTTGTCCTTAGATTTGCGGACATAACGCCGTCCAGGGTGTACCCTGGGAGCTCTAACCACCCTTTCAAAGTTAGTGTGGTCCAAAAAGGAACCACATGGTCTAGCCTCAGGTTGTAACCACTGATAGACCTCCTTCGGGTGAACGGCTGTCTCCTGAGGGGGTAACCCGAGGCGTAAAGTCTCGTTGATGGAGGACACCAGATCCTCCACCCCTTCAGCTGGTTCAGACACCAACCCGAGGGTTGAACCCCCATCATCCTCGTCACTGTCAGAGTGACGCTCCTCCTCAGAGAGGATCTGGAGCTCGGGTGAATCATCACGGCGAGCCCGCTTAAGGGGTCTCACGGTGGAAGATGGAGACACCCGGGGGTAGCTTGAAGGAGTAACTGGAGCATCCAGTCTCCTTGTTAGTGCCTCCAGGGATTGCGACATGGAGGACAATTGGGACAACAGAGAAGCATTAATCTCGCTTTGTTTTTCCCATGGCCCTGGGATCACCTGAATCTCAGGGTAAAGCACCGGAGCTGCTGACTCAGCAGTGACAGTCCGGGCGTCTGGACGTCCGCAATTATTGCAGGACCCCTCCACCAGTGTCCCTTTGCATGTAGCACAGACAGGTGTGGTACTGGCCGCCTTAGCAGCGCCTTTCTTCCCTGAGGACATACCCACGGCAGGGGAATATCAAACAGGAGAACATTCACCGGAAACCGGTGGCTTACCGACCGCTGCACAGCGGTGGTGAAGGGAGCGGTGTGTGTGTGACCTCCGCGAGGAAAGAAGACCTGGTCTCCCCTGGAGTGCAGCAGAGCAGTCTCCAACGATCCCAGTAGGAAAGTGAGGGGAAAAGATGGCCGCCGCTGTAGAAACAGAGGGCGGGGCCGAAACACGCGGGAAGCACACACACACGCCCATCCAGGTCACATGGGCCGCTCCACATCTCTCCCGGCCGCCATTACAATAATGTAAGCGCCGGAGCCCGCAGTGCGGGAGGTATAAACATAAATACCCAGGCTTACAGACAAAGTCTGAAGCCCACAGCCGCAGCCCCTGTGACACACAGGGCGGTCAGCCAGGGTGACCCCAGCACAGGGTCACCGCCAGAACCGCGGACCCGAAGGCAACGCGCGGTCTGAGTGTCATGAAACACACTAGTGCCAGACACTACCCCCAGGCACACCGGAGACACCGGGGTATCTCAGTGCCGGTCCGGTCTGTAAGCACCATATTATGGGAGGCCTCGGACGGGGGTTCAGCACCAGTCCGGTCTGTAAGCACCATTTAGGGAGGCCTCGGACTGGGCTGGCTCTAGTCCGGTCTGTAAGCACCATTTAGGGAGGCCTCGGACAGAGCTGACTCCAGTCCGGTCTGTAAGCACCATTTAGGGAGGCCTCGGACGGAGCGGAGCTGTGCAAGGCTCCTATCTCCCACTTCCCAGAGCCCCCAGGGGGGATGGGAAGGAGCACGGCAGCGTACCGGGAGACACAGTGTGCCCAGGCACTAGGCCCTCCGGTACCTCGACCTGCGTGTTCCCCGAAGGTTAACAGGGAGACTGCCGGAGGTCCCTGACTGGGACCTTCTTTTACCTTGTCTTCATACGCCATCACGTAAGCTGTGAGAATGCAATGAAGTGCAAGCAAAGCGTGTGATACCTCCGAGCACACTAAGTTTAAAACTGAGGATATTTCCTGCGGTAGGGGTTTATAAGCGGAGGGGGCGGTGTCTACAGTTCTTGTAGTACCTAGTGTGGCCTCCGGAGGGCAGTGCCCTAAACCCCATTGTCTGGGTCTCCCATTATGATGATCAGAAAATTCTTTGTTTCTGCAATGAAACCGCTTCTCTCTGCAGTTATCTTCGCCTTTGTCCAACCATGTATAAAAATCCCCACACTATTGTATCGGGGCCAGACCACACCAATGTCTGGACACCTGTGTGTCTCTGCCTCTCTTCTAATAATGCTCTGCTCTATTGCGTTCTCTGAATAAACTTCAGTCTCTACTTCAAGACAAGTTGTCTACAGTGTCTCCTAAGCTCTCAAGGACTTCGAGTGAGTGAGAGACAGAATAGCCAACATCCACTACAATAAAAAACCTAAGAAGACAAGAACCAAGTCTTCATTTATACAGATTGACCCATCTTGTACATCACCAATTTTTTTCCCAATTAAGGATTTAGTGTACAGACTTATTTTATTCCCACTGCTCTGAGAATGTTTAATTCTTTTTGTTTTTATAAATCCGCCATAACTTTTCAGAGATATGGGCATTTTTCTTTAGTTCTGATTATTATATTCTCTACAAGGGTGAATTAGCTTGAAGCATTCTCTGGCAATGTGCCTTTAGGTTGTTCTAAATCATTGCTCTTTGTCCCAAGCCTGCTTGATAAAAGCCTTAAAAATTAGCACCAAAATCTAAACTTAAACCTGCGAAATCTTATGGCGGATTTACTTTAAATAAAATAATTAAACTCATGGGGGTGGCATGAATAAAATGGAAGCAGAAACTGGCCAGCACCAAACAGTTGTGTTTCTGAATGTCCCGCTCTTTGAAACCGCGGCGTCCCCGCCAGGAAGATGTGCCCTCCTGCGGACCGCCGGAAGTGACGCGCACTTCCAGTTCAAAGGGTGCATCCGCCGGCCGGCGCGCATGCGCACCGGGAACCCCGGAAGCCAGCCAGCAGCAAATCGCCTCGCTCCACCCGCCCTGCGTCGAGACAGAAGCACTAGGGACGGCACCAGGCAGCTCCCTGCACGACCCAGAGCTGCACTATCGGACACTGGGTTGTGCACACACACTCAGGCAACGAGGGAGACTGAAGCAGCAGGGCTCCCCCGACGCTGCCTCCAGGACCCGAATACCATGGCCCTCCAGGCCCCAGGTAACTAACTGTAGGTTCCTCCCAGAAGGACAGGAAACCTACTGAGGAGGCGAGGGGGACCGTTCCCTTTTATCTGTAGGTTTCCTGTCCTTCTGGGCGGATCCCCTTTCTCGGTGGGTGCTGTCATGGCGATAGCAAAAATAAGACAGTGTCTTATAAATTTTTGCTCCCAAAGGTGAGATGTCTTATTTTTACAGGATGTCTGATTTTCCATGATCCCAATCATCCCTCAATATCCCCTTGCAGCCTCCAATATCCCCATTAAGGTACCTGCAGAAAAAGACACTCTTACCAATCTGCCGCATGTATTGCGGGCCGCAGAGCGCTACACCGAGCTCTCTCAGCTGCCGTAGATGTCCGGAAACCACCAACCAACCAGATGCTGGCGGCTGATTGGCCAGCAGCTTCCCATACATTTACAGCAGCCGAGAGCTCAGAGCGGCGCCAAAATAAATTTAGCGGCAGGCAGCCAGTAAATACTTAGAATCATAGCTGCATGTTCAGGCAAGCTTAAAAAATAAAGTTTAATAATGTCCTTTTCGGGGGGAAAGAGGGGTACCTTATATTTAGCAGTTCTGCAAACCCCCCTTTCCTTTCCACTACATAAAATTTTCCGGTAAGTCATTTTCGGGGAAACGCTAATAAATTTACAAGCAAGAATCCTTTTTACTTAAGTTTGCTCACAACATGAATGACTCATGAAGAATGCTTTAATGAGAGTTTACAGTCATGGCTATAAATAACATCAGTTCAGGAGAGGTAAAAATACATAATTTCCACGGATGTTTTAATTTAAAAGTGCAGGAATATCAGCTTACAATACAGTGAGTCATTAAATAAGGAACTTATATTGGTGTATTCTTCCGTATATCGCAGACATGCGACATCTTCACAATGAGAATATGGGCTTGTCTTCTCCACTATGGAACAAGTGCAGTTTCTCCGCCATAGACAGAATCCTAAATCAGGATCTGCCATTAGTCCAGATCAGTGACCCAACACAAATGTAGACTTCCAGAAGGAAGCAGTACAGATCATCCAGGTAGATGGGTAAAGTGCAGTCCAAAATACCATTTATAATGAAAGTCGCGTTGAAGACCCCTTAATGTGCTCCCAGTTGTTATATAAAGCATAGACACTTGTAAGTGCGAGACCAGCAAGACCACCACGAGCAATGCCACGTAGTCCAGCTGTGGAGAGAGGAAGGATAGGATGTTACAACAATGGTATCTATTGAAAAGCTCAGCACATGGATATGGCTTCCAGTAAAATAGCTATAATGAACTACACAACATTTTCAAGATCGGCATGTATCAAAGAGATGCTCCACTTCAAATAGAGTAAGGCTGCGTTCACACATTGCGTATTTTGCTGCGCTTTTTTACGTGCGCTTTTCAAAATACGCAATGTGTTTTGTGTCTGCCAGCAAAGTGAATGGGAAATTCACTTTGCCGTGTACAGTGCGTAAAAATACACAGTGCGTTTTCAGGGAGAAAGCGCAGCTGCGTAAAGAATCGAGATGTCAATTCTTTACGCAGCTGCTCCTGCGTTTTCTCCCTGTGATGTCACAGAGGGGAGGAAGAATCCTGCTTCCTCCTCCCCTCTGTGACAGCTGTGGCCGCCCATTAGATTTCACAGTGTATTAATATACACTGCGAAATCTAAATTAAACAAAAGCAAGTGTATGAAAAATAAAAAAGAATGAATACTTCACCTCTGACGACTTTTCCCGGTGTTCAGTTCCAAGTGAGATGTCTTCTGCCAGGACCTGTGGTGACGTCAGAGGGGCGTTCCCGGCGCTGATTGGGCTGCTTGCGATCATGTGATATATATTACATGACCGCGAGCAGCCAATCAGCGCCGGGAACGCCCCTCTGACGTCACCACAGGTCCTGGCAGAAGACATCTCACTTGGAATCGGACACCGAACACCGGGAAAATGCGTCGGAGAGGTGAAGTATTCATTCTTTTTTTATTTTTCATACACTTGCTTTAGATTTCGCAGTGTATATTAATACACTGTGAAATCTAATGGGGCTGTCACAGAGGGGAGGAGGCAGCAAGATTCTTCTTCCCCCTCTGTGACATCCCTGCGCTTTCTGGGGTAAAGAAAGCGCAGTGTGTGAAAGCCCCTGCGTATTTTGTTGCGCCTTTTTGCGCGGCTGAAAAAAGCAGCAAAAAGCGCGCGCAAAAAAGAGCAGCAAAATACACACATGTGTGAACGTAGCCTAATACAGTTTATTAACACCCCCGTCAACTTAAAGGGGTTGTTCGGGCCAAGGGTACAAGTCTACAGTAACTATGGCTGCAGACTTGCAAATCCCAATAGTGCACAATTCTCCAGTGCCAAGACTCTGTGGTCCTCTGACTACAGGTACCAGATTTGCATATTTATAGCTACATTCTGACTACGTGTCAAGCATGTCTAGTCTGAACATGACCGCATGTATGCAAAGCACTTATTTTAAGTCATTCCATCAAGGTCCATACATTTGTAATACGGATGTATGAATTAGGCTTCAAGGGGTTTCCAGGCTTGGGAGTAGAAGTCTACAGTCCCTGCTTTTGTCAGTGTGTGGCTGCAGACTTGTGATTCCTCATAATGTGCACTGTTGGGATTCTGTGGCTCTGGGAGCGGCAGACGCATGACTTATTTTAAGTCATGCGTCTGCCGCTCCCAGAGCCACAGAATCCCAACAGTGCACATTATGAGGAATCACAAGTCTGCAGCCACACACTGACAAAAGCAGGGACTGTAGACTTCTACACCCAAGCCTGGAAACCCCTTGAAGCCTAATTCATACATCCGTATTACAAAATGTATGGACCTTGATGGAATTGGCTCGTTGCAGGTTCCCTGACCCAAACTTGACAAGCCTTATATATTCCTATGAGGCTGTGTAGATAGGGTCAGAAGACCAGAACATGAATATATGTATAATGCCCTCACAGCAACCTATAAACATAAGAGAGACAATATCATCCCCTATATACTCCAAACTTAAGTGTTTAAGGGATAGTCAAGGACGTGTCATAGCTTTATACACTGTGTACATCGGGTCTGGGTGTCACCCACATCAAATTAAAAAAAAAAAAAAAAAAAAAAGTACAAACTGCACTGAATGGTTGATCTCTCCGTAACATAATATGGAAATGGCTTCACAGAAAATTCCCTTGTCACTCGACCTAAGTTCTGGTAACTCCCTGGATGCAACCTTATGACCAGTGGACATAGCCCTCTTCCCAGAGATGGCACTTGGCGGGCGGATCTTTATACCTACAGCCCAGCTTTCCTATCTCTGTACAGGAACCAGAGTGTTCTGCCCTGTCTGTGCAGATACAGGTATCGCCTTACAGTCGGCTGACTGTGCATTTCCTGAAGGCTGGAGACAATATCTCAGCTATTCATGCTGTACCATGGTGAAGTCTCTTGACTATAACACACAGCTGTCCTATATATTATATCTCATGTATAGCTGGTGAGCCATTTTCTTGTAAGCTCAGGATGAGCCATTTACTAAACTTTCTTTAAAATCACAAACCCGCTCCTCCTATTGTCTTGCACGCCTCCACCTTTCCACTAGTTCTGATCAGTCTTTCTTGGATAACCTTTTGCTCAGGTTGCACTCTGTTTGTCCTAGACAAATTGGGGCCTATATCTTTAGTAAATAGCTGTAAAAACCAAGGGTTGGTTGAAATGAAACCTAATCCAGCAATGGAAAAAACACCAGTCTGTCATAAGGTGTTGAGCTAGCACATAATAAAATAATTAGGAGGGCAGCCATATCACACCTAGTAATACAGGGCACATGGGTCATTTGTAGATTATATATAACCTAATTACATTCAAAGTAATCACAAGTAAAGGGTAGGAATTCTTGTAAAACATGGTTTTCCAACACGGTAAGAGCGCCACACTTGTTCATCAGTGGTACTGCACCTCATCCCTGCTAAAAATGGGCCAGTTAGTAGACTCCACTTCAACCACTGATAATAAACCCACAAGGGATAGATAAAGGTGCATAAAGTGTACAATTATAAAAATGTTAATATTTAAAATTTCAGCCATTGTGCATAAAATAAGCAGGTAAATATGTTATTTAGGATCGCATTATAAAAGTATAAACACCACACATGAATACATACCATACTATTAATTTTTACAATACACAGTTATATAATACAGGACAGCAGGGCTGTGGAGTCAGAGTCGATATCCATTTTGGTGGAGTTGGATTCAGGGACATTGAGTAGTCGGATGTTTGGCTTACAAACTCCAGCTCCGGGGGCAAAGTTATCACATGATGCTTAAAGGGATCCTGTCACCTCCAAAACGCCTCCTAAGCTAGCAAAACATGTCCCTGCAGCATCTTATCACTAATCTCACACTTCTTTTGTCTCCTAAAAGCATCCTGTGAAAGTGCATAAAAACGTTTTAATACTTACTCATTAGTGATTATAATTAGCAGGGGCTATATTCTTTAGTCAGCAGGGCATGTTGTTTTGCAGCCTCGAGGATCCACCCTCTCTCTGTCTGTGCTGCTGTGATGTACAGCTGAAGGGAGGACTAATGATTTGCATTCTGTGAGTGCTAGAGAGGGGGGATGGTAAAGCCGGCACAAGCAGGGCACACAAGACAGAGGGTGGATCTTGGAGCCTGCAAAACAGCCCGCCCTGGTGACTAAAGAATATAGCCCCTGCTAATTATAATCACTAACGAGTAAGTATTAAAACGTTTTTATGCACTTTCACAGGATGCTTTTAGGAGACAAAAGGAGTGCGAGATTAGTGATATGCTGCAGGGACATGTTTTGCTAGCTTAGGAGGCGTTTTGGAGGGGACAGGATCCCTTTAATTAGGTAGATATTATACAGCTTGTAGGGCCATACAACATATACAAAGCATAGTAATGTAGTAGTGGACATGCATGTTTCGCTTATATAAAGTTTCAAGGTGTCGGGCAGTGTGGTCAGTACTTTATGGTTTAACTAGCTGTACTACCCGGCTACGTCCGGGTTAATAAATAACTGCTGTTAGCTATAACAAAATAGAATTTAGATATGTCATATTAATGACCTGTAGGAAAATAGAAGCTGAGCTGTGATTGGTTGCTATAGGCAGCCTAATAAATCTCCAGCCAATAGTAAACCCTCCCCCTGGCCGGGCAGTATGTGTTACCTCACACATACACAAAAAGACAGCTCATGTGACTGACATCTGCCTTAATTCCCTATATGAAGAGAAGGAAATATAGTATGGAAGTGAGCGCTAGAAAAGACCAGGGAACTGTAAATTAAGAGAATTACCTCTAAGTTTATTAAAAGGTGGGTGGAGCGAGGTAATTCTCTTAATTTACAGTTCCCTGGTCTTTTCTAGCACTCACTTCCATACTATATTTCCTTCTCTTCATTACCCTCCTCCCTTCGGGGTGTGGTATGAGAGCTGCTGGAGGAGAGACCCTGCTGAACATACAATAGAGCTGCTCCTGGGGTTAGTGATCAGGCCCGTTGGACACGGTCGGCCCGACCGCGGAGCTTACTAACGAAGCAGTGGAAGGTCGCTTCGGACAACGACTGATTTACACTCACCTGTCTCCTTCTGTTGGCGGGCACACACATCCAGGTGAGTGTACCTCTGATTACCTTTCAAATTGTGGATCAGTGTGGTGCAACTTTTGTCTTCCTTTTAATTCCAATGGCACGTGTTGCACATTGGCTGTTTTAATCAGATGTTTATTTTTGGAAATGAAAGATACGACGTATAGGCGAGTTGTGTGAGCGATTGTGACATCTGTTTGTCTGTGGTGTGTGTGTGTTGGGGGACGGGGTCCCTGGGTGTGTGTGTCGGTCCCTGGGATGTGGGGGGGGTCCCTGGGGTGTGTGGGGGGGGTCCCGGGTGTGTGACCTTTTGGTGTGGGGCTGGTGAGGGGTGTCCCTGTGGTGTGTGTGTCCCTGTGGTGGGTGGTGTGTGTGTGTGTCCTGTGTGGGGGGTGGCCGTTGTTGTGTGTCTGTGGTGGGTGTGTGTTGTGTGCCCTGTGGTGGGTGTGGTGGTGTGTCCCTGTGGTGGGTGTGTGTGTGTGGCTGTGTGTGGGTGTGTTGGTGTGTGTCCCTGTGGTGGGTGTGTGGTGTGTGTGTCCTGTGGTGGGTGTGTGTGTGTCCCTGTGGTGGGTGTGTGTGTGTGTGTCCCGGTGGTGGTGTGTGTACCCTGTGGTGGGTGTGTGGTGTCCCTGTGGTGGGTGTTGTTGTGTCCCTGTGGTGGGTGTGTGTGTGTGTCCCTGTGGGGGTGGGTGTCCCTGTGGTGGTGTGTGTGGGTCCCTGTGGTGGTGTGTGTGTGTCCTGTGGTGGGTGGGTGTGGTGTGTGTCCCTGTGGTGGGTGTGTGTGTCCCTGTGGTGTGGTGTGTCTGTGTGTCTGTGGTGGCGTGGGTGTGTGTGTGTCCCTGTGGTGGGTGTGTGGTGTTGTGTGTGTGTGTCCTGTGTGGTGGTGGTGTGTGTCCCGGGTGGGTGCCGTGGGTTGTGTCCTGTGTCTGTGTCGGGCGTGTGTGTGTGTGTGTCCCTGTGTGGGTGTGGTGTTGTCCCTGTGGTGGTGGTGTGTGGTGTGTCCCTGTGGTGGTGTGTGTGGTGCCTGTGGTGGGGGGTGTTGTCCCTGTGGTGGGGTGTGTGTGTCCCTGTTTCCCTGTGGTGGGTGGTGTGTGTGTCCTGTCTGTGGTGTGGTTCCGGTTGGGTTGTGTCCCTGTGGTGGTGTGTGTGTGTGTCCCTGTGGTGTGTGTGTCCCTGTGGGGTGGGTGTGCTTGGTGTGTGTGGTCCCTGTGGTGTGTGTGTGTGTGTCCCTGTGGGGTGTCTGTGTGTGTCCTGTGGTGGTGGGTGTGTCCCTGTGGTGGGTGTGTGTGTGTGTCCCTGTGGTGGGTGTGTGTGTCCTGTGGTGTGTGTGTGTCCCTGTGGGTGTTTTTCCCTGGTGGTGGTGTGTGTGTCCCTGTGGTGTGTGTGTGTGTGTCCCTGTGTGTGTGGTGTGTGTCCCTGTGTGTTGTGTGGTGTGTCCCTGTGGTGGGTGTGCTGTGGTGTGTCCCTGTGGGTGGTGTGTCCCTGTGGTGGTGTGTGTGTGTGTCCCTGTGTGGTGTGTGGTGTTCCTGTGTGGTGTGTGTGTGTGTCCCTGTGGTGGTGTGTGTGTCCCTGTGGTGGGTGTGTGTTGTTGTTGTTGTCCTGTGGTGGTGTGTTGTGTGTCCCTGTGTGGTGTGTGTCGTGTGTGCCTGTGTGTCCTGTGGGGTGTGTGTGTCCTGTGGTGGTGTTGTGTGTCTGTGTGTGGTGTGGTGTGTGGGGTGTCCCTGTGGTGTGTGTGTGTGGTGTGTCCCTGTGTGGGTGTGTGTGTGTGTGTGTCCCTGTGGTGGGTGTGTGTGTGTGTCCCTGTGTGTGTGTTGTGTGTCCCTGTGGTGGTGTGTGTGTGTGTCCCTGTGGTGGGGGTGTGTGTGTGTCCCTTGGTGGGTGTGTGTGTGTTCCCTGTGGTGGGTGTGTGTGTGTCCTGTGGTGGGTGTGTGTGTGTCCCTGTGGTGGGTGTGTGTGTGTGTCCCTGTGGTGGTGTGTGGTGTCCCTGTGTGGGTGTGTGTCCCTGTGGTGGTGTGGTGTGTCCCTGTGGTGTGTGTGTGTGTGTCCCTGTGGTGGTGTGTCTGTGTGTGTGTGTGTGTCCCTGTGGTGGGTGTGTGTGTGTTGGTGTGTGTTCCCTGTGGTGGGTGTGTGTGTGTCCCTGTGGTGGGTGTGTGTGTGTTCCCTGTGGTGGGTGTGTGTGTGTGTCCCTGTGGTGGGTGTGTGTGTGTGTCCCTGTGGTGGGTGTGTGTGTGTCCCTGTGGTGGGTGTGTGTCCCTGTGGTGTGTGTGTGTGTGTCCCTGTGGTGTGTGTGTGTGTGTCCCTGTGGTGTGTGTGTCCCTGTGGTGGGTGTGTGTGTCCCTGTGGTGGGTGTGTGTGTGTCCCTGTGGTGTGTGTGTGTGTGTCCCTGTGGTGGGTGTGTGTGTGTGTCCCTGTGGTGGGTGTGTGTGTGTCCCTGTGGTGGGTGTGTGTGTGTGTCCCTGTGGTGGGTGTGTGTGTGTGTCCCTGTGGTGGGTGTGTGTGTGTGTCCCTGTGGTGGGTGTGTGTGTGTCCCTGTGGTGGGTGTGTGTGTGTCCCTGTGGTGTGTGTGTGTGTCCCTGTGGTGTGTGTGTGTGTCCCTGTGGTGTGTGTGTGTGTCCCTGTGGTGTGTGTGTGTGTCCCTGTGGTGTGTGTGTGTGTCCCTGTGGTGTGTGTGTGTGTCCCTGTGGTGTGTGTGTGTGTCCCTGTGGTGTGTGTGTGTGTCCCTGTGGTGTGTGTGTGTGTCCCTGTGGTGTGTGTGTGTGTCCCTGTGGTGTGTGTGTGTGTCCCTGTGGTGGTGTGTGTCCTGTGTTGTGTGTTCCCTGTGGTGTGTGTGTGTGTCCCTGTGGTGTGTGTGTGTCCGTCCCTGTGGTGTGTGTGTGTCCGTCCCTGTGGTGTGTGTGTGTCCGTCCCTGTGGTGTGTGTGTGTCCCTGTGGTGTGTGTCCCTGTGGTGTGTGTGTGTCCCTGTGGTGTGTGTGTGTGTCCCTGTGGTGTGTGTGTGTGTCCCTGTGGTGTGTGTGTGTGTCCCTGTGGTGTGTGTGTGTGTCCCTGTGGTGTGTGTGTGTGTCCCTGTGGTGTGTGTGTGTGTCCCTGTGGTGTGTGTGTGTGTCCCTGTGGTGTGTGTGTGTGTGTGTCCCTGTGGTGTGTGTGTGTGTCCCTGTGGTGTGTGTGTGTGTCCCTGTGGTGTGTGTGTGTCCCTGTGGTGTGTGTGTGTGTGTGTCCGTGTCCCTGTGGTGTGTGTGTGTCCCTGTGGTGTGTGTGTCACTGTGGTGTGTGTGTGTGTCACTGTGGTGTGTGTGTCACTGTGGGGGGGGGGGGGGTCTGTGCTTGTGTGTGTCTGTTCGGGGTCGTGGTGAGTATCCAATGCTGGGCCTCCGCCTTAACTATTACTCTGTGTGCATGTGCTGTGTATACATGTCCCCTGTATACATGTCCCCGTGCGTGGTGAATATTCAGGGCCCCACCTTAGTGACTACATGCTGGTATATGCTGTTAGTCTTTGGTGCTGTCATTAAGCCCCTCTCATTCACAACTGTCAACTGTCACTTTCTCTCCATTATGTAGATAGGGCCAAAATTGTTTGGTGAATTGGAACGCGCAGGATTTACTAATTCCCTGTATGACACTATCTTTGTGACAACACTGCTCCGGTTGTTTCATTGTTTACTGGGGTTACTTTTTAAATATAAATTGTATATTTTCCTCCATTCTTTAATTGCAATTTGAGTAAAGATTTTTTGTATATCTTATTCTTTACGTGTGGAATTAAATGACGTAGCAGTACTTACCTGTAGGGAGCAAGCCTAGTAAGATGTCTGTGCCTCGACGCGCGTTTCCACCTTCAGTGGGCATGTAATTTTATACCCAATATGTCCACTATTATATAACAATATCTTGTGTATAATAATTGTATTGCGTTTATTCATGTGTAGTAATTTATGTAGCAAAAATGGAACAAAGCAGAGCGGCACTCACCGTTGTTGCTGTAGATCTCTTATTTTTTTCATTGCTATTACAAGATGGTCAATGAGGGGAGAGGGAGTGCGATCGATGGACGATTGCTGCCGTTTTGCGGTGGGCTGCCGCTTCAACGGGTCCAGTTCCTCACCCATTGAAGCGGCAGCCCACCACGAAACGGCAGCAGTCGTCCGTCAATCCCACTCCTGTTCCCTGCATTGACCATCTTATAATAGCGATTGAAAAATACAAGAGATCTATCTACAGCAATAACGGTGAGTGCAGATCTGCTTTGTTCTATTTTTGCTACAAAGTATGCACACAGAGCGAGCAACACAGTGCAGCAGAGAGCTAAATAGGCAGGTTTAAGGGTGCTTTCACATAACGATTTTTCTAAATCCGATGCTGTCCGATGAAAATCGGACAGCATCGGATCCGAATTTGGACCCCATGCATCCCTATGGGCATCGGACCATCCGATTTGGTCCGATCCGATTCTGTCCGATTTTTGCACCGAAAATAAAATCTGACAGATTCGGATCGGACCAAATCGGATGGCATTTAGTGCACATCCGATTAGGTCCGATCCCTATAACATGGGGCCCTATGGAGAAGGGTCCGAGGAAACATCTGATGTCTCCTCGGACCCCGTTTTACTGTACTGAGCATGCTCAGTACAGTAAAACTGCTCCTAACTAGGAGCATAAGGGTTAAAAAAAAAAAAAAAAAAAAAGTTTATTCTCACCTCCCCCCGAGCCCCCGCCGTCTCCCTGAAGGCTCCCGGTGTCAGCAGAGGGCTTCCTCTGCCTTATAGGACCTGCGGTGATGTCACAGTCATGTGAACGCGGGTTACCATGGTGAACCCGCGGTCACGTGACTGTGACATCACCGCAGGTCCTGAACAGCAGAGGACGACCTCTGCTGACAGCGGGAGCCGGCGGGAGCCTCAAAGAAGATGGCGGAAGATGGCGGGGGCTCGTGGGAAGGTGAGAATAAGGTTTTTTTTTTTTTTCTTTTTTTCACTCCGATTTTTATGCCGGAATCGGGTGCCTATTTGGCACCCGATTCCAGGCATCAGAAGGGAGCCGATGCTGTCCGAATTATATCGGACAGCATCGGCTCCCTCAAAATCGGTATGTGAAAGTAGCCTAAGCTGCCACATCAGCTCCTGTTCACTGTGAGTGCCCAGTTAACCCTTCATTTGCACGGATTAATAATTTATACTTTCTTATTATCACGTGATCCTAAATGACATACATTTACCGGATTTGGGTGTCCCCCAGTTTCAGACCTCTTGCTTATTTTGTTCACTAATTTTAAATTCTATCAATAAAGTATAGTTTTATTATTGGGTGAATTTGCACCTTCTGCCAGGGTGCTCCCCACTAAATGAACACAATGGTCACCTCAGCGGCAGCACGTTAACCTTCCTAGCGTTATTCCCGAGCCTGACTCGGGGTTAACATTCACTACCAGAAGCGTTAACCCCGAGTCAGGCTCGGGCTTACCCGCGTTCGCGGCAGATGCGGTAAAAAAACCGCATCTGCCGCACTTGCCGCACTTGTGCCGCACTCTCGGCGCGGTTGCGGCGCGGTTGCGGTAATCTGCATAGTAAAGGGAACCATGCAGTAGACATGAGATAATGATTGTATACACTTACATGAGGGCGTCTCCCTGTGTGTGCTGGCACTTGTGAGCTGTGTTCGTCATGCCTGCTCTCCCCCTCCCTTATGCCCGCCCCCTCTCAGCCTGCTATAGTGATGTGAGGCTGATCTCGTCATAAAGGGGCGGGGCTAAATCGCGCATCCCGGTAGCCCCGCCCCTTTATGACGAGATCAGCCTCACATCACTATAGCAGGCTGAGAGGGGGCGGGCATAAGGGAGGGGGAGAGCAGGCATGACGAACACAGCTCACAAGTGCCAGCACACACAGGGAGACGCCCTCATGTAAGTGTATACAATCATTATCTCATGTCTACTGCATGGTTCCCTTTACTATGCAGATTACCGCAACCGCGCCGCGAGTGCGGCACAAGTGCGGCAGCTATGCGGCAAGTGCGGCAGATGCGGTTTTTTTACCGCATCTGCCGCGAACGCGGGTAAGCCCGCTTTTAGCAACAAAAACCAGACCTAAACAGACCGCCAGGGAGGCTACGAGCCCGGGTGAAGGCATTTATGCTTTACAAGATATTTCAAAGAAATCAGTTTCAAGATCCAGGAACGGCTCTCTACTTTTTAGATTTCATGTTTCAGAGTTTTCATAAATATAGATGTTCTCAGAAGCTAAAAAGTTGGAAGTTTTTGAAAAAAATTATCGAAATGAGCCTTGACAAGTTTCAATCACAAAATATTACAAGGCTGAAACTCCTGCCAATCAACTGGCACAAGGCAGGGAAAAGCCAGCAGGGGCCGTGCAGGTTGTCAGGCATCTCCCTCTAGTCCCCACTGGAGCTTCAAAATAGAAGCTCACTGGAACATGGAAAACATACTTTAATTGTGCAGGCATGATTGAGGCAGCATTATGGACAGTTTCTCCATATTGTGGGTCTCCCCTAGCTTTCAGAGCTCTCCTTTGGATTCATCATCACTACATCTGTGCCCTTATGATATTCTGTGATTCACTCATTAATCCCCATTTCTCTTTTAATTATTTTTAAAAGCTTCCTCAATTACTGAGAATTTAAGGACATTTATGAAAACTCAAATATGATAAAGCAGTGAGCAGTTCAACTTGAAGCAGATAAAGGGGTCTCCACTACTAGGACAAGCCCTTCTAATTCTACTTGTTTCCCCACATTATAAATAAAAGAGCCTGTACTTGCTTTCCGTGCTGCCAGCACTGTTGGTAGTCGTGGTTCAGGCCAGGGCTCATGAGACATCATAGGAGCCCCATGTGCAATCATGGCCGGCTCCTGTCTCGCCGTCTTTGTACCAAATAAGTTATCACCAGGGTGGATAAAAATCAATGTTTTTAAAAAAAAAAAATTAAATAAAATCAGATTTTTTTTATTTCAATCGGATTTTTTTCAATAAACTGCTTTTTGAGGAAAATATGTTACCATCCAAAGGTTCTTCCATCATGAGATAAAGCGGAGTTGTTTAACTCAGTAGAATAAAGGCTGTATATGAGTAACATTCACAATGCCATGCTCTTCCAGAGGTTTCTGTAGGATTAGTGGGCAGTTTCTCTCCTATATTATCACAGACGCTCGCTTTACTTACGCAGTTCTCAAAACTGAATTTGACTCCGCAGAGGCCCCAGCCTCTTCTTCACGGCAAAAATGTTACAACATGAACAGAGTTGAGAAAAAGACCTTAATCCTATTGTTCTACAAACCTATGAATACAGAATCAACCCCTTCAGTGCCAAGTTCAAGAAGTTAGACAATATGTTTCTGATTGTTTGGAGTGGAATAGATCTGCACAACACAAGAAGAATGTGAATCTAAGTGTGAGGAGGAGGAAGGGCAAGCAGACAAGAAAATGAAAGTGAAACTTTGAGCACAATACTACAGCATAGCCACAGACAGACAAGTCTGGATCTGTGTGTGTGTACGATCTGAGGTTTATTACATTCTTTCCTTATAATGGCAGCAGGCCGTAAAAGAGACCCAGTTTGGGAATATTTTAATGAAGCTCCTTCGCCTACCGGTAAGGCAGGCATGCGTGCAAAATGCAAACGATGCAACAAAGAGATGTAAGGCCTAGTGGCGCGAATGAGGCAACATCATGAGAAGTGCGGTGATGAAGATGACCAAAGAAACACTTCTGAACAGGCAGGATCTTCAGGTTGGTAAACATTTTTATTGAATCCTATTTCTAAAGACTGAACTGTCATGTGTGAGAAAAATTATATTTCTTATTATTACTGCATGTTACTGTCATTTGGTACAGTTATGAAGAAAAACAAATATTCCTTTTGGGGCAGGGGCAGTGATGTGTTGTGTACAATAAGCAGAAATTGTATAATAAACAATAAGATGACAGCATTGACTTTTTTCGTTTAGGGGAATTCATGGATTCTGGAAACTATCCACCTCCAAGATCACAATCATCCTGTTCTACAGTTTCAGAGTTATCCATCCAGGATAGTGCTTCATTAGCAGCAGCATCATCATCAGACACCCACAGCCACATATCACCATCACCCAAAAGGAAGAAAAAACCTTTACCTCCTGGAACCACCATAGATAGGTTTGTGATAAGAACTAGCAGATTAGAAAAAGAGTTGATTGATGAAAAAATTGCCCAGTTTATTTATGCAACGAACTCTTCTTTCCGTCTGACCCACATTTCATTAATATGGTTCAGTCACTGAGACCAGGATACAGTCCACCCAGCAGAGCTGATGTTGCAGGGAAACTGCTGGATCAAGTGTATGACAGAGAAATGGAGCAATGTGCAACAGCTCTGGAGGGTAAAATTGTTAACCTAAGTATTGATGGGTGGAGTAATGTCCACAATGATCCTATTGTATGTGCTTATATAACAGAAGAAGGTAAAGTCTTCCTTGCACAAACAACTGATACGTCAGGAAATGCACACACAGCAGAATACTTACAAGAAGTGGCAGTAAAAGCTATACTGACATGTGAACAAAAATTCAAATGTCTAGTACGCAGTTTGGTCACTGACAATGCTGTAAACGTATCCAAGATGAGAAGAGATTTAGAAGAGCAGGGAGGGAATACAAAGCTGCTAATAACATGGTTGCAGTGCTCATTTGCTGCACCTCTTAGCCAAAGACTTAAGTGTTCCAGAAATAAAGGCTAATGTTGTTGAAATTGCTAAATACTTCCGTAATAATCATTTTGCTGCAGCAGCTCTGAAAAGGATGGGTGGAACCAAGCTAACGCTCCCACAAGATGTTAGATGGAACTCTGTGGTGGATTGTTTTGAGCAGTATATCAAAAACTGGCCTATTCTGATGACACTTTGTGAAGAAAATCGAGATAAAATAGATGGCACTGTCACGGCCAAAATCCTCAACATTGGGCTTAAGAGAAATGTTGAACATATGCTGAGCTTCCTGAAACCCATCTCTCAAGCTTTAAACAAAATACAGAAAAATAGCTGTTTTATTGCGGATGCTGTTGAAATGTGGAAGGAACTGAGTGAACACTTAAAAACAGAACTAAAAATGGACAGAATTAAATTACAAGCAGTAAACAAATGAATGGGACAAGCACTGACTCCAGCTCATTTTTTGGCAAATATTGTCAATATCCAATATCAGGGTCAAAACCTAAGTGCTGAGGAAGAGGAGTTAACTATGACATGGGTATCCAGCAATCATCCATCTTTAATGCCAACTATAATAAACTTCAAAGTTAAGGGGGAACCATTCAAGAAACATATGTTTGCTGAAGATATTTTAAGGAAGGTCACACCAGTAAACTGGTGGAAGTCACTTAAGCGCTTGGATTTAGAGACTGTTCAAGTAATGATTTCACTTTTAACAGCAGTAGCTTCTTCTGCAGGCGTTGAAAGAATATTCTCTTCCTTTGGACTCATTCATTCTAAATTGAGAAATCGGTTGGGACCCAATAAAGCAGGAAAGCTTGTTTTTCTTTTCCAGATTATGAATAGGAACAAAGAAGAAGATGATGATGATGACGACAAGTGAGCTACAGAGGACAGCAGGGACAGTAGTATTTAAGTTTTTCATGTGTCGACTGGGCTGACAGTCCAAGTTTCTTAAAATATATATATATTTTGTTTAGCCAAATTAGTTAACAAACATGGATGGTTTGTTTAAGCAAATAACTTATGCTGTAATGTTGTTATTGTTTCAGTTGAATAAATCTATTTAAATTGTTATTAAAGGTCAGGATTATTTTTCTCCTTCCTAAGTACAACAGAACAGTGGTGTCCAAATATGAATGATTAACCCATTAAACTGGGGAGAAAAAAGTAATATAAAAAGTGATTCTAAAAATCTTCATCTACTTGCAAGTTAAAGTAGCAAGAACTAGTTTAGGTAGAAACTTAGATTTAAATCACTGATTTAAAGTGATCCTAAACCCAGAAACTGACCCCCCCTTATCTTTAGACCTGTCCCTGCACCCCCTCTTACCATTTCTAGCCATCCCTTTTGCATAAAAAAATCGCTTTTGTAAAGTAAGAGAAAAGGATATAATAGTTTGACCTGTGTGAGTTCTCAGTTTCTGTTGGAAGCCGAGATAGGAGGCGCCTGTCTGCTGCTGCCTGATAATTATTCACGCCCTTCTCTGCTTGCTGCCTTTGTGTGTGGCCGCGTCATGAAAGTGGGTGGGGCTCCGGCATGACACGATTTAGCCCCGCCCCCTTTCATGACGCGGCCACACACTCACAAAGGCAGCAAGCAGAGAAGGGCGTGAATAATTATCAGGCAGCAGCAGACAGGCGCCTCCTATCTCGGCTTCCAACAGAAACGGAGAACTCACACAGGTCAAACTATTATATCCTTTTCTCTTACTTTACAAAAGCGATTTTTTATGCAAAATGGATGGCTAGAAATGGTAAGAGGGGGTGCAAAGACATGTCTAAGGATAAGGGGGGGGGTCAGTTTCTAGGTTTAGGATCACTTTAAATCAAGCCTTACTGACTAGTGATTTAAATCAGTTAGATTTAAATCAAATCCACCCTGGTTATCACCATGAAGTAATGCAGCGGCTGCCATATACTTCATGTTGGTTTATTTGGACAAACTGCTGTTACAGACAGCGCTGGTATGGCAGAAGCACAGGAGGAGAGTACAGGCTCTTATTTTTAACGGGGAAACAAGTCAAAAGGTTTGTCCGGTACTAGGACAACCCCTTCTAAGACTTCAGAAGTACATCTTTCCTTCACAGTCAGGAGGTACTCAATCATTATTCAGGACATTCAGAAGATAACCACAATATCAGGAAAGCTCAATTTGACTGGAGACCAGGGTCAAAGAGACCGTAAAGATTTCCACACAATCCGACACTAATAGTATAACCATATAACAGAAAATATCAAGGGAGCCGATGACCACTGGGGACTAATAAGGCAGAAGCTCATGCCCCTGCCGCTATGAAGCTTTTCACATTGTAACTCAATGGTTATTCTCAGCTTTCTCTAAGATCACACTGTTCTCCTACCCACATGCCAGGGTACAGGGCTCCTCTTAAGGTTGACAGACAGACTGCATGGTTACACTGCTGTGCACACTCTCATGGTGCCAGTAGAGATGGCGTTCTCCCTGCAGCATGAGAAGTGCAGGGGCAGAAGAGCATGTTAGATTCAACAATACCACCAGCTTCAGTGCTCTATAAGCTGTAAAGCAAACTGCAAGCAGTTCACACTCCTTACATAGGAAACCAGACATTATGGAGAAAGTAGAAGTGGCAGTAACTTGGGCAACAAGCAGGCAACGATAGAATTAAAATTCCTTCCATGTTCTGAGATTTTTTATTTAAGACATACAATTTTAATTGCAAGGTTGCGTGTTTTTATAAGCTTATCTATTTAACAAGATGGGACAACCCCTTTCACCTACATCTATACAATACATGAATACAGGAGGGTCCTACACACATGGTTTAAAGGGAAGTTGCCCTCCCAAGCCCCCCCCCCCCCAAAAAATGTATTAATGCATTACCGGGGTTTAGGACTATAAAAGGTACCGTCACACGCGACAATTTTGCTAGCAATCTCACTGGCAATTTGCTGGTTGCAGTGAAATCATGGACACATTGTTACATTTGTACACAGCAGCAAAATAGAACGATGCGTCCATGCTTTCACTCAACCAGCAAATTGACAGTGAGATTGCAAGCAAAAATGCCGCTGTGACGGTACCTTAAAAGTAAAGCCACGGGCATAATGGCACTATGATGCTGATTAAATGCATATGTGGATTGAAGAAATTGTTTGTTTTTTTTTTGCCTCACCGTCACACATTACACCACAGCTCAGTTAGTAATTATTGATTCTAATATAAAATTAAAAATCATAGCACCTTCCCTTGAAGTACTGGTTCCTTAAAGAGGACCTGTCACCCCCCTGGTGCTTTCCAAACTGTAAGCACTACTGAATGCAGCATGTCTGCTGCATTCAGGGAAGGGGTCTCCCATGTTTCTACACGCCCTGTAAGCGATTTTAAGCTATAAAAAACACTTTATAAAGCTTAAAGATAAACAATACCAGCGGACTTACTGATTATGGAGTCCTCGCTGTTCCCGGGGGTCCTGCCCCCCACTGCCTCTCTGTGCCACCGCCTGCTACAGATTATGCTGTACCCAGCGCTGACATGACAGGCAGGAGGTGGCACAGAGAGGCAGGGGGCGGGGAGGACCTTCGGGCACAGCAGGACTCCATAATCAGTAAGTCCCTCCGGACTGTCTCTAAACTTTATAAAGTGTTTTTTACAGCTTACAGGGCGGGTAGAAACATGGGAGACCGCTTCCCTGAATGCAGCAGACACGCTGCATTCAGTAGTGCTTTCAGTATGGAAAGCACCAGGTGGGCGACAGGAACTCAACACTACAACCCCTTTAAGAAGGACAAACAGAACAGCACCTGTGGATTTGTACAGCATTCCAGTCATTGTACCGGCAGCTACAGTATTCAGGTCATCTTCTGCTCCCCTGGACTTCTCTATTATCACCCCAAAGGCACTGTAGAGTAATGCTGGAAGAAGATTATTAAAAAATAAGCCTCACATCTCCAGAGGTAAAGGAAGTAAAATATTTAAGCTTTGTATTTTAAGCAATTTCCTTGGTTTCTTAGGAAAAGTGACCCTTGGCAGTCGGGAAATTAACATAGTGTGCATGTTGTAATGTACCAAAACAAATACAGCTGGCGGATGTGACCTGAATATTTATAATGCAGGACATATCAGGAGATCACAAGCAAACATGACATGATGTTATTCTGATAGAGCCAAATGGTATGGTACATTTTGTAACAGTCGATTATACATGTCCCGTGGGTGGCGTTTTTGAGGCCACTAAGTTAAAGGGATAGACCCTTAACTCTTGGGATAGCATTTTTGCAATACCTTCCAGCATATATGTATGACATCCGATTTTGCTTTAAGGAGGTATAGTGTACTAATGGGCCTGCACCTTTAGACATTAGCTAAGGGTTAGCAGGGATAGCCGCCGAGGAACGGGGACACCATCTAGGGGGTTTTGTATGTGTATAAAACTCAGTTGTCAGGTAGGGCGAGATAGGGACGGGCTAGGTGCACCCCCCCCTTCCCTTTTCCCCTCTAGAAAGTCAGTTGCACACTTGATCGGAACTATAGTTTCCTTTTAAAAATAATCATTAATAAAAGTTATATTTTAGTAGCAATTCCCTTGATATATATACATTTTGTATGCTTCCAGACTAGCACATAACACACAAGTGGTAAGCGCACTCTCAAGGAAGCACAGCACCGCCTTATGCTGGGACCATGTGTCACCAAAACGGTGCCCACAGCCTTCGGCATGGAGTGGCAGCACCTTCTTCTGCCAGCAGTGTAACACAGTCACAGTTATGGCACAACTGGACAGCTGACTACTGCTGGCACAACACAGATCAGTCCACTTACCTAAAGATCCCAGAGTGTTGGCCCACATTGCACCCTGCCTCGTGACCATGTTCAAAATCCTAGAGAAAACAGAAGCTTACTTTAGACACATGTGGAGCGGGAAACCAGATATATCCTGGTAATGGGATTTTTTTTTCCAAATTGCCTGGATACCACGAGGTGTTTACCACTGGTGCACGCACAATATATAATGTGTGTTTCCATACTAGCACCAAACTATGGACAGTTTCGCACACTCAAGGAAACACAACACTGCCCAATACGAATGCACAGACCACCAGAACGGTGATTGTGGCACCCGGTAAGATGGCAGCGCCTTATTTTACCAGTGGTGTAACACTGTCAAAGGCAGAAAATAACGCCAGACAGCTGACTACTGCTGGAAACCAACTATTGTGAGCTACAACCTCAAAGAAAGGGGTGCATTGTGAACACAAGAGAACACTACTTGCCTTGTTAAATCAAGTATAGCAGTGGAGGGCCCACCCTAGTCAATATTTTGCCACTATTATGGAAATTTAAACATGAAATGCACATACAAATCTGTGCTCTTTAGCAGGGCATTGTCCCCACAGAAAACTGTGCTGCCAAGCAGCAGCTCAAGGGGCACATACACATTAGGACTATTGGGACAAGGGTTCCTAGGGTAGCGAAGTTCAGGCTGCCGATCACCAGTTTGCTTAAAAGCTAATCATTTTCAGAACAACATTTCCAATGTAAACAGTACATATGGTGCTAAGAACTAAGGCGTCCGGTCACCAGTCTGTTACTGATCGTTCTGTCCGCATCATAATACAGGCTGACCTTTCTAAACAGAATATCTTACAACCAGCGAACAGAAGACAAGTAACTGATCAGCAATCGTTTAGTGCAGCAAATCAGGTGTAGTAATATTATTTAGTTACTAACACTGCCTTAAATGCAAAAATCACACACGTGCCCAGGCAGTCTCTACCCTGCCCACAAGTATGTAGTTTTATTGAATATCATTTTGACTATAAGAGACAAAGCTCAAACACTGCCCCCTTCTGGCTGTTACAATGTTTGCACCACTTTGCTCATAAACCTGTTAACAAGTAAAGGGGTTTTGGGGATTTTGGAAACCTCCCCGAGCTTCATGAGATGACAGAAACCCTCTTCATTTCCTAGACTCTTGTCGTAACTTTTCTTTCTATGGCATAATGTTTAATTGGTCCCTAGTCTAAACCAAAAAGACAATAAGACTACTTACTTTCCGCACTCTTTCTCTCCCAAAAATAAAAGGGGGCATGGGCGCACCCGATATCAGAATCTATTACCACTCAGTAGTTCTATCACGCTCCGTTGAGATCATACGAAACACACAAAACAAATTATGGATCGATATAGAAAACAAATAGTCCCAACTCCTTCGCCCCCTCCTACTGACGCACTACAGTGACAAATCACCTGAACGCCAACATAATCCCCTTACAAATACACTCCTACGAGTGTGGGCCAATACGCATGCCTGCATGATACCCCCATCGACCCCTCTCCTTACCCTGCTAGATATACTAATGGGATTGAACCTACTACACAATCCCAGCAAATATCGCACCGGATTGCTTGCCAGTCTGACAGCAGACCAATTATACGCAGACGGAGCCTTCTCCTGTTACCTAATCTACACAAAATGCCAGGCCTCGAATCTATTAATTTTCTCCAATATAAGACTCTACAATCCCTCCTACACAACATCCGATTCGATACGGCGCTCACCCGCAGCCCCATGGCATTCGAAACGCTCTGCGCGAGACAGATCAGACCCACTAAGATCCTTTCCACCATTTACCAAAGCATTTTAGATATTGATATACCCATGAAAAGAGCCTATATACATAGCTGGGAAAAAAGACTTAGGTTACAAGTTCACACCTCAACAGATTTCGCATATCTACGCCCACTCACATGGCCCGACTAAATGCATCAAGGTACAAGAGAACTCCTACAAAATTCTCTCCCGCTGGTATACTGATCCACAGAGAACACACAAATGGAAGACACAATTCCCTGCAAACTGCTGGCATTGTGGAGATGCGAACGGGAACTACATCCACCTATGGTGGCACTGCCCATCCCTGATCCCCTACTGGAATATGACGGCACACCTGATTAGAGATGTGACAAAACGGAATATCAAGTTATCCCCTGAAGTTGTCCTGTTAAATCTACCCCTAGGCGCATCCCATGGTGGGTTCTCTGTGTTAACATACACAATACTGGCTGCGGCGAAACTTCTTTTACCAACGTATGGAGATCGCCTCAAATCCCGACTCTTCAGTCGTTAATTGATAAAACTGATCAACTGTACTTAGTAGCAAGACTGGCTGCCTCGGTGAACCACACACAGGCATCTGTCCGTAACCACTGGCGAGCTTGGGTACTCTTCAAAAAGACGCTCATAGTACCTTAATCTCAGCCCCTCGCCTCATTCACTCAACAGTGGTCCCTCGGCCCCACCTCGTGACTCGAACTCCCCACTCTCTCTCTTCCTCTTTCACCTCAGCTCACTCCCGTTCCCTTGCCTAACCCCTCTTCCTTTGTCATCTATCATTTCTTCTTCTTATGATTAATTCTCTCTAAATAGTTTGACAATAACCGTTTTAAGCATCCGTTTGGAAATACTAACCGTTTTCATTTGATTGTCACAAGTTGAATACTTATGATTCTGTAATTTTCTGATTACCATCTCAATATCTTGTAAAATAATAAAAAGAATTTTTGAAATGAAATAAGACTACTTACTGAACATTCTTTGGTTTGGACCACACCATGTTCTGTGTTTCTTTTAGCCCTAGACGGAGGCCATTTACTGCACCAAAAGCAGCTCCTAGAAAAAATAAAAATACTTCTAGAGTAAAGCAGCCATTAGCCATGATCCACTTTTTTTTTAATAAAATATTTTTATTGAACACTCAAAATAGATTTTCTGTTTTTCAAATAACATGAATGACCATTCCATAGTGTAGAGTATCACAGTTTCACTTCCCTAGCCCACCCTAAACCTGAATACCAGTCACACATAGTATTTAAAGAGCAATGCTGAATTAACAGCATTTGGGGATCTTCATGTCACCAATAACAATCATAAAAATATAATAAATGTAAAAAACCCAGATAGGGGTCAGGAAATAACTGTGTGATTCCAGACTAGCCCCAAACAGGAGGTCCTGAGTGACGCACTCTCGAGGAATCACATCACCACTAAATGCCAGTGTGACTTGTCACCAGAACGGCAACGACGGCCACCAGCATGGGTCAGTGGTGACTTTATCTGCCAGCAGTGTAACACAGTCGCAGGCATGGACAGCCGTGGACAGCTGACTACCGCTGGCTAGGAGCATTTCTTCTATGTGCCGACCAGATCATTCATGCAACAGATGGGATTTTAACCGTTAATGATTTTATCAATCAAGAAAATGAGGGGAGGAAAGGGTCAAAACTCACGCTGCCGTGTAGAAATCAGCAGATCAAGCTGCCTGGACAGTGATTTATTCCTGCACAATTCGGTGGGTGGAGGGGTCGGGGGGGATTGAGAGAGATAAAGAAGATTTTTCAACAAGTCCTTCACCCCCGCATGATTTTCCAGTTTTGTCCCTCCCTTCTTCCAAGAGCCATATCTATTTTTCCATCAATATAGCCATATGAGGGCTTTTTTTTTGCAGGACAAGTTGTACTTTTGAATTACGGTACATCGTTTATTTTACCATAGAGTGTACTGGAAAATGGGAAAACCATTCTAAGTGTGGTAAAATTGAAGGAAAAGTGTAATTTCATGACTGACTGTGGTATTTTATTCATCATGTTTACTATATGGTATAACTGACATGCTGTCCTGCTTCCCCAGTCAGTACGAGTTTGTAGATAGCAACATGTATACTTTATCAAGTGGTGGAAAAACATTAAGACATGTTAAAAAAAAAAAAAAAATATATATATATTATATATATATACGCTTTTGTCGCCATTTTCAGTGCCCCGTAGCGGTCTTATCTCTGGAGTTCTGGGGCTGTGTGAGGGATCATAAGGCCATGTGCACACCCTGAGTATTTGATGAGTTTTTTACCTCAGGATTTGTAGCCAAAACCAGGAGTGGGTGATTAAATACAGAGTGATGACTTGTTTCTATTAGACTTTTCTCTGATTGCTCCATTCCTGGTTTTGTTTACAAATCCTGAGGTAAAAACTCAATACTCCACTTGTGCACGTGGCCTTATTTTATTCTTGAGCCGACATTTTTCATTATACCATTTTTGCTGTAAGTGTGATGTTTTGATCACCTGTTACAATGTTGCAGCTACAAAAAACAAAAAACAAAAAAAAAAAAAACAACTCAATTTTGTTTAGACTTTTTTCCCGGCAAAGCTGCGTTCACACATTGCGTATTTTGCCGCGCTTTTTTCAAAATACGCAATGTGCCTTTTGTCTGCCAGCAAAGTGAATGTGAAATTCACTTTGCAGTGCAGACATTGCGCAAAAATACGCACTGCGTTTATAGGAGCTGCTCCTGCGTTTTCTCCCTGTGATGTCACAGAGAGGAGGTAAAATCCTGTTTCCTCCTCCCCTCTGAGACCTCCCATTAGATTAATATACACTGCGAAATCTAAATTAAACTGACGTCACCGCAGGTCCTGGCAGAAGGCACCTTGCTTGGCACCGGACACCGGGAAAAGGCATCGGAGAGGTAAAGTATTCATTCTTTTTTATTTTTCATACATTTGCCTTTGTTTAATTTAGATTTCGCAGTGTATATTAATAGACTGTAAAATCTAATGGGGCTGTCACAGAGGGGAGGAGGAAGCAGGATTCTTCCTCCCCTCTGACGTCACTGCGCTTTCTGGGATAACAAAAGCGCAGTGTGTGAAAGCCCCTGCGTATTTTGTTGCGCTTTTTTGCGTGGCTGAGAAACGCAGCAAAAAAGCGCAACAAAATATGCAATGTGTGAACGCAGCCTTACGCAGTTTACTAATCTTATTAAATATTTTATAATTTGATAAATCAGGCTTTTCTGAACACAGCAGTACTAAGTACATTTTTTTTATGGTTTTAGCTCCAATGGGGCAATAGGGGGATGATTTGAACTTGTGTTTCTCATGTTTTTAAACTTTTTTTCACTTTTAAATTGATTTTACTAGTCCACTTGGGGGATAGAAGATGCCACTACTTGATCTCTTGTGCTGTACAATGCCATGTTAATGTACAGCTCTGCACAACACAAATGATCATCTCCTGTGAATGTCGCTGCTCTGGCAGCATTCACAGGAAACGAGTCATGACAGTGGTCATCATCTGACCCCTTGCTGTCATGGCAACACATCAACACCCCGCAATCACCACTAGCATGTATTAGATTACGCTGTCAAGTTTGACAGTGCAATCTTAACAGGTTAACAGCGGTGAGTGGTTCACCACTCTGGCACCGCTGTTAGATGTACATGACAGCTTATCAGATCAGACCAACGTGTGCAGGAATATTTGTGAGCTCAGTGCCCACATGAAAAGGAGGGATCAACGTGTCAGCAATCAAAGTGCTTTATAATGGCTTGCCAGCAACACAAGTAACAAGCAAGCAGGTGACATTCGCCCATGGCCATCATCAGTAGGTGTTTTAAGTGGAAGTTTAACTGCAAAAACTATTTCTCATCATGGAAGCTTTCATACTACAAACCTGTCATACAGCAGCCTCCAATTGTGAAAAATGCCAGCTCAAATCTGCCACGAGTCTTATTGGCTCCAGTTGGTAAAATGAATTCATCATTATCCTACAAAACGAAAAATGTATCATCAAGGAGGAGGACTCAACATTTATATGTAAACTCATAGGGGTTGTACCAAGATTGGTAGTTATTTCCTATTGTAGGCGAAAGGTACCATTACACGCTTCAATTGTTGAAACGATCTCACCAATGATCGTGTGATTTGAGATCAATGATTTATCGTACTCAATTCTCAGTGTTGCACGCAACGTCATAACAATGTCATTTGAACGACTCCAACCCCGTGACGTTTAAACGATATAGTTCACGATATCTTATCGTGTAACGGTACCTTAAGACTTACCTTCCAGTGCAGATGCTTGACCTAAGCTCCAGTTACATTAGAGCTCATTCTTAAACTTTGTTGGGACCCCCGGAGATCATGACATCATAACTTATCCCATGGATAGAGGATAACTTCCAAACTTGATACAACCCCTTTAGCCATTAAATTTACCATCACAGTCCGTTACTTGGGCTCCAATGTGAGCGAGAATCTAGTGATATTGCCCACCATTGCCCCATGATAGCTTGTGATGGACATCATACAACATTTTGTAGAGTGGACTCACCTGTATTAAGTATCTTGGGTCCACATTTAAGTAAGGAGAGAGGGGGCTCATCCCGGTTACTAAAAAAAAAAAAAAAAAAAAAAAGAGGAAAACTGGCATTAATTAAACAAGTTTTCTATCTAAGGATCTATCAGACATCTTTCTGAGCTGGCCAAACAGATTGAGGGTAGCTTCCAACAGCTCAATGCAGCCATTTCTGTTTACCATGGATGGATGGGCCGACCAAAATACACCTGTAATTACCACTACTTCAGTACTAAGAGCTGTCATGTACTTTCTGATGACCCTGATTATAGGTGGTTTATATAGGCCTGGCTGGGAAACATCTGAAGTGGGGCTGCCTCACCATGGGAGATAGATTGTATTTTCAAATGTCTAAGGGTATGTGCCAAACTGCTTTTTCAGTGCATACATTTTCAGCAAAATTATGTGGCAGGAAAACGCACCACAAAACACGTGTTTTTGGTGCAGTTTGTGGTCATACATTTGTTAGTATAGTCAATAACTGGGAGGACTGCAAAACGCGGCAAAAAACGTCCCACCAATTGACTGCTCATTCTTTTGTCTTGACCACAAACTGCAAGTAAAAATAAGCATCATGCACACAACACCACAATTCTCAGCCTTTGCTGGGGTAGGGATAGGTATGCAGGTGTGTGACAAAATGGCACAAAAAAATGCAGCAAAAACGCAGCGTCTGCACAAGCCCTAATGCTGTACACTGTAGAAGCTGTAGTCTAAAGCAGGGCTGTGGAGTCCGAGTCAGATGCCACTTTGGTGGAGTCGGAGTCAGTCGAGAATGGACCGACTTCGAAACTATATGATAAATTGGTTACAGTAGTTCAATGCAGAATGTGCTTATACATTATTGTTATCTTCTATCTAAATATCTTGATTATTACATTGTAATAATGATTAAAGTCTGATGTTCACGTTGTACATCAATAAATTTATCATTTAAAACATGAGCCATGTATGAAGAAGTTGGAGTCGGAGGCAGGGAAATTCAGGAGTCAGCGTTTGAGTCGGTGGTTCGTCTTACAGACTCCACAGCCCTGGTCTACACGCAACACGTCATCAGCAAATTGCCTTTTAAAACCACTTTATGTTAAATATATTTCTAATAATTTCAGTTTTTATAACACAATCTATATTTATACAGCCAGGGTAAGAACTGAAAGAAGTGTGAGCCTATGAGCCAGGGTAAGAACTGAAAGAAGTGTGAGCCTATGAGCCAGGGTAAGAACTGAAAGAAGTGTGAGCCTATGAGCCAGGGTAAGAACTGAAAGAAGTGTGAGCCTATGAGCCAGGGTAAGAACTGAAAGAAGTGTGAGCCTATGAGCCAGGGTAAGAACTGAAAGAAGTGTGAGCCTATGAGCCAGGGTAAGAACTGAAAGAAGTGTGAGCCTATGAGCCAGGGTAAGAACTGAAAGAAGTGTGAGCCTATGAGCCAGGGTAAGAACTGAAAGAAGTGTGAGCCTATGAGCCAGGGTAAGAACTGAAAGAAGTGTGAGCCTATGAGCCAGGGTAAGAACTGAAAGAAGTGTGAGCCTATGAGCCAGGGTAAGAACTGAAAGAAGTGTGAGCCTATGAGCCAGGGTAAGAACTGAAAGAAGTGTGAGCCTATGAGCCAGGGCAAGAACTGAAAGAAGTGTGAGCCTATGAGCCAGGGTAAGAACTGAAAGAAGTGTGAGCCTATGAGCCAGGGTAAGAACTGAAAGAAGTGTGAGCCTATGAGCCAGGGTAAGAACTGAAAGAAGTGTGAGCCTATGAGCCAGGGTAAGAACTGAAAGAAGTGTGAGCCTATGAGCCAGGGTAAGAACTGAAAGAAGTGTGAGCCTATGAGCCAGGGTAAGAACTGAAAGAAGTGAGAGCCTATGAGCCAGGGTAAGAACTGAAAGAAGTGTGAGCCTATGAGCCAGGGTAAGAACTGAAAGAAGTGTGAGCCTATGAGCCAGGGTAAGAACTGAAAGAAGTGTGAGCTTTTGAGCCAGGGTAAGAACTGAAAGAAGTGTGAGCCTATGAGCCAGGGTAAGAATTGAAAGATTTCTCTTTTTTAAAACGGAACACATGTCAAAGTATTGACTGACGCTGCACCACTATGATTGAAAGCTGGAGACTGGAACAAAGTCAATGTCCTCCTGATAGCCGGGCTTTCGGTGCAGCAGTCGGGCAATTTTAGAATGCTATTACCTGCAGATTAACCCCCTGGAGGTTAAGTGTTTTTTTTATATGACAAGTTCCCTTCAAATAGATTGTGAAAAGAAAAAAAAAAAATACATTTTAACCCCTTCACCCCTAGGCAATTTTTCTTTTTCCCTCCCCTGCTAAATTTGTGATATGAGGCTTGTTTACTGCAGGACAAGTTGTATTTTTGAATTACATCATTCATTTTACCATATAGTGTACTGGAAAACAGGAAAAAAAAAAGTTCCCAGTGTGGTGAAATTGTAAAAAAATAAAACAAAAAAAGTGCAATTCCAATGTTTTTTTCTTTTATTTACCTGCATTCACTATATGGTAATACTGTCCTGACAGTATGATTCCCCTAATCAGTACAAGCTTGTAGATAAAAAAAAATTCTGAAGTTTATTATAATTAAAAAAATTGCGCTTTTGTTGCCATTTTCCTAGACGCACAACGTCCTCATTTCTTGTGATTTGGGGCTGACATTTTTAATTATACTATTTTGATGTAGATGTGATGTTTTGATGGCCTGTGGTGTTTTATTGCATTTTTACTGAACTGGACACATGATGAAAGGCGTTTGTCATCTTCGTCTTCTAATCATAAAAGGACGATACACCAGATCAGACCTGACATTTCACACACTGAGAAACTTGCTAAGTTATGGCGGGAGGGGGCTCATTTCCTGCTTACAGCATCAGTCAAGGAGAAGTGTGCAGATGTTCAAATTTGCTGAATCTTCATGGACTTTAAAAAAAAAAAAAAAAGGACTTGACTCGAATCGGAGCCCAAACGCCATACAAGTCTATGGGGATCTTTCATGGTATAAAATAGTGCTTGGTAAGGGCTTGGGGGGCTGCAAAAAGAAGGACTATTATGCTTACCGAGTTTCCATGCTGCTGTTGCTGACTCAGTCTACTCATTAAACCTTATGCACATTAGTCTGCTGCACCCACCCATCACAGCTGTCATTAACCTCTTATTTTACCATGAAGCCAGGGCAATTGGGAGGAGCCCAGTAAAGCGCCAGGATTTGATAAATCTAACAGATGAACAAAGTCTAGGATGGCTGCAGCCTGCCATCTTTAGCATCGGGAGGGCCCAATGACCATGGGCCTTCCCAGGCTGAGAATACCAGCCCCCAGCTTTGTGCTTTATCTTAGCTGGGTATCAAGATTGAGGCATAGTTTTACGACAAGCGGCGGTAAGTAATTTGTGGCAAAGCTTCCAGATGGGGCATCATTTCTCAGTTCACAGTGGGCAGAGGAGTTCAATGGGCATAACCAAACACCTGAAATTTATGGGTGTGACTGAGCCATCTGCCCATGTGGTGGGCATGTTCATTGAGGAAATAACCATTGTTTTACAATCCATGTAGAAATATAGTTCATTATAATAGAAATGGAGGTCTGGGGATAAGACCTCCAGACGGATGGGGAGGGTGAAGATTTACTCTAATATTACATCATGCAGTTTATTAGAAGATTAAATTATAAAAGTGCCCCCCCCCCCCGTAGGGGGTATACTCCCAGAACCCCTCTTGTATTATAATGAGCTCTATGTCTATGGAGTGTAAAAGTAATGATTATTTACTTAATGAACTCACCCACCACACAGCAGCAGATGGCTCTGTCACAACCATCAATTTCAGGCATTCCATTGAGCTCCTCCTCCGTCCACTGTGTCCTGAGAGATGAAACCCCCTCTGTAAGCTCTGCCCCCCATCAATGTGCATTACTTCCACCTGCTTGTTGTAAATGTGTCCACTGGTAAGATTGCCACTATGGGTACTGCACTCCTCCATTAGCAGGAGAATAGTGCCCCTGTCCTCTAGGTACCTGGATAGTAAAGTTGAGACCCATAACGCACACACACACTTAGGACCCCAGGATGGGACAGTGGGTGGACCCAGAGGGGAGAAGGGCCCAGTCTCAACTAAAGGGAACAAGAAAGTGTAGAGTTAGTCAGGAGGAGAACACCAAAGAAATAGTAGGTTGAAGCAACAGTTGGGACGTGGTGGAGGTGTTAGCTCCCGCGGGCTAGAGCACAGTCACACCCGTCCCAGGAGGGAGAGAATGAACGGTGTAGAGGAGGAAAGGAGCCCTAGGGGTGCAGAAGATGATCTACATCATCTGCATGCCCGAGTCTGGCTGAAGGAACAGAGGGGCTGGTGAACAAACACAGGGGACCGGCTCTGAATACGGTGCGGGGATTCATACCCGGACCGTTGAAACCGGAGGACATGACATCTTAAAGGGGACCTTTGGCCGCAAACCCGGCATAACTCGGAGAAGGCAGCCATACTATGGTGCAGTACTAAAGGCCCAGTAAGGCTTCATTCACACAGCGTTTTTGTGCATTCCGTGGGGATCAGACTTTTTGCAGCACCAGTCGGACAGCAACGGATCCAAACTGATGCCTGCAATCGGATGCCAAATAAGCATCCGATCCCGATATTTTGCAGCATCAGTTTGGATCCTCCCCCTGCACCTCCTGTCACCTCGTCCCCCTCCTCTCTCTAATCCCTCTTTGTCCCCTCTGTCTCCCCCTCTTTCCAGATCTTAAAAAAAAAAAAAAAAAAAAAAATCTATATTCTCACACCTATCCACGACACCCGCGGTGCTTCCAGCTGTCGTCTTCTGATCCACAGGACTTGGCGTGATGTCACAGTCACATGACCGGTTACTGTGGTAACCGGTCATGTGACTGCACTGTGAAGTCAGGCCAGGTCCTAGAAGCATAGAGCACTGGAGGCATCGCGGGACAGGTGAGAATAAAGTTTTTTTGTTTTTTTTTTTAAACCCTTTCTTTTCACCAGATGTCACTTCTGCAATGTATAATATACATTGCAGAAGTGAAATTAGATTGCACTGAGAGATTTTAGTGTACTGAGCATGCTCAGTACACTAAAATCAGGTCCGAGGAACGATCAGCTGTTTCCTCAGACCCGTGCTCCATAGGCCCCATGTTATTTGGCGCGGATCAGGTCGGATCCAATTCGGTCCGATTTGACCCGCTGTGCCAAAAATCACAGCAGGCTGCGATTTTGGGCACAGCAAAAAATTGGGCAGAATCGGATACGACAAAAATCAGATGCCAATAAGGCCAAATCCGATGTGATCCGTGCCCATAGGATAACATGGGGCCAAAATCTGATCCGTGACTGGCCGTTTTACAACGGACAGCCACGGATCACAGAAAGGGGGCTTACACACACAGATATCTGTGCAGAGATTGTTGGCAGATCTCTGGTTGCAGTGAAATCATGGACACATTGTCCATGTTGTGGCTGTGTACAAATGGAGCAATGTGTCCATGATTTCACTGCAACCAGAGATCTGCCAACAATCTCTGCACAGATATCAGTGTGTGTAACTGGACCTTAAGAATAGAGAATGGGGGTCAACAATCCCCGGTGCAACCTATGAGGCAACGCCGGCTGGACATGGGGAGGGACTGCAGGCAACGCCGGCGCGGACATGGGGGAGGGGGGACTGCAGGGCAACGCCGGCGCGGACATGGGGGAGGGGTGACTGCAGGGCAACGCCGGCGCGGACATGGGGAGGGGGAAACTGCAGGGCAACGCCGGCATGGACATGGGGAAGGGGTGACTGCAGGGCAACGCCGGCGCGGACATGGGGGAGGGGGTGACATGCAGGGCAACGCCGGCGGGACATGGGGGAGGGGTGACTGCAGGGCAACGCCGGCGCGGACATGGGGGAGGGGGGGACTGCAGGGCAACGCCGGCGCGGACATGGGGAGGAGGGGGGGACTGCAGGGCAACGCCGGCGCGGACATGGGGGAGGGGGGGACTGCAGGGCAACGCCGGCGCGGACATGGGGGAAGGGGGAACTGCAGGGCAACGCCGGCGCGGACATGGGGAGGGGGTGACTGCAGGGCAACGCCGGCGCGGACATGGGGGAGAGGGTGACTGCAGGGCAACGCCGGCGCGGACATGGGGGAGGGGGGGACTGCAGGGCAACGCCGGCGCGGACATGGGGGAGGGGGGGACTGCAGGGCAACGCCGGCGCGGACATGGGGGAGGGGGGGACTGCAGGGCAACGCCGGCGCGGACATGGGGGAGGGGGGGGACTGCAGGGCAACGCCGGCGCGGACATGGGGGAGGGGGGGACTGCAGGGCAACGCCGGCGCGGACGGAATGGGGGAGGGGGGGACTGCAGGGCAACGCCGGCGCGGACATGGGGGAGGGGGGGACTGCAGGGCAACGCCGGCGCGGACATGGGGGAGGGGGGGACTGCAGGGCAACGCCGGCGCGGACATGGGAGGGGGCTCAGGGCAACGGGGCGGACAGGGACTGCAGGGCAACGCCGGCGCGGACATGGGGAGGGGGGGACTGCAGGCAACGCCTGCGAAGACGGGGAAGGCTGCGGGGCAAATCGGGATAGCTTCTGTGAGGAGCCGCCATCACGTAGATGCAGTGTACTGGTCCCCATAGCTGTGACCTCTCCCCACATACTTACACGGCACTCCGGCCAGGTCCGCCTGAGAGTAGCCCGGGGATCCCCCGAATATCCCGCCCAGCCCTCCCCGGCCCCCGGGGTGGTTGTTGGTGTCCATCTCTCGATCAGCTCGGCCTCGTGTCTGACGACCCGCTCTCTGACCTCTCCACGGCTACCGTAAAGAGAGACTTCCGGTGTCCCCTCCCCTCCTCCTCTTAGGGGAACATCTAGATTGGTTCTGTGAGAGATGACGTACAGGAAGGGGCGGGGCTTTACAGCTCTGCTCATCGGTTGAGTGTCGATTGCATAGAGAGGAGGCTCTGGCGGGCTGTAGGTGGTGTCACGTGGTCTCCCTCTGGCCACTCAGGGCTGAGGTTGTGGAGCGGCTCCAGTGTGGGCCAGCACCGTCCTCACCACAGAGGTGATCCTCCTCCTCCTCATCACAGTCAGCTACAATGGAGCGTGTGCAGTGAGGAGTGGAGTATACAGCAGCTTCATATCTGTAATCATCTCATCACTTGATAAAGTTTTTAATGGTGCAAACATCAAAAGTCATCACATTTTTTTTTACTTATATTTTCATAGGGAAAAATTCATTTTTACCTGATTAATAAAGAATGCATTTTTATGATTGTTTTTGCAATATAAAAAATTGCACACATGAATTGCTGGCTGTTCAGCTTTGCGGTATGTCCCCAGTCCTGGCCGCAGTACCGCCATAGGGGAGAGGTGCAATGGAGCTGACAGTCATAATTGATAACACAGAAGGGACATAAGTGATGACAGGCAAGATCCGGGCTCACTGGAGAAAATTACACATACTTAAACTTTCCAGTCAAATGTCTTCTGCTTCCTGGGGGAGGAGAAATGAAATATGGATCACATCAGCAGACCCGAATCTGTAAAACAAGACCTCTTTACCTGCAAGTCTTTTGTAGACTTAACCTTGAGGTTGAATTTCAAGGATAGTCTTTAATTTAATTATTCTAGTCCTAGGTCTGTGACTGGACCATGGATAATTTAACAAAGAATAGATTACAATTCAAATGCTCTTTGTCTTACAGCACTTTCCTTTTCACAGCAAATATGAAATGTAAATCCCTGCCATAAGTGACCATTTGTTGATTCCATTGAAGTCACCAGAGCCTTGATGAATCTGTGTGTTCTCAGAAAACCTCTGTGTGTTCTCAGGAAACCTCCTGGGGTTTCAGATCCTGGGTACAGGATAAATACAGGTCATGACCCTGGCACAGCCTGTGAACAAATGTTAATTTACTGCTGTGGTCATACATTCCCCTGAAAATACATATTTTTTTCTCTAGATCCAGCTTTTTCTTTCTCACCCTTCAGTAAGACTGAATTCTGTTCAAGAAATAATGAAACTCAATGCAGACACTCCATTCTAATGACTCACTGCAGAGATAACTAGATTGAAGTTGTACTGAGGTTTGTGATATCTATGGACTCAGTATTGTCTATAAGGTCCGTCCTCTGTACAACAACTCCATTCTAGATGTCTCATTACAGAGATTACTAGATCGGAGTTGCTGTACAGACGTTTATGATTTCTGTGCACACAGCACTGTCTATAAGGACTGTCCAATGTACAGCAACTCCATTCTAGATGTCTCATTACAGAGATTGCTGGATCTGCGTTTTTGCACTGAGGTTCGAGATTTCTCTGCACACTGTACGGTCTATAGGCATATCTCTGAACTATTGAAGAACAGTAAGGGTACCTTTACACGCCAAAAACACGGTGAGAAATATTGACGGCGATATGTCGCCCTGCGACAATCGCTGTCAAAATCTCTCCCAATTGCGGCGTGTATTTGGGGAATTTGGCGGCGATATGTCGCCTTGCCACGGTCGCCTGATTTCAGAGCACTGCGACATATCGCCGTCAAATTCCCTAAATGCATGCCGCAATTGGGAGAGATTTTGACGGCGATTGTCGCAGGGCGACATATCGTCGGCAATATTTCTCGCCGCATTTTTGGCGTGTAAAGGTACCCTAAGAGGGATTAGTTATGCAGCTGTGGCCCCCTCTGGCTAGGTGCCACAGAGAGGTATTGCATCTAGTAAATATATGTGGTATCTCTGTAAGTTGTGGGTTCGGGGTTAACTTGTGGAGTCTCAGTTTATGCACAACACTAGGCCACTTTACAGTAAAGGGGCTGATTATTCAGTAGGTCCAAAAAGGGGGGTGGAGCCTAGGTTAGAGCAGAAAGAGTTGAGTGACAGTTAGTGCTGGGAAGGCAGTCAGAGAGGATGTGCCTGACAGAGCTGCTGACAGGAGGGATCTCCATCTTTAAGAGGGGGCCCAGGACAGATGGAGACAGATCAGAACCGGTTGGAGCCGGCAGGTTTAGTCTGGGGAACACCGGCAACACGGAAAGCTGAGGCGGTCAGCAGTTTATCTCTGGCCACAAACCGACGAGCTGCGGGCCCATAATCACCGGATTGCCATTAGCGCCACAAGAAGGTACCTCGCTCCTCAGCCCAAAATAGGTCCAAGATCATAGGAACATTGGCCCGGATTCCGGTGGTGGGAGGAGTTACCGCTCCCGTCCGTACCGGTAAAGGAAACCCGTGCTCCACTGTAGGAGACCAGTGGACTGGCGGGAGAGCTTTCCAAGGGTGGTGTAAGAGAGAGAGAGAAGGACAGAAATAGACCCCGAAAGACTAAAGAAGGGAACATCTAGAGACTCCATAGGGAAACTCTGAACCGGCAACAATTACCCGTTACACAAAACTGTACCGTGTTTCACCTTAACATCCAGTAAAGTGGAGTTGGAGCTGAACTGGTATCTGTCATTCTTCTCGCCGGTGCCCGGAAAGCCTCAGCACCACCAGCATCTCACCGGAGAGGTAGAACCACCACTACTCCCATCATCCCCCTCATCATTCTCTTATCACCACTGCATTGAGGTAAAAGCTCCTCCTGTGGGGAGCTGGACCACACTGTGCTGCACCCATCATCACCTCAGCGGCCAGCTTGCAGCGCTGATACCCATATTGCCGGGATCCACAGGTGGTGTCATCTACTCTCTTTATCCCCTTTAAATATTCCCCCCTCATTTAATAAATGACAGCCAGGGCACAGACCCGGGAACCCGACCACCCGTGACTCCCCAGTTAAATCCATCAAACCCAGGCCCGGTATCCAAGTACCCCTTGCCCTGGGCTCATCACAGCATGCACCTTGGCCACACTCCAGTATACACCCATTTACCGATTCTACCCTGGCAGGAGAAGATGTTAGAGGGGTGATGAAAGTAAGGGAAAGTCTATAGATGCCAAAGACTGCAGGACATAGATCTAAATCTGAGACTGCATTGTATCCAGGAAGATTGGGACAAGAAATAAGCGATCATTTCACAGGACTCAGGTCCAGCATCCTGGTCAGTTGTACCTGGCGGCTGGACAAGACCCTGCAAACTCTGTAACTTCCGGCGGGCCCCAGTGCGGCTTTTGATTATCCAGCGCTGGTATGACAGGCGTAACATCATCTGTGCATCATTCTCATTTCTCATTTTTTTAGACCTTTCCAGCCTTATTTGATGCGTTTCCGGTGCTGATGTGAAGCAGCGTTTCATGTGCTTTTTATAACACAGAAAGGTTTGATTCTGCTCTTAAAAAAGTACCTGTGTTTCTTTACATACATTTTCGGCAAACATAAGTGACTCACCGTAGCTGGGTCGTCACGTCTCCGGGCGTTGCTTCTCCCGTCACGGTTCCGCGCCCGAGGCTGTGCGGCCCGGTGGTCAGATCAAAAAGGGGTTGATTGAACAGATAGGGGTTCATTCTTACTTGTCGTGACGCCACCTGCGGGAATCCGGTGATTTCACCGGCGCTGCTTGGGCCTCCAGGGGATGTTCGGCAGCTAGATGGGACGCCCAATACAGGATGAGCGGGAGTCCCCGGGGCAAGGAGCTGTCCTTGATGTAATATGGCAGCTTTGTAGTACTGAAGGTGTGAGTTAGCGGTTCTGAAGGAAACACAGACACCAGCGTTCTCTGTAAGGGTCTTTTACTGTAACCGGTAAGATGGTACAAGGTATACAGTCTTGGGTAACGGACCGGGGGGTCCCAGCAAGGACTGGTGTTGACTCAGAGCTCCGCGGTGTTCCTCCTGTCTCTATTCTCTCTAACGGGTTGCCGGAGTTGCCTTAGATTACCAGGTCAGGGTACTTGGGAGACTTCTATTTGGAGGTTCTGACTGTATATAATCTGCAGAAGGTCCTGTGTCCCAGGGGTGAGTCCCTGCTGGCAAGACAACTTGGATGGCGGCGGTGGTGAGATGCCCCCTAGGAAGCGGTTCTTCACCCTGGTTTGAGGAGCTGCGGTGAACAACTTGCTTGCCTTGGAACCAGTGAACCGGTGGGTGGTTGTTGGGCACGGGTATAATTTGACCCGTTAAGTAAGATGCCCGTGTCCCGGTCTAGGGCACCGATTAATGGCGCCAGCCGGTAGGTGGTCTTCATGGCTGCATGGCACTGTGCAGAGCCCTCTTCTCCTGCGTTACATTCTTCCTGACTACTCCTTCTACTTCTTCTACTTCTCCGCACACAATACTCCTATACTCTTCCCACCAGGACCTGATTGGCCCTCTGTTCTAGTGGTGCATGTAGAGTATGGAGCTCTGAGTATTAACCATGTCATCACCAAGACGGAGAATATTGCATCTTCAGTCATAAGTGATAGCTTCTCCCCGGTAAAGTTCGCGGTTCGGGATGTCCCTTAGGGAGATGCGATTCCACGTCCCGGCGGCCCACAAAGATCTCCTCATACACCCCCTCCTCCCGGGCGAAACACCGCCCGGTGACCAGGTTAAACGACGTAACGATACCTGATTTGCGGAGTTCCTCCGGTAACGGGGGTTGACGGCGGGCCTCGGCACGGGCTCGCAGGTTTGCTGGTTCCTGGGCCCACCATTCTGGTCTGCGGCGCCGATGTACATCATCGTCGGACCGGCACGGAGTGTGGATGTAGTCCCAGCGACGGGTAGGGTGGTGACAGGTCAGGAGCTGGTCATAAGTTTGGACTGGCACCCGGACAAGATGATCAGAGGCAGATGCCGCGGCAGCACCCGACCACTGGACCCGAGCTGCTTGCAGCTGCTCGGCAGGAGCTTCCGTGTCATCCTCCTCTCCGGAACCGGCATGGCTGGAGTCCTCAGGTTCACTGGGGACCTCGTCGTCCTCTTCCTCTACTTCCTCGACGACCACATCAGGTTCTGCTGCTGGCGGGGACTCGTGATTGGGGTTCTCCTGGTGATTGGACTCTGGAGCTGCGGGGTCTTCCTCTGGGTCATCCTGCGGGGCTTCTAGGCTGCCCGCCTCCTCCTCTGCAGCCTCTGTACCGGTTGACAGTGGTGCTTCCACTCCGGTAACCAGGCAGCCTCAGTGAGTTCGGGGCCAGTCTCAGGTTCGGGAGTGGAACAGGTCACAGTCTCTTGTTCTGGGGTGAAAGAGGTGGTAGGTTCTGGTTCAGGACAGGTTGCAGGCTCTGGCGGTGGAGCAGGTTACAGGCTCTGGTGATGGAACAGGACAGGTTGTAGGCTCCGGTGATGGAACAGGCCAGGTTGTAGGCTCCGGTGATGGAACAGGACAGGCGGTAGGTTCCTGCTCTGGAGTGGAACAGGTTCTCATTGCCTGATGGACAGCCTGATGCAATCGGCTGGCCAGACTCGCACTCCAACTGCGGATGGTCCATTCCGTAGTCTCCATCAATCGTACCCTTAAGTCCTGCAGCGCGGTCTCCCAAAACTCGGGATCTCCGTCTATTGTGAAGACAGGACCCGGGCCGGGTGGCCGATGGCGGCACGAGCCTCCTCCTCGACCTCTCTCATCAGCTCGTGAAGTTTTAAACTTGCCATTTTGCTTCTTCTAAGAACCGCACCCGTTAGACCTGGTAACCGTTCTTGGAACAGAGCAGTTAGGAAAGCCTTGCCACACCTGTTTTTGTGTGATTTTTGTAGTCCATGGGTGGGCTGAAGTCTTTGGCCTGCCCCCTTGGTTGTTTCCAGCAATCGGGGCGGACAAGGATTTTGGCGCCTCTGCCATGGCCCTCCCACGAAGAGGGGCGGAGGCACACCCCTGGGCCAGCACATTGTGGTTCACGTGGCGGGATCCGCCATGTTGGTGCCATCTATTTGGAGGTTCTGACTGTATATAATCTGCAGAAGGTCCTGTGTCCCAGGGGTGAGTCCCTGCTGGCAAGACAACTTGGATGGCGGCGGTGGTGAGATGCCCCCTAGGAAGCGGTTCTTCACCCTGGTTTGCGGAGCTGCGGTGAACAACTTGCTCGCCTCGGAACCAGTGATCCGGTGGGTGGTTGTTGGGCACGGCTATAATTTGACCCGTTAAGTAAGATGCACGTGTCCCGGTCTAGGGCACCGATTAATGGCGCCAGCCGGTAGGTGGTCTTCATGGCTGCACGGCACTGTGCAGAGCCCTCTTCTCCTTCGTTACATTCTTCCTGACTACTCCTTCTACTTCTCCCCACACACTACTCCTACACTCCTCCCCACCAGGACCTGATTGGCCCTCTGTTCTAGTGGTGCATGTAGAGTATGGAACTCTGAGTATTAACCATGTCATCACCGAGACGGAGAATATTGCACCTTCAGTCAGGGATGCAATACCCTCCTGTGACGCACTCGTTGCAGCGCGCCACATAAGCTTCTAGAGAACATAAAGTACCTAAACCCCACAGTTCAGGGGCTTCTATACACGCAAAGTGGGTGAAGTTTTCATGAAATCACATACACTTTACTTGGACAATAAAACATAGAATTTCTGTGCAAAAAACGCAGCCGAAAATAAGCTCAATTAAGCTACATGTGAATGTGGCGCCCACTAAGTAGGTGCCACAGAAGGGGTACTGCACCCAGAAAAGCGGCGTAGTACTCCACTGCAATTGGGACAATGGTCACAAGATGGAGCCCTAGAGCTGACACACACACACACACTAGAATAGTGGGTGGAAGGGACCCCGGGAGGGAATATAACGACCTCTAGAGGGGACCAGTGAGATCAGAGAGAGAGAGAAAGTGAGAGAGGAGTTGGAGGAGTCGTGGAAAACCAGGCAGCCAGCCTGCAAAGACAAAGAGGGCCATCTCGGGTGAGGGGCCCTGAGAAGGAACAGATCCCAATAAGGAACAGAGAAAGCAAGGAAACTCAGAGTTGCCGAGTTAACTTGAGTGGGGAGCGAGTAACGGATAGAGTTTGCCCCATAGGAAGAAACCCGGGTACCGGAGCCCACACCTGTGAGTACTCCAAGTCTCACAGAAAATCTGTATAACAGGAATATTATAAATACGGCCCTGACTCCCAAAGATCCCACAAGAGGGAAGCCAGAAGCGCAGTGGGCAGCTGCGGCATTCAACAGAAGGTTAACCCGACGGGTACAAAAGGGAGAGGAGACAGAAACAAGAAGCAGCAGGAGGCCAGATCATCTACAGGAGATCAGGCTTCACACTGTGAACAGAATAGAAGGAAAAGAAAGGAACATAAAGGAGGGTTCCATCTTAAGCCAGACATCCCAATTGCAGCCTGGAGCATTCGCCAATATACCATCTAATGAACTGTTGAACTGTAAGCTGAAAGAAAGTGTTCAAGTAAAGTTACCCGGTGAAGTGAAGTTTTGACTCTGTTGCATCCTTTCAAATACAAACAGTTTGCTTTACAGCATCACTGCCCCGGTGGTCCAGTCCCGCCTGCGGGGACTATTCCATGCAAGCCGCAATACCACGACCAACGGAGGACTGTGGCGGCGCTGGTGAACATCACCAGACTCAGCAGGTGGCGTCACAAAGACAACTTGTAAATAATCCCCTGTAAATAGTCCCTTTTTCAGTTGACCCCCAGGGCCACGGCTTCAGGATGGCCACCCGTGACTTCCCTGACTAGAAGAAGAGAGAGCCCGAGAGCCGAGTACCCCACAGCCCTGGGTGCGCGTCATGAACACGACCTAAATGTGCAAGCAAAGTGGATGTGGTTTCATGAAATCTCTGTCCTCGGTGCATCTACAGATGCTGCTGAACTTTGAGGTTTTGGTGCTTTTCTTTTAGGTTTCTTCTGAAAAAGGTATATAAAAAAAAACATTGTCGTATTTCTGTGCAAAGAATCAAAGCCTTTCTGTACTAATAGAAGTGTTAAAACTCTGCTTCATATCTGCACCAAAACTGCATCAAATACGGGGCAAAATGCATGAAAGGAAAGCAGTAAACATGCAATAATCAAAAAAGATTGTTATTTGTAGTGTGGTGCAGATACCTGCAGAAATTGTGCAGAAAAAAAGAAGTAGGGAAAATATATCATTTACATTAAGGGTCCGTTACACACAACAATTCATGAACGATATCCTTGCAACGTGACCGGTTTGGTGACGTTGCAGCGATGTCGAAACAACATCGTTGTGTGTGGCACGTATCAACAATCAACAATAAGTCGCTGATCGTGATCGTAGATTTATGGCCAGGACCATAAATCTATGGTTGGTCTCCCGCTGGGCAGCCAGCATCGGTGCGTGTGACAGCGGGAGACCAACGATGAATGACCTCCCAGCGCCACACAGCAAACGCTGGGAGCTGATAACCATGGTAAACAGCAGGTAATTAAGCGCCGCGCTCAGCCTAGTTACCCGATGTTTACCATGGTTACCAGCGTTCTCGCTGGTCCTGATCGCTGGTGAGTCTGCCTGTGTGACCGCTCACCAGTGATCAGTTCATGATGTGGCAGCAATCCACATCGTTGGTCGGATCGCCGCCACATTGCAGCGTGTAACCCGGCCTTTACTTGTGAACATAGACTCAATTACATCCTTATCACATTTTTTATGGGTTTAACAGAGAAAAGATATCAATCAGGACACTTTTTTTACGTCATTATCAATTCCCATAAATAATCTGTTTTCTGTGTTGTGTGGGTCGTTATGATTACAGGAAGACCAAATATGTCCTCGTTATTCGCTGATTTATGATGTTCATTATTTAAAAAAAGCATTAAATTTTACATTAATTTAAGTGTTTCATTATTATTTTTAGTAATTTTATTGAATGAAAAAAATATCTTTAATTCTTCCTCTAGAATACAAAAAACAGGAATTCACTGCTGTGTACAGAGGTATCAGTATATTCTGTCTGTGGAGTCAGACTCCTATACAAATCAAGTATACAAAATTCTCCATGTGGCATCACCAGAGCTTGTTTTTTAATTGCTTTAGGTCCTCTCTGTAATGTTATAGGTTATGGCTTCAATTACCAGAGAGACGCACAAAAAAGAAAATAAATTACATTTTTGTAATTGCTTTCAATTACGGTAATTTTTGTAATTTTATAGAAACAAAAAAAAATCAGACATTTTCTTAATTAGTATACAGAGAACACACAATGTACATTGTTATGTACAATGTATCTCTATGTGCTATGTATAGGCTGCCAGTCAACAAAAGAGAACCCAGAGCGGCTCCACTGAGGGCTGATGCCGACTGTACTATATGGCAGGCATCTGCCTCTAACAACAGTGATCGGTGTACCTGCCAATCGCTGCTGTTAACCTCTTAAATGCTGCTGTCAATTGCTGATAGTGGCATTTAAGTGCCATGATCTGGCTCAGACGTAAGCTCGGGCATCCATCAGCCTCCTTGCAAAGCGATTTCAGGACACTGATGGGTTGCTATGACATCCTAGGGTCGGCTAAACACGCCGTACAGTCATGTAATCTCCTCTGTGACAACCAGCTTGTAGCTGGGCATCAGAAGACAGTGATTTTTTACTCTATTCTGTGGAACTGCTGTATATAGTACCTGCGATCAGTCAACTTTAGGTTCAAACCCCTAAAGGGACTAACAGGAATTGTTCTTAAGGCTATGCTCACATCTGTGTATCTTTTCTCGCCGAGAGCCTTGGCGAGAAAAGTAGCAGAGTGTCATGCATTTTGACATCCATATGACATGTCAGTTTGTGTTTTTCCCGCACCCAGCATCGGTATGTCATGCGCATGTCATGTGTTTATAACATGGTCTTTCCAATGCTGTTAAAAGTAAAGGCCCTGTCACACTGAACGACGGCTCCAGCGATCCCGACAGCGATAACGACCTGCCGGGATTGCTGGAGCCTCGTTACCTGATCGCTGGGGAGCTGTCAAACAGGCAATCTCCCCAGTGATCAGGCCATGGGAGCCATTTCCCACATCGCTGGAAGTGATGTCAGCATCGTCCCTGCTTAGCGCTGCCTGTAAGGCAGCGCTAAGCAGGGAGAACACTCGTAACTATGATAAACAGCGGGTATCCAGGCAGCACGTGCTGCCTAGATCCCCGCTGTTTATCATAGTTACCAGCGTTCTCCGTGCTTACAGGCAGGGCTAAGCAGGGAGGACGCTGGTAACCATGGTAAACACCAGGTATCTAGGCAGCGCGCGCTGCCTGGATACCCGGTGTTTACCATAGTAACCAGCGATGCGTGCTGACCAGCGGGAAACCAACGATCAAAAAATGACCCACATCACTTTGCAACGATCAGCGACCTCACAGCAGGGGCCTTATCGCTGCAAAGTGTCACACAGAACGATATCGCTGGAGAGATCGTTGTAACGTCACAGTTACAACGATCTCTCTAACGATATTGTTATGTGTGACTGGGGCTTTAGAATAGATAGATAAATTTATGATAGGATAGCTAGATTGAGCATACCAGTCTCCTGCTGCTTGCTTCCAGGGCTGCCCATTCAGCTTCATGAATATTCACTGCACTGACCGGTAACAGCCAATTACAGACGCTCCCTCTCTGTGAGAGTGTCTGTGATTGGCTGTTGCAATCAGACTTCATTTCTCTGTATGGCAACCAACCTGCCATCATAGTGGGTGAAATAAATAATGGGAAAAAAAGGTGTATTTTTAATTCTCAGCAATTCTCTTTTCTCTTCTTCCCACAACCACATACAAGATTTCTCCCATACTTCCCCCATACTCTGGAACTCTCTGCCCCAACACAACAGACTCTCGTCCACTATGGAGACCTTCAAAAGGAACTTGAAGACCCACCTCTTCTGACAAGTCTACAACCTGCAGTATTCCTCAATCTACTGAACCGCTTCACGACCCGCCCTACCCTCTCCTAGTGTATCCTCACCCATTCCCTGTAGACTGTGACCCCTCGTGGGCAGAGTCCCCTCTCCTTCTGTACTTGTGTGTGCCTTGTATTGCTCATGTTTATTGTACTTGTCTATGACCCGCCCCAGGGACATGGGGTACCTGGTCCCAGGCTTTTAGTTCACAGGGGATGTCACTGGGGCCTGTGCTTGGTCCCGTGGCCCTGGTGGTCGCTTAAAAAGGGGGAAAACAGTCAATAAAAATAAGAGTGTTTTGTGACGTCCATACGCTTCCAGTAAGGTTACCGGTGCTGCGAGACAGTCCTCGGGGTGATTGTGGAGCAGCAAGATGTTTATGCTCCCCGTAGGTGGAGCGGGATCCCCAGGGCTGTTGTGAATGTTATAGTTTTTAGACAAACTAGAAGAAAAGTAGAAAAGCGCACATAGGGTCTTATCCGGGTGTAATCGGGGTGTTGTATTGTGTGCTGTTGCACTAACCTTATGTTGTTGTGAGAGTCACAACAACTATTGAAGCATAAGCCGGCTTGCAGCACTCCGCCCAAGGCCACATGAGCGCAAACTTCCAGAAAATGGCGACAGATTGTAGCGCCTTGGCCACCAGGACCCGTCTCCTGGGTGCAGGGAGATCGGGCCCCATCTGGACGCTGGCATCCTCCTATGCCCTGCTCTCATACTTACCCAGTCCATGCTTCCACGATATCCCCACCCGTTGCGGCAGCTCCCTGGCCTCTCTCCTCCACTCCTCACTTCCGGGTTACAGGGGGAACAAGCATAGGGCGCGCGCGCAGTGTTGTCAAAAGATTTAAAGGGCCAGAACACCCTTTTCTGTAATTACCTCTCAGCCAATAACTGAGAGGCCTGTGTATAGTTAAGACCTTCAATTCCCTTGGGAGGTTCCTGGACATCTTCACTCATTGTGTAGTAGCCAGTTCAGGTCCCAGAACAGCGCCTGCGATTTGCTTGTCTTGTCTGACGTCTAACATTTTGTGTCTCTTGCTTTCAGTACTGGACCCCTGTCTATCTCCCACCCATCCGCAGAGCCCGACGGCACCCGCTGACCATCTGGACCGATCCCTGAATTCCTTCAAGCTACCCTGATCCCTCCACTGGCCTTCCTTCCCTGGTTCGCTGGACCCCTTGTCCTTTTCCCTCTGGTATCTTTGGTTCCCTTGTGTCGGACCCTCTGGTAAATTGCTGGTCCACTAGAGCTCCTGTGGCAGTACCAGGACAATCCCTGTTTATAGGGTTCGCTCTGTGGTGCTCTCTCGTGGATCCTCTGTGTTTCGGCCCAGAGGACTTCCCTAGGGGGTTTTGTCTGTATTGAGTTTAATAAACCTACTCATTTGGGCAGCACGGTGGCTCAAGTGGTTAGCACTGCAGCCTTTGCAGCACTGGGGTCTTGAAGTCCTGAGTTCAATTCCCACCAAGGACACTAAGGACAACATCTGCAAGGAGTTTGTATGTTCTCCCAGTGTTTGCGTGGGTTTCCTCCGGGCACTCCGGTTTCCTCCCACATTGTAAAGACATACTGATAGGATGTTTAGATGTTTAGATTGTGAGCTCCAAGAGAGACAGCATGTATGTATGTATGTATGTAAAAGTGCTATGGAATTAATAGTGCTATATAAATGAATAAATTATTATTATTTATCTGACATCCTTGTCCAGCAACTTGTCAGCTGCCACTGTATCATCTGTGGTCAAGTGAGTCCACTGCATGGCTCCGCAGCTTGGCAATCCAATACAGTCACATAGAAAATGGCGGCCCCCACCACACACCGGGTACCCCCACAGCATCAGGCACACAGCTGTGCCCCCACACCCCTCGGTAATCCATGGGGGGGTGGCTATGGTGGTTCCAGGATGGGGTGCCATGTACCAGGATGTGGGTCTATGGTGGGTTCAGAATGTGGTACCATGTTCCAGATGAGGGGGTATGGTGGGTCCAGGATTGGGTGCCATGTACCAGGATTGGGGGGCTATGGTGGGTCAAGGATTGGGTGCCATGTATGAGGATGGGGGAGCTATGGTGGGTCCAGGATGGGGTGCCATGTACCAGGGTTGGGGAGCTATGGTGGATCCAGGGTATGGTGCCATGTACCAAGACTGGGGCTATGGTGGGTCCAGGATAGGATGCCATGTACCAGGATTGGGGGGGCTATGGTGGGTTCAGGATTGTGTGCCATGTACCAGGATGGGGGAGCTATGGTGGGTCTAGGGTGGGGTGCCATGTACCAGGATAAGTACCATATATACAGTACAGACCAAAAGTTTGGACATACCTTCTAATTCAAAGAGCTTTCTTTATTTTCATGACTATGAGAATTGTTGATTCACACAGAAGGTGTTGCGCCCAGGCTTTGGGGTACTCGTGTGTCAGGCTGCGAGGGTTAATGCTCCTGCTGTCACAGGGAGTGGTGGCCGTGCCTGACCCTGTATCCTGGGCCTATCTTCCAAAAAGGGGTGATATTTACAGAGGATTATATACAAAGTTGTCGTGACGCCACCTGTAGTTTCTGGTGAGAGGCCACCACGCCGCCACAATCCGCCGGAGGTAGATGGTACTGCGGCCAGTTGGTGAAGTCCTCCACAAGTAGGACTGGAGCAGCGTTCCTGTATGGAAACAAGTTCATTCACAAGGAAATGCAGCAGAGTCAAGTTCACTTCTCTCCGGGTACTATACTGGAAACTTTTAGCAGCATCAGTTACAGTTTACAGTTCAGTGTTCAGATGTTACTAGGACAGGTATCTACAGGTGGCTGCAAGTAGATCCCAGGTGGTATGGTGGAACACTTATTGTGTGCTTTCTTGCTCTCACCCCGTCTGTTCCTTTCCTGCTTTCCAGTGTCGTATGAAGCCCAGTGACTTGAAATCAGCCTGATCTCCACTCTTTCTCTCACCCTTGCCGCCGTCGGGTACCCCTCTGCTGGCTGGCCGCCTACTCCTTCAGTGGTGCCGGGTTCCCTCTTTTGGTCTGCTCGGGTTCCCGGAGAATTGTAGACTCCACGGGACTCCGGATTCTCTGTGGTTCTAAAGTATCCCACAGGTGCAGGCTCTGGTGCCCGGTAAAAGATTTGGGATGAACTTCCTCAAGTTCCTTTTCCCTTGGTCTGTCTGCGCCTGGAGAAGCTTTCTGTTTTTACCCCTCTCTCCTTCCATCTGTCATGGTCCCTCAGCCGAGTGACCTAGCAGGCCCCAAACTCAGAGACAAAGATACAAGGGCGCAAGACCCCAGGGCCAAAGACCCTAAGGGCTCAAGACCCAAGGCTCAAAGACCTCTTTGTTCCCCCTGGAGGTGGTTTTGTTCCCTCCCGGGTACCCTCCCATCGTGTAATCTAGTGTGGGAGTGCTGGTTAATGGGTTCCACCCACCATCCTAGAATCCACCTGCAGCTGGAGTATCTGCACCTCTTTTATGGGTGCAGTACCCCTCTGTGACGCCTGCTTGGCGGGGCGCCACAAAGGCATCAAAACTATGAATTAATACTTGTGGAATTATATACATAACTAGATGGTGGCCCGATTCTAACGCATCGGGTATTCTAGAATATGTTTGTAGTTGACATACTGTGACTGACAGACTTGTTCAGTCAATATGAGTGAACTACATATATATATATATACAGTCATATGAAAAAGTTTGGGCACCCCTCTTAATGTTACTCTATTTTTTGTTTAAAATTATTTTTTTGCAACAGCTATTTCAGTGTGATATGTGTAATAACTGATGGAAACAGTAATATTTCAGGTTTGAAATGAGGTTTATTGTACTAACCAAAAATGTGAAATATGCATTATTTCAAAATTTGACAGGTGCCAAAGTATGGGCACCCTTTCTGATTTTCATGATTTGAATACTCCTAACTACTTTTTACTGACTTACTGAAGCACTAAATTAGTTTCGTAACCTCATTGAGCTTTGTACTTCATAGCCCGGTGTATCCAATCATGAGAAAAGCTATTTCAGGTGTCCACTTGCAAGTTGTTCTCCTAGTTGCATCTTCTCTGAGGAGTGGTGGCATGGGCTCCTCAAAACAGCTCTCAAATGATCTGAAAAAAAAAGATTGTTCAACATAGTTGTTTAGGGAAAGAATACAAAAAGTTGTCTCAGAGATTTAACCTGTCAGTTTCCACTTTGAGGAACATAGTAAGGAAATGGAAGACCACAGGGACAGTTCTTGTAAAGGCCAGAAGTGGCAGGCCAACAAAAATATCAGAAAGGCAGAGAAGAAGAATGGTGAGAACAGTCAAGAACAATCCACAGACCACCTCCAAAGACCTGCAGCATCATCTTGCTGCAGATGGTGTCACTGTGCATCGGTCAACAATACAGCGCACACTGCACAAGGAGAAGCTGTATGGGAGAGTGATGCAAAAGAAGCTGTTTCTGCATGCACGCCACAAACAGAGTCACCTGAGGTATGCAAAAGCACATTTGGACAAGCCAGTTTTGGAAGAAGGTCCTGTGGACTGATGAAACAAAGATTGAGTTTTTGGTCATACAACAAGGCATTATGCATGGCGCCACAAAAACACAGCATTCCAAGAAAAACACTTGCTACCCACTGTCAAATTTGGGGGAGGGTCCATCATGCTTTGGGGCTGTGTGGCCAATGACGGCATCAGGAATCTTGTTAAAGTTGAGTTTCGCATGGATTCCTCTCAGTATCAGCAGATTCTTGAGATAATGTTCAAGAATCCGTGTCAAAGTTGAAGTTACGCCGGGGATGGATCTTTCAGCAAGAGAATGATCCAAAACACCGCTCCAAATCTACTAAGGCATTCATGCAGAGGAACAATTACAATGTTCTGGAATGGCCATCCCAGTCCCCAGACCTGAATATCATTGAACATCTGTGGGATTTTTGAAGCGGGCTGTCCATGCTCGGCAACCACAACTTAACTGAACTGGAATTGTTTTGTAAAGAGGAATGGTCTAAAAATACCTTCATCCAGGATCACTCATTAACAGCTATAGGAAGCGACTAGAGGCTGTTATTTTTGCAAAAGGTGGATCTACTAAATATTAATGTCACTTTTCTGTTGAGGTGCCCATACTTTTGCACCTGTCAATTCTTGAAATAATGCATATTTCACATTTTCAGTTAGTACAATAAACCTCATTTCAATCCTGAAATATTACTGTGTCCATCAGTTATTACATATATCACACTGCAATAGCTGTTGCAAAAAGTTTTAACATTTTAAACAAAAAAAAGAGTAAGATTAAGAGGGGTGCCCAAACTTTTTCATATGACTGTATCATCTTGAGAGATATGATCATTCCTTATTATCATCTGATGGATTACTAGATTGCAGAGTTGTACAAAATACCTTTATCTATAGACATTTTATATAAGGCCATGACTGTATACATTGAATTAAGATGGAACACAGTGTCTGACACTTAGGTTCCCGTGGGAAGCATTACTGTTATGCACCGCTTTCGCCGGTTGGCAGCGGACGGTTTACTGCCAGCGGAACGATACCTTTGTGTCCATTGTGGCTGGGGGACACTAATTTGATGTGCGCCGCAGTGGAGGTGCCGTGCACCGCTGCCGCCGGTTGAGGACCGGAAGTGGGCGGACGGTCTGCCACTGACTGTACAATGTGGTGGTGTCCACTGTGACTGGGGGACACCGATATGATGTGTACCGCTAAGCGGTTCCGCCCCCCATGGATTAGGTGACAGTGAGTCACTGTTAATGTATGCTATGTAAACAGATTTGAAAGTCATAAGTCCCCCCCATGGTACAATTGACGATGAGTCACATATAATGCACAGCGTGTAAATAGATATGAAGGATATGGGTTCCCCTTTGGATGGGTGATGGTGAGTCACAGATATTCTACAGTATGTAAACAGACACGAAAAGCATCAGTGTGACTTACTTGCTATCCTTGGAAAATGTAATCATATGTGCATCTGGTATTTCCTTCCTGACTGGGATGGACATGGGATGTTATGGTATGCATGACTGGGTGACCTGCACTATTGGAACACCTCTCAGGACGCCCCACCCTTAACCGCCATGCCAATCAAAGTAATTATCACAGGTGATGCATTGCTATATAAGGGAGGATCATGAGGTAGGCACCTCATAACCCCTGAGGAAGCTGGTTTACCAGTGATACGCGTGGGGTCCTTTCTCCTCCTACACATATGGGCAGATTTATTGTGACCGGGTCAGGTAACACCCTGCAGTTACCATGCTGCTCATAGGAATGCTTTGGTGCCATTTAAGCTAAATGGTTGTGGTGTTCCCTGAATTCATTTATTGTGAGTCTTCACAGTATCTAGGTTTCAATGTGCACATCGATTTGGTTGCTGCATGATTGTGGGTATTGAGAAACCCTTTAGGGTGGAATCAAGTAAGGTTTTCCTTTAAGAATTTGGTTTGCATGCAACTTCATTTAGGCTTTTTAAACCATATTGCTGGAGCTTCTCAGGCTCAGTTGTGACATAGAATTGTTTCCTACAACTGTCTATATGTAATGTTAATGGTGTAATCAATAACCTGTAGGTCTTCTTTTCCTGCCCAAGAAGGGTGTGCAAGGGCTGGTGGTGGGATCATACACACCAGTGTGTCACATATATAGCTACGGCTATTTTAACTGTCTTTAGATATTGATTGTCTTGTGTATATTTTTTTGTATAGTGTTCAATAAAGCCTTGTAAAATTTACATATTTGTGGAGTGTTCCCAATTTCTATATACACTTTCCTCCTTTTGATTAGTTTCGATATATCAACATACTTGAAAAGGTCATGTTGCCTTATGCAGAAGAGGAAATGCCCTTGAAATGGGTATTACAACAAGACAACGACCCTAAACACACCATTAAACAAGCAAAATCTTCCTTCCAGTCCATCGAAATTGAGGTATTGAATGTCCAGCCCTTAATCCGATAAAATACTTGTGGTGTGAAATTAAAAATGCCATTTCTGAAGCAAAGCCAACAGGTACAAATACATTGTGGCATGTAGTCAAAGCATCCTGGGCTGGAATAACAGTTGGCAGGAGACAGACATTGGTTGACTCTATGCAATATAGATGTGAGATAGTTCTAAAAAACTGTAGTTATAAAACTAAATATTAGGTTAGTGACTCACAGGAATGCTAAATCATAAAAAAGTACATATTTTGAGCTTGTAAAGACAAATGCAGACACTGCTATTTTTCTTAACAGCCCAATGTTATTTTTTTTAGTTATTTTCTGTAAAATAGTAAAAATTATATACATTTAATTTTAATTAGAAAACTGTGTGCAATGTTTCCAATGCATAGAAACAAAAACTATTATAAAGGTACCGTCATACGCCGCTATATCGCCGGCGAAATCGCTGGCAATTCCCGAATTCGGCGATGTGGAAACCACATCACATGTGCATAGTGGCATGTGACTGGGCGATTCTATGGTAAGAAATCGCTGGTGGAGCGTCGCCTGATTGCCCTGCACTGCAGTGAAATCAGGCAATATCCACCAGGTGATTTCAGCGCTTCGTGGCGTGTGACAGGGCAATAGCGACATACACAGTGATCCTGAAATAGATCCTGTAGGCGTGCTTGGATGTGGTTTTTCTCGCACCGCATCTGCAGTGATTGGTGGGCGATACTGCATTCCAATTGGCTGGCCATGTCCGTGGCGCCTTATTTGATGACCTGTGCGTTCACGCAAGACTGACCAATGGGAACACAGTTACGGCCACCAATCGCAGTGATAGGGGCACGGTGAAACACACTCCAGCACACCCCTATCGAAACAGTATGCCCACATCGCTTCTACGATTGTGGCGTGTGACGCGACGATGTGTGAAGGGAAGATCGCTTCCGATCTGCCTGCAGGCGATTTCCGGAACGCAGGATCGCCGAAGATCACATGAGAGATCGCTACGTGTGACAGCTCCACAGCAGTCAGAAAAAAGTGCCCGAAACGTGCGCACTCACGTCAAATTGCCAGCGATATGGAAGCCATATGGCGGTGTGTGACGGTACCTTAAGGATTTTGGCTTAACTCATGTTTTTGAACACACTATTATTTTGAACACAACTGTATCATCTGTAGCTTATAAATTCTGATATCCTCACTAATATATACCATCAGGAGCCCATACATTCTAATGTTGTCACTAATATATACCATCAGGAGCCCATACATCCTGATGTCCTCACTAATATATACCATCAGGAGCCCATACATCCTGATGTCCTCACTAATATAGAAACCACCAGGGGCCCATACATTCTGATGTCCTCACTAATATAGAAACCACCAGGAGCTCATACATCCTGATGCCCTCACTAATACGGTATATACCATCAGGAGCCCATACATTCTGATGTCTTCACTAATATATTCCATCAGGAGCCCATACATCCTGATGTCCTCACTAATATATTCCATCAGGAGCCCATACATCCTGATGTCCTCACTAATATATACCACCAGGAGCTCATACATCCTGATGTCCTCACTAATATATACCATCAGGAGCCCATACATCCTAATGTCCTCACTAATATATACCATCAAGAGCCCATACATCCTGATGTCCTAACTAATATATACCATCAGGAGCCCATACATCCTGATGTCCTCACTAATATATACCATCAGGAGCCCATACATCCTGATGTCCTCACTAATATATACCATCAGGAGCCCATACATCCTGATGTCCTCACTAATATATACCATCAAGAGCCCATTCATCCTGATGCCTCACTAATACGGTATATACCATCAGGAGCCATACATTCTGATGTCTTCACTAATATATTCCATCAGGAGCCCATACATCCTGATGTCCTCACTAATATATTCCATCAGGAGCCCATACATCCTGATGTCCTCACTAATATATACCACCAGGAGCTCATACATCCTGATGTCCTCACTAATATATATCATCAGGAGCCCATACATCCTAATGTCCTCACTAATATATACCATCAAGAGCCCATACATCCTGATGTCCTCACTAATATATACCATCAGGAGCCCATACATTCTGATGTCTTCACTAATATATTCCATCAGGAGCCCATACATCCTGATGTCCTCACTAATATATTCCATCAGGAGCCCATACATCCTGATGTCCTCACTAATATATACCACCAGGAGCTCATACATCCTGATGTCCTCACTAATATATACCATCAGGAGCCCATACATCCTAATGTCCTCACTAATATATACCATCAAGAGCCCATACATCCTGATGTCCTCACTAATATATACCACCAGGAGCTCATACATCCTGATGTCCTCACTAATATATACCATCAGGAGCCCATACATCCTAATGTCCTCACTAATATATACCATCAAGAGCCCATACATCCTGATGTCCTCACTTAATATATACCATCAGGAGCCCATACATCCTGATGTCCTCACTAATATATACCATCAGGAGCCCATACATCCTGATGTCCTCACTAATATATACCATCAGGAGCCCATACATCCTGATGTCCTCACTAATATATACCATCAAGAGCCCATACATCCTGATGCCCTCACTAATACGGTATATACCATCAGGAGCCTATACATTCTGATGTCTTCACTAATATATTCCATCAGGAGCCCATACATCCTGATGTCCTCACTAATATATTCCATCAGGAGCCCATACATCCTGATGTCCTCACTAATATATACCATCAGGAGCCCATACATCCTGATGTCCCCACTAATATATTCCATCAGGAGCCCATACATCCTGATGTCCTCACTAATATATTCCATCAGGAGTCCATACATCCTGATGTTTTCACTAAATGATACCACCAGGAGCCCGAACATCCTGATGTCCTCACTAATACAGGTGCATTTCAATGAATTAGAATATCAAAAGTTAATTTCAGTAATTCAATACATAAAGTGAAACACATATATCATATAGAGTAATTACAGAGTGATCTATTTCAAGTGTTTATTTCTGTTAATATTGATGATTATGGCTTACAGCCAATTAAAACACGAAGGTCATTATCTCAGAAAATTAAAGTAGGGAGGATGAGGGGTCTGAGAGATGAAATATGAATTAAATAGGTATCAGAGGCTTCACCTTGTGTGGTTGTGAGAGTCACTACCACTATAAAAGCATATCACTGCTGCTGCAGTCCCCTGCGTGGTGCATATAGAGTAGGGAGGATGAAGGGTTAAAAACTGTGCTGTCGCATTACATGAGGCATCAAAGGGGGAATATAATACTGATTTATTAGTCAATGCGCTCCAGGACACCCTGAAACTCCCTGAAATTTGGCAAAATTAAAATTATTTGTCCTGAAGGGACCAGGGAGGCCTGAAACACGTTGGCTAATAAATCAATATTATATTCACACTTAGCTGTTTCGTGGAATACGGCAGCGTGGTTTTTAACCCTTCATCTTCTCTACTTTAATGTGTCTGAGATAGACTTTTGGGTTTTCATTGGCTGTAACCAATAATCATCAACATTAACAGAAATAAACACTTGAAATAGATCCCTCTGTTTGTAATGATTTTATATAATATATGCGTTTCACTTTAGTTATTGAATTACTGAAATAAATTAACTTTGTGATGATCTTGTAATTCATTGAGCTGCACCTGTATGTACCTGACAGGAGCCCATACATTGTGACGTCCTCCCTCATGAACAGGCTGCCATGTATGGGCTGCAGTGGAGCGGACCAGACAGGAGCGCATTTGTTTGTCATGTCAACCCAGACAATGACCACCAGATAGACAAAACACTTTTCTTTTATAGATGCTGTTTTGCGACAGTGGTATGCTTTACGGCCCCAGTGTCTGGTTTTCCGATTTGATTGTTGCTTTCTTCTTCCGGGTGTCGGCGATGACAGCTATTGGCTCCGTACAGCTTAGTGCGCATGCGCACCCGATACACTGAGACTGCGCAGATATTAGGGGTCATCGTTAAAGTTGTGGACTATCAGGAAGCGCAGATAGAAAAGCTTTCTGATTGTTTGTGTTAAGGGGAGTAAGTCGCGACTCATGATGAGCAGACACTCCCCGGAGGCGTGTGCGGAGCAATGAGTGCGGGCTCCGGAGTGGACGAACCGTGCACCAAGAGGATCCGGAGAGAGGAAGAAGTTCTCGGGGGCTGTGAGAGGAGAGGGGCTCCCGGGAAGCCGGGGCCCCAGCAGCACCGTGGGGAACAGAGGTGAAGTAGTAGGGCTATATCTACCAGGGGTGTCCCCCGTCCTTTCACTTTCACTTTCTTCTGCTTCCCCTATGTGGAGTCAGTATGGGGCAGAATGTGGGGCAGCTGTGTGTAGTGGAGGTGATTACTATATAAGGTGTCGGTGACACGACCCCCGACCTGCATGTGACACAGGTATATGTGTGCCAGGGGAGCGCGCGGGGGCGTGCTGGGACAGAGAGCGGAGCGCGCGGGGGCGTGCTGGGACGGAGAGCGGACGCGCGGGGGCGTGCTGGGACGGAGAGCGGAGGCGCGCGGGGGCGTGCTGGGACGGAGAGCGGAGCGCGCGAGGGGCGTGCTGGGACGGAGAGCGGAGCGCGCGGGAGTGTGCTGGGACGGAGAGCGGAGCGCCGCGGGGGCGTGCTGGGACGGAGAGCGGAGCGCGCAGGGGCGTGCTGGGACGGAGAGCGGAGCGCGCGGGAGCGTGCTGGGACGGAGAGCGGAGCGCGCGGGGGCGTGCTGGGACGGAGAGCGGAGCGCGCGGGGGCGTGCTGGGACGGAGAGTATATATATATATATATATATATATATATATATATTATATATATGATGCATCTCAATGAATTAGAATATCATCAAAAAGTTAATTTCAGTAATTCAATACATGAAGTGAAATGTCTTCTCTATATTATATAGAGTCATTACAAACAGAGGGCTTTATTTCAAGTGTTTATTTCTGTAAATGTTGATGATTATGGCTTACAGCAACCAATGAAAACCCAAAGGTCATTATCTCAGAAAATTAAATCTAATTTGGCTGTATTGAAGTGGAGATATTGATATTTGCTGTGAGCTTTTTCCTTGTAACCTCACTATACACAAGGTTTGCCCACACTATGATATAAGACATATGGTGGATCTCGTGGGTGGGGTGTGCAGAATCCCATGCAGATCAGTACACAGATCCCTAGATCCACTGACTGTCTCAGAGAGGTGTAATAACACAAGCTTTGTAACTATTGTGTCCAATGAGCTGATGCACTAATGCAGTCTAAGGGTATGTGCGCACGGTGGGCGGGTTTGTGTCGGCGGCGGCTGGTGGACCCGCCAGGAAGCTCCGGAGCCGTCCACCGGCTTCCTGGCGGCTATGTGCCGCGGGTGGCGGGCGGGTGACGGGCGGGTTAGCGCCGGCGGTTCTGCAGCGGCTGGAAGCAGTACATGATTCTGCTTGCAGCTGCTGCAGAACCGGCCGGATTATAGAACATGCTCATTCTTTGCTAACCTGCTGGGAACCCAGCGGTTTAGCAACGGATGAGCATGTGTAAACCGCCGCTGTGTGCACAGCGGGTGTCGGTTTACATAGGTTTCTATGTTAATCCAAACGCCGGTTTGGATTAACATAAATTTACATAAAACTTATGTAAACCGACCGGCGGTTTACACTGCTAATCCGTCCCTAACCCGGCCAGTGTGCACATACCCTAATAGGTAACCAGTGTAAACTTGAACCTGGCAATGAAGACCCGCTCCTCATTTACCCCAGTGCTGTTCGTTGGGTGTTCTACCTGGCTCGTCTTACATGATATGGCACCAATTCTTAGTTTCTTACTTTACTCCACTATTTTGTTGTAAAAATCATTGTTTTGTGACTACAGAGCCACATGGTTTAACAGTCTATGGGCCACACATTCATCCCACATGAGACAAATCAGTAATTATTGGGTCTACATTGTCTTTCACAAAAAGAGTGCGACCTCTGACCCACTGCCAAATGTACGCGTGCCAGTGTCTATAGAGAAGAGTGTAAATTCCCAAATAACTGCCCTGTAGGTTTACTGTGCGTTTGCTGTATGTTCCTAGGAGCTGAAGATGGCGGACACTGGTAATCATAGTGTTTTACCTACAGCTTCCCTCTGATGCTATTCTCTGTCTACTGGTGCAGTCAAGGCAAACGTTACCAGTTTCCATCAATAATTCCTGGTTTTAGGGCAGGTCATGCGCTTTTTGCTATTTCCTGTGCCATCTCTGAGCTGGGGTTAGTTAATCCATTCCTACTAGAAAGAAATAATCTATTTTTATTTTACAGTTTTTAAGCAGAGGACCCTCCATTCTTGGTTTCAACATAAAGGAAGGCGGACAGACAAGATTAAAAGGTGAGTTATTAATATGCTTTAGAATAACTCCATGAAAAGCACATGATGTGAAACCCTCAGATTATAGAGTATTTATCACCTGAGCGTGCATGGTCCGCTTTACCCATGTCCTAATCTTCCTATTACATCAAGCACTGGTCGCCCATCCTCTACAGCGTGCAGTGTAAACGTCTGTCACCTGCAGATCTCTGCATGGTTCTGCACTCCTTCACATCTCCTCCCTCATCTGTGTACCACTCTGCTGTCACCCTCCACAGTGTTGTATTTTTCCTCTCCAAAGTTCTGCAGTGGCCCACATCTCCTCCCCCATCTCTTTTCTACTAATGGCCTGAAGGCCCTGTCTCACATAACTATATCGTTAGAGAGATCGTTGTAACTGTGACGTTACAATGATCTCACCAGCGATGTCGCTAAGTGTGACACTTTGCAGCGATCAGGCCCCTGCTGTGAGGTCGCTGATCACTGCAAAGTGCTGTGGGTCATTTTTTGATCGTTGGTTTCCCGCTGGTCAGCACGCATCGCTGTGTGTGACTGCGAGAAACCAGCGTTCAATGAACTCACTGGCTGATAACCATGATAAACAAGGGGTATTCAGGCAACGCGCGCTGCTTGGATACCCGGTGTTTATCATAGTTACCAGCGTTGTCCCTGCTTAGCGCTGCCTGTAAGGCAGCGCTAAGCAGGGAGGACGCTGACATCGCCTTCATCTTTGTGGGAGGTGGCTCCCATGGCCCCGATCTCTGGGGAAATCTGCCTATTTGACAGCTCTGCAGCGATCAGGTAACGCCGCTCCAGCGATCCCAGCAGGTCGTTATTGCTGTCGGGATCGCTGGAGCGGTCGTTATGTGTGACTGGGCCTGAAGACTTACAACGTTTATACCGTATATACTCGCGTATAAGCCGAGTTTTTCAGCCCAAAAATTGGGCTGAAAAGTCCCCCCCTCGACTTATACGCGAGTCATATACAGCAGCAGCCCCAGTGGTAGTATACAGGCCCCCCCCATCGGTATACAGGGCCCCCCCTTGCTGCCGCAAACCTGTAAAGTAATACATCATTATACTTATCCCTGTCGTCGCCGCCATCGCGCTCCTCCGGGTCTTCATGCCTCTTCCGGCTTCCTTCTCCGGTGGGAGCAGGCAATGACGTCATTGTCTGTGCGCCAGAGGAGGAAGCCGGAAGAAGCATGAAGACCCGGAGGAGTGCGATGGCGGCGACGACAGGGATAAGTATAATGATGTATTTACAGTCCAAGTATAGAAAACAAATAGGCGGCACTCACCGTGTGTTCGTAGGTGCTTTCTTTATTGAAGAGGTGCGGGGAGGGGGTGCATGAAGGTACAGACGACAGGTCCTGTTTCGCGGTTTGCCCGCTTCTACAGGTCTGGGGGAGGTGACGTCATGGTAGAATTTATAGGGAAACTCCCTTAAACGTCACCTCCTCCTTGATACAGGTGTGCAATTAAAAACACTAGAATGAAGTAAAAACATGCTTACAAAAATGTCACCATAGTATATACATGAATAAGTCACAGTAATTACAATTTCATGCAGAAATGCAGCCTAATGCTGCACAGAGAGGACACTGCCATTTCTGTCAGCGCCATGACACAGGCAACGCTGAAGTATACTTTATGGCGGAAATGTCGCCTATTAACTGACGACAGTAAGCATGTTTTTACTTCATTCTAGTGTTTTTAATTGCACACCTGTATCAAGGAGGAGGTGACGTTTAAGGGAGTTTCCCTATAAATTCTACCATGACGTCACCTCCCCCAGACCTGTAGAAGCGGGCAAACCGCGAAACAGGACCTGTCGTCTGTACCTTCATGCACCCCCTCCCCGCACCTCTTCAATAAAGAAAGCACCTACGAACACACGGTGAGTGCCGCCTGTTTGTTTTCTATACTTGGACTGTAAATGCTTGACTGGCTGATGCAGGCGTAGCACCACCAGGTGGCTGGGGATAAGACAGCGGTCTGTCTTTATGGAGGAATAAAAAAGACCAATAGCCCTGAAGGTGCCCGGTGCCCCTACCTTTCTATACACATAATGATGTATTACTTTACAGGTTTGCCGCAGCAAGGGGGGGCCCTGTATACCGATGGGGGGGGGGGCCTGTATACTACCACTGGGGCTGCTACTGTATACTACCACTGGGGCTGCTGCTGTATACTACCACTGGGGCTGCTGCTGTATACTACCACTGGGGCTGCTGCTGTATACCACACTGCTGGGGGCTGTATACCTGTGCTGGGGTCCATCCTCGGCTTATACACGAGTCAATAGGTTTTCCCAGGTTTTGGGGGCAAAAGTAGGGGGTCGGTTTATACACAGGTCGGCTTATACACGAGTATATACGGGTAATCCAAACATCACACTGTTATCTCCAGGAGATCTCTCATGCTGCACCAGTTTTCTAGAATGCGCTATCCCAAACAATCTCTCAGTGGTATTTCACTCACAAAGCTGACCCTCTTCTCCATTCCTAACTTCTCAGAATTTGGTTCTGCCTATTTTATGTTCCTGCATCCGCCATGCTTTTTGTCCCAGTACTATACAGATACTGGTGGAGCCCCAGATCATGCAGCTTTATATGAAAACCCCTATGTATTATAATGACAGCCGGACCATACATAATGAGTACTTTTTATCTATTGTGTCCTCATCAAATTTCCTTATAAATGTGTATAGATGTAAGCTTGTGAGCAGGGCCCTCAATAATTATATGTAGATCTATGTGTTGTTTTATAATGTCTTTATTGTCTATATATGTCCTCTCTGATTTGTATAGTTCTACTGAATATATAGGAGCTATATTAATATTAATAATTTGTTATCACCAGTCAGATGGAATGGTCTGATGAGCTGTCACACAACCCCACTTCAGTTGACAACAAGACAGCACCTGTATGACCTATTAGGGCATTTGAACGCCATAGAGAAGGGGGGCACGTTCCAGATGCCACGCTGAGCAGCTCCTATTGTGCCATGTAGAGCCATCATTGCCTGCCATGTAATACTGTCTGCTACAGGGGAATGTCTGACTGGATTCAGCCTCAGAATTAGACAGTGTTGAACAATATTACCCAGTTTAGTGGTAGTGAGTGGGTGTTCCAGCACCTTACCTGTACTCCCTGTAGATATCGGTGTGTTCTTCAGGGCACGCTGTGGAGGTAGCGAGATGCCACAGCCCGGCTGTTTTATACTGTTCACTGATTCTATATGTCAGAGGATCATTCCCCCTAAGCCGTCCATATGGGCATTCAGGTCACAAAAAGTAAAGTGAAATCATGCCTTGATATCAGCGATCTGATGTTTTATTCCAGAAAAAAACACATTTTATTATGTAAATGAGCTGTTAAGACCCGTGAGCTTGACACAGGGCTCACGATGCTCACACCACCGGATCTGCAATATAAAATCCGAGTGTACTTGGACCTATATTATATAATTGCGCAGTGCAAAGGCCATTTTTTTTTTTTTTTTATTATACTTTACACAATCGGTCTATGAAAAAAATTGCATCATGCTGCAATTTAACTCCTGAGATCAGATGGGTGGAGACAAAAAAGATCTAATGATATTTAGAGACACAGTCTGGCATCCGATTTCTGCGGAGACATTCCAATTTTGCAGCATATGAAAGTGAATGCCCAATAGCTTCTGAGTAAATACATGTATATCTACATATTGCACATAGATGACAAGTGAGAAACAAAATCGTCCCAGTGTTCTGGTTGAAAATTGGAGCAATGTTTTATAGTGTGGTGTGACCCTCAGCCTAAGAGGTGTGAAGATTGTACTGAGGCTGAGTGTAGTGTCTCAGTAACTGATTGGACGGTCATCTGACTGTATTTCTGTAATGGTACGAGGTGTTGTGTTTATTAAGAACAGAACTGTAGAAACAGAGTAGGTTTGTGGCCCCGTCTTCTGAGCACCAGTGTGGTTTTTCTGTCTGGACATACGACCACTTGATTTTTTATCGATGCCACTTTGGGCTACATAACATGTTTTGATTGTGTTTTTTGTTGCACTTCTTGAGAGGTGGGGTAACCGAAAAAAATGTAATTCTGGCATTTTTAATATTTTTCTGATATTGTCATCTACAGTAGTGGACAGTTGGCTTTATGTTTTCATGGACTGGATATATACAGAGGTGCCGAATGATTGATTTTTTTATTTGTTTATAGGAGTCGATTTTGAAAGTTTTATTATATTTTTTACATACCAATAATATAGCGCACAGCAATCAAATCATCATGACTGCTGCTCTCTGCACACAGAAAATAGACTGAACTAGAGGTCGGGTTACATGCAACAATATCGCTAACGATATTGTTGCAACGTCACTGGTTTTGTGACGTTTCAGCGACCTTGTACCGATGCCAATGCGTGTGACATGTACCAACGACCAGCGATCAGCTCGCTGATCGTTGGTAAATGGCCAGGGCCATTTTTCAGACGTTGGTCTTCAGCTGGGCGGCCAGCATCGGCGTGTGTGACAGCGGGAGACCAACGATCAACAACCTCGCGGCCGATGCCCAGCGCCGCACAGTACGGGCTAGGACATTGTAACCAGGGTAAACATCGGGTAACTAAGCGAAGCGCTATGCTTAGTTACCCGATGTTTACCCTGGTCACCAGCGTGATCGCTGGTGAGTCTGCCTGTGTGACAGCTCACCAGCAATTGGATAACGATGTCCCAGCGATCCCGATCATTGGTGGGATCACTGGGATATCGCAGCGTGTAACGTGGCCTTGAGTCAGTGTAAAGCTGCACTAGACATCAGTGATGCAAAGACGTCTTAATGAGGCTTTACTGTTACCATTGCAAAGTGCAGCATTGATATCGCTGTCACTGGTTGCTGTACATTAACATTGAACGGGCAGAGTGCATTAGCCAGTGACAGTCATCTCTTCTGATGCACATTGCAGACATCAGTAAAGCCTCATTCAGACATCTCTGCGCTGCAGTGTGAACACTATATCGATGACAGCTCTGCTCTAATACGAGTGTTAGAGTATGGCTGCGGTGGAAACGTCTTTCCAGCTGTAAAAACAGGTCCGTAGTCTGGCTATGGTGGTACAATGTCCAGTTGAACTTTAAAAAGGACTCTAACACCGATATGGATTGATGATAAAATCATTCTTATATTGGACATCATTTAAAAAATTCTTAAGCCATAAAAAAATTTGTAAGGGCAGCTTCCACGTTTTGGACTTTAAGTCCTTAGTTATAGATATATGATCTTACAATACCAAGGGCTTAAATGGAAAGATCATAGCTCATCACATTGTAGGCTGCTACTAGTGCATCTCAATGAATTAGAATATCATCAAAAATTAATGTCATATTGACATGTTTCCGGGTGTTTCTGGGAGCCCTGAAACACGTTGACTAATAAATCAATATTGTATTCACCCTTTGATGTCTTGTGGAATATGACAGTGCGGTTTTTAACCCTTTATTTTCCCTTCTTTTAATTTTCTGAGAGAACCTTTGGGTTCATCAACATTTACAGAAATAAACACTTGGGTACCAGCTGATGAAGGTAGCAAGCTGCTACTGAAACGCGTCGTGGAGCGCAAGAAATCAATAACCTTTTGTCACCTAAGTCCTCCCCTGGCCTTAACGCTCCTATTGACTGCTTTGTTGTTTCTTCATAATCATCAACATTAACATAAGTAAATACTTGAAATAGATCACTCTGTTTGTGATGACTTCATGTAATATGTGTCACTTTTTGTATTGAATTAGTGAAATAATTGATCTTTTTGATGATATTCTAATTCATTTAGATGTAATACTATAACATGGCACTTAGTCCGCACACATACCAGGAGACTTTCCCAGTTCATAGCATAGGAGCTGCAGTATCCTATAGGCGGTGACATATTTGCTGTTTGTAAGTGTTGTGTTCTGACACTTACACACCCAGCAAATTAAAACGGCATCCACGATCTACTGCATAGAAAAAAAATCAACAGTGAATGTTACATTATTTTTAACATGTTTAGGCTGCGTTCACACATTTGTGTTTTTTGCTGCGCTTTTTTGCGCGCGCTTTTTGCCGCGTTTTTCGGCCGCGCAAAAAAGCGCAACAAAATACGCAGGGGCTTTCACACACTGCGCTTTCTTTACTCCAAAAAGCGCAGTGATGTCACAGAGGGGAGGAAGAATCCTGCTTCCTCCTCCCCTCTGTGCCATGTGTGACAGCCCCATTAGATTTCACAGTGTATTAATATACACTGCGAAATCTTAATTAAACAAAAGCAAGTGAATGAAAAATAAAAAAGAATGAATACTTCACCTCTCCGATGGCTTTTCCGGTGTTCGGTCTCTGGTTCCAAGTGAGAGGTGTTCTGACAGGGCCTGCGGTGACGTCAGAGGGGCGTTCCCGGCGCTGATTGGCTGCTCGCGATCATGTGATATGTATCACATGACCGCGAGTGCCCGGGAACGCCCCTCTGACGTCACCGCAGGCCCTGTCAGAACACCTCTCACTTGGAACCAGAGACCGAACACCGGAAAAAGCGTCGGAGAGGTGAAGTATTCATTCTTTTTTATTTTCCATACATTTGCCTCTGTTTAATTTAGATTTCGCAGTGTATATTAATACACTGTGAAATCTAATGGGCGGCCACAGCTGTCACAGAGCGGAGGAGGAAGCAGGATTCTTCCTCCCCTCTGTGACATCCCAGGGAGAATACGCAGGAGCAGCTGCGTAAACAATTGATATATCAATTCTTTATGCAGCTGCGCTTTCTCCCTGAAAACGCAGTGCGTATTTTTGCGCAATGTCTGCACTGAAAAGTGAATTTCACATTCACTTTGCTGGCAGACAAAAGGCACATTGCGTATTTTCAAAAGCGCGCGTAAAAAAGCGCAGCAAAATACGTAATGTGTGAATGCAGCCTTAGATGGTTAAACAGTGATTCTTTAAGTGTAACCACCATTTAAAGTTTTATTTAATAATAATGTGGAGCAAATGATTATAATAAACTTTCAAATATACTTCATGAGAGAATTCTGATAGAAAACCTTTTAAATCCTTCCAGAAGATGTCCCCGCAAGGCTGATTCTAAATCTGACTTATCCTGGGTGTGGGCGGTGCCTTAACAGGGTTCATGGCTTATCAGAGTCCAAGGTTTCAAGCAGGGACAGTGTGAGCTCAGGCTGTCAGCAGTGCACACAGGTCCTATGATCTGTGATGCCTCCTTGGATTCAGGGTTTCTGCTGACAGATTATCTTATAACAACCAGAGACACTTGGCTTTACAAATATGGCCATGATGATAAACCGCCCAATAGCCAAGTCAAGGCGTGTCTCGTATGCCGGGTCCCTATGCTCAATCACAGCATCTACCTGGGTTAAAAACCTATTTTCTGGGTGCATAGGTACCTGGTATCTGAGAGCAATAGCATAATGGGCCAATGGGGAGAAAGGTGCGCAAAAGAAGGTAGGGACCCATACTCTAAATTAAAAAGGAATCTGCGGCACTCCATTCCACATAGTGTGCACAAGTGCTACACCGAGCACGATACATAGTAACAACAAAACAGCGGCTACTATTAAGGCATATATAGAAACTGGAACAATGTTACAGCTCAGGAAAAAAAGTGGCACTCTGTTTTAGCAGACTGCCGCTGTTTATTGTATCGTGTTTGGCGTAGCACCTCTGCACACTACATAAGATGGAGGCTGCAGGTTCTTTTCTTTATTCTTTTACAGTATTCAGAATGGGCCCTTTTTCCATAAAGCTGAAGTAGATTTCTACTTACTCCACCAAGAGCTTTAAAGCTACAGCCTTGAATCCTTGGTTTTATTATCTCCCAAGACTAATGATTTAGGCTGGTTTCAGACTGGCGTTCCCCTCCGCAGCGTTCTGCGGAGGGGCATCGCATGTGTGCGCAGCCGGCGCAAGCCCCTATGTTTAGAATGGGGACGCACGGTGCTGCGCTTGACTGCGCATGACCGTGTGCACCCATTCACTCCCATATGTGATTTGTACGCAGGTGGATGCCTGCGCACAAATCACACACTCTAGTCCGCACCAGGGACGCGACATGTTGCATTCCTGGTGCGGACGAGAATGTGTGATTTGTGCGCAGGCATCCGCCTGCGTACAAATCACATATGGGTGTGAATGGGTGCGCATGGTCATGCGCAGTCAAGCGCAGCACCGTGCGTCCCCATTCTAAACATAGGGGCTTGCGCTGGCTACGCACACATGGCGATTCCCCTACGCAGAACGCTGCGGAGGGGAACGCCAGTCTGAAACCAGCCTTACAGAAAACATAAAGACTACATTCCCCTGTTAATGCAAGCTTTTTGTCATGTAAAAAAAAAATGGCACCAAGAAGAATCATTTCAGAACTTTTTCCACAGTTTGTCACCTATAATCTGTACAATTCAATGCACAAAAACCCTGAAATCTTTTTGGTGGAAAAATAAAACTCCAGAATTAACATAATGAAGAGTGATTCCCCTGCCCCTAGTGTTCTTCTTGTCTTCTGCAGCCTTCATTCTATACCAGCGGAGCTCCGGTCAGTCTACATCAAAACGTGGCCTGCCGCCAGTTCTATTTATTCATGCAGCGCGTTAAAGGTCCCAAATGAATACGTCTCTGGGAGCCCCTTTCTGGTAATTTCTGACTTCCGGCCACTCTGAAGGTATGGACACAAGATGGCGCCACTGGAGTGGAGCACCGCAGGAAAGGACAAAACACTGGGGCTGGGGGTGTCGTACATTTAAAGGGAACCAACCACCTCAGATGACGTGTATAAGCTGTTAATACATGTCCCTGGACCCTACCTACACCATTGCAGCTATCTTTTTGCTAAGAATATTGATAACAGCAAACCGAAAGAAACAGTTTATAAACTTACATGGCTTTACTACATGAGGGCGTCTCCCTTGGGCTCCAGTACGAGAGGGCTGTGTCTCCAGCAGCTTGAGTGGCTTTCCTCCCCCTCCCTCTCTGTTTGCAGGACGTCACTGAAGGACGTGATATTATCTTTCTGTGGGCGGGCACGGACGGGAGCTGGCTTGCGTGCCCGCCCACAATAAGATAATATCACGTCCTTCAGTGACGTCCTGCAAACAGAGAGGGAGGGGAGGAAAGCCACTCAAGCTGCTGGAGACACAGCCCTCTCGTACTGGAGCCCAAGGGAGACGCCCTCATGTAGTAAAGACATGTAAGTTTATAAACTGTTTCTTTCGGTTTGCTGTTATCAATATTCTTAGCAAAAAGATAGCTGCAATGGTGTAGGTAGGGTCCAGGGACATGTATTAACAGCTTATACACGTCATCTGAGGTGGTTGGTTCCCTTTAAAACCCCACTCCAGCCATGAAACACAGTAGAAATGCTCTAGTGGTGTTTTAATCTTCCCGCAAAGCCATTCATTTGTTAATTTGGAGACTTGCTCCTCTTTTTCTCTTTCTTTTTTTTCTTTTCATAATACAAGGTAACAAAGTATGTAAAACTTCAAAAAAGAAAACCTAGTGAGTGCCACGACTGCTTTTTTTTTCTTTTTGAAGCTTTGGATGGATTGTTCTTTGGAAATGTAGCACCACATTAACCTTTTTGTGCTATCAATCGTTTGATTTGTGTAGTAGAGATCTCTAATGTCATCATACAAATAGTGCCCAGAGTTGTTTTTTTCTCTTTTTGCCTTGATAACAAGGTATTTAAAGGGAATCTGTGAGGTCAAAAATCCATATGTAACTGCTATCATTTTCCAATTCCTTTCTCTAAGCTCTGTCCATTCATGTATTTCTATTATATATACTTCCCTCCTATCCGCCGTAGACTTCCAACATAAAAGATTAATCACAGTGAGTTCTCTGCTGTCCACTCCCCAAGGAGTGAATATTCATGCATCATTACACAGCCCTGCCCTCCTCTCTGATCTGTCTGCTTTGTGACTCATTGCAGAGCAGAAAGGAGGGGGAGGAGGTGTGTGTGATCTTAGAGATCTTCATTGTGTGTTTCCAAGGCATATGTGTAGTGTGTGCAGTGTGAGATATTTCTATCTATTATCTATTATATAATTGCGAATGGGTTTTTTGCCCCTTTTGAGTCCGCTCGCGCTGCGAGTCAGCGTGGTCATGTGGATACGCCCGAAGCATTGGCCGCGCAGCGGCCATTGCGAGCAGTTCTAAGGCGACTCGCTATGCCCGCGCAGCGGGCATGGCGAGTCGCCTTAGCAGCGCGAAGCATTGGCCGCGAAGCGGCCATTGCGAGTCAGAGACTCGCTCTTCTAGAATCCCGATGCATCTGCATCGGGCACCCAGCTAGTGTGATTATAATTACATTTGATCATTTGCTCAGCAGATACACACATTACATGTCTACAGGAAAACCAACCTTCATATAATAGAAATTTTACAGATAGCACACAGTGCAGGAAAAAACACCTCCCCCTCCCAGCATGGAGGGGGACAGAATACCAGCTTGGGTGGACATGAGTATTTAACACTTTTATACAGCAACCGGACTATTCGGCTTTGAATATAATGGAGAGGACTAATGCAGGAGCTGCCTGCAGGGTGTGAAAATGCTTAAAGCATGGAAACTAGAAAAAGTAAAATTAATGATTTTACATGTTTTTAAAAGGTCTGCACAGGCACTATTCAAGGGTAATATTAGTATCATACTGAGAAATGACCTGACAGTTTCCCTTTAACTTAACACCCACAAGGAAATGCTCCTAGATCTTGACCTTCTTGCTGGGTGTGGAGGGAAGTAGATTGCGATTGTGAAATTTTTCTGATCATTTATGAGAAGTCCAACGTTCATAGTAAAACTGAAAGAGTTTTCATACAGCAGATTGTAGGAGACACCAGGTGGGCTAATGACTTTGTGTACTTATTGTTCTCTGTGCATTGTGATTTAGTATATAACTGAAGCATTCAGCTAATCCTTAGAGCGTATAGCTGTACACAGGATCATTTGTTGTCCTGCCTTCATATATACTATGACACTATGGAAGCAGATATGTGAACTATGTTTTTTCCATTACTATACCTGTGAGTATCAATGTGTGATCCTTCATCCTGGCAGAGGGCCTGCTAGGTACTGCTCTTCAGCCACACTGTACTGAATGAGGACCGTGGCACATAAACACAAGCTGCTCAGCAAAAGGATAAACCAGAAGGAGCTCCACAGTTTACAGATGTCCAGTAGAGGTTGGATAATCCTATGGATACACTGAGAGTTGTACAGCTGAAAACCGCTAGTGCTCCGCCATTTGTGAAATATAGAACGTGACGTTTACGGTAATATGCTTGTGTCAGTGTGTCATCTGACAATTTGGCTTCAAGGGCAACATTGTTTTTGGTGGCTGTCAAATTATGTAGAATACATTACAAAAATGTGTGTCAGGGACCTGGATTTTTCTTTGGACTTTCATAAGTGGGTGGGCGGCACATTGAAGGTGCCTATTCTCACCTTCTCTCTATCTGACATAGCGCATCGGATCAGGCAGGGAGTTTTATAGACACTGTTGGAGGCAGCTCTTTTGACCCCATGTACACCATAAAGCATTGCTGTCTTGGCTATTTTGGTGGCATTATTATTTTATGGCATGACTTCCTGGAAGAGAGAAAAAAAAACTCTGTTTAAATGCTGCAGACAGGGAGAGGATGATTGGCAACGGTGGGCAGATTACACATGCAGGGGGTGTGAATCTGCCCTTGGCTGCAGCCCCTAGCCACCTCCTTAGTGGCTGTAGCATGTAAGTTTTCTAAGTGTATTATCTCGGGGTACAGGGCGGCTCAAGTGCTGGGGGACCCCTTGTCTGCATGCTGCAGACATGCTGCATCCAGTGCTGCAATTAGATCACCATGCCTGCTTTGGTGACAGGTCCTCTTTAAATGTTGAAACAATATCACTAACTATCTCAGGGGCGTGCAGTCGTTAGGACATCATTTTGACATCGTTGGTGCGATGTCAAATGTGTAGAGATCGTGGACGACACAACAACGATGTAGTGAGCAGGTATAGTTCGCACAACCCATCGAACGATACTTGTTCACTGATGTCAATGGGCGAAGTGAGCGACATCGTTATCGCGGTGTCACACAGAACGAAGCTGCAGGTTGGCTGATCGTGGATCGTTTGATTTGAGAACATGTTCTCAAATCTGCGATCAGCGATCCAACGATTTATCGTAGTCTTATCTCGGTGTCACACACAACGAGGGTACTAACGATATCGCTTGAACGATTCCAAACCCGTGACATTTAAGCTATATCGTTAACGATCTCATACCGTGTAACGGTACCTTTACTCCTACTTCTCAATTTACCTGAATCTGACTCCACCCAAAATGGGCACTGACTCCGACTACAGCCCTGATTGCTACTGGTTTTGCCTGGGACAGTATTCAGTTTACCAGGGGTGGGTGGTTAATTTAATTTACCCAAGGAGCCACATGAAAGACTATGACTTGTGGAGAGCTGAACCAATACGTTAAAATTAATTCTAGACCTCTTGCTGTCCAAGTCGGTGGGTCAGACAGAGGGTTAAAGAGCCAGATGTGGTGTACTGGCCATACTTTACCCAGGTCTGCTGTATTAATAATAATAATAATAATTAATTTATTTATATGGCGCCATTAGGTTCCATGGTGCTTTACATGAGGATAAGGGAGACAAAGACAAGTACACTAACTCTAGACAATCAGGACATACAGGTACAGGAGAGGAGGGGACCCTGTCCACAAGGGCTCAGTCTACGAGGGGCAGGTGGGGATACAGTAGAATGGGGGAATGTCAGTCATGGGGCGGTCGCCTGGGTCTCATGGCAGGTTGTAGGCTTGATGGAATAGGTGAGTCTTCAGGTGACACTTGAAGGTTCTAAGGATCGGAGAGTTTCTGACGTGTTGGGGCAGGGAGTGCCAGGGTATGGCAGATGTCCAGGAGAAGTCCTGAACGCGGTTGCGCGAAGAGGAGATTGGGGAGCAGAGGAGGAGTTCTTGGGAGGATCGGAGGTTGCGTGAGAGTAGGTATCGGAAGACCAGGTCAGAGATGTATGGTGGGGACAGGTTGTATATGGCTTTGTATGCCATGGTTAGTTGTTTGAACTGGGATCTCTTGGAGGCGGGGAGCCAGTGAAGGGCTTGGCAGAGGGGGGAGACAGGGGAGTAGCGGGAGGTCAGATTGATTAGTCGGGTAGCAGAGTTGAGGATAGATTGGAGAGGTGTAAGGGAGTTAGCCGGGAGGCCAGTGAGAAGGAGGTTGCAGTAGTCAAGGCGGGAGATAAGAGCATGAATAAGTGTTTTAGCAGTGTCGTGGCTAAGGAAGGAGCGGATCCGTGAGTTGTTTCTAAGCTGGAGCTGGATGGATGTGGTGAGGGCTTTGATGTGGGGCTTGAAGGATAGGGATTAGTCAAGGATTACCCCGAGGCACTTGGCTTGGGGGACTGGGGAGAGAGCGCAGTCATTGAAGCAGATGGATAGGTTGGGGAGTGGGGGTGAATTTCTTGGGGGGAAGACGATGAATTCAGTTTTGTCCATGTTGAGTTTAAGGAAGCGAGCAGAGAAAAAGGATGAGATGGCAGGAAAGGCATTGTAGGATTTTGGAGAGTAGGGAGGTGATGTTGGGGGAGGGATTGTTTGAACAAAGCAAAGTGCTCAGAGGTGCCAGACTTTTTCCATCTCCTCTCGGCGACCCTGGACGCCTGTCTTAGGTTTTCAGTGAGGGTGGTGTGCCAGGGTTGCCTGTTAGTGCGTGGAGTGTGAGCGGGGCGGCTAGGTCGAAGGTGTTCGTTATTGTGGTGTTGTATAGGGTGGTGGCAGTGTCTATGTCACAAGCGGAGGGTATGTCGGTGAGAGGGATTCAGAGAATAAGGGAAGATCAAGATCTTTTAGGTTTCTGTGAGGGTGATCATGTTTGCGGAGAGGGGGTAGCGTGGCAGAGGAGGAAAGGGTGGAGAAGGTCAAGAGATGGTGGTCGACAGGGGGGTTCCGAGTTTGTGAGGTTAGAGAGGGAGCAAAGTGGGTAAAGATGAGGTCAAGCGCGTGGCCTTGTTTGTGGGTGGGAAAGGAGGACCATTGGGAGAGCCCTAGGGAAGTGGGCAGGGAAAGAAGGTTGGAGGCGGCTGGGCGAGAGAGTGTCAATGGGGATATTGAAGTCGCCCATGATGATGGTCGGAAGTGAAGTATCCAGGTGGTGAAGTGGTCAAGGAAGGAGGCGATGGGTCCAGGGGGGCGGTAGATGATGGCCAGCTGGATAGTGCAGCGGGGGAGGCCGTGTCGGAGGGGGTGAGCCAGGTCTCAGTGATGTGGTATACAGGCACTATGAATAAAGTGTTTATGGCAGTTATGTACCGTATGTACAGATGTTCCCTCTTTCCTTTTTCCTTCAGTTTTTATTTATGGGATTCTTCAATTGGATTAATTAATATATTTTATTCTTGCCAACCCCCCATAGTTTTAGCATGTCCCCGGCTGTATGTATTGGTGTGCTTCTGGGTCTGATTTTGTGTAGCTCTGTATGGCTTATAGATCTGTCATAGAACAGCAATGAGTCAGCACTGAGATTCATGTCATAATTTGTTAATGGAAAAACTATGCTTGCTGCCTCTTTCCAGTGAAACAAAACTAGATTTGCCTTTATTTATTATTATTATTATTATTATTATTATTATTATTATTATTTATTATTAAATTTTTTTTTTGTTCTTTTGCAACAGCAATGTGACACTAAAGGCCACCATTCATCATTGCCGTTGTGCCTGTTTTATTTTGCACTTGATTCGTTAGTGTTTTTGTTCTTTTGATGGCTCTTGTGTATGTCTGTTTAAAGAGGACTTGTCACCAAACCAGGCATGGTGATCTAATTACAGCACTGGATACAGCATGTCTCCAGCATGCAGACAAGGGGTCCCCCAGCACTTGAGCAGCCCTGTACCCCGAGATAATACAGTTAGAAAACTTACATGCTCCAGCCACTAAGGAGGTGGCTAGGGGCTGCAGCCAAGGGCAGATTCACACCCCTGCATGTGTAATCTGCCCACCGCTGCCAATCATCCTCTCCCTGTCTGCAGCATTTAAACAGAGTTTTTTTTTCTCTCCCGTGTAGCCCCGCCCCCTGGAGTCCCTTGTCTGGATGCTGCAGACATGCTGTATCCAGTGCTGTAATTAGATCACCATGCCTGGTTTGGTGACAGGTCCTCTTTAATCTTCTCTGCTTTGTGCACATAGTTCAGCAGTTTAGTTATTTTCCGTTTAATTCATCATTTGCGACTTTTGAACAAGTAACTAAACTTGGCCCTATTCCAGTTCTCCCATGTGTATCGCGCAAAATTCTTGAAAGTCTGCACCATTTTGAAGAAATGTCAATTTTACACCACCAAACACAAATGGAAAGTGACTTCAAAAGCCCAGCAACTTGAGTCTAGAAAATTCAAATGGGGACTTGTCCCCTCACCGTCCTGTTACTCTGATGGGGGTTTTCCAGACAGAAAACATTGATGCTTTACTAGTTAGCACATGAAATATAATACTGTTGGGAAGCAATACACGATATTCCGTAAATCAGCTGAAAAATTGCTCCAGTGGCTGCCAGTTGTAAAAACCTAGAAGGGAGCTGCTCGGTGCAGCCTCATGCAATGATTGGCTCTCGGCTACAGCATAACTCCTATTTATAAGAATATACTAGAGTACCCAGGACCGGCCATTACACATTAAATGGAGCTCTGCTGAGCAGCCCCTTTCCTTGTGTTTACATCCAGCAATCGCTGGAGTATATTTCAACAGATCACTGGTAGTGTCGGCCCCTCTCACTTTCCTCTGTCTGTCAGATAAGTAATCAATATTTCTCTAGTCACCTTCCACGACAGCATAGGAGGTTGCCTCACCACGCCCTAATAGGGACAGGAAGCACAAGAGAGGTTAAAAGGCCCCTCTCACCTCCCATTAGCCAGTGTCTTTCCTGTCCCCATGGGGCATGGAGAGGTTTTCTCCTGTGCTGCGGGGCCGGCAACTGCAGCATACCTTTTTGGAGTTGTTTTGCCGGGCAGCGTTGGTCGGTGCTGAGGCTCTCCTGCTGCTCCTGCCGGAATTTTTGGCAGTAGGACCGTTCCCTGGTCCTCCGGAGCCTCCCTGGAGGCGATGCAGTCCTTGGGCGCCCTGGCCAGCAGCCTCTCTGAGCTCTCTAAGCCCGCCGGCTTCCCCCTGTGCGCGCGCTGTCGGCGCCGGCTGGCTGTGACGTCAGTACGCATCACTTCCGGGTCATGTGCTCTCCCGGCGGCGCATCCGGTTCCGGCAGTCGGAATCTGGAGGGATAACGTGCAGGGCATGCCAAAGATTGCTCTGCGGCTTGTCTGGGACCCTGCGTGGGGGGTAAGGGGCACATTGTCTGGAACTGTGGGGCATATAAGCTGCCCTTAAGGCGCCAGTTAAGGTAAGCTGTCCCCTGGAAGGATGGCTGATATAGCTGCTGAGACCAATTCTGCCCCAGCCACAATAAGCCTGTGCCAAGGGGGGGTCCTTGTGCCTGTATTCAGGCTGATTCTTATGGCATCCTCTCACTTTGTTTATAGGGAGAGAAGCCTGCCTTTAAGAAACCTGGTGGGAAGAGGTGCTGTGTCTGTACTAAGAAGATTCCATCCCCATGGGACAAGAAACTTTGCTAAGATTGTACTGATCGAGTGGTTAGGGCGGAACATCCCTCCTTAGTGGAGGAATTGCGTTCCATGGTTAAACATGAGATACAAGCCTCATCAGCTTCCCTGACTGACTCCAGCCACACCCGTCCCGATTCCGGGCCCCTCTTCTCCGAAGAAACGGAAGCTACAGCAGGACCTGTCTGACTCTGACGGCCAGATAGACTCAGACAATAGGTATGCTGGTTCTCCTTCCATGCCTTCTGACCCTAGAAAATTTCTGTTCTCCTCGAAGGATTTGACTGAGCTCATTGGTGCGCTGCGTAGCACAATGTGTCTGGAGGAGGAACACTGTCCAGGATGCCATGTTTGCTGGACTTCGTCCAGGCAAACCGTTGGGGTTTCCTGTCCATGCCAGCATTCAGGATCTCATTGCTTAGGAGAGGGAATTTCCTGAAAAAAGGGTTAAGAGTGCTATGAAGAATAGTTTCCCCTGGAGGACACCGCCTTCACTTGGGATGTGGCTAAAAAAGCGGCCCTCCCTTTTGAGGACACTTCCCAGCTGAAGGACCAGATGGATAGGAAAATTGAAGGTCTGATGAAAGGCTCTTGGGAGGCGTCCTCCTCTACTTTGCAGGCAAATATTGCTTCCACTTGCGTATCCCGCTCAATTCTCAGGTGGTTAATTCAACTTGAGTGCCATATTACCCAGGGTACGCCGAGAGAGGAACTTCTTGATTCCTTGTCTTTGTTGAAAAAGGCTACTAGGTTCCTGGCTGACGCTTCGGCGGAGTCTGTGCGCATGTCTGCTCATACCTCCGTCCTGTCCAACTCGGCTAGACGGGCCCTCTGGTTGAAAATGTGGAGTGGGGATTCCACCTCCAAGATGCGCCTCTGTTCCATTCCCTTTAAGGGTGATTTGGTTTTTGGCCCGGCCCTAGATGACATCCTAGCCAAGGCCTCTGATAAAAAGGCTCTCCCCGAGCAACGGGTTGCAAAGAAAGTTTTTTTTCGTCCCCAGGTGCCTCAGGCCTCCCAGCCCAAGGGTAAGGGGAAAGCGGGAAGGTAGGGGAGAGGAATATTCTTGTCCCCTCCCAACAATGTCTTCAGCAGGACTAACAGTGACTCGGTTCGGGTGGCGGGAAGACTCCCCGCCTTTCTCCCCCACTGGCGCTGCATTACCAACAGCCAGTGGGTGCTCAAAATCATCTCGGAAAGTCTCTTAATTGAGTTTGTGTCTCATCCCCCACCGGGTCTTCGGGTCACTACCCTGCCCTATCGGGGATCTCAGGATCTTCTGTTTTCCAACCTTCAGGACCTCTTAGCATCCGACGTGATTTCCCAGGTTCCAGATTTGGAACTGGACTGCGGCCGTTACTCCTGACTCTTCCTGGTGAAAAAGCAGTTGGGAGCTGCCAGGATAATAATCAATCTGAAACAGCTCAATCGGCATGTCCGGTACCGCAGGCTCAAAATGGATTCTATCAGGTCTGTGGTCTCGTTGATAGGCCCTCACTACCAGATGGCCACCATAGACTTGAAGGATGCCTACTTCCATGTGCCTATTCATCCTTCGGTTTGCAGTTCCCTACCGGGCAGGATTCACCACTACCAGTTCAACATTCTCCCCTTCGGTATCTCTTCTGCTCCGCGGGTATTTACCAAAATCATGGGAGAAGTGGTGGCGTTTCTAAGACAGCAAGGCGTCTGTCTGATACCATACTTGGACGACCTCCTTCTGATCGCGCCTTTGGCGGAGGCCTTCACTTCAGATGTGGACACGGTGTTAACCACACTTCGGTCTTTGGGATGGCTCCCAAATCTGCAGAAGTCTCAACTTCTCCCCTCATCAGTCAGGAGATTCCTGGACTCAGACAGACAGATGTCCTTTCTTCCAGAGGATCACAAAGCAACCCTCACTTCAAAAATGTCTTTCCTTCAGGCTCAGCGGTCCCCTACAATCCGGATGACAATGTCGGTCCTGGGTTCTATGACGGCTTACATCCCTTCGGTAATGTGGACTTAGGCACATTCCCGGTGCCTTCAGGACCATATCCTGTTACACTGGAATCGGCTCCCTTCCTCCTTCAACAAAAGAGTAGCTTGTCAGGGCTGGTGGTGTCCTCCCTCAAGTGGTGGTTATCCCCTGCGAATCTGGCCAAGGGGGTCTCCTGGTCTCCAACTCCTCTAGTTAGTTACCTTAATGACGGATGCCGGGCTGGGGGGCGGTGGTCTCTGGAGTCCCCTGATAAGCTCTCGGTCCTCCAACTACCGCGAGCTCAAGGCAGTGGAGGAGGCTCTCCTGGCAGCGCAGGATCTGGTAAGGGGGTTTGCATGTGTTAGTATATTTGGACAATGTGACTACAGTGGCTCATCTTCGCCATCAGGGCAGCACTCTGTCTCGCGACCTGAAGGTGATCTCCAGTCGCATCTTTCACTTGGCCGAGAGGTCCCTTCAGTCTCAAGGGACATCTCAAGGTTAACATAGAGCAGGGCGGGTATAAGCGGTGACGTCACCACAGGGGCGCGGAGCTAAACGGCCATTTCTTAAAAAAATTAAAAAAACTGTTATACTGCAGAAGAGGGAGACAATGATTGGCAGCGGTGGGCAGATTAAACATGCAGGGGGTGTGAATCTGTCCTTCTGCTCCAGCCTCTAGCCACCTCCTTTCTGGCTGCAGGATGTAAGTTTTCTAAGTGTATTATCTCGGATCTCCGGGTACAGGGGGGCTCAATGGCTGGGACCCCTTGCCTGGATGCAGCAGACATGCTGCATCCAGTGCTGTAATTAGATCACCATGCCTGGTTTGGTGACAGGTCCTCTTTAAGTCTGACTGTTCTAACTGTAAAAGACCCTTACTTCCACCCGTGATAACAGCCCCCAGTCCTTAGTATTGTCTTCAAATTCAGGGAATAAACCATAGACCAGTCATTTGAATTGACCACACAAATATTTATACATGTACGGTAAATAAGATCTCCTCTGAGATGTCTTTTCTTCTGAGTTAGACAAGTCCAACTTTTCCAACTTCTCATCATGTAAGAAGCTTTCCATCCCTTATAATGGGTGTGGTAATCAGAATGAAACCATTGTTTGTCCAGTGTGAGGAGTTTCAAAATGGACTGGCTGATTTTTAGCTTGGCAGACTATCTACATCCCAGTTACCTTTCAAGTTTGGTCAAAAGCCATTCTAAGCTGAATGTGACTGCCATCATCAGATCATAGGAGGTACACCATTTGAGCCAGGCAAGCACTTGCATGTGAGACTGGCCAAAAATCCACGAGTCTGTTGAGAAATGGTTCCATTGATTCTAATTTGGTCATGAGCGACACAAAATCCTTTTTAAGCTCAGGTTATCCTGTCCAGTCCACTCTGGTGTCATAAGATGGACTGCTAAGCATTGAAGTGGTTAAACATCTGTATTTCAGTTCACCTGGCAAGTTAAAGGTGCAAGATAGACATGCTTGCGCATAGCTGAATAAAACCAAGACCAGTTTACACTCCTAGTTGGAGTCACAAGATGTCCTTGTAGATGCTAAGTGGATTTAATTCTCAGCACCCAAACCTACCCTACTGGTATATAGTGGTAAGTTCAACTTCATTGTGCCAGTTTGAGCTGCACTATACCGGTCTGCCCTTCTAATAGAGGTTCGAGTTGTACTCTGTTATGGGGGCTAATAAAACAGCAATTTCCCCAATCTACACTGTGTGCAGAATTATTAGGCAAGTTGTATTGTAGAAGATTATTTTTATTGTTGATCAACAACTATGTTCTCAATCAACCCAAAAGACTCATAAATATCAAAGCTTAATATTTTTGGAAGTTGGAGTGTTTTTTTTTTTTTAGATTTGGTTATCTTAGGAGGATATCTGTTTGTGCAGGTAACTATTAGGGCCACTTTACACACACCAACTTATCTGTCCAACTTCTGAACAACTTACTGGTTGCAGTGAAATCATGGACACATTGTTCCATTGGTACACAGCCACAAAATGGAGCAATGTATCCATGATTTCACTGCAACCAGTAAGTTGTTCAGAAGTTGGTCACAGATATGTGTGTGTAACGTGGCCTTTACTGTGCAGAATTATTAGGCAACTTGATAAAAACCAAATATATTCCCATCTCACTTGTTTATTTTCACCAGGTAAACTAATATAACTGCACAAAATTTAGAAATAAACATTTCTGACATGCAAAAACAAAACCCCAAAAATTAGTGACCAATATAGCCACCTTTCTTTATGATGACACTCAACAGCCTTCCCATCCATAGTCAGTTGCTTGATCTGTTTACTATCAACATTGCGTGCAGCAGCCACCACAGCCTCCCAGACACTGTTCCCAGAGGTGTACTGTTTTCCCTCCCTGTAGATCTCACATTTTAGGAGGGACCACTGGTTCTCTATGGGGTTCAGATCATGTGAACAAGGGGGCCATGTCATTATTTTTTCTTCTTTTAGACCTTTACTGGCCAGTCACGCTGTGGAATAGTTGGATGAATGTGATGGAGCATTGTCCTGCATGAAAATCATGTTTTTCTTGAACGATACCGACTTCTTCCTGTACCTCTGCTTGAAGAAGTTGTCCTGCAGAAACTGGCAGTAGGTTCGGGAGATGAGCTTCACTCTATCCTCAACCCGAAAAGGTTCCACAAGTTCATCTTTGATGATACCAGCCCATACCAGTACCGCACCTCCACCTTGCTGGCGTCTGAGTCGGAGTGGAGCTCTCTGCCCTTTACTGATCCAGCCTCTGGCCCATCCATCTGGCTCATCAAGAGTCACTCTCATTTCATCAGTCCATAAAACCTTTGAAAAATCAGTCTTAAGATATTTCTTGGCCCAGTCTTGACGTTTTACCTTATGTTTCTTGTTTAAAGGTGGTCGTTTCTCAGCCTTCCTTACCTTGGCCATGTCCCTGAGTATAGTGCACCTTGTGCTTTTTGATACTCCAGTAACGTTGCAGCTCTGAAATACTGCAAAACTGATGGCAAATGGCATCTTGGCAGCTTCACGCTTGATTTTCCTCAATCCATGGGCAGTTATTTAGCGCCTTGTTTGCCCAACACGCTTCTTGCGACTCTGTTACTGTCTATGGGGAGCTGTCCCCTCTCATGGTGCTGAAGGCACAGTTCCCCATAGACAGTAACATAAAGCCGGCTTTTTCTGTGAAGTTATAAACCCAACAGGTCTATTAACCCATTATACATAAAAATTAACCCCTTCACACACATGGTGTAATGACACCATGCCTGCAGAGAGTGAGGACACTCTCCACATAGATGGTGTCACTACAACAGCTGCATATTAACCCCTTCAGCACTGGGTTTAGAGACTCCGCCTCCTCTGCGCACACATGAGGTGCAGAGGATGCTGATGGGGTTAATCAGTAAAATAACCCCAGAATACATTATTTAACTACAATCATCATTGTCTTAGCTAAACATCATGTACCGCTGCTGTGACAACAGTACAAGATGATAGCTTACTGTACTGACAAAGCGGGAGATTTAAACTCTGTGGCTTTGACAGCCGCAGAGTTTCTATTCCCGACAAATGCTGCCAGCGGTCCTTCAGGACCGTGGACAGCATCACAATCACGCAGCACACACGCACTCACACCTCACAATCACAGCACACTAACATACGTACAGCCAGCCACACTCATCATACGCACCATACTCACACCATACACACCCACAAACACGCACAGCACTCTCATCACTGTCATGCATCAAAAACGAGGCGTTTTTGATGCATGATAGTGTGCCTCCACCCTAAAGGTGTTGAGCTATTTGTAATTTTGCAGTTTAAACATATGTGGCATTTAATGATAGGTGTTTCTATCATATGTAATTTGCCATCTGTGTTAAACTTGATTGGGTTTTCATTAATATAACACCAATAGGGGGATCCTAAATGAGTGACTTACCTTCTAAGTACACAGAGGGACCTGTATTATTAAATATTCTTTGAATGTTATATCAAGTATTATTTTACTTTGAGTCCTATGGAAAAGCAATACTTATTAATACTGCTTATAATTTTTGTATCACTATAACTGGTATGGACAATTGGGAATGAGGTTTCCTATGATGTATTGTTATCATTGGAATTGTTATAGCTGGACTAGGCTATTTTAAAATGTTTTTATATTCATGTGTGACCATTTTTTATTAGTTTTTTTGTTGTTGTTTGATATTGTTAAAATTGACCATAATTCTTTGAGGTTGTATCGCTTCTTGGACCTTCTTTTAGTTCTTTCTACTAAAACTGCCTCTGCAAGACATCTCACAATTTTGGACTTTTCAGAGCCCGTCAAATCTGTCTTCTGGTCCATTTTGCCTAAGGAAAGGCATTTGCCTAATAATTAAGCACACCTTATATAGGGTGTTGATGTCATTACACCACACCCCTCCTCATTACAGAGATGCACATCACCTGATTTACTTAATTGGTAGTTGGCTCTCAAGCCTATACAGCTTGGAGTAGGACAATATGTATAAAAAGTATCATGTGATCAAAATACTCATTTGCCTAATAATTCTGCACATAGTGTACTTTCTTCATTGGAGTGGTAAGATTCATTTGTCAGCGCTAAGTCGGGCGGCACTATCTGCCCTCTAATGGAGGTACAAGTTGGGCTTGCTGGTATGGGAGATGATAAACTTCCAATTACCCCAATCTGCTTTCCTGGTATGGAGTGGTAATATGGACTCAACTGTGCCAGGTCAGGCATACTAGCTACTCAGGTCTACCCTCCCAATTGAGGTGCAAGTTGGACTTGCTGTTGTGGGAGCTGATAACACCTCAATAGCCCCAATCTACTCCCTTTGCTTGACTGTAAGATTAGTCATTGCTAAGTTGGGTGGCACTATCTGCCCTCCTAATGGAGGTGCAAGTTGGGTTGCTGGTATGGGAGATAATCCCCCAAGTCCCCTAATCTACCCTTCTGGTATTGAGTGGTTAAAATGAAGTTGATAGTGCCAGGTTGGGTGGCACTATACCGGTCTGGATGTCTAATGGCCAACATGGGGTTGATAATCCATCAATATCCCAATTATCCTCCTAATATTTGTAGTTATACGATGGGCAGGGTTATGCTGTATCTGGTGGAAATATTTCAAGACTAGTGTAACTTCCAGGTTGAAGTCTGGAAATGGATTCATCAGAAATTGTTGGTGGAGCCATTATACCCAGTAAAAATTTTAGTTTAATCTACAAGGTTTATGATTTCAATCCTAAAGCCCCCATCACACATAACGGGATCGTTAGCGAGATCGTTGTAACGTCACAGGTTTTGTGACGTAACCGCGATCTCAAAGTGTGATACTTGGCAGCGATCAGGCCCTGCTGTGAGATCGCTGATCGTTACAAAGTGCTCTGGGTCATTTTTTGATCATTGGTCTCCCGCTAGTCAGCATGCATTGCTGCGTGTGACAGCGAGAGATCAGAGATCTCACAGGCTAGTAACCATAGTAAACACCGGGTATCTAGGCAGCGCATGCTGCCTAGATACCCGGTGTTTATCATAGTTACCAGCGTCCTCTCCTCCCTGCTTAGCACTGCCTGTAAGCAGGGAGGACGCTGGTAACTATGATAAACATCTGGTATCTAGGCAGCGTGCGCTGCCTGGATACCCGCTGCTTATCATAGTTACCAGTGATGTGGAGGTGGCTCCCTGGTCGCTGGGGAGATCTGCCTGTTTGACAGCTCCCCAGCGACCAGGTAATGACGCACCAACGATCCCTACAGGATCATTATCGTTGTCTGGATCGCTGGTGCATGGTTGTGTGTGACGGGAGCTTAATTGTTGAGTTGTTTTAATATCCAGTCAATACACATACGTAGTGATAAAACGGCAACTCTGTAATAAACCTATAAAGGAAGGAATCCATGGATGAGTTAAAATATCTCCTTACATCATCGCTAGCCAAGTGTAATGCTTTCGCACTGAGGTAGAACCGTTCTGATTATTACTTAAGAACAGTGATACATCCATAAGCTACATGGTTGAGGGGATAAAGTTCTTCTACCTTGGCTTAAGACCATCTGAGTTTTGACCACTGCTACTTAAGATCTATATATTTTAATGACCAAGTTTCTTCCTCATAAAAAGTTGGGGATAAATAAAGGGGTTGTTGTAAAATAATTCCCTTTTTACTCTTGTTGAAGCTCTAGGTTGATAGAGACATTACATTGATTATCTAAAACTTTCACAATCTTCATTCCTGAAGCATTATTGTGGAGCCCACTGGGACTGGGTACTCTGTATCAGACCGGGGTATCACAGGGGGTATCATGGTAGTCTTGGTCCGGACCGTGTCCCGAGCCCACAAGTAATGGGGGGTATTTACAGGGGAGAAAGTTGTGACGCCACCCACAGGTTGTGGTCAGGGTGACCACCGCTGCTGCAGAACCTCCTGGGGATGATGTTTGGCAGCCGGTGATGTAATGCTCTCCGCGGGCAGAGCCTGGTTCCCCGGGGCAGTGGTGATAATAGTCTATAGATGGATGCAGGGCAGGGGTAGTGGTAGAGATGATAGCAGTTAGTGAGGGAAAGTAGGGCTTGAGCACAAGGATCACACAGACTCACGGTTTTGTAGTTTTCCAGATCTTTACTGCAGATGTTGTTCAGCAGAGTACTGTCCACGGAGTCTGTACCGGGGCCAGGTTGCTCCCACCCTGACCGGGTCCTTGGCTTCCTACTCCTGCACTTTGTGTGTGACCCTGTTGCCGCTTTAGCGAAGCTGCTGGCCCTGTCTCCCCTCACAGGTACCAACTTGCTAGGCAACTTGAGTCTTAATCTTGTGTTTCTGACCCCGCCATGTTGCTTCGCTGGGGTACAGTGAAGATATATAACCCTCACTCATCCGGTGTTTACTGTACTGCTTGTATCAGGCACAATGTCGGATCGGGTATCCGGACTTTGCGCTCCTCCGGGACGAATTTAGGGTAACTCTGTTTCCCCGGGTGTGTTCCTCTGCTTCTCCTACTCCTTTACTCAGACCTTGGCCGGCCTGGAAGTGGACAGTGGACCGTGGGGTGGGACTAACGCAGCCCTTTTACACCCAGGTCCTTTTCCTCAGTCCTCTCAGGAATTGAACTAACTGCCACTTCCTCTCCACACCAGAATATATAGGGAAGCAGCTTTAGCTCCCCCTTCTGGCCTGGAGGCGCTAGTGTAGTGTTGTGGGTTGTGTGGGGATTTAACCCTTGGTGATGTTACTGTGGCACATTAACCCCTGGGGTGCCACATTATCAATTCTAAAGGGAATCTGTCAGCAGGTTTTTGCTCCGTCGTCTGAGAGCAGCATGATGTACTGTCAGAGCAGCTGCGCCCAGTAATGTAAGATTTTAGTTTTAGCAATGCAGCAGAACTGCCCTCGCTCACACCAGGCTCTCTCTGTATATTTCTATAGACAGAGGGGGATGTAGTGGGACCTGATCTACAGAAGCTTAACCTAAGGGTGCTTTCACATAACGATTTTCGGATTTCCGATGCTGTTCGATCAAAATCGGACTGCATCGGATCCGAATTTGGCCCCCATGCAGCTCTATGGGCATCGGACCGAATCGGATGTGCACTAAATGCCATCCGATTTGGTCCGATCCGATTCTGTCCGATTTTATTATTGGTGCAAAAATCGGAGCTTGCTCCGATTTTTGCACCGAAAATAAAATCTAACAGAATCGGATCGGACCAAATCGGATGGCATTTAGTGCACATCCGATTAGGTCCGATCCCTATAACATGGGGCCCTATGGAGAAGGGTCCGAGGAAACATCTGATGTCTCCCCGGACCCCGTTTTACTGTACTGAGCATGCTCAGTACAGTAAAACTGCTCCTAACTAGGAGCACAAGTGTAAAAAAAAAAAAAAAAAAAAGTTATTCTCACCTCTCCACGAGTCCCCGCCGTCTTCCGCCATCTTCTTTGAGGCTCCCGGTGGCTCTCGCAGGCTGCCGGTGTCAGCAGAGCGCTTCCTCTGCCTTATAGGACCTGCGGTGATGTCACAGTCATGTGACCGCGGGTTACCATGGTGAACCCGCGGTCACGTGACTGTGACTTCACCGCAGGTCCTGAACAACAGAGGAAGCGCTCTGCTGACAGCGGCAGCCTGCGAGAGCCACCGGGAGCCTCCAAGAAGATGGCGGAAGACGGCGGGGGCTCATGGGGAGGTGAGCATAAGGTTTTTTTTTTTCTTTTTTTCACTCCGATTTTATGCCGGAATCGGGTGCCTATTTGGCACCCGATTCCAGGCATCAGAAGGGAGCCGATGCTGTCCGAATTATATCGGACAGCATCGGCTCCCTCAAAATCGGTATGTGAAAGTAGCCTTACATAGCAAGTAAACAAAAACACAGGGATAGGAGCCAGAGCTGAAATTTGTTAACCCCCCTGCAGCATGCTGCCCTCAGATGAAGCTGACAGATTCTTTAACGAAGACATTCTTAGGATTTTTCTTCACATGTAAGATCTTACAGGGGTGCTCCCTGTCAAAGGATTTTTTTTGTCGTCTGTCATGGGGGAAGGGAAAAATAATTACTTACTAGTAATTTTATACAGAAGAAGTGTGTATTTCTATCTTCTTGGTGATATGATTTGCTATTTGAAGAGAGAACAGCCTTATTTTTACATTACATTGGATGGTATATCAGGGGAAGGACTGTTGTGTGACCATGAGGCCAGTGGCCACGCCTCCTGCCACGCCCTTGCACATACAGACGTATGAGGGATGGGAATGTAAGATGATGCTGGAGCCCCCAGGGTCCACGCCCCTGCCACACCTCCTGATCTCTGCTGCAGCATGAGGCTGAATTTCTCTGTCCCCTATGGGAGGGGTGAGAGCTGAGAAGCAGACATGATTTTATTAATTCTAAGTGATCTATAGATCCTAGAACTGTAGTGGACAGCTCTGCTTCATCATGTAGGAGGGCAGGGACAGTACAAGAAAAATGTGTTTTTCCCTGGAGTTCCCCTTTAACTTCTTGGAAACCACATTGGAGGAGAAGGAGGTGTGAGCTGTCTTTTTACTTTGTGTTCTTGGCTTCCTATCCAGTGACAGGAGTGGATCCCACTCTCTCTGTCTCTCAGGTGCTGTCATGGGTTTCAGGAAAATCAAATTACTGATAAGTACGGTAACTTATAATTTTTCTATACAGACAATCCCTTTAAAGTTTGTGATTTGAAAGTCTCCTGTGTATTCATATACAGAGCTGCCTGGCGATCTCTGTGGAGAGGGAGGAGGTAGCGTTTCTCTACGAAAGTACCAGACTCGTAAACTTTGTTTCCCTGGATTCATTCTTTCATCACATCTAGTAGCTAAACTGCACACATGTGTTCATTGCCATTTTATTACAAGGGCCTGTAGCTGTAATATGCTACTCATTTTGCTTGAGAGTTATCTATCATATGTTTTTCCTTTCATTGATACTTTAGGAACTACTATTTCCGTTTTAAAGAGAACCTGTCATCCTACTTCCCCCTAGTGCTTGGCAAACTGAAAGCAGCACCTTCATCAGCGTCTATGCTGCATTCAGTAAAGGTGTCTATAATCTCTCTGCCCCCCCTCCTTTGCTGTAAAAGAAACACTTTATGATGTTTCCCGCCATGTATTTAAATGAGGACTTAGCGGGTGAGGTGGGTCTGGTCCTTGTGTCCTGTGATCACTGGTTCTCAGTCCTCCCCGCCCTCTCTGTGTCTGCCTCCTCCTCTTTTCTATTTGTCTCATCTTCTTCGGCGCCTGCGCATAATCATCTTAGTTCACGCGGGTGCACACAGCTCAGTCGGAGTGTGGGGTGCCCCACTGTCATCATTGCGCCTGCGTGAAGTGTCACACAGGGCAGAACATAACTGGGCGGACTCTGGTGCCTGCACCATTACTCAGGCGCAATGATGACAGCTGGGCTTCTCACACTCCCGCTGAGCTGTGTGTGCCTGTGTGAAGTAAGATGATTATGCACATGCGCCAAAGAAGAGGGGGACAAATAGAAGAGAGGAGGCGGCAGACACATAGAGGGGGCAGAGAGGACAGAGAAGCGGTACACAAGAACCAGACCCGCAAAGTCCTCATTTAAATACATGGCGGGAAACATTATAAAGTGTTTCTTTTGCAGTTCAGGGGGACAGAGAGATTATATACACCTTCACTGAATGCAGCATAGATGTTGCTGAAAGTGTTGCTTTCAGTTTGCAAAGCACTAGGGGGGGGTGACAGGTTCTCTTTAGTGATCGGACTATATAGAATTGAACATCAATGCTGCTAAACCTGCTGAGTCTTTTAGGATCTGTTCACATGGATCGAAGGACTATGATACAACTACCTATCTGTAAACTTTAGTGATCATCGGCTGTTTGCACAGGCAGACCACAGTAAACGGTGTATAGCTCGGTGTCGTTGTCTTCAGCAATGCGATTCTTGCTTAGGCTACTTTCACATAACGATTTTGTAAAATCCGATGCTGTCCGATATAAATCGGACAGCATCGGATTCTTCTAATGCCTGGAATCGGGTGCCAAATAGGCATCCGATTCCGACAGAAAATAGGATGCCCGCCCTCCTGTCAGATCGCTCCCTGAGAGCTGTCAGTCTCTCCCCCGATCCTCTTCTTTATCCCATGTGTCTCCCCTCTTGGCCCCCTGTCCTCTCCTCTTATCGCCCGGTCCTCCCCTCTTGGCCCCCGGTCCTTTCCTCTTATCCCCTGTGTCTCCCCTCTTGGCCCCCGGTCCTTTCCTCTTATCCCCTGTGTCTCCCCTCTTGGCCCCCGGTCCTCTCATCCCCTGTGTCTCCCCTCTTGGCCCCCGGTCCTCTCATCCCCTGTGTCTCCCTTCTTGGCCCCCGGTCCTCCTATGCGTCCTCCTCCTCTCCTCTTGTCCTCCTCCTCTTGTCCTCCTCCTCCTCTCCTTTCTCACCTGTCCACGACTCCTGCACGGTCCCGCGCGTCTCCGGTGTCTGGCTGTTCTGTCTTTTGTGCTGCCAGGACCTCTCGTGATGTCACAATCACATGACTGCCGGTTATTGGTTCCTGGCAGTCATGTGATTGTGACATCACGGCAGGTCTTATCAGCACAGACGGCAAGATACCTGGAGACACCGGAGATGCCGGGAGACGTCGGGGGGCCTCGTGGACAGGTGAGCATAGATTTTTTTATTTTTAATTAACCCATTCATTCACTTTTGGAGCGATTTTAGTGTACTGAGCATGCTCAGTACACTAAAATCGGTCCGAGCAGACATGAGATGTTTCCTCGGACCCTTCTCCATAGGGCCCCATGTTAAATTGATCGGGTCGGATCGGATGTGCACTAAATGCCATCCGATCTGGTCCGATCCGAATCTGTCAGATTTTATTTTCGGTGCAAAAATCGGAGCAAGCTCCGATTTTTGCACCGATAAAAAAATCGGACAGATTCGGATCGGACCAGATCGGATGGCATTTAGTGCACATCCGATTCGGTCCGATGCCCATAGGGCTGCATGGGGTCCGAAAATCGGTCCGATTTTCATCGGACAGCATCGGAAATGCTAAAATCGTTATGTGAAAGCAGCCTTACACAGGATGATGCACTTCCGAGAACGATGATCTTGTGTCTTTTTTTTGGCAGCCTGTTTTCACAACAAAATATTTTGTGTAACAAGTGTTATCAAGTGCATTCATTTAATGATCATCTTGCAGAGTAAATGCAACTTTATTGTGCCGTCCTTCATTCGTCCCATTGTGTGGTGGCTACATCATAAGTTCCAGAAGCTGTTGTTTGCGTACATGCGTTATAATACCATTAGTGGTTGGACATTAGAGGACAGTCTGTGTTATTTAATTGTATGATCAGAAAGTTGTCTAATAATTGGTGCGCTGCCTTGATGGGCTTATTGAAACTTTTATTGTTATACAGGTGTCCTAATAAACACATTCACAGCCATATAGCAAGGAAGATGAGTGCAGAGGGGAGCAGGGCAGATCCTGAAGAAAGCGGTTATCTGGAGGCAAATTCGGGAAGTCCAGATAAGGGTCACAACTTAAACAACGACCTAATCAATTTCTCATCTGATGAGGATAATCCCACCACAAGTTCAACCCCAACTGATCCTCCGAGTAATAGCCTCAAGCCTTCCATTTGTCATCCAGTTGGAAATCCAGACAGTACTGTTGTACCTGCAGTCAAGGGGGCCCCAAATTCCGAAAACGAGGGAAGCGAATCTGACTCAATCAATGTTGCATTGACTGATGGGGAAGCTATCAATAATTCAGATGATGAGCTAAGTGATGGCCAGAAAACGAACCTAAATAAGACCTGTGGAGAGAAGCATACAGTAGACCACAAACCTACAGTATCAGATGAAGATCATTCGAAAAAAGCCACCCAAAGAATTGTGACCCTTGGTGGCCATATCAGTGCAAATAAGCCTGAAGATATAAGGTAAAGCTACTGTTCTTGCTACTAATAGACTTATCTGCATGTGTACGATTGTCACTAATATTACACATTCCACTCAAACCTAAAGATCTATGAAACGGAGTTCATGGAGAAGTGAGAAATTTGTGCATTTAATTAAAAATAGTGTTTCTTATTGAGATATCACCATATTCAACATGTAACTGTGTCATCTGATGTTTTCTTATGGACATTCACCTATAGAGACTTTGGCTGCGGGGTCGCACATCAAGTATATTGAGGTTTAAAAAAATACAAAAAATCCGTCACCATTGATATACACAACTGTCTCAATGAATGGGCAGGGGGCCTCCAAAGCCGATAATATGGAGTAAGGTGGTGATCAACCTAACAGTCATGTATGTAATCCAAAAAAAAGAATGGCGAGTTGGCCCTCACCAATATGGAAGTCCTTTATCTCCTCCAAAACATAAAAAAATAGAGGTGAAGGATGCAGGCAACATTTGGACAACGGCTGTTTTGCACGTGATCATGCTTCAACAGGTCCTGACAACAAATATGAATTTTATTATGTTTTGGAAGAAATAAAAGTACTTTTATGGCTTGAAGTAGCACTTTTCATTCTTTTTGTGGATAAAGGGGTCACACATGCAGTGGCCATGTACAAGCAACTGGATTATTACATCCCACAACAGTTGGTAAGGAGTAGGAGGTAGGTGAACATAATTCAGTCAATGACATTCGAGCAGGAGGCACATGATTGCACCTGCCAAAAACCCAAAAATGGATTTCAGCAAAACAGTAAGACCACACATTGCAATAAAATCTCACCTTAGTACATTGCAGGTACAAAAGCCCAGCTCAGTATGTCGGGCGGTGTATTAGGACCAATCTAAAGCGAAACCTTGTTGCAGCTCTGTGGTTGTCTACCTAAAGGTCCAGTTACACACACAGGTAATTGTGCAGAGATTGTTCGCAGATGTCTGGTTGCAGTGAAATCATGGACACATTGTTACATTTGTACACGGCCACAAAATGGAACAATGTACCCATGGTTTCACTGCAACCAGAGATCTGCGAAAAATCTATGCACAATTATCTGTGTGTGTGTAACTGGGCCTTAAGGTCTGATCAAAAGGCACAAACTAGAGCCGAACTTCACGCTAGAATTCAGGGCACAGAAGTGAAGACTGCTATGGCCCGGCTGACACTTGGGCAGTCCCTGAGCAGTGTTCAGACTGATCTAAGGGCCCCGTTACACGCTACGATATCGTTATGTTGCAACATCACCAGTTTTGTGACGTCGAAACGACATAGTTGCGTGTGACACGTAGCAACGACCATCAATAAGTTCATTGATCGTGGAACAATGGCCAGGACTATTTTTGTTCGATCGTGTGTGCCAACAACCTCCCAGCGCTGCACAGCACACGCTGGGAGCTGGTAACCAGGGTAAACATCGGGTAACTAAGCGCAGCGCTATGCTTAGTTACCCGATGTTTACCCTGGTTACCAGCGTTCTCGTGGTCACTGGTAAGTCTGCCTGTGTGACAGCTCACCAGCGATCAGGATCGATGTTTGTGGGATGCTGGGACATTGCAGCATGTAACGGGCCTTTAGTCTTTTTTTCTCAACTCAAACTATTGTCACTGAATGAAAAGATCAAGGGGGAACATGAAGTAACCAGTCACTGTCTAACAGAAACTGCGCAGATTGTTACAGAGTGTCACCAGGGGGCACTGTTGTTACATTGCTATAACTAAAAATGTAAGTAATTCATGTATTCTAGCAGCATCAAATTCTGGAAATGATTCATTTTGCTGTCTTTATTGTATGAGAGCTACATGTGTGGCATAATGTTTTTTTGGTTTTGATCTTGATTCAATAAATTGCACAGCGCCATTGGTTGGAGATACCTTCGCCAGCACCCCACGCACGGAGGAAAATAAGCACGTGTGAGATTCTGCCAGCCCCGCACAGGATAAGCACGTGTGAGATTCTGCCAGCCCCCCCACAGGATAAGCACGTGTGAGATTCACCAGCCCCTCCACAGGATGGATGTGTGAGATCTCGCCAGCCCCCGAACACATGATAAGCACGTGTGATATCCGCCAGCACCCGCACAGGATAAGCACGTGTGAGATCCCGCCAGCCCCCGCACAGGATAAGCACGTGTGAATCCCGCCAGCCCCCGCACACGTGAGATCCCAGCAGTAGCATGTGAGATCCCGCCAGCCCCGCACACAGGATAAGAATGCTGAGATCCCGCCAGCCCCCATACTGGATAAGAATGTGTGAGATCCCGCCAGCCCCTCGCACGGATAAAATGTGTGAGATCCTGGCAGCCCCTGCACAGGAAAGTGGGATCCAACATGAGAAGCTTTTTTTTTTTTTTTTGTGTTGATGACTACATGAGTTGAGTTGACTGCCCTTAACTCTTTCTGCCACTGTGTTTTTTGTTGGGCTAGGGTCACACTTGCGGTTTTTTTTTTTAATTTTTTTAATAACCTGATCCGGTTTTGAGCTTTTAAAAAGCTAAAAACCGGAGCAGGAAACGCTCCTCATAGGAGCCCATTATAAAAAACCGGATTGCTTTACAAGCAATCCGGTTACCGTCTCCGGCTCTGCACCTGTGTGAAAAATCATGCAGGCTGCCAATAGTTTTCGGAGCGGGGTTCTTACCGTATATACTTTGCTTATCCCCGCTGTCGCCGGGATAAGCAAAGTGTCATCGCCGTTTAAGAAGAATAAATATTATTAATAATTGTGGCAATAATGTCTCTAGGGGGTGCCCACCCCCTAGAGACATACCACCCACTCAGGTGGGCATATGAGTTAATTGCAGATGTACAGTAAGCCGACTCCTGTCGGCTCTGTACATTTTTATGAATGAAGCCGCCGGTTTCCCTGTGAGCAGCGCTCATACTATACGTAATTACGTATAGTATGTGCGCTGTCTAGGGTCCTGTAGGCATTTACAGTAGATCTATGGTGCTGTGCAGCGCCATAGATCTACTGTAAAAGCCTTCAGAACCTCGGACAGGGGTCACTGCCCTCACTGATGCGATGGCATCGGGCCCACATCTACTATTTAAATATTACTATATAAAAATTTATTAGTTTTTATACTTCCTTCTAAACTTACTGTAATACTTCTGACCTGTACAGTAGTCACATGGACATGGGCAGTCGTGCACTGGTTCTTTCTCCCGTTTGTTTCCTGGATAGTTTAGTAGGCCTGGCGTGTCATCTGTGCTGAGGTTAAAGTGAAGTAGTGGGGGAGGAGGTGAGCTGTGACATCACCCATTGTGATTGGCGGATCCTGTGTTCTCCCCTGTGTAGAGGGGTTACCTGTCATAATGATAATTGCTGATGTCACCTATATGGCTTAAATATTTTTATTCTTGAATACAATTTGTATGGATAAGTAGAGTCAACTTTTTGCTTTTTAAAAACTGTTCACACAAAGCTATAACAACCAAACTTGACCATTGTAGGCACGTAAAACATCTTTGTGGGAATCTACCATTCAGCAGTTGGGCGTGTATAGTAGTGCTTTCTTATATAATGTTGATGTATACAACAGTGCGGTACAAGGATTGTAGCCATTCTCATCCCAGTTAGACTACCACTAGGGTCATAGGAAGCCAGTTTAACTTCTTAACATACATTTAGAGTGTAAGATAATGCCATCTCTTTTCATCATTGTGTCATAGGACAAAACATCAAGCAATTTCACATATTAGTCATTGAGAAATATGGTATTACATGGCGTCCAGCCAAGTAATACATGGCCAGGCACTAGTGTTTCCAGTGGGTGGAGGGGGATTCCGGTCCCGAGACCCCCTGCATGGCGTTCTTGTGCTCTAATTGTACATTTGGATGGGTGCTGTTCATATCCTTGTGTTGCTCCACTGAGTTGAATACCACAACTTTTAATAAGTAAATGAAGGTAGACTGCTTTGTTAGTGTTAAGTATTGTGATTTATGGGCATTCGTAGGCCAGTGCACACAATGCGTTTTCTCCTTCGCCTCATTGGGGGACACAGACCGTGGGTGTTATGCTGCTGTCCACTAGCAGGCGACACTAGGCAGAATCTGTAAAAGATTAACAGTGGCTTCTCCTCTGCAGTATACACCCCTGGTCAGACACTGTCCTGACCAGTTTTTGCTTAGTGTCATAGGAGGCACACACGGATTTTTTAGTGCTCCTTAAAAATTTCCTTTTTGAATTTTTTTTCTTCAAGAAGAAGAAAAGTGGATCTCTGACTAGACTCCCAGCATGATACCTCCTTGGCCCCTCGTTGTTGGGGGCGCCTGGTTGAGGTCGACTGTTTCCCCTATCAGCAACCAAAAATCATGAAAGTGGTATCCCTTCTAGAGTTTTTTTTTTCCGGAGGGTAAGGGTATGTGCACACAACATCTTTCAGGTAGGTACGTTGCAAAATCTGCTGAAAAAAGCGTAAAAAAAAAAAAAGGAAAGCTGGGCGGCATGGTGGCTCAGTGGTTAGGACTGCAGTCTTGCAGCGCTTGGATCCTGGATTCATGTCCCACCAAAGGCAACATCTGCAAGGAGTTTTTTTTGTTCTCCCTGTGTTTGTGTGGGTTTCCTTGTTTCCTGTGAAATTAATGGTGCTATATAAGTAAGCATATATTATATTGTGTTAAAATCTGCATTTTTATGTAGAAATGACTCGCTGTACATACGGTAAGGCTTTTGTGCTTCTTTTAGCCGCTTCATAGACTCCAAGTGAATAAAAGCCGTGAGCAGGCGGTTCATCAGGCATTCTCCACTCTGAACATGCTCTATGCTTTCCATTGACTTATAATGTAAGGCCACGTGCACGTGTTCACATGGCCTAGCTTAAGCTCCCCTTTTAGACCACGAGCACATGTTGAGTTTTTTTTACCTCCGTATTTGTAGTATGTTTCTATTATACTTTTCCTCTGATTGAATCCTGGATTTGGCTACAAATCCTGAGGTAAAAAACTCGCCAAATACTCAACGTGTGCACGTGGCCTTAAGGCTCAGTAGATGCCCAGTTACTTGTTCAGCATTTTACCAGCGTTTCTACATGTTAAAGAGAAAAAAAATATTGGTCAAAAACATAAAAAAAGTGGTGTGGTAGGCTGGTGTTTCCTTAAGAGTCTTCACTTTGAATACCTGGGTGAGTTTGCCCACCTGAAAAATAAGTCATTCCTTAAAGCTGGAATCCAGTTACATTCTCTAATTTACCAATTCTAGATGTTTTTTAGGGGTCACTTACATCAGATACATGTTAGATGCAGTTTTAGTATTTTATTATTTATCACTTATACAGTGTTGGCCAAAAGTATTGACACCCCTGCAATTCTGTCAGATAATACTCAGTTTCTTCCTGAAAATGATTGCAATCACAAATTCTTTTGTATTATTATCTTCATTTAATTTGTCTTCAATGAAAAAACACAAAAGAGAATGAAGCAAAAAGCAAAACATTGATCATTTCACACAAAACTCCAAAAATGGGCCAGACAAAAGTATTGGCACCCTCAGCCTAATACTTGGTTGCACAACCTTTAGCCAAAATTCCTGCGATCAACCGCTTCCGGTAACCATCAATGAGTTTCTTACAATGCTCTGCTGGAATTTTAGACCATTCTTCTTTGGCAAACTGCTCCAGGTCCCTGATATTTGAAGGGTGCCTTCTCCAAACTGCCATTTTTAGATCTCTCCACAGGTGTTCTATGGGATTCAGGTCTGGACTCATTGCTGGCCACCTTAGAAGTCTCCAGTGCTTTCTCTCAAACCATTTTTTAGTGCTTTTTGAAGTGTGTTTTGGGTCATTGTCCTGCTGGAAGACCCATGACCTCTGAGGGAGACCCAACATTCTCACACTGGGCCCTACATTATGCTGCAAAATTTGTTGGTAGTCTTCAGACTTCATAATGCCATGCACACTGTCAAGCAGTCCAGTGCCAGAGGCAGCAAAGCAACTCCAAAACATCAGGGAACCTCCGCCATGTTTCACTGTAGGGACCGTGTTCTTTTCTTTGAATGTCTCTTTTTTTCTCCTGTAAACTCTATGTTGATGCCTTTGCCCAAAAAGAGAGAACATTCTTCCAAAACGTTTTAGGCTTTCTCAGGTAAGTTTTCGCAAACTCCAGCCTGGCTTTTTTATGTCTCGGGGTAAGAAGTGGGGTCTTCCTGGGTATCCTACCATACAGTCCCTTTTCATACAGATGCCGACAGATAGTACGGGTTGACACTGTTGTACCCTCAGACTGCAGGGCAGCTTGAATCGGTTTGGATGTTAGTCGAGGTTCTTTATCCACCATCCGCACAATCTTGCGTTGAAATCTCTTGTCAATTTTTCTTTTCCGTGCACATCTAGGGAAGTTAGCCACAGTGCCATGGGCTTTAAACTTCTTTATGACACTGCGCACAGTAGACACAGGAACATTCAGGTCTTTGGAGATGGACTTATAGCCTTGAGATTGCTCATGCTTCCTCACAATTTGGTTTCTCAAGTCCTCAGACAGTTCTTTGGTCTTCTTTCTTTTCTCCATGCTCAATGTGGTACACACAAGGACACAGGACAGGGGTTGAGTCAACTTTAATCCATGTCAACTGGCTGCAAGTGTGATTTAGTTATTGCCAACACCTGTTCGGTGCCACAGGTAACTTACAGGTGCTGTTAATTACACAAATTAGAGAAGCATCACATGATTTTTCTAAGGGTGCCAATACTTTTGTCCACCCCCTCTTTTATGTTTGGTGTGGAATTATATCCAATTTGGCTTTAGGACAATTCTTTTTGTGCTTTTTTCATTGAAGACAAATTAAATGAAGATAATAATACCAAAGAATTTGTGATTGCAATCATTTTCAGGAAGAATCTGAGTATTATCTGACAGAATGGCAGTGGTGTAAATACTTTTGGCCAACACTGTATAGTGCTATTAATTCCACAGCGCTTTACATACATCAGCAATAAAGTCCCCAGTGGGGCTCTCAATCCAAATTCCCTATCAGTACAGTAGGATCCAGTGAGGAAGGAAACCGGAGAACCTGGAGCAAGCAATGGGAGAACATACAAACTCCTTGGAGTTGTTGTCCTTGATGACACTTGAATCCAGCATCCCAGCTCTGCTAGACTGCAGTCATAACCACTTAACCACCATGTACAGTGCTAACCACTATGCCACCCTATTTTACTAATTTATCACTTGGGGTTGTGTCAAAACAGAGTTATTAAAATGTGGCTAGTTCTTCGTCATTTTCTGGAGGCTTGTCAATGTTCTCGCCGGTGACTTATGCGTTGTGTCCTCACCAGATGAGGAGGTACATTGCACCCTGTGGATTAGCATTGTTTGCCGCCCTTGAAGTTAAACGTGGGATTTGGAAGAGACATTTTGATTTTCGTACAGTTGAGTGCTCCTTCAAAGACGCGTAAGTTACTGCTGGAGAGCTTAATTTCTTTTGTCCTCTGAATTTTTTAGGCTTCTTTTTTCCTTGGTGTTTTTTTTATATTAACTTCCCTGAATGGATGTCAGACTGTGTTTTGTATTATTGAGTTTCTATAGAAAGTGTCATTCTTGCCCTAACGGGATCATAGCAGTCTATGTCTGCATTGTCTTAAGTAAACAGACATAAAAACCAGGGCTGGGAAATCCCAAGATTCTCCTCTTCCGAGACATTTAACATATGGGAACATTCAGGTAGGCATTAATTTGTTGTCTGAACCTGTCCATGGCCAATTATCTTGTGTTGGATGGTAGATGACACAAGGAAGCATCTGCTGTGATGGATTTAATTAATAATAATAAAAAAAATCTTTATATAGCGCCAACATATTCCGCAACGCTTTACAACACAGCTGTTCGTGTATGAACAGTCATTGGTAACAATAAAAAATATATAGTACAGTAAGTAATTAAAGTAGAGAATCAATATAAACATTCAAATACACTAAGCAGAGAATCAATGTAAAACGTACAATAATTAAAGCAGAGAAACAATGTAAAAAATACAATACAGTAATTAGATACATTACAATAAGCATAGAATCAGTGTAAAAAGTAAAATACAATAATTAAAGCAAAAATAAAGGTGACCCTGCTCAAAAGAGCTTACAATCTGCAACAGGATTGGGGTTACACAAGGTACAGGGGCTTATTACAGTAATGGTCCAGGCATCTTATAGAAGTGGGGGTAGAAATAAAGTTACATGAATGGCACTAGACATCTGTGTAGAGTTTTTGGGTGTGGTGGAGTTTGAAGGAGAGTTATGTCCAGAGAGATAGTGAAATGGGCTATATACAGTACAGAGGACTTCTATTAGGCAGTATGATAGACCGCCTTAGGCCCTTTCACATCAGCGATTTTTTCAAATCGCGGCAGATGCGGTTAAAAAAACGCATCTGCCGCGAGTACCGCATACCGGCTGCACTTGCGCCACGGTTGCCGCGATTTGAAAAAAACGCTGATGTGAAAGGGGCCTTAAAAAGATGTTTTTAGGGAGCGTCTAAAGCTATGCAAGTTGTGGATAGTCCTGATTTCTTGGGGTAGAGCATTCCATAGAATTTGTGCAGCTCGGGAAGAGTCTTGGAGTTGGGAGTGGGAGGATCTGATTAGTGCAGATGTTAGTCAAAGGTCATTTGTAGAACGTAGAGAAACGGGTGGGGTGATAGACAGAATGCAGGGAGGAGATATAGGGAGGTGCTGCACTGTGAAGAGCTTTGTGTGTGAGAACAGCAATTTGAATTGGATCCTGTAGTGTATAGGCAGCCAGTGCTAGCTGCTGCATTAAGGATGGACTGAAGAGGGGAAGGCCGATGTTGTTTGAATAAAGCATAAAGCAGGGTGGGCTCTGCCGCTGATGTAACGCAATGCTGCTCTGTGCGACAGCGTGATTGACAGCACAGGAGAAGTGGAGGGCAGAATAGGAGGTGACGGCATTCACATAGAGGGGGAAGAACACACTTGGAGGAGGCTGGAGGACTGTGCCAGCGGTGAAGAGCTGGTAATAAGATCCCACCCAATAGACCTCTTATCTGTAAGCTTTCTAAGGTGTATTTCTCAGTGTACAGAGGGGCTAGAGCCGTGGGGAACGCTTCCCTGAATGCAGCATACATGCTGCAATCAGTGCTGCATTTACTTTGCCATGCAGCAGGGGGGTGACAGTCCTCTTTAAGTCCTGTAAATTGCAATCAGACAAATCATGTCAGATTGACAGTTGGGTCATTTGGAGGACAGGTCAACACCTTGAAATCTTTCTCAGGTTCCTCATCATATTTGTTTTTATTTTTCCACTTTTGTCTGTTAAATCCTCAATGGCGCTATTACTACATATGATATTAGATAACAATGATGTAATTCTCAACAATTGCAATTTATGTTGCCTTATAGGGTATATCGCTGTTGTCCAGATTATTTTCTACGTGATTTTGAGAGCAGCATGAGATGGGCGTAGAGAGCCTGATTCCAGTGTTGTGATTTTTTGGGCTCTTGCTGCAGTTTTGTTAAACTCCCTATGAAACTTTTTGTGCTGTAGATCTACAAATTCTCTAAATACTGAGCTGTTTAGAAGACCACCCTCTCTCTAGTGATAATCTCCTGCTGATAAAACACTAATTTTTATTGTAGCTGCAACTCACAGCCCAGTAAGTAGCTTATCATTGGAACCAGGGTCTCAGCCTCTTATCAGTGTTTCCAAAACTCCAGTCCTCACAGCCCCAACAGGTCATGTTTTCAGCATTTCCTTAGTATTGCACAGGAGATACCTTGATAGTGATTCAATCACCTGTTCAAAGCTAATGAGATCCTGAAAACGTGACCTGTTGAGGGCCGTGAGGACTGGAGTTTGGAAACACTGCATAATGCTGCTTTCAGATTAGGCTGGTTTCAACACTACTGTTTTTGGCATCCATTTGAATCCAACCAGAACTGGATGTACCTGCATCCGTTTTTGGTCGCATTGACTTTCAATGGGGCCTCAGGAACTTATGGATGCATCCAGTTGCCCCCATCCAGGTGTTCACGTTTTTTTTTTCATGGAGATTAAAACTGCATTTTTAGCAATTTTGGTGTTAATTTCAAAACTGTGAACACCCGGATCCGGGGCACTACGGGTTCTATTAGAGTGTGGCTCTATGGAACCTGGAACCGGCCTTTTAGACTGAGCATGCCCAGAATCCAGCTATAAATGACACCCCCACTAATGGGTGTCCAATTATGACCAGATCAGCAAAAAAAAAAAGCTAATCAACTGGTTGCAACATTGAAGGCTGATCGCTGGGAGCTGTTACACAGCCAGACTCACCAGCGATCAGTACCAACGAGATCGCTGTTAACCATGTAAAAATGCGGTTAACTAAGCGCCAAGCGGTGCTTAGTTACCCGCTGTTTACCATAGATACCAGCTCCCAGGTTTGCTGAGAGGCGCTGGGAGCTGGTTTCTCTCTTGTCTCCCGGTGTCACATGCAGCAATGCTGCGTGTCCACCAGGCGACCATCGCCAGGTTTTAGAGAAGGTTTTAAAACCTGGCGACCATCAACCGGCGATTTATCGCTGGTTGATGCGCCCTGTCACACACGTCAATATCACTGCAACATCATGTGGAGCAGCGATATTGCAAGCGATATTGACGTGTGTGATGTCCCCATTATACACCAGTATTATCACTGATCCATGAGACTGATCATCATGATTTACAATTGTGGGGGAATCCGGAGTGTGTGTGGGGGAGATTGGTGGTAGGTTTTAAACAAGCTGGCAAAAACCTGGTGGCAGATTTCCTTTATACTAAAATCACCCTTCTGTTCTGTACGGAAGACTTGGCAGCAGCCTTAGAATCACATGTAACGTCTCTATACAGAGTAGATCACACAGGATCCACCATTCACAATCAATCATTTTCTGATGACATAGTATTGTTAACCCCTTATAGACTGGACTATTTCATTTTTATATCCCAATTTTTTTCCTTACAAGGGCTATAACTTTAAAAGAAAAATGTCATTGCCCGAACTGTATCAGATCTTGCCTCTAGCGCAACGACTTGTGCTTTTGGATGACCCCATTCATTGTACCATATAATGTACTGAGAAACAGGAAAATACTCCAAGGTGGATGAAATGGAGGACAAAAAATACAATCCAGCCACTGTTTTATGTTTTTTTTTTTTTTTTTTTTTGTAGTATCCATTGTATGGAACAAATGGCCCACTAATATTCACTGTAATGTATGCAGTGTTTTTTGTTTGTGTGTGTGGGGAAGGGGGGAGTGGGGGTTTGCAGTGATGAAAATAATCCTCCGGTTCTGGTGTTTGAGCATGCAGCAATATCAAATGTGTTTAGTTTTTTTGCTATGTTGAATTTTGGAAATTGGGATGAGTCAGAGCAATACTACAGCTGTTTTTATCTAATTTTTTTTTTTTAATGCACTGCTTAACACCTAAGTACACCAATCCTGTCTTATATTCACTTTCTACAACCTTTTTCCAGCGGTGCGCCAGTTAATATGCCGCGATTTGTGACCTGCCAGCAGCTCCAATGTTTCATGGAGCATGTCAGAGGTCACTGTTCAATGCATCTCTGAGAACCAGAATGAGGCTCCTATAGAGATGTATTGAACGCTTGTAACGTAACTTCTGATTTCCGGCTAGTCATAAGTTATGGGCACAAGATGCCGCCATGGGACTGAAGCAGCCTTGGTAGGAAATGAAAATGCCAGGAGGTGAGTATAACACAAGGGGGTATGGTGGACTTATATTTAAAGCACTTTACACTAATATATAATATATATATATAATTATATATATTTTTTCGAAATGTAGATTAATAATGAGCTTTCCTATGGCACTTAAAGCTGTGATCACATGACCACCGATATCCAGTTGTTGAAGCCTTTTATGTCACGCTTAACAGTGACATTTAAAAGGGTATTCTAAAGTGATCAGCGCAGACTCCAATTGCTTCAGTTAGGCCCCTTTCACACTGGCGTTTTTTAAAAAATGTGGCAGATGCGGCAATTACCGCATCTGCCGCCTAACTGCCGCTCTTGTCCGCTCACGCGCGGCAAGCCCCATACATTGTCTATGGGGCTTGCGGCAAGTGCGTTTTTGCCGGTTGCTGCAGGTGCGGCACTTGCTGCATCTACCGCAACCGGCAAAACCACACTTGCCGTAAGCCCCGTAGACAATGCATGGGGCTTGCCGGATCGGGGCTACAAGTGCGGCCGTTAGGCAGAAGATGCGGTAATTCTGCCGCATCTGCCACATTTTTTAAAAAACGACAGTGTGAAAGGGGCCTTATACAGTGCAAAGAACAAACTCTGGCAGCGCATGGCCACTATACATATATGGCAGCCTTCATTAAACTGAATCTGCCAGCAGCTTTTTGCTTTAGCATCTGAGACCAGCATAATAAAAGGCGATAAACCCTGATTCCAGCAATGTGTCACTTACTGATCTGCTGTGTGGCTTTGTTGGAATCCTTGTTTTCTCTGCTGTAGATATATCAGTGTCCAGAGTGATGAGCACACACCATTGACTGCCAGCTTCCTGTGAACACTGTGCATTGTCAGCAAACTGCCAATTAGTAGTGAGCGTGGGGTTACACCGATTAGTCTGCGTGTGACACCTAGTCATGCATGGATAATCTGCTGATAAAACACCAAGTGTATTTAAACTATAACACATAGCCTAATAAGTGACACATCTCTGAATCAGGGTATCATGCTGTATCCTCAGACCTCATGTACACCGTAGTGTACAATGGTTTTATACTGTTTTGCTGTACATGCAAAAATTTTATCCGAGTAGGACCCTCTGTGCACTATGGTGCACAGTCAAGGTCATGTGAAAATTTTTTTTTTTTTTTTAATTTCTATTCTATTTTTACATTGAACATAAAATACGATAACTCTATTATATGACTTTTGGGACTGCGGAGGGTATATATTATGCTGACCTCAGATTGAATAGCAAAAACTTGCTGACAGATTCACTTTAATGAATCAAAGCAACTTTCACAACAAACTCATGCAGAATGTTACACAAAGAACTCTGCTCCTGCTAGGTGACCTTCATCCTTTAATGCAACCTGTTGCCATCCCTGCCCCTGGTAAGAAATCCAATATGATTCATTGAACCAGGTCACCTTTTTCTGTTGATCTTTGATCCAATTCTGATGATAGTACCCATTGTATGGACTTTTGATGATGGTGAAGGTCATCATAGTCCCTGTAGAAATGAGACAAATGCGCAATAGGGTCTTATCTCTATTATATACAGGTATATGTATAGCGACAAGGGCCTGCTCACCTGATCTGGTTGTGTAACCCACAACCAGTATGAATGCTTAGTCAGTAGCTGCTGCTGGATCCACACATCCACGGGTCACCGCAGTCAGAAATCAGCATATAAGGACGAAGTGTCGTATGATCTGCGCTGCTACCAAAGGACATTCCCTGAGGAAGGAGCTGGGAGATGGCTCCGAAACGCGTCGGATTAAAGAACCATTTCAACCAGACAATCCATTGTCCTGGTCTTCCTTTGGTAGCAGCGCGGATCATACGACACTTCGTCCTTATATGCTGATCATAGTCCCTGTGACTGGTCTGAAGCAACGTAGCCCCATAGGTGGCAACCTGTCATACACTGTGTTCTGCCATTTTTATGGGCTTCCAACAATGAGCTTCTAATCTAAAGATAGCAGTGGAGGCCAAACCTGTTGATGTTGGTGGGATAGGCGAATGGACTGTATATGGCAATCGCCGCTCCCCACCCAACAGATGTAAGGGTAGAGAAGTATTTGCCATGTTGGATTCCCAACATACAAACTCTTTGTTCTTTAGATGAACAACATCTGACATAGGAGACTTGAAGTCACAAGAATGCTGCGTTTTCCTGTATTTGGGGACTTGAGGGTTATAGCTGTCAGCCAAACTAAGAAAGGCCGCCTGGTTTAGAGGTAGACTTGTACTTTGTGTTTCTTCTTCTGCATATATTAGGTGGGTATGTGAGCCATTATTGAGCTGGATCTGCAGCTGACGTAGGGCTTATTCACTCATCAGTGTCTTATCAGTATTCTCCTTCAGTGATTTTATGCCAGAATCAGGAGTGGGACTTATCGTTTTTGTCTGTAAGTGTAGGGCTTGTTCACACGCTGTGTTTTTGCAGTGCTTTTTTGAGGATCTGTAATTCCAGTGAAATGCAGTGACGTTTTCCTTCCCAGCCAAGGCAATGCATTTCCAAATTTAGCGTTCAGATGCTCTGTCTTTTTGAGTATGAATTTTCACTGATAGGTGGATCCTCTAAAAGAATGCCCATCTCAATTGTTTTATGCTTCTGAGGATTCGCTTTTCCATTGCCCTCATTGTAAAATGGGCAGAAAAAAGGGAACCTGAAAAGTGCAATGTGTGAATGATGCGGGGTGCTGCGGGCGGAGTGTGGAGCGTAGGCATCAGATCTCTGTACCGGCGCCATGGTAGCATATCCATCACTTGGGTATGGTAATATGGCACCGCTTCTGGTCAGTGGGGTGCATTCTGGGATTCGTGGACATCACAGCGGAAATGGATGACACATGCAAGTAGGTAAATATTAATATTAGAAAATTTAATTGGCGGCTCGTTCCTCCATTACTTAGAAAGGTCTTTGGAGTGTGGGAGGAAGCTGGAGAACCCAGAGAAAACCCACACAAACACAAATAGAACATAAAAACTCAGATGATGTTCTTGGTGGGATTTGATCCATGAACTCCAGGTCTGCAAGCGGCAGAGCCTCCCCTTGACTGGGTCCTTCACTGGAAGGATATCTGGCTAGTCCTGTGTTTGAGACTCCTAACCGAGGCTCCACAGACTTATTTGCATATTCATAATTCCCAGGAGGCAATGCGCCTAGGATTCACTGTGTTGAGCGCTTTAGCCAGCTGCCCGCAGTGTTTTCTTGAACTGGTCTCCCTGAGATCAGTGAATACTTTGTGACTGTGGTTTTGTTGGCCTTGTCTTTGAAAGGGCTATGTATATAGCTTGAAGGTAAAATTTGACTGACCGATTTCCTTTTAATACTTGATTGCTTAATTTCTGAAACTTCACTTATGCTACTTCTTTTGCTGTAGTTGGTGTGTATGAGTATGAATGTGTTAGGGTATGTGCTCCCTATCCGGAGATGCTGCGTCTTGGACACAGTGCCTCCAGACCTGAGGGAATCCGCTGGTGAGCGCAGAGAGACTGCAGCCATCCTGTGCCCATGATTTGCGGTGGGTGCAGGGCGGCTTCTCCCTGCCTTCAGCTGCAGGAGATCGCTCCCGACTCCACAGCAGGAAATTAACATGCTGCAGGAGCGCAGCAACCCTCACTCCAACTGAAGACTCTGCGGTCAAGAGAAGCATAGTGAGGATTTCTTGAAATTCCATTCACTATGCTGCTACTGTACAAACAAGACACTGCGTCCAAAACACTGCAAGTCCGGATTGTGAGTATGCACCCGTTAGAATCCTGTCCTTTTCTCCTTTTCTTCTTCCTTCTCCTATTTTATGCCTACTGTTACAATAAAGCTCAACATCAGCTGTTCTCTATTATATACAGTTCGACAACATGGCTAGGGTCGCCACTGGAAGAGATGAACCGGATGCCAGTGTGTAATATGCAACAACCGCCATTGAAGCCTTCTCCAATCCACACGATTACTGTGAAGGTAGGGGATAGATAATACAATCTCCACATGATTTTGATAAGTCATAAATGTCTGCTTGCTAGAACCCACCTAGATAATGAGAATTGGTGCCCTTGTTCCCATTGTGCAATACTAATCCATTCAATATCAGGAAGACCGATGGAGATTGATCTTGGCTGTCCATCTTTTAGTGTAAGGAAGTTAATAGAGGCCGGGCACCATTAGTATATTTTGGACACATTCTTTAAATGAAGTCTCACAAATCCTACTGAAATTAATGGGCGCATTACATAGGTATCCCTTTCAGGACAATACATGTCCATATGCTTTTATTGGATATATGTCCAGTCATAGATGGGGCTGTCACCTTATGATGTTCCTTCTATAAGGGGGGAGAACAGCTGACATGCAGGTCTTCTCTCCAGCCTTCCATTCATCTATATTTTGGCCTTATATTCAAAATGGCATGTGCGGAGCAAAAGTTTAGTTGTCCAGGTTACCTCTTCCAAAAATCAGCTGTTCGTTGGTGATCTCAAGCGCCGGTAGTGAAGGGAGTGGTTATGATGAGATGACTTTGACCAAAACAATTCTCAACGTTTTTCAGTAAAATTGCAAGAATCCTATAGACGGACATGGCCATACAGCCAGAGCCTGATGGACATCTCGGCATATTCTAAATGTGACTGGTTTCTTCTTTTTCCAGTATGATAAATTACAAGAGAACAAGGTGCCCTTACCCCATCCATCTACTTTCGTTGATCTTTGGGACAACACGCATGTTAAAATGCCCTGCTCCTCATTAAATTATTACCCAGTAGATGATAAGGTAAGAAATAACCAGCACAACACCAAATCTGTACAGGTTGAAGATGGAATATTAACAAGAGATGTCCTTTCTTTACAGAATGGAGGAAAGATGAATGTGAGTCGCTGGACGCTCATAAAGAATTCGCTGAGTAAGATAAGGAATGAGAGTGAACTCGAGGTGCGTGCTGGCGATAAGCAGATAGTGACTTTAAAATTGTTTCTAATTACATTAATTTGTACATTGCATTTTTCCCCCATTACAATGCTGCTCCTTAACCCTTTTCCAACCGCCCGGAGCAAGTATATGGCGTCGCTGAGCCCGCACAATACACAAGTGTAAAGCAGGCACCTGCAAAAGTGGCCAGAGGTGGCGCTGATGGCGGCTGGAAAACTATTTCCATTACAAACTATTTGCAGGTTTTCATCCCCAGGGGAGACCAAAAGAGTCCAAGTAAAAGTTTAATTTAAATATTTTCAATGCTTTTCAAAAAACGTTTATTATAGGACTTGGTAACTTTTCTCAATTTAAAAATCTAGAAATTAATAGGGGGAAACAAATGACTTAAGATCTGTGAAATGAGAAAATTGATGACTTGTACGGTAAAGGTCATATTTTTAATTTTGAGCTTGCACTGCAAAAAAGGGAGAATAAAAAGCAAACCTTCATACAGGTTCCACACAAAAGCTATCCTGAGATCGTACTGACCTGAAGAGTAATGTTATGATACCACTGTCCTGACTAGAGGAACCTCTAGGTGGTATTCAGTCTCCAATGTACCAGAAGGTGCAACTGTACTGTGTGATACATATTATATTATATTATCTTATTTATTTTGGCCTCAAATGTTTTCAGACCTGTGAGCATTTTTAGATTTTTTTATTTGTTCACTTTACACCCAAAAATGTAAATGTATTTTATGGGATATAATTTGATATACCATCACTATGGAGTAAGTATTTGTGAAGTATAGAGGAATCGATGCATGGTTTTCTATGTGGAGTAGAAGACCATGCTCAACGACTTGCAAACCTTAAAAATATGATTTTTTTTTTTTTTTTGGTCTCTGCATGTAGTTCGTTACTGTAGTTGCAGCAAACCGAAAGTGGTCCCCAGCCAGACGACGAAAAAAGCAGTGTGACACTGTCAACGTCAATAATGCATGCTTTATTGATCACTGCCTTTTACTTGAATTAGTATCTTCAAATTTTAACTAAAGCCTTTTTTATCAATAATAAGAAAAATTGGGGAGTGTCTAGATGGACATGTATATAACGTGACATTTTGACAATATATTGTGATCTACCATAGTGTTCATCATGCTTTTTTTCTAAGCAGTGTAAATGGCCATGCGGGACAACTTCCTGAGCCGCAGCATGACAATTTCTTCCTGCAGAGAAGCGAGTGATCTCAGTGCGAGAACACAGAAAGATCCGCTGCTCCCAGGACACTGATCGTGGGCACGGATGCTGCAGTCTATGTAGGAGAAGAGACAGTGTCCAGGATGCCACATCTCAGGATCATGGGAACGTGCCCTTGTAGAAGCTGCAGTAGACTGACTTGGGGGGGAATATTCACATTCTGCAACACAACAACCCTAAACATCCTGCCAGAGCTCACTGCAGTGGTGTAGACTGTAGCATGTCCATGTGTGTGAATGGCTGAATCCTAGTCCAAACCTAAATTCAATTGAGAATATGTGGCAAGACTTAAACATTTCTGTTCAAAGACTCCTCCATCCAGTCTCACTGAGCTGCAGCTATATTGTAAGAAGGGGCAAAAATGTCAGCATGTAGATGTGCAAAGCTGGTAGAGACATGCAGTAGACTTGCAGCAGTAATTGCAGCAAAAGGTGTCCCTACAAAGTATTGACTTAGGGGGCTGAATACAAATGCATATCACCATTTTTAGATTTATATTTTTAAAATATTTAGAAAAACCTATATCGTTATGTCCTTTATAGTTCACAAATACTACATAGTGTTGGTATAACGTATAAAATTATGTTTGTGCATTTAGTGGGGGGAGCTAATTGTAAGGTGAATGACTCGGGGAAAATACTTACCTTCCTGGTGGGACGGGGATCAGTCATCTCTAATCTAGAGGCTGGAGTGTTTCATGCCTATACCTCTAAATGCCCTACCATACTGCGCATGGTAAAAATTTGGAATAAAGTCAAGCAACTCAGAGGTATCACAGAATATACATCTATTCCCCATTGTGGGATAATCCCCATTTTGCCCTTAAGGGGTTTGCGCAATGGCGAAGAATAGGGATTTGGTGGATATCAGTTAATAAATGGAGGTATACTTAAATCCTTTGAAGATCTCCAAAAGGAATTCCCGATACATCATTCTATGTTCTATCAATACCTGCAGATTCGACATGCATATGACACGCAACATCAGAAATCCCCAATTATTATCCAACAGGACTGTATTGTCAGTATGCTTGGTCTACAGACCAGTACTAGGGGATTAATATCCTTCATATATCGCGGACTCTAAATACTCAATAACTGCACTACCGAAGTGTGAGGCACAGTTGGGGCCCATCACGGAGGAGAGGTGGGACTGAATTATGCAAATGATTCCTAAATTATCTGTTAGCGAGCCAAAGCGCTTATCGCAGATATATATTCTTTATAGAGCTTATAGAACATCTAAGTGGCTGTTTGACTTGCATATATGGGATGATTCCAAATGCTCTAAATGTACATTAATGACGCATGCTTTGGACATGTCAGTGTCTGCAGGCGGTTTGGATTACTGTACTTAATATTATCCATTTGGTGACTGATGTGGAGATCCCGAGGGATCCGGTAGTCTGTATACTGGGATATATAGATGACGTGAATGGGTGCGATACTCGTAAGCTCACTATTGCTAGAATGTTATTTGTGGCTAGAAAGTTGATTGCCTCCCACTGGGTCTCTGATAAGGTACCTACACGTAGAGAATATATTAATAATCTCAACTTTGTATTACTATGGAGAAACACATCTATTTAAAGAGGGGGCGGCCAGGCACATTCGAAAAAATAAGGGGGTGCTGGTTGGACTCTCCAAGATTAGCCTCCTTTGATCTGATCAGAGACACAATACGTCTGTTACAGAGAATTAACACCTAGATATTCAGGCCAAATGCTCATTCTAATTTCCTAATAAGTGCCTTTAAAGTGATTATGCATCTACTACCTCACACGGTTAGACTACAATGGATATAATGGAGCACTGTTAGTTTGGCGGTGGTGGGGTGAAGGGGAGGGGGTCGGGAATTAGAGGCATACTAATCTTTGCAATATATACCGATTGTATTTTGATTCTTAATACTCCTGGATCTGTATGTTATTTTGATTATTACAAACTGTGAATAAAAACGATCTGATTTAAAAAAAAAAAAAAATTTGAGTTTGAGTATAATGTGAAATTTTTTTTTATCTAAAAGATCAAGGGGCCCGTTATTGATTTATCTTTTAGATGTTATATTCCTGAATATGTTTGTATTTAATACATATATGCAAGGCTTTTCTTGTAATGCTATTTTGAATTTCAATATACATAGATTAACCATCTTTTTTTTGAAACCATGTATAATTTCCTTATGACGTCACAAATACTTGCTATGTGTTGTTTTATCACGTGCAATTTAAGATCCCAATAAAATAAATTTCTATATTTTGTTTATTCCATTTTCTTTTCTGACCAGCAGGGGGTGATCTTCTCCCATTTACTTTCTCTACTGTTCATTCACTGTGTTCTAAGATTTAATCTCCTTGTTCTTTTTCAGCAAGCGATCCTGTCCTACAATGTGTTGTACGCCAAGAAGTGGGATTTCACAGCGCTGTATAATTTTTGCACAAAGGTAATAATTCCATTGTAATGTTTCCTGTCTATTCAAATATGTGTCAGTATTGTAATAGAGCTTTAAATTCCCTTTAATTTCATCCATTGGTTATATAAATGGCTCTTTTGAAAGCTGAAACCCTCTGAAATTTTGTTTAGGTTCAGAAATTAAATTGGCATCAATGCTGAAATATTGATCATTTAATGAACACAGAATGGTCAGATCTTAGCAAGACAAAAGTTTTGTCTCCTGGTCATATAATGCACCCAATCCTAGTTTACATCCTCACCTGTGCTTAGTAAAATGATCGGTTAATTAGTGGGTTAGTGGGTGTCTAAAAAGAAATCCAGCACCTCAGACCTTCACTTGAACAGCAACTTTAGCTCTGACAACATTCCAAAAATCCACCCTGCGACCAAAGTCTTGATTATCAAGAGGCTAAAGACCACATCCACTGCAGAGGTGGCTGGCACCTTTAATGTGTCTCAGCGTCCAGTACAAAGAATTAAAAGATTTGAAAAGACTGGAGATGTGTTTGACAAGCCCAGGTCTGGCAGACCCCGCAAGTCAACTGCTCAGGAGGAACATTTGTTGGTTAGAAAATCCAAAGCAATCCCCTCTTCCACTGCAACAGAGCTCCAACAGGCCTGGTCACCTCAAGCCCCTGTGTCAACTAGAACAGTTTGTAGGATTGTGTCTCGAAATGGCTTAAGGCAGGTTTCACACTGGCGTTTGTGTCTGCATGCGTATGGCATGCAGACTCAAACGCAGTGCAAATGCAGCCTTACTGATGTGAACGCAGCGTAGATTTTCTGCATGCGTTCACATTAGTACGCAGCCCGGCCAGCCAATCAAATCTCCCGCGCTGACCATCACTTATTCGGTGGAGGCTCTAGCTGATCAGCGGCGGCCACCGGAAGAGATTTCAATGTGATCTGCAGTATTCTCCTGCGCTTTCATGCGGAGGACACTGCGGACCCATTGACTTCAATGCGGGTTTGTGCGTTTGCGGACGCTTGCAGATAAAACAAGCACCCGCAAACGCACAAAAAATGCAACAGGCTGCGTTTGGAGGGCACACAAATTATGTGCATCCGAACGCATCCGAACGCAACCGAACGTGGCCAAACACAGGCACATGCGTTCCCATGTTAAACATAGGAACGCATGTGTGCAACCTTTTGGCTGCGTTCGGTGCGCTGCGTTTGCTTACGCCAGTGTGAAACCACCCTAAATGGTTAAATTTGGTGGTGGAAAAATCATGGTCTGGGGTTACATTCAGTATGAGGCTGTGCGAAACATTTGCAAAGTGGAAGGCAATATCAATAGCCTAAAATATCAAGAAGTATTAACTACCTTTTATATTCCAAATCATAAAAGGGGTCAAATTCTGGAGCAGGATGGTGCTCCATCTCATACATCCATCTCTACAACAAAGTTACTCCAGGCAAAAAAGATCAAGGTGCTCAAGGACTAGCCAGCCCAGTCACCAGACATGAACATCATTGAGTATGTTTGGGGTAGGATGAAAGGGGAAGCTTGGAAGACAAAACCAAAGAATCTAGATGAACTCTGGGAGGCATGCAAGATTGCATTCTTTGCTATTCCTGATGACTTCATTAATAAATTGTATGAATCATTGTTGAACCGCATAGATGCTGTCCGCCAAGCTCATGGAAATCGCACAAAATATTAAATATGACTAATAGCACCACAACTTCATTCATCAATGTTATGCAACATATATTTGTATTTTAAGTTAGTTTTTTGTTTGAAAATCACTATTTTCTGTGCGTGACAAAACTTTTGTCTTGCCAAAATCTGACCATTCAGTGTTCATTAAATGATCAATAATTCAGCATTGGTACCAATTTATTTATTTTTGTAACCTAAACCACATTTCGGAGGGTTTCAGCTTACAAAAGAGTAATTTATAAAACCAATGGATGAATTTAACGTCCGGTTATAAGCTTTTATTTACATAAAATGGATACAACAAAGTTTAGTTAAAAAACAACCCAAATGGTAACAGAGTAGATGTGTAAATACCTGTAGGGAGTCTCGCAGATGTAACAAAAAAACAATGAGATGATAATGGTAGATGAATATACCAGAAAATTCACTGGCACGATAATACACATAGAAAAATGTTTCCAGCGAGCGCTGAAGGAGCAGGTAGACTTTTTTTGTTTGCAAAAAACTTTTTAGTATTTAATGAATCCAAAAAAGTTACAGATATGGACAAAAATTAACCTCCTCCCTTTAAAATGGGATTACTGTATATACTCGTGTATAAGCCGACCCGTGTATAAGCCGACCCCCCTACTTTTGCCCCCAAAACCTGGGAAAACCTATTGACTCGTGTATAAGCCGAGGGTGGACTCCAGCACAGGTATACAGCCCCCAGCAGTGTGGTATACAGGCCCCCCAATGGTAGTATACAGCAGCCTCCCCAGTGGTAGTATACAGCAGCAGCCCCAGTGGTATATACAGCAGCAGCTCCAGTAGTTAGTATACAGCAGCCCCAGAGGTATATATAGCCCCAGTGGTAGTATACAGCATCCCCAGAGGTAGTATATAGCCCCAGTGGTAGTATACAGCAGCCCCAGAGGTAGTATACAGCAGCCCCAGAGGTAGTATACAGCAGCCCCAAAGGTATATACAGCAGCCCCAAAGGTATATACAGCAGCCCCAAAGGTATATACAGCAGCCCCAAAGGTATATACAGCAGCCTTAAAGGTATATACAGCAGCCCCAGTGGTAGTATACAGCAGCCCCAGAGGTAGTATACAGCCCCAGAGGTAGTATACAGCCCCAGTGGTAGTATACAGCAGCCCCAGAGGTATATACAGCCCCAGTGGTAGTATACAGCAGCCCCACAGGTATATACAGCCCCAGTGGTAGTATACAGCAGCCCCACAGGTATATACAGCCCCAGTGGTAGTATACAGCAGCCCCACAGGTATATACAGCCCCAGTGGTAGTATACAGCAGCCCCAGAGGTATATACAGCCCCAGTGGTAGTATACAGCAGCCCCAGAGGTATATACAGCCCCAGTGTAGTATACAGCAGCCCCAGAGGTATATACAGCCCCAGTGTAGTATACAGCAGCCCCACAGGTATATACAGCCCCAGTGGTAGTATACAGCAGCCCCACAGGTATATACAGCCCCAGTGGTAGTATACAGCAGCCCCACAGGTATATACAGCCCCAGTGGTAGTATACAGCAGCCCCACAGGTATATACAGCCCCAGTGGTAGTATACAGCAGCCCCACAGGTATATACAGCCCCAGTAGTTAGTATACAGCAGCCCCAGAGGTATATACAGCCCCAGTGGTAGTATACAGCAGCCCCAGAGGTATATACAGCCCCAGTGTAGTATACAGCAGCCCCAGAGGTATATACAGCCCCAGTGGTAGTATACAGCAGCCCCAGAGGTATATACAGCCCCAGTGGTAGTATACAGCAGCCCCAGAGGTATATACAGCCACAGTGTAGTATACAGCAGCCCCAGAGGTATATACAGCCCCAGTGGTAGTATACAGCAGCCCCAGAGGTATATACAGCCCCAGTGTAGTATCCAGCAGCCCCAGTGGTAGTACACAGCCCCCCCTCCTTAATATGCGTCCCCCAGTAGTAATAAACAGCCCCCCCCTCCTTATCATGTCCCCCCCCGGCTGCGGCAGCTGTGAAAATAACAAACAGTTTATACATCACCTTCCGACGCAGCTCTCCGCTCCTCCGGTCCTCAGCATCTCCGCTCGCCGGCTTCTTCTTCCTTGATGTGCCGGCTTGTGACCGCGCGCAGGAAATGACGTCAGCCGGGGGGGACATGATAAGGAGGGGGGGGCTGTTTATTACTACTGCGGGACGCATATTAAGGAGTGGGGGCTGTGTAGTGCAATATGCACGGCATCCCCCCGCCGCTGATGGACGGGGGGATGCCGTGCATATTCATTGCACTAATGAGGCGGCCCCACGTGACCGCCTGCGGTCACTGCTGCCCCCTCCTGCCTCCTCCAGCCCCCGGTCACAGCTCCCCCCCACAGCATACCGTATTGACCCGTGTATAAGCCGAGGGGGGGACTTTTCAGCCCAATTTTTGGGCTGAAAAACTCTGCTTATACACGAGTATATACGGTAAGTGGGTGAGGGGTTTAATTTTTGTCCAGATGTGTATCTTTTTTGGATTACGGTAATTAAATACTGAAGAGTGTTTTGCAAAAATAAAAAAGGCTACTACTGCTCCTTCAATGATCACTGGAGATGATCTTCTTGCTTGGATATAGCTGTGCTTAGCCTGGACTGGGCATTCGCTGCTAAATTTCAGCCGCCGGTGTCCAGTTCCCTGTTTTGGCCCCCCCGGGATCCTCCCAGATCTGGGCAGTCCGGCGCCATAGACTCCCATGCGCCAGATTGCCCCAGATCTGGGAGGATCCAATTTAGGCAGATTTTTTGCCCCGGACACAAAAATGTTGCTTGCAAGGTTTTTGTGTCCAGGAAAAAAATCCTAATTGTCCTGGATCCTCCCGGACAGATGGAAACTGGATGGCAGATAGCTGTCATCCGGCTCCATCCGGCCCCATAGGGCAAAATTACCGGATAATCAGATTCGGGGCTATCATGTTCACCCCGGACAGTCCCGGACCTGATTGTGCCATGGTGTGAAGCCAGCCTAAACGGCCGTCAAGGTGATGAGCTGAGATCATGTTTTCTTTATTTAAAATACACATAGAGAACAGAAGAAAAGCGAGTAACCTGACCATGGCAGAGAGGTGCCTAGGGAAATCGCCCTTTGCCCTAATGTACGTTTCCCCTTTTTGCTTCCTCAGGGGGTGTATACATACTAAGCTTTGTAACTGTTTTGGAATTGGGGCACATCTTTTTTTGATTCCAGGTTTGGTGTGTTTTAATTACATGTATGGTGCCCTCCTGGGTTTAATGCCCCCTGTTATTTTTTTTATTGGTTTACAGTTCATTTATAGAGTAAACTGAAGGGTGGGATTCAAAGCTAGTCATGTATGGGGGGGGACACAAACCTACATATTCAAAACTCAGTTTGCAAAAAATACAAGGTACAAGGGAAATGTGAACAGCAAAACCAACAACAAAAAAATGTGACTCTTGGTAGAAGGAAAAGTAAAAAATTGAATTTAAAGATTACCATGCCTTGAAAGAGTTAAAGAAGACCAAGCAACAGTGATATAATAGGGAGGTCTTATTAAAGCGGCCATCACCTTGGTGCTCCCTGTAATGGATGCACTGCCTTTACGTGGGCAGTGATTTATACTGATGACGGCTCACCTGAATATATAAGCAGCTCTTGTGTACTATGAAGTAATGGTGACAAGATCTCCCTCTTGGAGACTGTCTGACGTGGTTTTATTCCGCTTTGTGCTAATGTTTTTTGGCAATGTCAGAGATTTGTGCCCCATGCACACCCTGCTTTAATGCAGTTTCTGCAGATCAATGGGAAGCAATCATTTTGAAAGCTTTGGGGTCAATAATGATTGCATTTTGTCCCTGCATATACTGTTCTGCGCACTCCTCCGCATGCTGCAGAGTCTTCTTTGTATAATTACTAATAATAGCCATCAAGGTCCTGACTATAACCTTCAGCACAGCTAGTTTAATTTTTTAATGTCCTGTGGATGCTGCTGCCTTGTTAATGAATGAAGTTATTTACTAAAGCTGGTGATACAGATGGGATATGTATATTGGTACCTTTACACGCTGCTACAGAAAGTTAGAAACAACCGGGTGTCGGAGACAATTGTATCTTGTACCGTCAAAACACCGCGAGGTAGCGGCGTGTAATTCAGGTTGTTGCCACCCGTCGCTGTCGACACCTGTTTCATAGCAGTGCTCAAAAACAGGTTGGTTTCAACCCAATGGTAGTGGCGTGTAAATGAGGAACAGGAAGGTTTTTGCGACACCTAGTTATCTCCCTGGGGCGTGACACAGCCTCCGGGATACCGCGCCCCATCAGCGATCATTGGTGGAAGCTCCTGCGTTACGATTGGTTGTCCCTGCATAGGGCGGCATATTTAACGAGCTGACCAGTCACACTACACAATTGCAATAGCATCATGTATAAGCCAGCCTTCCTGCGCTGGCTGGCCAATCATGAGGCTATTGCATTGTCCAATCACCGTACGAGCGTCTCGTAATCCACAACTCTGGCACGCCTATGTGTTGTTCCTGCTGCCCCAGGTCCTCCCATATTACCTTCTGTAGCGACGTGTAAATGAGGGAAGGTGCTTTACAGAAGGTAACCTGCGGTACCCGTCGGTGCCTCCAGGGATAGAAAAAACCTACTGTGGAGCACCTTGTATCGGCGTGTAAATGCGGTATCAGGTACCGTTAGGAACCGTTGAAACGTGCTCGTGAGACACCCGGTTGTTTCTAATCTTCTGTAGCGGCGTGTAAAGGTACCATATGGGATATATTGCAACATACACTGTCTATCTAGCTATTTTGGTAACATGGATACTATATCACATAAACAAAACAAGCTCTCCTTGTTAAAGGGAATCTGTCACCAGGTTTTGCCATCCAATCTGAGAGTGGCATGATGTAGAGGAGACTCTGATTCCAGAAATGTGTCACTTACTGAGCTGCTTTCTGTCATTTTGATAAAATTACTGTTTTCTCTGCTGCAGATTTAGCAATTCACAATATGCTGGACTACCTGGTAGCAGGCCAAGTAGTCCTCTTATGATAATCACCTACTGATTAAGCAGTGATTTTTATCGAAACTACAGTGGGCATCCCAGTAAGTGACACATCGCTGGAGTCAGAATCTCTGGCCCTACTTTATGTTACTTTTAGATTAGGTGGCAAAAACCTTGTGACAGATTCCCTATTAAAGGGGTTGTCTGTTTGTAACTAGCGTTAGCTATCCCTATCTTCAGGTTGGGTTGTTGATTGATTGGGTCTGACAGCACCAAATGGAAGAACAGAGAACCTTAACCCCATGACAATAGTGTGACAGTGCACATTCTCCATTCATTTCCCATAGGGCTGCCGAGCACTGCACTTGGCTTTTTCTGGCAACCCCATGGAGAATGAATGTACCTTCAGTCAGACATCCCATCTGCTGGGCCATTTAGTAACAGAGATACAAGCTCCTCGTTTGCTGATCTGTGTGATCCCCACTGATCAGGAAGTTTCCTCTCATTGGATAGGTGAGAACTTGTTTTCACTGAACAACCCACAGGTTAGGCCACTCGTAGGCCATGAGATTTAACCCCTTTGTGACAGCCCACATTTTTAAAATATGTGGCGATAACTTATCCCAGTGATTTTGAGAGTTACTATTTTTGTGACATTATATTTTATCGTAATGGTAAACTTAGCTTGATATATTTTTGTGTTTAGAAAAATATAAAAAAAATGACAAATTTAAAAAAATCAGCAATTTTCAAATGTAGAATGATTTATCCCTTTAATCCAGATACTCATACCACACAAGGATTATTAACATTTACCCCATGTCTGCTTTACATCAGCACCATCTGTGAAATGTCCCTTTTTTATTTTGTTAGGATTAGAGATAATGGATGTTCAGGACCTGGACTTGACCCCGACCCCATACAAGTAAATGGGGACCTGAACATAAGTGCTGTCAAATGGCTGTAAAACGGTCATCATAAGCACTAATGGGTTGCAAAAGGAAGCAAAAATGGCGTACAAGCAGGACAACTATACATACTGTGTTTCCTGGAAAAGATTCTTCTTCAGGCCCACTCATTAAACTACATGAATATTCTGATTCCGCTGCCCACCCCATGTGCCGTCGTCATTTATTGGTTGCAGTCAGACTGCTATTCCCATTCCCCCCAATTTGTGCCGCAGCATCTGTAATTGGTAGATTCAGTCAGATGTATTACTGTAATCCTCCCTCTGGCTGTCTGTGCTCCTAACCCGGGTGTGACAGCTGCAAGTGTAGTGTAAAAATAGATTTTAAAAAATGACGTGGGTTCTCCCTTATTTGCTAACGAGCCAAGGTAAAGCTGTTAACTGGGGACCGATATTGGGCTGGGACAGGGCCTGTATTCATGGACATTCTCTGCCTGATAATATCGGTCCGCAACTGTTTGGTTTACCTTGGCTATGTAAGCAAGAACACATTGGACACCACAACTTTAATAAATAATTGAAAAAAAAAAAACAGCATGGGGTTCCCCCATTCTTGATAAACAGCACAGCCAGCTGTGGGCTGATCTTATCATTGTCAAAAATCACAGCTGACATCAAGCTCTGGGTTAGTAATGAGGATGTCTGAGACAACCCCATTACTAGCCAAGTAAGTCAAAAGAAATAAACACAGAATAATCATTTATTTTAAGTTAAAAACACACACCCTCTTTCATCCATTTAACTCCCAACCACCCTCCCCCTACAGGTTCAATGTAATTCACAATGATGTCCCAGGATGATGCTCAGCTCTGCTACATCCGGGGGCCGTAGTGAGCAGTGACATTGGAAAATGGGACCACTCACTTCGACCTCCTGAACACACTGAGGGTAGTAGTGTGGGAGCTGCCAGCTGTGAGAAGCGGTGACCTCAGTGATGTCACCGGAGTTCATAGCTGGTAGTTTTTATGGTATCAACTGGGACTCCAAGTGAACTCGCTGCCGGACTGCTTTGTCAACATGCTCATGTGATTCTGCGAGGTCACGCGGATTGCCAGACAGCTGAAGAGCAGAGTCCAGCAATCCTTGTGACCTGGTGGAATCGCAGGAGTATGTGTGACTGCTATGCTGCTTTGTCATGCAGTCCAATGTACTCAGGCGATTCCGTTAGGTTACTGATTGCTGGACTGCCGGAGAGTAAGTCAAACTGTCGGACTGCATGACACAGCGGCAGAGCAATCCAACAGTGAGTTCACCTGCTGTCACAGTTACTACCATGAGACCCGTAAGCTGTGAACTCCGATGAGACGTCATTGCTTCTCACCGCTAGTGGCTCCCGTACTGCCACATTTTCTAACGTCACTGTTAACTGCAGCCTCCAGACGGTTCAGAGTTGTGGGGCGTCGTTGTGGATTATGTCACACCTGCGGGGGTGTTTTAGGGGTTAATGGGTGAAAGAGGGTTTCTATTTTTTTAATTTTATATTCTTTCAAATAAAAATTCTGTGTATTTCTTTTGACTTACAGGTTAGTAATATGGGTCTCTTCATTACTAGCCTAGGGTTTGATGGCAGCTGTGATTTTTTTATTTGTATTTTTTTTAATTTGAGAAATCGCAGCTATCATCAATTCCATGTATATAATCCCGATTCCCACCAATCGAAATGAGCTTGGTAAAGCACCAGAATTGGTTCATCTAGTGTGTTACACCATATTCTGGGGTGGCTGCGTGCCAATATTTTTTTTTATATGGGACGGGCCTATAACCATGGACTGTCCCAGCTGGATGATATCGACCTGCAGCTGTCTGCTTTATCTGCACTGGTTACTTAAAATAAGGGGGGCTCCACACCATTGTCTTGTTATGTGTTTTTCTTTCTTCATTAAATTGTTTTTTAGTATTTTGTATTTTAGTCTTTATTTTTAGTTCAGAAGCAGAACCGGTGTAGGGTCCCACTATTTTTGACAACCATGGCAGATGAAGCAGACCAGCCAATCGGAGGTCAGCAGCTGCAGGAAAGCATGGGTGTATGTGGTCACCTGGACCAGCCCGAGATTGCTAAGGGACCGCCTGTGCTTGCCGGCCGCGTGTTTACAACCCCTGTCCTAAATGTTTCTGATTTCTGAACAGAGCCCTATAGCCAGAAGACTTTAAGGTCATAATTTGACCTTGAATTGTCATTGCAACTGTCACGACCAATCAATCATGATCTGAGGATGCCAATGCAGTTGGGATAGGAAATAATTTATGAGCTTGGTACAAACCCTTTAATGCAGGGCAAGCTGCCCTTGGTACCGCCCCCTCAGGGGTGCCGTAGGGACATTCTTGGAGCAACACTACAACCGCTAAATATAATTCTTACTCTTCAGTAAAAAAGCATTTATATAGCATAACGTTTGGGGGATTTATTTCAATTTTTAAATATTGAACAGTTTAGAATTATTGAGGTCCATATAATATTAAACATAGACTGAACCCTAAAGGGATCCTGACGTTGGGTCTTTACGTGGTAGACGTAGACCTGATTGATTTGAGAATCAAGCACATGTCTTACTCAATTACCTATAGATGATGAATGGAGCTGCGCTGTATTGCTGGCTGCTGCTTCTGTGACAGATCGTCTGCATTAGCCGGGGACTGAAGCAGGTTTTGTAGTCTCCAATAATACAAAGCTACCGCTGACAGCACGTCTCCTAGTTCTTCATTCCGGGCCCAAAGACAAATGTCTTTTCTGATCCAGCTTGTCCCACAAATATATAAGAAGCCAGAAAAGCCTTGTGATCTCTCACTAAGCTAACGCCCTTGGCATTACTGAAGTGTGTACCGAGAGCTCAGGAGTATAGGGCTCTGGGAGATGACTGAGGCTTATGTTCTAATACTACGTACAAAGACTGCTTTGCTTTTCTTCAGATTCCACATACAAGATTTAAAGGCTTATGTCCGGCTGGTGTCCTGTAACTCTTCCCTACATTAATGCTGGATTTTATTCATTGTATGTTACATGCATCTTTAGAGCCCTCCACGACTTTGTGAATTACGGCAATCATGACAGCTCAGTTCTGCTAATCTGGTATGCCTGATATTTGTGTTGGTCGTATTAAAGGGGTTTGGCTCAAATTCTTAAAACAATTAAACTTTACAATTAACTTTGCAATTTACCTCATATTAAAAATCCTTCCTGCTCTCAAGAACAGAGAAATTTAAATTTTTATATTATACAGCTAATTGCCCAGGGTATCGGCCATTCTGCATCTGCAGTCTGAGTGGCAGGTTATCTAGGTAAGGGCCTTTTCACATCAGCGGTAATCGCTGATCGCGGCAGTTGCTGTGAAAAAACCGCAACTGCCGCGATTACCACATAACGGCCGCACTTGCGGTTCACCTGCGGCAAGCCCTATGCAATGTCTATGGGGCTTGCGGCGGGTCCGGCTCATGCGGTATAGTTGCAGTTTCGGCACTTACAGCAGATGGGGCCGTGAAAAACCCTCAGTCAGCCGCGGTTTTTTCACGCCGGCATGTGCCGCAATTCCCGAAACCGCACTTGCCGCACACTTAACGCAAGCCTCATAGACATTGCATGGGGCTTGCCGCAGGTGAACCGCAAGTGTGGCCTTTATGCGGTAATCGCGGCAGTTGCGGTTTTTTCACCGCAGCTGCCGCGATCAGCGATTACCTCTGATGTGAAAGGGGCCTAAGGCAGCATTCACATCAGTGTTATTTGAAATTCCCAGAAACGGAGGGGACAATCCAGGACCGGTCGGAGCCGGCTGGGGAGTCCGGGGTCGACATCGGCATACCAGAGCTGAGGCAGTCAAAGGTCTATCCCTGACTGTGAACCGACAAGCTGTGGGACCGATAGAAGGGAGCCATAGCGCCACAGACTGTACCTCTTCCTCAGTTCCAAAAAGGTCCAGGGCACATTAGGGAAAGGACCGAATTCCGGTGGTGAAAGGCTTATCTCCTTTCACTCTCGTCCGTACCGGTAAGGAACCGACCGTACCTAATACTAACAGACCAGGGGACTGGCGAAGGACCTCTTCAGAGTGGTGAATGAGGGTAAAGAGTACTACAGACCCACGAAAGTTGTGAGAGGGAACCACCGACAGTCTCAGCTAAGTTACCTCAGATCTGTGGCTACGTCCCCGGTAAACCAGACTGCACTGTGTACCTGTTTTTCATCTGGAGACCGTAAAGACCTTCTTGAGATGATCTGGTGTCTGTCCTCATTTGCTCTGCTGCCCGGAGGGCTCCTACAGCATCACAAAGGTGACGACTACTACTCCCTCATCTACCCCCGCTGCTCTGAGGTAAAGCTCCACCTGTGGGGAGCTGTACTACTCTGAGTTGCATCTCCATCGCCTCAGCGGCCGGCCGCAGCGCTGGTATCCACATTACCAGGTACCACAGGTGGCGTCACGTACTAGTTTCCCCCATCCATCATCATCCTTCCCCACCATCCCTGGCATGCCACTGAGGGTCCAGGGCACGGAACTGGGAACCGACCAGCTGTGATCTCCCCCCCAATCAAAGTGACCATCTATCCTGGTATCCGAGTACCCCCCTACCCTGTCGACTGACTCATCCACAGCAGCTATCTGAAATGCTGATCCGGGTTGTGCAGGCCTGTCCTTTGTCTAGAACATCGGACCAGCCGGGTTCACCGGATCTTTGTTTCGGTCAGGAGGAGATGTGCACTCGTACTCCTCCTTCCTTCCATACTTCTGGTAGGAAGAGACTCCGCAGGGGGTCTCCCTCGGTCCGTCTCAGGGTTCTCAGGTTTCTCCTGCGCGGAGTAGGTCCCGTGAGTCACGTTCCTCAGGCGAGCTCAGTGATTCGGATGTGGAGGCGGATCTAGGTGATTAGCTCGCATCCGCATTCTCTGATACCCTTGCCATGGTGGATGACCTGGTTTCAGCCATGAATCAGGCCTTGTCAGTGTCTGACCCGGCTCCAGTCGCCTCATCGGACCACGTGATATCTTTCAAGAGGCCCAAGAGACCTCAAAAGGTGTTCTCTGATCATCCTGAGATTCAGGAAGTTCTACAGAAACATTGGTCCCAGCCGGAGAAATGGTTTGGTAGTCATAAGGCGATTGAGGCTCATTATCCTTTTTTACCAGCGGTGGCACAAGTTTGGTCAGATTCCCCGCAGGTGGATCCTCCAGTGTCCCGTCTGGCATCTAGGACTCTTCTTTCTCTTCCTGATAGTGCGTCTATCAAGGACTCCACTGACCGTCAGTTGGAGCAATTGTCCAGATCAGTGTTCGAGGCTTCAGCGTCATCGCTGTCTCCTTACTTTGCCTCCATGTGGGTGGGTGGGTGATTTACATTCCACGTTACATCACAGAGGTGCGGATCCTGAGCTGTTGGATCTGGTTGCTCAGTTGTTTGTCGCTGGGGAATTCCTTGGTGCACGCTTCTATTGATGCAGCTAATTGCACTGCAGTGGCGGCTTCAAATGCCATCGCCATTCGCCGAGCTCTCTGGCTTCGGGAGTGGAAGGCAGATTCGGCTTCAAAGAGGTCCCTCACTGGCATGCCTTATTTAGGTGGGCGTCTTTGGAGAAAAACTAGATAAGCTGATGTCTGATGCCACAGGAGGTAAGAGTACCTCGCTTCCTTAGCAGAAACCCAAGCGTCAATTCACCAGGGGTCAACAGGCGAGGTTCCGTTCCTTTCGGAACTCATCTGGGTGGTCCGTCTTCGCCCAGTTCAGTCGGCCCTTGCGCCACGTGCAGACAGAGGTTCTCAGCCTCCCAGTAACTGGTTCCTGCTGGCACCCCCAAAACAGTTAGTCTAAGTCAAAGGAGTCCGGATTGCAGAGGTTTTCCTCTTCCTGACTCGGATCCTCCGGAAGACTCTTCCCGAGTGGGTGGTTGACTTTCCTGCTTTCGGCATGCCTGGCTCGCTGTTAGACGATCAGTGGGTCCGGGACCTGGTGTCTTTCGGTTACAGCATCGAGTTTCACACTCTTCCTCACAGGAGGGTTCTTTCTTTCTCGTCTGCCGGACTCGCCGGACCAGAAAGACTCCTTCTTTCGGGCCATCGACTCCCTTCAGCGGGTGGGAGTCGTTGTTCCGGTCCCTCAGGGCGAGCAGTTTCACGGATTCTACTATAATCTGTTTATCGTGCCAAAGAAAGACGGATCTTCCCGTCCTATTTTGGATTTGAAACATCTGAACAGATTTGTCCGAGTCCGGCATTTTCGGATGGAATCCCTGCGTTCTGTCATCGCTTCCATGCGGCAGGGGGAGTTCCTCGCTTCCATCGATATCAAGCACGCTTACTTGCATATTCCAATAGCCAAGTCTCACCAAAGGTTCTTGCGCTTCACTGTGGACGAGGATCATTACCAATTGTTGCTCTTCCATTCGTATTGGCAACTGTCCCGCAAGTTTTCACCAAGGTCATGGTGGCGGTCATGGCCGTGCTACACTGTCCGGGGGTGTCGGTTTTTCCATACCTGGACGACTTGTTGATAAAGGGTTGGTCTTTCAGGGACTGCGAGGACAGTGTCCGCGTCACGATGGACACTCTCTCGCGTCTGGGGTGGATTCTCAATCTCCCAAAGTACTTCTCCGGTCCCGAGCCGCAGGGTCTCATTCCTGGGAATGATCCTGGACACGTCTCAGGGACTTGTACTTCTTCCTCAGGACAAGGTTCAGTCTCTGACGCTGTGCAATTCGGCTGCCCCTGGCCCTGTCCCACATTCCCTTCGGTTCGCGATGAGGGTCTTGGGAAGATGTGTTGTCAATGGAGGCAGTGCCCTTTGCTCAGTGGCATCTCCGTCCATTGCAGTTGGATCTCCTGGTGGCCTGGAATCGCAGTCTGTTCACTCTTCACTGGGTTTTCTGACCATCGGCGGCGACGAGGCTTTCTCTCCGCTGGTGGCTGATTCCGTCATCTCTCTCCTGAGGGAGATCTTTTCTGCTAGTCCGGTGGGACGTGTTGTCCACTGACGCCAGTCTCCTCGGCTGGGGAGCTGTGTTTTGTCATCACACGGCCCAGGGTCGGTGGACTTGGAGGAGTCTTCTCTACCCATCAATCTTCTGGAGATTCAAGCCATTTACTTGGCGCTGAAGAGTTTCATCATCTCTTGAAGGGCCGCCACATTCGTATTCAGTCAGACAATGCCACGGCGGTGGCCTATGTCAACCATCAGGGCAGAATGTGCAGCAAGCAGGCAATGCGGGAAGTGGAGCCGATTCTTCTTTGGCCCGAATCATCGGAGGCGGTTCTGTCGGGAGTTCACATTCCTTGGATCGAGAATTGGGCGGAGGACTTTCTCAGTCATCAGGGTCTTGCATCAGGAGAATGGGCTCTCCATCCGGATGTCTTCAATCAGATCTGGATTGTTTTGGGATCCCGGATGTGGATCTCATGGCATCATGGAAGAACGCAGGTGCCTGCCTTCTTCGCCCGCTCCTGAGATCCCCGTGCTCTGGGATCAGACGCTCTGCTCCAGAACTGGACACAGTTTCGTCTCCCATACGTGTTTCCGCCTCTGGCCGTCATTCCCAGGGTGGTGCAGAAAGTCGGAACGGAACACGTTCCGGTACTTCTGATGGCCCCGGACTGGCCCAGGAGATCGTGGTACCCCGATCTCGTGCAACTCGCCGCAGACATTCCGTGGCGACTGCCGGAAACGTCCGGATCTTCTCTTCCAGGGCCCATTTAATCACCAGAACTCGGGGGCGCTTCGATTGATGGTCAGGCCCTTGAGACCCGACTTTTGACTCACGCGGGTTTTTCGGAGGAGGTTGCCGCACTATGGCTTGCACGAGAAAACCTGTTTCTGCTCGTATTTACCACCGGACTTGGAAAGCCTTCTTCGCCTGGTGCGACTCAGGAGGTTTCCCGCCCTTGCATTTTTCCCTTCCTGTGGTTCTGGGTTTCCTTCAGGCTGGATTGGATAAGGGGCATTCCCTTGGTTCTCTTAGGGGTCAGGTCTTGGCCCTATCTGTGGCTTTTTCAACGCAGATTGGCCACGAAGCCCCAGGTTCATACTTTTCTGCAGGGTGTGTCACGTATTGTTCCACAGTATAGGAGACCTTTGGGGGCCCTTTGGACTTGAATCTGGTCCTGGACGTGCTTCAGAAGCCGCCTTTCGAGCCTCTCCGGGAAGTCTCGTTGCGTCTTCTCTCTCAGAAGGTGGTTGTTCTTGTGGCAATCCCCCTCCATTTGGATGGTTTCTGACTTGGCGGCACTTTCCTGAAGACACCTTTCCATACTTTCATCAGATAAGGTGGTGCTGCGGACTATGCCGTCTTTTCTTCCCATGGTGGTTTCCTCTTTCCATTTGATTGAAGACATTGTCCTGCCATCTTTCTGCCTGGCTCTGGTGCACCGCATTGAAAGGGCGCTGCACAGTCTGGATCTGGTCCGGGCTCTGCGACTTTGCGTCTAGAACAGCGCCTTTCAGGAAGACTGATTCTCTATTCGTTCTTCCAGAGGGTCACTGGAAAGGGTTGGCCGCTTCCAAGGCCACTCTTGCCCGGTGGATTAGGCTTACTATTCAGGAAGCTTACTCTTTCCGCAATTTGCCCATACCTCCTGGGCTTTTCGGCACCAGGCTTCGGCTGAGCAGGTGTGCAAAGCTGCTACCTGGTCTAGCCTACACACCTTTGTAAAACACTATCGTGTTCATACTGAGGCCTCGGCAGGTGCGAGTCTGGGTAGGCACATCCTGCAGGCAGCGGCTGCTAGTCTGTAGACTGCTTTTTTCAGTTGTGGATGTTTTTATCCCACCCAGGGACTGCTTTAGGATGTCCCATCGTTCTGTGTCCCCAATGAGCCGACAGAGAAAAGTAGAATTGTGTGTACTCACCGTAAATTCTCTTTCTCTTAGCCTCTAATTGGGGGACACGGCACCCTCCCTGTGGCCGGTTGGCCTTGTTGTGTTGGTGTTCTCTTATTTTTTGCCTGATCGGCTTATTTATTATTTTTTCCTCCTACTGCTTTAGCACAAAACTGGCTGAACTGTGCCAGTCAGGGGGTTATATACTGCTGGGAGGAGCCACTGTGCTTCTTTTTTGTTTGCCTAGTGTCGCCTCCTAGAGCAGACTAGCATAACCAATCGTCCTGTGTCCCCCAATTAGAGGCTAAGAGAAAGAGAATTTACGGTGAGTACACAAAATTCTACTTTTTTTAAAAACTGCTATCATGCCAAATCTTTGCATGCATCATACCATCCTATTAAGGCCCTGTCTCACATAACGATATCATTAGAGAGATCGTTGTAACTGTGACGTTACAACGATCTCTCCAGCGATGTCTTTCTGTGTGACACTGCAGCGATCAGCGACCTCACAGCTGGTGCTTAGCAGTGCCAGTGAGCAGGGATGACACTGGTAACTATACCCGCTGTTTATCATAGTTACCAGCGTTCTCCCCTGCTTACAGGCAGCGCTAGCAGGGAGAACGCTGGTAACTATGATAAACACTGGGTATCCAGGCAGCGCGCGCTGCCTCGATACCCGCTGTTTATCATAGTTACCAGCGTTCTCCCTGCTTAGCGCTGCCTGTAAAGGCAGCTCTAAGCAGGGAGGACGCTGACATCGCCTTCAGCGATGTGGGAGGTGGCTCCCATGGCCCTGATCGCTGGGGAGATCTGCCTGTTTGACAGCTCCCCAGCGATCAGGTAACGACACTCCAGCGATCCCTGCAGGTCGTTATCGCTGTTGGGATCGCTGAAGCGGTCATTATGTGAAACAGGGCCTTTAGTGTCTACCTAATTTGATCCCTAGGAAGAATATAAAATCCACATCAAATAAAAATCAATTCCCGGATTTAATGTTGGTTCTTGACAGTAGTATTTTCTCCTTCGCCTCATTGGGGGACACAGGACGATGGGTTATACATTCTGCCACTAGGAGGCGACACTAGGCAATTAAAAAGAAGAAGCACAGTGGCTCCTCCCAGCAATATATAACCCCCTGACTGGCACAGTCTAGCCAGTTTTTTGCTTAGTGTCTTAGGAGGCAAGACACTGTTTGTTTTGTTAGTTTGTTGTTTTTCCGATAGTCTTTCACTGCTCCCCAGACCCCTCAGTTGGGACTCTGGTTGTAGCCGATAATCTTTCCAGGACCGCTGCACCGTCCCTTCATGGACCCCACAGTTGGGGCTCTGTGTGAAAGTGATGGCAGGCTCCTGCAGCATCCCTCCCCAGACCCCACAGTTGGAATCTGGGTTGCAGGAGGTATCCCCTGGGCTTTTTGGCCACAACAGCTCTGAAGACGGAGGTCCAGCTGCAATGGGATGACTGGTCCGTTCTCTGCCCTTGTAGGGTTCAGGGATAAGAGCCTTATGCAGGTATGATACTACGCCGTGGTCCGGTGTCCCCTGGGGTGTCCTGTGTCCGTTCCGTCGTTTCCGTGCGTTCCGTGCCGGCCCCCTCATGGCCGGCGTTATTAATTTAGTCCCCGGCTTCGGGCCTGCACTGGGAATCAGGGGTTGTTTCTCCCCGCCCCCAGTGATGATGCTGTGTATCAGGATCGCCTCCGGCCAGCTTGTCAGCCAATTACATTTGCCTTCGACAGGCATCATGGGGGGCGTGGCCTAGTTTTTCCCGCTCTCTGCGCCACTTTTGGCACTTTCCTTTACTTCGGCCGCCATCTTCAGCAGTGCTGGACACCAGGGGCACACAGGACTCAGGGCGCTCTGCTTCTAGCCACCTCTCAGGTGACAGGGCTCAGCGGTGTTTTTTCCCTACTATAGTCTTAGGCTGTGGTGTGCTCAGCAGTGCATACATCTCCCTGCTGCAGCATTAGCTGTTTGTGCCTCTCGCACTCTGCAGTATATACTTCTGTGTACGGCAGGGGAGGAAAATTGCCATGATGCCTGGCAATAGGGGGCAAGAAAGTACCTAAGGCCTTTAATGTTTATTACGCTTTTTGCACGGCCTGTAAGGCTGCGCTGCCTTGCTGTTGCTCGACCCCCCCCCCCGCCAGGCCTGTGCCTCTGACTCCCCTCAGCCCGGTGCCTCTGCCTCTGGACAGGCACCCCCGGGGGAGGATGTGTCTGTTAGCCGGCCTGCTTTCCCCGGAATGGGCAGTTACGCTGTCACAATCCTGAGTCAAGCCATACAGCAGCTCTCCGAGACATTGCTCCGGGTTGTGCAACCACATCCATCACCTGACACCTCGGACCAGCTTGGTCCCTTGGAGGATGGTTCCGACCATGAGGAGCCACATTCCCGTACTCCTCCCCTCCTTGGTCGTTCTGGTAGGAAGAGACCCCACATGGGCTCTTCATCAGCCCCGTCACAGGGCTTCCTGATCTCTCCTGCGCGGAATAGGTCCCGTAAATCACACTCGTCTGGTGAGCTCCATGATTCCGATGCGGATCTGGATCAGGGTGAATCCTTTGAATCCGCCTCCTCTGATACCCTTGCCATGGTGGACGACCTGGTGTCGGCCGTTAATCAGGCCCTGTCGGTGGCTGACCCCGCTACAGTCACCACCTCGGATCATGTGGTCTCCTTCAAAAGACCTAAGAGACCTCAGAAGGTTTTTTCTAATCACTCGGAGATCCAGGAGGTCTTGCAGAAGCATTTGGCCCATCCGGATAAGAGGTTTGGTAATCATAAGGCGATTATCCTTTTTTGCCAGCAGTGGCAAAAGCCTGGTCGGAATCTCTGATCGTGGACCCTCCGGTATCCCGGTTGGCTTCTAAGACCCTTCTTTCTCTCCCTGATGGTGCGTCTATAAAGGATCCTAATAATAGTCAGCTGGAACACTTGGTTAAGTTGGTGTTCGAGGCATCTGGCTCGTTCTTGTCTCCCTCCTTTGCATCTATGTGTGTGGCTAAGGCTATTATGACCTGGGCTGGTGATTTGCACTCTGCCTTGCGTCATCAGGATGCAGACCCGGAGTTGTTAGATTGGGCAGCTCAGATTTCTGTAGCTGGGGAGTTTCTGGTTCATTCTTCTATTGATGCGGCTAATTGTGCTGTGGTGGCAGCATCTAACTCCATTGAGATAAGCCGGGCCTTCTGGCTTCAAGAGTGGAAGGCGGATTCGGCGTTAAAAAAGTTCCTCACTGGCATGCCCTGTGTGGGTGAACGTTTATTTGGTGAGAGCTTGATGAGATGATCTCAGACGCTGCGGGAGGTAAAAGTACCTCGCTTCCTCAACAGAAACCAAAACGTAGATTCACCAAGGTCAACAGACAAGATTCCGGTCCTTTCAGAACTCGTCTGGGAGGTCCGTTTCCCATCCGTCACATCAGACCCGGACACCGCGCGCTTATAGGAGTTTCCAGGCCCCCAATAAATCAGGCTCCAGCTGGCAGCCCCGAAGTAAACAGCCTAAGTCAAAGAAGTCCGGGTCTCAGAGGTTTTCCTCTTCATGACTCTGCTCCTCCGAAAGACACCTCCCAGGTTGGCGGCCGACTTTCCCACTTTATGCATGCCTGGCTCGCTGTTGCAATCAGTGGGTTCGGGAATTCGTGTCTTTCGGATACAGCATCTAGTTTCATACACCCCCCTCCCAGAAGATTTTTTCCTTCCTATCCCTCGGGATCGCCGGAGAAGGCACACGCCTTCTTTCAAGCCGTCGAATCTTTGCGGCAGGCTGGAGTCATTGTTCCAGTGCCTTCGGACCGAGCGGTTCCAGGGATTCTATTCAAATCGGTTTATCGTGCCCAAGAAGGACGGTCCTTCAGTCCCATTCTGGATTTGAAGCGGCTCAACAGGTTTGTGCAAATCCGACAATTTTGGATGGAGTCCCTTCGTTCCGTCATCACGTCTATGCAACAGTGAGAGTTCCTCGCCTCTATCGATACCAGTGACTCTTACTTGCACGTCCCGATATCCAGTCCCCATCACAGGTTTCTGCGTTTTGCGGTGCGCGAGGATCATTATCAATTCGTAGCTCTTCCTTTCGGGTTGGCAACTGCTCTGCGCATGTTTAACAAGGTCATGGCTGCAGTCATGACCGTTCTTCATGGTCGGGGGGGGGGGGGGGGGTGTCGATTCTCCCTTACCTGAACGACCTTTTGATCAAGGGTCAGTCCTTCAAGGATTGCGAGGACAGTGTTCGCTTCACGATGGACATGCTCTCTCGGCTGGGTTGGATTCTCAGTCTGCCGAAATCTTCTCCAGTTCCGAGTCGCAAGCTCACTTTTCTGGGGATGGTCCTGGACACGTCTCAGAGACTTGTATTTCTTCCCCAGGACAAGGCTCGTTCTCTGCATTGTGCGGTCCGGACACTCCTGGGTCCTCTCCCACATTCCCTTCGATTTGCAATGCGCGTCTTGGGGAAGATGGTGGCGGCGATGGAAGCAGTGCCGTTTGCACAGTTGCATCTCCCCCATTACAGTGGGACCTGCTTTCAACCTGGAATCGCAGTCCGTTTGCCTTCATTGGTCTTTCCGCCTGTCTGTGGCGACGAGACGCTCTCTTCATTGGTGGTTGATCTTGTCATCTCTCGAGGGGGAGATCCTTCCTGTCGGTCCGGTGGGATGTACTAACCACAGATAACCAGTCTCCTCGGTTGGGGGGTGGTGTTCCAGCATTACACGGCTCAAGGTCGGTGGACTCCATCTGAGTCCTCTCTGCCCATATATCTCTTGGACATTCGTGCCATTTACTTGGCATTGAGGAGTTTCCATCATCTCCTGATGGGCTGTCACATTCGCATCCAGTCGGACAATGCCACGGCAGTGGCATATGTCAACCATAAGGGCGGGGACACGTAGCAGGGCAGAGATGCAGGAAGTGGAACCAATTCTCCATTGGGCCGAATCTTCGGGAGCTGTGCTGTCGGCAGCCCACATTCCGGGGTCGAGAACTGGGCGGCTGATTACCTCAGCCGTCAGGGGCTTGCATCAGGGGAATGGGCTCTTCGTCCATATGTCTTCGCTCAGATATGCATTCGCTTCGGGACTCCCGATGTAGACCTCATGGCATCGCAAATGAACTCCCAGGTTCCCAACTTCTTTGCTCGCTCCCGTGAACCCAGGGCTCTGGAAGGAGATGCCCTGGTTCAGGACTGGACGCAGTTTCGTCTTTCGTACGTCTTTCCACCTCTGGCTCTCATTCCCAGAGTGGTTCAGAAAATCAGACGGAGTGCGTAACAGATACTAGTTGCCCCAGGCTGGCCCAGGAGATCATGGTACGCCGATCTCATGCAACTCGCCGCAGACGCTCCATGGCGGCTGCCGGACCGTGCGGATCTTCTCTCCCAGGGCCCATTTTGGCATCAGAACTTGGGGGCTCTTTGTTTGATGGCGTGGCCCTTGAGACCAGAATTCTGATTCAAGCGTTTTTTTTCAGAAAAGCGACGCACGCACTATGGCGTGTGCGAGAAAGCCTGTTTCTGCCCGTATATATCACAGGACCTGGAAGGCTTTTTTCGCCTGGAATGTCTCACCCTTGCGTTTTTCGCTTCCAGTGGTTCTGGGGTTCCTCCAGTCGGGACTGGACAGGGTCTTTTCCTAGGTTCTCTTAAGGACAAGTATCAGCGCTATCAGTGCTTTTTCAGCGCCGATTGGCCTCGAAACCTCAGGTCGTACTTTTTTGCAGGGTGTTTCTCGTATCGTTCCACCGTATAGGAGGCCTTTGGAGGCCTGGGATTTAAATCTGGTCCTGGAGGTACTTCAGAAACCGCCCTTCGAACCTCTCCGGGAGATTTTGTTGCGCCTTCTCTCTCAGAAGGTGGTTTTCCTTGTGGCGATCACTTCCATCCGGAGGGTATCTTAGCTGGCGGCACTTTCCGGTAGAGCGCCTTTCCTCTCGTTTCATCAGGACAAGGTGGTGCTGCGGCCGATACCGTCCTTTCTTCCTAAGGTGGTTTCCACTTTTCATTTGAACGAGGACATTGTCCTTCCATCCTTTGTCCGGCCCCGGTGCATGCTTTGAAAAGGACTTGCACACTTTGGATCTGGTCCGTGCCCTCCGGTTTTACGTGTCTAGGACAGCGCCTTTCAGGAAGTCGGATTCTCTTTTCGTTCTTCCTGATGGTCACCGAAAAGGGATGACTGCATCAAAAGCCACTCTTAGCCAGGTGGATTAAGCTTACTATTCAGGAAGCTTACTCTTTACGCAACCTGCCATTCCGTCGGGCTTGCGTGCTCACTCCACTGCGGCATGGGTGCCTTCTGGGCTATTCGGCACCAGGCTATGGCTGAGCAGGTGTGCAAGGCTGCAACTTGGTCCAGCTTACACACCTTTGCGAAACATTATCGTGTGCATACTCGGCTTCGGCAGATGCGAGTCTGGATAGACGCATCCTGCAGGCAGCGGCTGCTAGCCTGTAGACTGTGTTTTTCAGTTTGGGATGTGTTTTTTTCCCACCCAGGGACTGCTTTAGGACGTCCCATCATCCTGTGTCCCCCAATGAGACGAAGGAGAAAAGGAGAATTTTGTGTACTCCCATAGGTTGATAGCAAGTTCCAGACCGTGTACTCCCCATAAATTCCTTTTTTCTTAGCCTCTAATTGGGGGACACAGCACCCTCCCTGGGTGTGTTGGCCTTATTTAGTTGGTGTTTTCTTAGTTAAGTTCCTGGTTGCCTTATCGGCTTAGGTAGTTTTCCTACTACTGCTTTAGCACAAAACTGGCTAGACTGTGCCAGTCAGGGGGTTATATACTGCTGGGAGGAGCCACTCTTCTTTTTAATTGCTTAGTGTTGCCTCCTAGTGGCAGAATGGTATAACCCATCGTCCTGTGTCCCTCAATTAGAGGCTAAGAGAAAAGGAATTTACGGTGAGTACACAAAATTCTCTTTTTTTTTTTTTTTTTTTTTTTATTATTGGCAATTATGTTGACTGAATTTATCAGGGTTATGAAGTAAAAAAAATAAAACCCCAGACGCAGCACAACGAGAAGAAAAATGTAAAGTGTGAGCCTGTTTGCATGCAGTCCGCATTTTCAGGCCTGATTATCCTCTCCTGCTCCGTGATGGATAGACCTGTCCGGGCTCATGCCTCATGCCTTCATTTTGTATGATTTGATGAGCTGTCACATAGGAGTGTGTTTTTTTTTTTTTTTTTCTTTTTTTTTTTTTTTTTTTCAAAGTAGGAAAAGAAAGTCATTGCTGGTGCCGTCTCTGGCTTCTTGTTCTGGCTGTCAGTCTACTCAGATTCTAAGGAGATGACTTTGTATGGTCAGAGATATTAGGTGCATTGAGAGCAATTTAGGAGCTTTATCTAATGGGTCATTACATTTTTTATATGCTTTTCTAGGATTGTCCTATCCGGAGGGACTCAATATTAATTAGATTAACATTATAAACTTGCAATTAGCATTGGAGCCTACATATATGAACTGTTTTTGACCCATTCATTTAAATGTGAGCTTATTTATTGGATTATTACAACATACATCTCTTTTGCCTTTTTGTGTAGTCATGGCCGTTCTACTTGCACAGTGTCATAACATTTATAGCCAAGTATACTGTATCTTTTACTTTTCATAGATCTGAGCTATAATATTTTACATTGCAAATGACACCATAAAAGACTTCAATCTAAATTCTCTTTCCCTGGAAGTTTCATTAGCATTTTTGCTGGTGAAAACCAAGAACAGATGACAGTTCTAAGTCCGGGGTCACTGCATATGTTTTGACAACTGCTATACAGCGGCAATAAAGCATGACAGCGTCCTATTCATATGTCAGTTATTAAGGCTCGAGTCCAGTTATATAGGACATATTGACAGCAGGCTGCACTCTCAGATTGAATGTATTTATCTTCATGGAATTTGTGTGAACGTCTTGAATAACTTCTGCTGATACTTTGTATTTCAAGACCCTACAATTCATTATGTGAAGTCCATATAATATAAATGTTGCTCAACGGGATTTATAGCTCTTACTGTGTGTATTAAAGGCAACCTCTCGCCATGAAAATGCAGTCCAATTGGCAGACACTGTGATAGAGGAGGGCGAACTGAACAGATTGGTACATGATATTTAGAGAAAAGATTCATTGGAAACTTAGTTAACCCCTTCCCGACATAGGACGTTGTACAACGTCCTGTGTTTTGGCCCGTTCCCGACACAGGACGTTGTACAATGTCCTGGCGTGTCTGCACTCCTGCAGCTTGAGTGAGGGTCTCACTGACCTGTCACTTGAGCTGCAGGTACATGGAGACATGCACTATAGCCCAGGGGGAAGTCTATTTGCCCCCCCCCTCTCCCCCCCCGCACACAGGCGTGGTGATTGGCGCTCAAAAGTGAAAGTGAAAATCACCGCGCCTGTCATGTTTCCCTGCCTGCCGCTGCTATCCCTACCCTCCGATCTTCTCCCCTGTCATCCTCTCACTCCCCCCTGTCCCCCACCTCTCTTTCCTGCCCCCCTTCATCTTTCTTCCCCGCCCCGCTTCCTTTTTTTGCCGCCCGCTTTCTGTCCCTGTCGCCCGCTTCCTCCGTCCTGTCACCGCTGCGTCTCGCTCCTCCTCCGGGATCTGACAGCACTGTGCTGGAGCTGCCGGATCACTTTCTACAGCTGGATCCTGAGGATTCAGCTGCAGAAAGTGATCTGACAGCTCCAGCACAGTGATCCACAGTGATCACATGATGGTCACTGTGGATCACTTTCTACAGCTGGATCCTGAAGTCTTCAAAGGGACTTCAAATGTGATGTGGTCACAAAAAAAATGGTTTTGTAAATTTTGCTGGAAAAATGAAAAATTGCTGATAAACTTTGAACCCTTATAACTTCCGAACAAAATTTTTTTTTTTTTTTCCAAAATTGTGCTGATGTAAAGTAGACATGAGGGAAATGTTATTTATTAACTACTAGCTGTAGTACCCGGCTACGCCCGGGTTAATAAATAACAAAATAGAATTTGAATATGTCATATTAATGACCTGTAGGAAAATAGAAGCTGAGCTGTGATTGATTGCTATAGGCAGCCTAATAAATTTCCAGCCAACAGTAAACCCTCCCCCTGGCCGGGTAGTATATGTTACCTCACACATACACATAATAGACAGCTCATGTGACTGACATCTGCCTTAATTCCCTATATGGCACGTGTGTTGCACATTGGCTGTTTTTAATCAGATGTTTATGTTTGGAAAATAAATATAACACACGTATGAGGCGAGTTGTGTGAGGTGATTTGTGCACATCTGTGTCTGTCTGTGTGGGTGTGTGTCCTTGGGGTGTGTATGTGTGTGTCCCTGTGGGATGGGGTCTGTGTGTCCCTGTGGGGTAAGTGCATGTGCCCCTATAGGGTGTGTATGTGTGTGTGTGCCCCTGTGTGGGGGTCTGTGGTGTGTGTGTGTGTGTGTCTGTGTTGTGTGTGTCCCTTTGTGGTGTGTGTGTGTCCCTGAGGGGTGAGTGCATGTGTCCCTATAGGGTGTATGTGTGTGTGTCCCTGTGGGGGGGTCTGTGTGGTGTGTGTGTGTGTCTCTTTGTGGTGTGTGTGTCCCTGTGGGGTGAGTGCATGTGTCCCTATAGGGTGGCTATGCGTGTGTGTCCCTGTGGGGGGGTCTGTGTGGTGTGTGTGTGTCTCTTTGTGGTGTGTGTGTGTCCCTGTGTGGTGAGTGCATGTGTCGCTATAGAGTGTGTGTGTGTCCCCTTGGGGGGGGGGGGGGTGTTTTTGTGGTGTGTGTTTGTTCGGGTGCGCGGTGAGTATCCAATGTTGGGGCTGCACCTTAGCGACTATACACTTGCTGTTACTCTTTGTGTGCGTGTGGTGTGTATACATGTCCCTGTGTGTGGTGAATATCCACATGTGTCTGTCTGTGTGGTGTGTGTGTCCCTGGGCTGTGTATGTGTGTGTCCCTGTGGGATGGGGTCTGTGTGGTGTGTGTCTCTGTTGTGTGTGTCTCTTTGTGGTGTGTGTGTCCCTGTGGGGTAAGTGCATGTGCCCCTATAGGGTGTGTATGTGTGTGTGTGTGTATCTGTGTTGTGTGTGTCTCTTTGTGGTGTGTGTGTCCCTGTGGGGTGAGTGCATGTGTCCCTATAGGGTGTGTATGTGCGTGTGTGTGTCCCTGTGGGGGGGTGTCTGTGTGGGGTGTGTGTGTATCTGTGTTGTGTGTGTCTCTTTGTGGTGTGTGTGTCCCTGTGGGGTGAGTGCATGTGTCCCTATAGGGTGTGTATGTGTGTGTGTGTGTGTGTGTCCCTGTGGGGGGTGTCTGTGTGGGGTGTGTGTGTCTCTGTGTTGTGTGTGTCCCTTTGTGGTGTGTGTGTGTCCCTGAGGGGTGAGTGCATGTGTCCCTATAGGGTGTGTATGTGTGTGTGTCCCTGTGGGGGGGTGTCTGTGTGGGGTGTGTGTCTCTGTGTTGTGTGTGTCTCTTTGTGGTGTGTGTGTCCCTGTGGGGTGAGTGCATGTGTCCCTATAGGGTGGCTATGCGTGTGTGTCCCTGTCTCTTTGTGGTGTGTGTGTGTCCCTGTGTGGTGAGTGCATGTGTCGCTATAGAGTGTGTGTGTGTCCCCTTGGGGGTGTGTGTGTGTCTTTGTGGTGTGTGTTTGTTCGGGTGCCTGGTGAGTATCCAATGTTGGGGCTGCACCTTAGCGACTATACACTTGCTGTTACTCTTTGTGTGCGTGTGGTGTGTATACATGTCCCTGTGTGTGGTGAATATCTCATGTTGGGGCCCCACCTTAGTGAGTATATGCTGGTATGTGCTGTTAGTCTTTGGCACTATCATTAAGTCCCTCTCATTCACAACTGTCAACTGGTAACTGTCACTTTTTCCCCATTATGTAGATAGGGGCAAAATTGTTTGGTGAATTGGAATGCGCGGGTTAAAATTTCGCCTCACAACATAGCCTATGACGCTCCCGGGGTCCAGACGTGTGACTGTGCAAAATTTTGTCTCTATAGCTGACAGCTGTTGATTTTCCTCCCACACGTTTCCTTTCCCTTTTTCCCATTATGTAGATAGGGGCAAAATTGTTTGGTGAACTGGAACGCGCAGGGTTAAAATTTCGCCTCACAACATAGCCTATGACGCTCCCGGGGTCCAGACGTGTGACTCTGCAAAATTTTGCGGCTGTAGCTGCGACGGTGTAGATGCCAATCCCGGATATACACACATACACACACACATACATACACACATTTAGTTTTATATATTAGATTTTGTTTCACATACCTCTCTGGTTTAGCAGAATAAAAATTAATAATTTGAAAATTGCAAAATTTTCAAAGTTTTTGCCAAATTTTTGATTTTTTTCACAAATAATCGCAAAAATTATCAACCTAAATTTAAAGCGAACCTGTCACCCCCCCTGGGCATCAAAAGCTAAAATAGCCACCTTCTGCAGCACTAAGGCTGCATTCAGAGAAGGTGGCTATAGCCTTTTGATGCCCTTTATACTATGAAATATGAAGTTAGGTAAATGTTCACACTTGTGAAGACCAAAGACCGGGAGGCGGGGTTTCACGCTCCTCTGACCCGCCCCCTCTTGTCAGTCATGGTGCTCGCTTGCTGCTGCCTCCCATGACTGTGTAAAATGAACGCACGTCTCCGTTCTCCTGTATGGAGGCACGCATGCGCTGTGCGCGCTGCTGATGACTTCCTGGACACCGGGCGCACAGCGCATGCGCGGCGCCGTGCAGGAGAATGGAGACGCGCGTTCATTTTACACAGTCATGGGAGGCAGCAGCAGGCGCGCACCATGACTGACGAGGGGGCGGGTCAGAGGAGCGTGAAACCCCGCCTCCCGGTCTTTGGTCTTCACAAGTGTGAGCATTTACCTAACTTCATATTTCATAGTATAAAGGGCATCAAAAGCCTATAGCCACCTTCTCAGAATGCAGCCTTAGTGCTGCAGAAGGTGGCTATTTTAGCTTTTGATGCCCGGGGGGGGTTACAGGTTCGCTTTAATACTAACATGAAGCCCAATATGTGACAAAAAACAATCTCAGAATCGTTAGGATCCGTTGAAGCGTTTCAGAGATATTACCTCATAAAGGGACACTGGTCAGAATTGACAAAAATGGCCAGGTCATTAGGGTCAAAATAGGCCCGGGGGTGCAGGGGTTAATGCCCCTTAGCCTATCACTACCTGTCCCTGCAGCTTCCTAGTACATCCCTAACCATTCCTGTCTGAGCCAAAATTAATTAATTATCACGCCCACCGGGGTGTGATTAAAATAGAGCGAGAAGAGACACGGAGCCTTACAGAATGCAGACACATCTAGACAATGGGAGGAAAATGTAGGTTATAAACAGCATTTTACAACAATGCACTACACATTTAGGTCAGACAGGGATGTTTAGGAATGTACTAGGAAGCTGCAGGGACAGGTGGTGAAAGGTTTGGGGGCATAACCTGCTGGCAGGTTCCCTTTAAGTTCCCTATTAGAATTTACACTGGGGCTTGATAAAGCAGCTTTTCTTAAGCGTGAGTAATCCTCGTGTAATGGAGTGGTCAACCACAGTCCAACATCAAGACCAGTACATGGTATAAACGTTAGCCGAAATAGACTCCATCTCATAGCGGGAGTGGATTTCTGACTGACGAATATGCATGGAACCCAAACAGGAATGCTAAGGGTTGAGGTAAAAATATAATAGAAATGGTCAGAATTGTGCATCATAAAAGTTACAAATTGAATCATATTAAGGGTGCGCTCACATCTACGGATCTTGGTGAGAAAAATATTAGTGTCATGTGGGTGTTATGCATTTTGACACTTTTTTTATGACATGCGTATATAATACCAGTGTATGGTTTCCCCGCACCCAGCATCCGTACATCATGCATATGACATGCTTTTTTAACATGGTCTTTCCCGCTGTAAAGTTAGAATAGATAGATAGATTCTGAAAGTTCTGTACGCCCTGAACTGTCAGGAGCGGTGTAGATGGCGCTCCTATGCCGTTTTTTGACAGTTCAGTGTGTAGAGAACTTTCAGGATAGACATAGCTCGCGCTCCTACACCAGTTACGTAGAAGAGGCAGAGAAGTCCCTGCTTTGCCTGCAAATAAAGTATTAGTTGTAAAACATTCATGTAGCTCCACACCAGGTCTGCACAAATTATATACATGCTCACAATAAATTTTAATCATATTAACACACTATAACACAGGGTACAAGTCCTGTTTCTGAGGTGTCTCTAACATAAAATGACGCACGCAGGACAAAAATCTGTACTTTCCTGCACCAAAGAACGCATCGTTCACAGCCCTGGTTTACAGAAATATACATACAGAGCCGGTGTGGGCGGGAGGTGACTTTCTGAGCTCTCCTGCACTGCTAAATCTAAAAACTGTGTCCCATCACTGGGTGCAGCAGTTGGACGTGTTATATTGTTGGATTCAGGGTCTCTTTGCCTTCTTCATACTACTCTCGGATGAGATGGCAAAGACCTGCCAACAGGTTCACTTTACTTGATATTTATTTTTAATGTCCATGTAAGAATGTTTACTTTTCTTATAAGGAACTTCATTATGTGGTACTCTAATGGTCTCTAATGAGCTCTAGGGGTGGTAAATTCATGATCATCAGGCTTTTCAGCCCCCACCTGTATCCCTTTGTGTCTCTCCCCACCCCTTCTTCATTAGGACACAGAGACCTTTATTGCACTTCCCAGTTTCCACTGGAGCGTTGCCCCTAGTAGTGGATCGGGCCCCACTATTAGAGTTGTTGTGTTTTATTTTTTGAGTATGTGATTTGCGTTTTCCTTGAGTGTGTGCGTTCTATGATTTGACTAATATTCTTAGTCATGTTGCACAACTTCTTGAAGGTTCGGACATTTGATGTGCAGTAAGTTACTTCCAATAACTGGGCACTTGTGAGTTTCTTTCCGTTTGGATCACTGAACAAAAATGATCCAAAATGTATTATGAAAGAATATATGAATGTATGAACGAATACAAGTTTCAAAATGAACATCTCTTAATTTATGCCCCTTCCTCTGCAGGCTCTTGATGAATACGAGTGTACACATCTCTTCAGTTCAATTCTTCCTGAAATGGCTTCATTGGCGCTCCGGCTCCCCAAGCTTTGCACACAGGTAAGGCATTGATGCTCCCCATACAGAGCTGAGTGTACTACCTACACTTTGTGCAGAATTATTAGGCAAATGAGTATTCTGATCACATGATACTTTTTATACATGTTAAAGACAAATCTTCCGGACAAAGTACCTTAAAGTCCGCGCTGCTGCCAAAAAGATGTAGAAACATCAAAGACACTGGACGTCTGGGTACGGTGATACAGGTTTATTTTCCGACACGTTTCAGAGCCACATACCGAGCTCCTTCCTCAGGGAGGTTCCCTGAGGAAGGAGCTCGGTATGTGGCTTTGAAACGCGTGGATGTTCCCTGAGGAAGGAGCTCGGTATGTGGCTCTGAAACGCGTCGGAAAATAAACCTGTATCACCGTACCCAGACGTACCGTGTCTTTGGTGTTTCTACATCTTTTTGGCAGCAGCGCGGACTTTAAGGTACTTTGTCCGGAAGATTTGTCTTGAAGAACCACAGTAACCTGTGGAAGTACAGTCCGTGCAGCAGCTGCAATTTCTGAGCGATTACGCTGGTTCTGTGCTACACAACCATACCAGGTGAGCAATTCTAATATTGTCATCTTAAACCTGTCTAAAAGGGATAAGACCCTATTGCGCATTCTCAACCCTTTAGATATATTTGTATACCTGTTGTCCTACTCCCAAGCTGTATAAGCTTGAGAGCCAACTACCAATTAAGTAAATCAGGGGATATGCATCTCTGTAATGAGGAGGGGTGTGGTGTAATGACATCAACACCCTATATAAGGTGTGCTTAATTATTAGGCAACTTCCTTTCCTTTTAAAAAATGGGTCAGAAGAGAGATTTGACGGACTCTGAAAAGTCCAAAATTGTGAGATGTCTTGCAGAGGGATACCGCAGTCTTGAAATTGCCAAACTTTTAATGTGTGATCACCAAACAATCAAGCGTTTCATGGCAAGTAGCCAACAGAGTCGCAAGAAGCGTGTTGTGCAAAAAAGGCGCAAAATAACTGCCCATGAATTGAGGAAAATCAAGTGTGAAGCTGCCAAGATGCCATTTGCCACCAGTTTTGCAATATTTCAGAGCTGCAACGTTACTGGAGTATCAAAAAGCACAAGGTGTGCGATACTCAGGGACATGGCCAAGGTAAGGAAGGCTGAAAAACGACCACCTTTAAACAAGAAACTTAAGATAAAACGTCAAGACTGGGCCAGTAAATTATCTTAAGACTGATTTTTCAAAGGTTTTATGGACTGATGAAATGAGAGTGACTCTTGATGGGCCAGATGGATGGAGCAGAGGCTGGATCAGTAAAGGGCAGAGAGCTGCACTCCGACTCAGCAAGGTGGAGGTGGAGGGTGGCTACTGGTATGGGCTGGTATCATCAAAGATGAACTTGTGGGACCTTTTCGGGTTGAGGAAGGAGTGAAGCTCAACTCCCGGACCTACTGCCAGTTTCTAGAAGACAACTTCTTCAAGCAGTGGTACAGGAAGAAGTCGGTATTGTTCAAGAAAAACATGATTTTCATGCAGGACAATGCTCCATCACATGCATCCAACTACTCCACAGCGTGGCTGGCCAGTAAAGGTCTAAAAGAAGAAAAAATAATGACATGGCCCCCTTGTTCACCTGATCTAAAACCCATAGAGAACCTGTGGTCCCTCCTAAAATGTGAGATCTACACGTAGGGAAAACAGTACACCTCTCCGAACAGTGTGTGGGAGGCTGTGGTGGCTGCTGCACGCAATGTTGATCGTAACAGATCAAGCAACTGACAGAATCTATGGATGGAAGGCTGTTGAGTGTCATCATAAAAAAAGGTGGCTATATTGGTCACTAATTTCTTTGGGTTTTGTTTTTGCATGTCAGAAATGTTTATTTCTATATTTTGTGCAGTTATATTAGTTTACCTGGTGAAAATAAACAAGTGAGATGGGAATATATTTGGATTTTATTGAAGTTGCTTAATAATTCTGCACAGTAATAGTTACCTGCACCAGCAGATATCCTCCTAAGATAGTCAAATCTAAAAAAATAAAAAACACTCCAACTTCCAAAAATATTAAGCTTTGATATTTCTGAGTCTTTGGGGTTGATTGAGAACATAGTTGTTGATCAATAATAAAAATAATCCTCTACAATACAACTTGCCTAATAATTCTGCACACAGTGTAGTCATGCACATAAGAATATAGTGGTGAGTTGGTGACTCTGGACCCTTGCTCCAGTGATCTCTGGAGTCTGCAATGTTTTTCATGCTGTAAAGTGACACTAATATTTGTACATATGAACCAAAGAATACTGCTGAAATAATTTTTAATCCCTTTCCTGTATGTTCCATATCAGATGTCAGTGAATGGGACAGGCTCAGTGTGCTCCTTACATGGGATAATGCCCATTGCATTTAAATGGTTAGAGGTGGATTTCCTCTCTGTGCCCACCTGTAACCTGATAGTGGGTGGGTGGGGGGGGGGTAGGGAGCTAATATTTGTCCCCTCTTGAACCTTGCATGATGGCTCATTGGATAGCATCGTTGCTTTGCATCTCTGGGTTCAGATATCATCAGTGACATTGGATGGCACTATTTATGTAAACCTAATTAAATATTGGCCACATACAAGGCCACTATTTGGGCAACCCTTGTCATTCCCCAATTAAAATAAGAAAGGTTGTACTCTCCTCCCATGCTTGCGCTGTTCCAGTAATGTGGGCACTCGCTCTCCTGCAGCTCATGTGAAGTTGCCACGCCATGTGAGCCCCGTGCCCAGTCAACGCCACCTTCATTTTCTTCGCCTTTGGACCAATAAGTAATCATGAGGAAATGATGGCTGCGGCTACTCTTTCACATCCTACTGTTGTTTCATATGAGCAGACAGGGGCAGTGAAAGCACCACTGATTGGGCAAAGGGCTGGCACAATGTGACAACTTCATGAGCCATGGGATAGCGAGTGCCAACACCGCTGTAATGGCACCAGCACGGGAGGGGAGTGTAAGAATTTTTATTTTAACAGGGGCATACATGAGGAATGAAAATGGGTTATGACAAATATGAAAAAAATGTCAGCTCACCCAGATGTGGAAGAAGCAGCGGATTCTGGTAGTGCTCTCAGAGGGGATTCAATGGAGGTAGATATCCAACAAATTATTTGTTCTAAAAATATATATGTAAGCGAATTATGCTGGGTTTCACTCTTACCGCTAATGTCTTCTAACTTTGTTGTCTATGGTTGGTTTCCTTCATTCATATACTAAAGAGGATATGACAAAACTCGCCAAATGCATGAAGCTTTACACTTTACAAAATGGCTAAGGACTGCATCCAAAACTCGTATGTCTCCATGGACCTCAGTGCATTCAAGGACTTTAATGCTTCTTTTTTTAATCCACTTTATTTGCATGTTTTATCATATTCTTTAATGGATTTGGAATAAAATACTAGTTTTTAGAAGATACCTTGGCTGAATATCTACCTCCATTGAATGAGAAGGGATTGCTAAGTAGTGGACAACCCCTTTAATTTAGGTCATTACACAGTAATAACAGTAAAAATAAAATCATTTCACTTTCATTTCTATGTACAATAAAATGATAATAATGACCCGCACTCCTGCCTATGACTCTGAAGTTCTGGATAAGCCAGCTGGCTATGGAGGTAACACAGGACCTGTCCCGCTACTGAATCGTGGTGCTGTGCCTTTGTTTAATAAAATGCCTGTTTGCCATCATTGAGTAATTAAAAGGAACCTGTTACTTTGGCTAACGCTATTAACCTGCAGATGTCTGCTCAATCTGGGAGTTAATTGTGTTAGTACATTGGCTGGGCAGCTTCCTAGAAGTGCAGAGTGTGTAAGAAAAACAGCCAACAGCTCCTGGTAGAAATAAAGGTCACCTCCCAGATGCTGCCCTTTCAGAACAGCAGCCTGGCGCCTTTATAATGCAACTAACCTATAGATTAACACATATATCTGTAGGTTTATAGCGTTATCAGCAGAGCTGTGGAGTATAATGTCATTTTTTTTGGAGTCTGACTCAGGGAAATTGAGGATTCGGATTTCGAGACGGATGTTTGGCTTACTGACTTCACAGCCCTAGTTATCAGCAGGGCTGTGAAGTTGTTAAGCAAAACTTCCGACTCCTCAATTTCCCAAAATCCGACTTCTTTAAAATGGACACAGACTTGGACTCCACAGCCCTGGTTATCAGACGTGACACATTCTCTATTAAAGTATTATTCCCACAATATCCATTATCGTTCACTGCCATTAAATCCTGAAATAAATGTAGTTGTCAAATGCAATCGATTTTCCAAAGTGCCTGCTGCTCTGTATATCATTTTGAAAGCTTTTGCTGGTTTCCCATTGGTACATCCTGTAGTTCTTTCATGACAGGTCGCACATGTTCAGTAGATACAGATTTTTATGTGCGAGTATCCTCCTCAGGCTGGTCGTCAGCACCCATCATATCTGGGCAGGTGCCAGGGCCCTGAAGAAGTGAGGGGGCCGCTCGCAATCTGTGAGTGAAAGCATTGAGGAGACCGATCAGACAGCTGCCCTCCCTCCCTCTCTCTCTTCTCTCCTGCTCTGCTCTGATCTATGTGATTGGTACACAGCAGGAGAGGAAGCTTACTGGGAGCTGAATGGAGGCTGCAGGACCTTACAGTTCCAGTCATAGCTGAAATCAAGGCACTTGAAGATATTGCTGCTCAAGTTCTGCAGCTCCCAGTGGCTCCTCTCATGCTCTGCACCAATGTGGTAATGTATAGTGTGTGTATCTGTATGTGCATATATTGAGCATGTAGTAGAGCTGTGTGTGTAGTGTGCATGTATTGGGCATGTCCCGGGAAATAGATATCAGAATAGGGACTTGTGTCCGCGCTCACACTCCAACCAAAATCCAAGATTCAAGGATTATTTGAATTCATATGGTGGTATTTATTTCTACTCCTTTCGGGGTAAACGCCTTCCTCAGGAATACCACAATGATGGGAGGAACATCCCATTATTGTGGTATCCTGAGGGAGGGGTTTACTCCGAAAAGAGTAGAAATACCACCTTATGAATTCAAATAATCCTTGAATCTTGGATTTTGGTTGGAGTGTGAGCGCGGACACAAGTCCCTATTCTTGTATCTATTTTCCTGGACTACTACTGGAGGGAGGACTGCTGCGGACTGCACAAAAAGCCTAACATCTAAAGTTGTCACAGGCGAAAAGGGTGGTTGTGACGTTTCGCAACCCATATAGGTGAGCAAATCCACCACTTATTTCTACATTTTCAGCTGACAGATATACACTATTGTGCGCCCCTTTTCAGCTATTTATTCCTGTATTGGACATGTAGCAGAGCTTTGTGTGTAGTATTCATGTAGTAGAGCTGTGTGTCTAGTGTGCATGTAGTAGAGCTGTGTGTGTAGTGTGCATGTAGTAGATGTGTGTTTAGTTTGCATGTATTGGGCAGCTAGCAGAGCTGTGTATATTGTACATGTAGTAGTGCTGTGAGTGTAGTGTGCATGTAGCAGAGCTGTGTATGTAATGTGCATATATTGGTCATAAAGCAGAGCGGTGTATTTAGTGTGTGCATGTATTGGGCATGTAGCTGAGCAGTGTGTTTAGTGAGAATGTAGCACAGCTGTGTGAATGTATCTGTATGTTCATATAGCAGAGCTATATCTGTGTAGTGTTCATGTAGCAGAGCTGTGTATGTATCTGTACATGTAGCAGAGCTGCATCTGTGTATTGTGCATCTGGCAGAGCTGTGTGTAGTGTGCATGTAGCAGAGTTGTGTGTGTATTTATATGTTCATGTGGCAGAGCTTTGTCTGTAAATGTGCATGTGGCAGAGCTGTGTGTTTTATATATAATTTATATAATTTGCAGTAAGACACTAACTGTAGATATTTTTTTCCATATTATATCCTAGTACATTAAAATTTAGCGCTAATGACACCTCCCTTTACACCGTCATGAAAGCTGTAATTAATTGGAACAAATGTTTTCTTATTTTCATCTGTCTAAACCTGGGGTGCGGCTTATGGTGCGGATGTGCAGCAGCCGAAAGTGGAGTGTTAGGCTGCGTTCACACAGCATATTTTCTGCATTCACACAGCGCTTTTTAGCGTTGTGTACACTACTATTCAAAAGTTTGGGGTCATTTATAAATTTCCTTATTTTTGAAAGAAAAGTACTTTTTTTTTTTCTTCAATAAAGCTAACATTAAATTAATCAGAAATACTCTATACATTGTTAATGTGGTAAATGACTATTCTAGCTGCAAATGTCTGGGGGGTTTTAATGCCATATCTACATTGGTGTATAGAAGCCCATTTCCAACAGCCACCACTCCAGTCTTTTAATGGTACATTATTTTTGTTAACCGTGTAAGAAGGCTAATGAATGTGTAGGAAACCCTAGAAAACCCTTGTACACGTATGTTAGCATAAAAACTGTTTGGCTGATTAGAGAAGCTATAAAATTGACCTTCCTTTGAGCTAGTTGTTAATCTGGAACATTACATTTATTTGTTCTATGAAACACTCAAAATGGCCAGAAAAAGAGAACTTTCATGTAAAACTCGACAGTCTATTCTTGTTCTTAGAAATTAAGGATATTCCATGCAAGAAATTGCCAAGAAACTGAAAATTTCCTACAGCGGTGTTGTACTACTCCCTTCAGAGGAGAGCACAAACAGGCTCTAACCAGAATAGAAAGAGAAGTGGGAGGCCCCGCTGCACAACTGAGCAACAAGACAAGTACATTAGAATCTATGTTTGAGAAAATGACGCCTCACAGTTCCTCATCTGGCAGCTTCATTAAATAGTACCCCAGAAAACACCAGTGTCCACGTCTACAGTGAAGAGGCGACTCCGGGATGCTGGCCTTCAGGGCAGAGTGGCAAAGAAAAAGCCATATCTGAGACTGGATAGTAAAAGGAAAAGATTAATACGGCAAAAGAACAAAAATTGGACTGAGGAAGATTGGAAAAAAGAGTTATGGACATACGAATCAAAGTTTGAGGTGTTTGAATCACACAGAAGAACATTTGTAAGACGCAGATCAACTGAAAAGATGCTGTAAGAGTGCCTGACGCCATCTGTCAAGCATGGTGAAGGTAATCTGATGGTCTGGGGTTGCTTTGGTGCAGGTAAAGTGGGAGATTTGTACAAGGCAAAAGGAATTTTGAATAAGGAAGGCTATCACTCCATTTTTCGTCGCCATGCCATACCCTGTGGACAGCACTTGTTTGGAGCCAATGTCATCCTGCAACAGGACATTGACCCAAAGCACACCTCCAAATTATGTATGAACTATTTAGGGAAGAAGCAGGCAGCTGGTATTCTATCTGTAATGGAGTGGCCAGCGCAGTCACCACATCTCAACCCCATTGATCTGTTGTGGGAGCAGCTTGACTATATGGTACACAAAAAGTGCCCATCAAACCAATCCAACTTGTGGGAGAGGCTTCAGGAAGCATGGAGGGAAATTTCTCAAGATTACCTCAGCAAATTAACAGCTAGAATGCCAAAGGTCTGCAATGCTGGAATTGCTGCAAAGGGAGCATTCTTTGTAGAAAGCAAAGTTTAAAGGAGAAAATTACACTGGGGAACACAATTTTTTTAGGAGTTAGGTCAGAAAACTGTTCTTAATTAATTTTTGGATGCTGAATCCAGAAATGATCTCAGTTTTTCTCTATCACGTCAAGTTTTTGAACTATAGGATTTTTGTCTTCTCAAAAATATGTAAACTACTGTACCTAAAAAGTGTTTTTTTTTTTCCACGATATTGATAATTATGATGTATTGAGAGCTGCACACACCTCTCACCACACTGTCTCAGTTGTGACTACTCTTACAAGTTGCCACATAGCTCTATATGAGTCGAATTGTAATCAGATAACAAGTCTTATTACAGATATCAGTGCAATTGTGCTTCTCTGGCAGGTAAGTTTGGAGGAAAAACTTGACGTGCTAAAAAAAAACTGACTTCAGTTTTGGAATCAGCATGCCAATTTTAGTATAAATCAGCTCAAAAACCTAACTCAACAGAAAGTTTTTTTCAAATTGTTCCCCAGTGTTGTTATTTCAAATAAAAATCATTATTTCTAACCTTGTCAATGTCTGGACTATATTTCCTATTCATTTTGCAACTCCTTTGATGAATAAAAGTATGAGTTTTCATGGAAAACACAAAATTGTCTGGGTGACCCCAAACTTTTGAACGTAAGTGTAAATGGTGTGAACGCAGCTCTGTTAATATGTTCTGTCTTTTGCGGATGCTCTTAGCATTGCAAAGCGCATCCATAAACCGAATAAACGTGAAAGCTTTGAGCTTTTTTTTCAGCGCTCTTTTTACTTACCTAGGCACACTCCCATACTGATCGGTCCTCTTCCTGGCACCGTAGGACCTGGCGCAGCAGCACCATGTGACCGGGTGACGTCACTGGTCACATGGTGCTTCCAGGTCTTAGAGCCCACACTCGCTGCGGACCGCCGAGAGCCCAGACGGCAACGGCGGTCTGCGAGGGAGCGCGGCGAGGTAAGTATGAAGCGCAGGCTTGTTCACACACAGAACATTGCGTTCTGTGAGGATGCGCTCTTGGTGCAGTTTTGCACAAAAAGCGCATCCTCGCACATACGCTGTGTATGAACGCAGCCTTAAAGAGGCCCATGGAGACTTTCGCCTGGGGCCCACAAACATCTGGAGCTGGCTTGATCCTCCCCATTCCTTGCAGTGACACGGCACATATGCGATTACTTCGTCCTCGCTGTACAGCGTTGACACGGGCTCTGTTACTGTTACTGCAAGAGGAGGAACCGCAATCTTTCTTGGACAGTGTTGCTTTGTTGTGTGATAAAACAAGCAGACAATTAATATAAATAAACCACTGATCGTAAAAGTGAGAATATTGATGCATTTTGGTATATTGTCTGCCTCCTATGTATAAATGCAATGTCAATAGGCCTTTATACGGTGTTAAAAAGAAACTGTCTTTGTTGCCCAAGGCAGCCATTCAGCACACTGCTTTCATGTTGTAAACTGCACTGGTAAATTGAAAGCTGCACTTCGGTTGTTATGGGCCACAAAGTGCCAGAAGAGGACAAGGGAAGAATATATCTGAAACACTTACAGAATTAGAGGATGGACGATTAGAAACCTTTACACAGAGTAGTGGGGACAGATATACATGTTTATTAATATAATTTTAGAAACTATTCACAGTCTCCTCCTGTCATCTTTGCCCCAGTGGCCACTAGTGGTTCATATATCAGTTAGAGCAGGGGTGAGGAACCTCAGGCCCCCGGGCCATATGCGGCCCTCGGTCACTTTTCGGCGGCCCTTGGGCAGATTCCTGGGGACCACAGTGCTCAGGCTGGCAGATGTGTTTTGCCGACTGTCTACCCTTTAAATCCAGCTCTCCAGTAATCTCTATGCCCCAGCTACAGCCTACCCCAGTGAGGTATATGCCCCCAGCCTCTCCTGTGATGTCTATGGCTCAAGCAAGCCAGGAAAATCAGTTGAGAAAAGAAACATGACCAATGTCACCTAACATCACAGCCACACCAAAGAGAAGCAGCCCCAGCCACCACAATAGGGGGAGTTGATTGTTTAACTAAATATAGCGGGTAATTTTCAAGTTGATAATTTTATGCGGCCCCCGAAGGATGGTAGAAATTTCCAAATGGTCCTCAGCAGAAAAATGGTTCCCCACCCTGAGATAGAGCATTCGCTGTTGATGTGTAGCCATAGAATTACCAGCAGGACCAGTCTGACAGCTCTGAGCCAGTGCCAGGTAAAACAAGCAGGTAGTTGCCAACAACCTGCAGTTCTTAGGCTGTCTTCAGACTTGCAGATGCCTCCGCAGCGTTTTGCAGAGGCATCTGCAAGTATCTGCATGCAGACCGCGGCCCCTATGTTTATAATGGAGCGCACGGCGGTCTGCAGATGCTTGCAGACCGCCGTGCGCTCTCATTGCCCGCCATTAGTGATCTGTGCGCAGGCGGATGCCTGCGTACAGATCACACACCTCTCCGCCCGCACCAGGGACGCAACATCTCGCGTCCCTGGTGTGGACGTGAGTGTGTGATCTGTACGCAGGCATCCGCCTGCGCACAGATCACTAATGGCGGGCAATGAGAGCGCACGGCGGTCTGCAAGCATCTGCAGACCGCCTGTGCGCTCCATTATAAACATAGGGGCCGCGGTCTGCATGCAGATACTTGCAGATGCCTCTGCAAAACGCTGCGGAGGCATCTGCAAGTCTGAAGGCAGCCTTAGTCCCATTGTAAAAAGAAAGCCTATAGTAGCACCTCCATCCTGGTGCATGGCACCCCCCCATCCTGGTACATGAACTCCATCACGCCACACACTTAAAATAAAAAAAACTCCTACTCCCGGTCCCTGGCAGCGTTTTCCTCATGCAGTAGCTGAAAGTGTCCAAGAGCTCATCGCTCATACGCTGAACAGCTGACCTGTGCTTACGGGTCAGCTGTCCTGCTCTCATGCTAATCTTCTGACGCCCGCTCACACAGTCAGCTGCCTGCATGATGATGTTGATGATGATGTTGATGATTATGTTGATGTTGATGATTATGACGTCCTGGGGACTGGAGGGAAAGTATATGTGGGTTTTTTTTTGTGTGTGTGTGTGCAGTGTGATGCAGAGACCTAATTAGTTTGTGGGAGCCCCACATGCTGCTCTACACACTCTGGATGATAAGTAGGGAATGAATATTCAGTTGCTTAATGATCAGACACATTCACGTGATCGTGCAGCAGCACAGCTGTTTTCTGTTTCAAGGAACTGCTTTACCCGTTTTGCTGTGTGACAGGGCGCATTCTCCTGCGAGAAACTAGCCGTTAGTAAGGAACCACGTGTTCTTGAAGAAGGTTCTGATACACACTTGCATTCACTCTGCCATGTAGCTGTATGAGAGGTTCAACCCCTGCAGCAGAAAACATTCCTCAAACCGTGAAATTTCTTCCACCACCTTTTAATGACTTCTTTACACAATTTGGGTTCAGTCTTGCTCCAGTTTCTCGACTAACATAATATTTCCCATCAGAACTAAATAGATTAAACCTACTTTCATCACTAAAATGAACCCTGGACCACCTCTCTGTCCCACACACCATGTTCCTCACCAAAGATAACTCTAGCCTTTTGCTTTTTTCTGCTAATGAGAGGATTGGTCACTGCAGAGTGGGCTTTCAGTCCAAATTTACTTAAACATCGTGACACTGTATGACGAGGCAGTTCCTTGCCCTCTTCAGTGCTGAACTGGCAAACTATTCCAGCTGCAGTGTTGAAACAATTAGGCCCCTTTCACACTAGCGTTTTGTTCAAATTGCGGCAGATCCGGCAGATTTACCGCATCTGCCGCCTAACGGCCGCACTTGAGGCGCACTTGCGGCAAGCCTCATGCATTGTCTATGGGGATTGCGGCAGGTGCTGCAAGTGTGGTATAGCCGCGTTTCCTGCAGTTGCGGCCACGAAATAAAATGCGGTCAGCTGCGGGTTTTTTTTTCACGTCCGCAAGTTCCGAAACCGCAGCTGTACCGCTCTTGCCGCACCTGCCACAAGACCCAAAGACTATGCATGGGGCTTGCCACAAGTGTGCCGTAAGTGCGGCCGTTAGGTGGCAGGTGCGGTAAATCTGCCGGATCTGCCGCAATTTAAACAAAACGCTAGTGTGAAAGGGGCCTTACTCATGGAAATTCTCTGCATTATTCTGTCCTCTCTTGCATTTGTCTTTTGGTGGCACCCAGCCTTTTTGGGAGACTTGATAGAGTTTGTGATGTAAAGATGCAATATTCTTGAAATCAGACTTGGAACAGCCAACTTCTGTTTCTATGGCTGATAGGATGACCCCTTTGCCCTCCATCTGGACAACCTATTGCCGGAGGGTTTCAGTCACTTTGGAACGGCACACCATTTTTGTAAAGTGAGTGCAAACTGGAAAGTTAGGGTGACAGTTAAAAATGGGGTTCGTCAGATAATTAAGGAAATTAGCACCAGCTGCAGATTAACACCAACAACTTGCAGATATCTGAACGTATTCTCTAATTTTGATCATTGTTATTTTTCATTTATCTCACTTATATTTTTATTCTCTGCTTTAGAATATATTCAATTTATGAAATAAGCTTGAAATACTGCTAATGTTAGGATATTTTCACATTGGACAACACATTGAGCTTAACATTAAGGAAATTGTGTTAAGTAATTTTGATCGCCAGTGTGTGTGTGTGTATATAATATATAATAATTATACTTTAATCGCCAGTGTGTATATGTAGAATTATATATGGCCAGTGTTACAGTGATAAATGCCAGTCATCCTGTGAAAAAAACGATCAGAAAAGTATAAAGTGCTACGGGTCAAAAATGTAGCAACACCAGCTCAATTAGTGTTATATTGTTTTACGTCTGTAAAACTCCATATATATAATTTTTTAAAGAAAGCTACACCGTTACTTTTACAACTCTGTAAACAGCTTAGAAATGAAGAAGTGATTCACTTCCCACAAAGAATTTTATTCCTGTTTTTAAAACTCCCCCCCATTTTCTGGTGGTACTCAGAACTGCAACATTCCCTGTACACACAAACCCTTCATATTGGTATTTTTGGTAGTGGCAGGGGACAAAAGCTGACAATGGGGGAGAGGGGTTCATTCTCTTTCTTTGGGTCTATTTGTGCCCCACATCGCATTTATCGACAGGAATCAGTCATCACATTGATGTGAGATCATGTCCTTCCCCCTGCTGTGATAACACAAGATTAGTATCACCAATGTCTCCGTACAAGCCTCATCTCTATTCCTCCTCATCACATCCATTCCCTCTTCACATACATATTGTATTATTCAAATCAAGTCTGTCAAATTGAGGACAAGAACAACCCAATGGAAAGTTTGAGAAATTGTTGGCAGCATAATTCAGAGATCGCTGAACTACTGCTCTCATGGCTGACACTAGCTAATGAGGCGTAAGACTCCTTAGATTTAGGTTACCACTTCTTGCTGGAGTTACCGCCTTGCCAATGTACCGTCTGCTGGTTTCTTGGCTTGTTGTGCATTTCAGTCTGACACAGATAATAGTCTTCTGCTCACGATCCTATATGCTAAAATTGTGCCTTGAGGTATACTTGAAAAAACATCCTGCAAAAAACATGCAAGGCACCAACTGATAATGAAAATAGATCAATATAGGAGAAAGTTAAATGATGTGGGGGGAATTAAAAAAACAGCACAGAATAAATAAATACTAATTAGGTGAGGTTATGTATAAAATGATAAGAATTTATGTGAAAAATAACAGAAAGATCAATACAAAAAGCGATCAATGGAAAAATTGTCATATAAGAATAATGCAGTAGAGCACCTAGAAATAAATAGCAGTAAATCTACTTACATAATTGTCCTTGTCCCATCTGTCATCCACTTCCGGCGTCACACAGTAAAAAATGGGTGATCCCTGAGGAAGACGCCAGGAAAGGCGTTGAAACGCGTTGGATGCAATAAAAAGTTTTGATCACATCACATCTGATCGTGAGTTTCTTCCCTGGAATAAGTGGATCCTGGCAGCGCGGACTGTGAACACCGTTTCCTTTCCATTTTTTACTGTGTGATTCACGTGCAAGTGGTCGGTGGGAGTCCAGCAGCAGCCATCCGGATTATACACTACATGTCTGCATACCAGTTGTGGGTCGCACAACTGAAATAGGTGAGTGGTTCCTTTATACCACCGTACTATAAGTGTCTAAGTGATAAGGCACTATTGCGCCTCTTGTTCCCCTTCCCCCTTTTTCTTTTCACTTCCGGCGTCAGTCATCGTCCTATCATGCGCTGGTGGCCTCCTCCATATTTGCACACCCAGAAATAGACAGCACGGGGGAAAGAGACAAAGCACAGGGGTGAGCGCGTGGGGTAGAGAGAAAGCATAGGGGGGTGAGCACACAGGGGAGAGACAGTGCAGAAGGTGGAGACAGCTCAAAAGACAGCCGGTACATTGGGATAGCGCAGAAAGGGGAAGACAGCTCAAAGGAAAGAGCACATGAGGGGAAAATACAACACACAATGGGGAGTCAAGTCAAAGGGGAGAGAAAGCGGGCAGACGGGAGAAACAGCTGCAGTCCCCAGCACCTAAGAGCCAAGCTTCATTGTGTTGTCAACCGCCCTCCCAATGTGTCAGCAATCAGCACCCACCTTGTATCTTTGAATAAAGCCAGTGCCACAGTCATATATGAACACATCATATGAGAAAAGTCACAGATAAAGTCTTTAGACTGGGTAGTATTATGCACAGTGGCATATGAGAACTCTCCAACTAGAACTGGGGCTCACCCAAAGGGCATTTTGCACTTGTGGCTTCGTTAGGAGTCAAAAAATATTGAGTGTTGTGGACTTTTTAAAAGAAAGTAGCTGAATTCTCTGATTGTATACATTACAAAGGCTCTTGTTTTCACGTGTACCTTTTTGATTCATGAAATAAATTAAACCCGTTAATCTTTAAAGACTATTCCACTGCGTTATTGTCGCCCTTTCTTATGTACATGATCATCAAATGGCACCCAGCTGCTGAGTTCTATGTTCTTTAATTATCTTGACTATATACGTAGAAAACTGTTTCTGGACTACCGTAAGTGAAGTTATCACACTGCCCACGCGGTTGGTTCTGTGAAATATAGGCACTTTTTTTTTACTATTCATTTTGCAAGGGTCGAAACTACTCCAAACAATGAAAAATGTCTTTGGAAAGGTTTTTCTGGGACTTTGGTATTGAGGACCTATTCTGATGATGGCTTGTCAATGAAGACTGGTCAAGGTCTTACTCCTGATGCCCCCTTGAGCAGATAAGTAACGTAGCTGAGGCACACTTTCACTCAAGTGCTAGGGAAAAACAAGCCGGCAATTCGCCAAGGACTGTTTTTCCAATTCTCTCCGATATTATGCCAAATGAAATGTATACACAATACAAGCCCTTATCCGTGTCTGATTGAATAGCTGCGTTATAGTTTACCACTTTCCTCCTCATGGTGGCGCTCTAGACCTTCTATATTATTTGCAAGTTTCTGAAACAGCGGACAAGGAGAAAAAAATTTAAAGTTCTCATGTCTTAATTTGCTGTTCCCATACCCTGGAGATAAAAATAAGTGACAAATAAGGGAGAAAAAGTACATTGCAAACCGCTGCTTTCCAAAAGAATGGCACATAAATGTAGCCATACGGTGAGTACAGCTGGAAGTGTATTATAGACTATCACAAGAGCAGATGTGGCAGATTGTACACGAGTCAAAGCTATTTCTTAACTAGATTATTAATATACGGCCTTCTTTTAGGTCTTTGTATCATATTGATACTTGGGAAGGTCAATTAGATTTAATCAGAACAGATGGACCAGTGTTTTTCCCCCACTTCCACATCATTATACTTTTTGATATTTTATCTGTTTCCTTCATATTGATGGCATATATTACAAACTGCTTCCGATACAAATACTATATTTTATTCCAAATTTGAGATGCCGTTCTATTTATCCTGTTGTATGAGTTTTTTTTGTTATTGAGTATATGCTTTATCGACAACTTCTTCTGACAAATATCTGCTGATGCATAAAATTAGACTAACCATGTACAAAAAAGAAATGTAAGTTGTATGGGGGTAGTATTATCTGCTCCAAGGCAGTTTAAATAGGGCCAGCTACTTGTATTTTCTTAATCTCATTTTAGCATGTACAGTGAAAACGTGTTTGCTCCCTCCCTGACTTCTCATTCTTCTACATGTTTGTCACCCTTAAATGTTTCAGATCACCAAACAAATTTAAATATTAGACAAAGATAACACAACTAAACACAAAATGCTGTTTATAAATGAAGGTCTTTATTATTAAGGTAAAAAGAAATCCCAACCTACAGGGCCCTGTGTGAAGAAAAAAAGTGATTGCCCCTCCCCCCCCAAACCCCCCTTAAAACAGTAAACTTACTATGGCTTATCATATCTTTGCGAAGCTGAGATTTTCCTAGCCACACCTAAGCCTGATTACTGCCACACCCTGTTCTCAATCAAGAAATCACTTAAATAGGACCTGCCTGACAAAATAAAGTAGACCAAAACATCCTGAAAAGCTACACATCAAGCCGTAATCTAAAGAAATTCAAGAACAATTGAGAAACAAATTATGGTATTTGAGAACCATCAGTCTGGAGAAGGATGTAAAGCCACTTCTAAAGCTTTGGTACTCCAGCGGGCCACAGTGAGAGCCATTATCCACAAATGGCAAAAACACAGAACAGTGGTAAACCTTACCAGGAGTGGCCAGCCAAGCAAAATTATCCCTAGAGCGCAGCTACAACTCATGCAAAAGGTCCTGAAAGACCCCACAACAACATCCAAAGATCTACAGGCCTCACTTCCCTCAGTTAAGGTCAATGGTCATGACTCCACCATAAAAAAAGAGACTGGGCAAAAATGGCCTGCATGGCAGAGGTCCAAGACAAAAGCCACTGCTGAGCAAAATGAAAATAAAGGCTAGTCTCGGTTTTACCAGAAAACATCTTGAAGATCCCCGATACATTTGGGAGAATACTCTGTGAACTGGCGAGAGAAAAAATGTAATTTTTGGAAGGTGTATGTCCTATTACTTCTGGTATAGAAGTAACATAGCAGATCAAAAAAGGAATATAATACCAACAATAAAGCATGGTGGTGGAAGTGTGATGGTCTTGGATTGTTTTGCTGCTTTAGAGCCTGGAAGACTTGCTGTAGGAAATAGAATAATGAAATTCTGCTGTCTACCAAAAAATCCTGAAGGAGAATGTCCGGCCATCTGTAGTGACCTCAAGCTGCAGCAAATTTGGTTTATGTATCAGAACAATGATCCAAAACATGCCAACAAGTCACTTTTAAATGGGTTAAGAAAAACAAAATTAAGGTTTTGGAGTGGCCTAGTCAATGACCTGACCTTAATCTGATAGAGATGCTGTGGCATGAACTTAAAAAGGCGATTCATGCTCAGAAACCCTCCAATGTGGCCGAATTGCAACAATTCTGCAAAGATAAGTGGCCAAAATTGCTCCATCGCAGACACTTGATTGCAGTTGTTGCTGCTAAGGTGGTTCAACCAGTTATTAGGTTTAGGAGGCAATCACTTCATTACACAAGACCCTGTAGGCTTGCATATAGTTTTCCCTTAATTACCTTAGTTAATTAAGTTCATCTCAACTGATAATCTTGGAATAATAATAATTTCCACAATTGGATTAAAAAAAAAAAAAAAAAATGCCCCTGTGCTGAGAATCTTCTACATGTATCCATGCTATGTACTATAAAATGGCCGTGCCTGACCGTACACAGAGCATGGTATGATTGTCTTCTAGGTCCAATGTCTTATAATGAGCCAGACTTGGGTATCTTGAATCCATTTCCAGATTGCGTGAAAAATGCATATAAAACAATGCGTGGCAAAACAACATTTTTTTTTTTTTGGTGCAGAAGGTGCGCGCATAGCCTAAAGAGGGCAGATTGCTGGTGCATATTTTTGTGAGGAATGCCTGAGATTGATAAAGAATCCCTAATATAGGGATGTCTGACCATTTGTGCTGCTCTCATAAGCCACAATCTACTAGAAAAACCATTCAATGCTGTAAACCTACTGTAGATTAATTTTAGAATGTGCGTAACGAAGATAATTAGTAAGGAATTGTCTTGTGCTTGGCTTCTTTGATATAATGGAGGTTTCTAGTGAGTGTCTTGATGTGATTGTAACTCCGAGGCCTCTATTATTTCCATTGATTTTGATTATGTGTCTGGAGATCAGACCCAGCCCCTGTCACCAAGGATGAATGACTCCAGGTTAATGCTGTGGGAACAGTTGATTTAAGGACCAGCTAAAATATCATATTACTTTTGCTTCAATTTGGCCAATTCAATAACCTGCTTGTGTTTTTGCAAACTGATAAATGAATTATTGCTGACCACCCCCTACTCCTCTTCTTTTTCATGCAGCCTATCCCATTGCTGAAGAAAAAAAGTAAACATTCAATCACCATGTCACAAGAACAGATCTCCTGCCTGCTGGCCAACGCTTTCTTCTGCACCTTCCCACGCCGAAACTCCAGAAAGTCCGAGTATTACTCTTACCCAGACATCAACTTCAACAGGTACAGCCCTTCTTACTAACCGAACTGTGTATTTAAAGGGAATCTACCACCAGGGGTTTGTTGCCATCTAATCTGAACGCAGCATAATGCTGGGGCAGAGATCCTGCCTGATTCTAATGACTTTTATTAATAAATTTAATAAAATCCGTTTTTATTGGCATGATATTCTCATAGGAGGAGCAGTAAACTTTCTGCTGTGTAGTCCTCCATGTTCATAAGCTGTGTATACCACCCCCTCCCACCCCCCCAATGCACACATGCACACCACACATGCATACATACATACATACATACACATACACACACACACACACACACACCACTGATTGGCAGTTTTCTGTGTACACTGTGCATAGGCAGAAAGCTGTCAGTGGTGTGGGTGATGTTATACAGAGCTCGGCATTCTAAAAATGGGTAGATCTGCAACAGAGAAAATAGTGTTTTTATTGAAATTATAGAAATCAGTCAATTAAGTGACACAGCACTTGAACAAGGGTCTCTGCCCCTACATTATGCTGCTCTCAGATGAGGTAGCAAAATGCTGGTGACAGATTTCCTTTAGTTATTGCTGAATTGTAGTATTAGTTACACTGCTATTTGGCTATGTACGGCTACCCACCTGCAGAAGGAAATAAACACATGGGTTTGGGATTTCTTTAAGATGTTAATGACAAATTTGTTTGTGTTTAAGAGTGTATCATGTCCTCATGAGACCTCTAGGGGATCTGAGATCAGAAGGTCACGATGACGCATAATAGATCGCAGATCCTCGCTGCTGCCTGCTTGACCATGATCATGTATTGGAGTGGATATGCTTTCCTTTAGTGCCGAAAGGGTTAAGGACCATTTCCTATCTGGCTGAGAATCGTAGCCTTGATCGGAGCACTGGATAGGAGCCTTCTCACACACACTTTTCTCCTATCCAGTGCCAGTTGTATTTTTGTATACTGACCACTTAGAAGGAACATGTCTCTGGAGAAACTGCGCGGTTTGTTGCTCTAGCTGCAGCGAAGTTCCTATCTGAGCAGCTGGTAGATTGCTATTTTGTGGTGTCTACCCCCGTGTGTTTGCCTTGCCTCTCTATTGTAGTTTTATTGTAGTAGCCAGAGCGGTGTCTTGCTGGCGTGCACACTAGTCAGGGTGAGTTCAGGGCCAGTGAGGGCCTAGGCACATGATGGCGACAAGGGGGGAAGGACCTGTATAGGGATGTTATGGATTGCAGGGTGTAGCCTCAGGTGTGTGTTAGGAGGTGACTCCTCACCCCCTCTCCCTAATGCTAGGGCCCTTTGTTGTCATCTTCCCTAGTGTTGCCCTCTGTGTTGCGCTGCATGCTGTGCCTTCTCTCATCTGGGCGTTACATTTTGCTCATAGCCACTCAAAGGTGTGCTGCTAGGAAGAATTTTACAACAACACCAATGAGCCCTTATTCATGGGCTGGAGCACACACTACAGAATTGAATCTTATTTCTAAAGTCCATTTCACACATTTCTTCAAACCTCCTGTAAATGTAGTGAAAGTGCTAATCTAAGTCATCCTAGAGGTTATGAGGAGTAATGTGCACCTTGATTTATAGAGCTGGGAAAGCTCGTTCTGTTTCCATCCTGGTGCTGGACCAAGCGCATTCAGAGCAAACTCCTACTTGTCTGACTGCTGTGATTGCCCTCTATTGATCAGGTGTATGCCAGATATGTAGGGTAAGATGGAACGTTTTAAAGGGAATCTATCACCAGGTTTTAACTATCCCATCTGAGAGCAGCATAATGTAGAGACAAAGACCCTGATTCCAGCGATGTATCACCTACTAAGCTGCTTGCTGTCATTTTGGTAAAATTACTGTTTTCACTTCTGCAGATTTAGCAGTTTATGAACATGCTGGACCGTCTGGCCAAGTAGTCCTCTAAAGATGATCTCCAGTTTATTAAACAGTGATTTTATTAAAACTACACTGAGCAGCCTAGTACGTGACCTATCTCTGGAATCAGGATCTCTGGCCCTACATTATGCTGCTGTCAGATTAGGTGTCCAAACCTGGTGACAGATTCCCTTTAACCCGGGTCCTTATACTGCTGCATGTGGCCGACTCCAGGTTTGCTTCCGGTGGTCTGTATCTACATAGTTCTCCTGATGAGCCTTCTAAATCCAGTGTACAGAGGACGCCCCATGAGGCAGCCGCAGTATGAAAACCCATTCTGATTGTCAGATTTCAGGAGCCGCGGGTTGGAAATTTTGCAGTAGTTACAAAATCCAGATAATCCATTCATATACTATACTATGTCTTTTTGCCTTTTATTTAGGCTCACAATAGAAATGAATGTAATTGTATTGAATTAAGTGTAGGACATTAGGAATGTAATCAACTTATAGATTTTTAGCTCACCACACCTACAATCCCAGATCTGCTTCAATGCTTTACTTAGTAATAATATGTCAGAGTGATTTATAGGAGGCGTGGCTCAGGCGGCAGAGTGTAATATTCCTTAAAATAATGCTGTAAATTCCTGGAAATGTGAAAAAAATAGGGAATTATGCCCAGAAAAAGCATTCTGTACCCACTTCAAATATTGTACAATGCACATACATTGCTAAGATAAGCTTTTAAAGCGTATGTACAGGCAGGTGGTTAGCACTGCAGTCTTGCAGCACTGGGTCCTGGGTACAAATCCCAGCAAGGACAACATCTCCAAGGAGTTTATATGTACTCCCCATGTTTGCTCGGATTTCCTCCGGGTTCTCCCGTTTCCACCCATGCTCCAAAGACATAACTGAGAGGATGTTTAGATTGCGAGTGCCAATGGGGACAGGGTTGCTGATGTATGTAAAGTAATATAGAATTAATGGTGCTAAATAAGTGAATAATTATTATTTATTATTACTAGTACTATCTCAAGAACTTATGGTAAAAGAGAGAGGGGAGGGGGACAAGAGGCGCAATAGTGCCCTTATCACTAGACACTAAGGTACAACGGTGAGAAACGTAATTCACTCACCTACTCCAGTTGTGCGACCCACAACTGGCTTGTGTGCATGTAGGATAGTATCCTGATGGCTGCTGCTGGACCTCCACCGACTCCACGCACGTGGGGTTAGACCAGAAATTTCAGGAAGAAAAGGTGTACTCCGGTCCGCGCTGCCAGAAACATCAAGGAAGACCCAAAACGAAATTGTGATCCAAGCTTTCTTTATTCTCCTCCTACGCGTTTCAGTGCCCACCTGGCACCTTCATCAGGGATCCCTGATGAAGGTGCCAGGTGGGCACTGAAACGCGTAGGAGGAGAATAAAGAAAGCTTGGATCACAATTTCGTTTTGGGTCTTCCTTGATGTTTCTGGCAGCGCGGACCGGAGTACACCTTTTCTTCAAGAACTTATGGTACAGTCACAGGATTCTAAATCTAAGACGGGGGGGGGGGTCCCCATTGCTGTGGAGCCTGAGTCGGAGTTGGAATAGGTATAAAATGGACCGACTCACATTCCTGCAATATATAAATTTGGGTATAGAAGTTCAATGCAGAATGTGCTGAATATTATTATGAATTATTATATGCTATCCAAACATCTTGATTATTATATCATAATAATGATTAAAAGTCTGATGTTCACATTTTACAACAATAAATTTATCACTTAAACATGAGCCAATGTAAAGGAGTCGGAGTGAAGAAAATTGAGGAATCTTAGTCTGTGTTTGGCTTACCAACTCCACAGCCTTGGGGGTCACAGACCTCTGCATCAGCCTTTTGTGTTGCTTTTTTGCTGTGTTTTTTAGTGCTGCACTAAAAAACACAGTACTATTCCATAAGGGACTCCCAGACATACACACCTGCGGTGTCCGGCAATGTGTTACTTCCGAGTAACACATGGTAAAAGATCCCCTGAGTCACATGGCCAGGTCCTTGTGACTTCTTGCAGGTCCTGTTACTTGGTGCCCAGAAGGAACACATCACTGGAGCACGCTGTTGGATCACCAGGGAAGGTAAGAGATTGGATGACTGAGCATTTGTGGTGTGGAGAGTGCAGTAACTAAAATCACAAATGAACTGTGTCAATATCAATCCATTTGTGATGTGTTTGTAGTTTTGTTTTTTTTTAAATATTACAATGCAGTCAATAGAGAGCGCGCAGCAGAAAAATGGAGCAATAGTTGACATGCTTATTATTTTCTGAAAGCGCTTTCTACACCACTAATGCAGCTGTCAAAAATTCTGACATATGCATGGCATGGTGAAGATCCCATTCACTTTTCTGGCAGACGCTGTGACTGATTATTATTATTTTATTATTATTTATTTATATAGTGCCATTAATTTCCATGGTGCTTTACGTGATAGACCAGGACAATTTCAATATATTCATGTAGTCCGTACAAACAGGAACAGAAGGGAGTGGGACCCTGTCCTCGAGAGCTCACGGTCTACGGGGGCCAGTGGGGATACAGTAGTAGGGGGTAGGGCCAAATCATGAGACTGGGTCTCATTGCAGATTGTAGGCCTGCATGAAGAGATGGGTCTTCAGGTGTCTTTTGAGGGATCCCAGGGTAGGTGAGTGCCTGATGTGTTGGGACAGAGTTCCAGGGTATAAAGGATGTACGGGGGAAATCTTGTACGTGGTTGTGAGAGGAGGAGATGAAAAGGGAGTAGAGAAGGAGTTCTTGGGAGGAGTGCAGGTTGCGTGAGAGTAGGTAACAGGACACCATCTCAGAGATGTATGTGGGGGGACAGGTTATTCATGGCTTTGTACGTTAGGGTTAGGATTTTAAAGCGGGACCTCTGAGGGGTGGGGAGCCAATGGAGGGCTTGACAGAGGGGAGAGACTGAGGAGTAGCACGAAGACAGGTGAATGAGTAGGGTAGCGGAGTTGAGGATAGATTGGAGAGGTGCGAGGGAGGTAGCAGGGAGGCCAGTCAGCAGGAGCTTGCAGTAGTCAAGGCGGGAAATAATGAGAGCATGGGCAAGTGTTTTAGCCATGTCATGATCAAGGAAAGAGCGGATCCAGGAAATGTTTTTGAGCTAGAGGTGGCGAGGGCTTGGACGTGGGGTTTGACAGAGAGGGAGGAGTCCAGGATATCTCTGAGACACTTGTCGTGGGGGTCTGGGGAGAGAGAGCAGTCATTAATTTTGATGGATATGTCTGGTAGCGGGGAGAGCGATGTGGGGGAAGACAAGTTCGGTTTTGTCCATATTCAGTATGAGGAAGCGAGCAGAGAAGGATGAGATGGCGGACAGGCATTGCAGGATTTTGGATAATAGGGAGATGATGTCAGGTCCAAATAGGTAGATCTGGGTGTCTTCGGTGTAGAGATGGTACTGGAGGCCATGGGATTCAATGAGTTGTCCCAGGCCATGGGTGTAAATGGAGAAAAATAGGGGCCCCAGAACCGAACCTTGGGGGACGTCGACAGATGGGGATTAGGACGAAGAAGAGGTATGGGAGTGGGTGACAGTGAAGGTGCAGTCAGTCAGATAAGAAGAGATCCAGGAGAGGGCGAACTCAGTGGTGCCAAGGGATTCCAGAATCTGGAGTAAAGCAAAAAGAAAAAGGGGCACTGTATAGGATCTATGGACACTAGTTAAAAGTGCTGCTGTTATGTGCAGAATGCACTAACCTGAAGGGGTTGTGCCTTCCCTGCACAACCCTGGTGATAGACCTGGATGGAAGGGGTCTTTGAATCTGGAGTAAGAGGGAGTGGTTAATTGTGTCAAAGGTGGCTGATAGGTCGAGGAGGAGGACAGAGTAATGGTGCTTGCTCTTGGTGGTCAGTAGGTCAGAGGTGACTTTGGTTAGGGCTGTTTCAGTAGAGTGATGGGAACGCAATCTGGATTGTAGATGGTTAAAGAGGGAGCAGGAGGAGAGGTGGGAGGACAGCTCAGAGTGGACGTGTTGTTCAAGTAGTTTTGAGGCAAAAGGGAGAAGGGATATGGGGCGATAGTTGGAAACAAGCTGGATCAAGGGAGGATTTTTTAAGGATGGGTGTGATCAAGGCATGTTTGAAGGATGATGGGAAGGACATGGCATTAGGGCAACTCATTAGGGCAGGAATGAGGACAGTGGTGAGGTTCGGGATGAGGTGGGAGGGGAGTGGGTTAAGGGCACAGGTGGTGAGGTGCAATCATGATCGAAGGGAGGAGAGCTGATCCTCTGTCATGGTGGAAAAGCTTCCTTTGGACGAGGAGGGCTGAGCGTTGATGGGGGAGGGCCGGAGGACAGAGGGTCAAAGCTTTCTCTGATTTTGTCGATCTTCTGTTTGAAGAACCAGTAGAAGTCGTCGGCAGAGATGAGGGGAGAAGTAGGAGGAGGAGCTGTGGGACGGAGTAGGGAGTTGAAAGTGTTGAATAGTTGTTTGGGGTTGTGGGACAGGGCGGTTAGTAGAGAAGAGAAGTAGGCTTGTTTTACGTCAACGAGTGCGGACTTGAAGGTAGAGAGGGACTGTTTATAATGGTGAAGTGCGCCGCGGAGTGGGATTTCTTCCATCTCTGCTTGGCCGCCCTGGACACTTAATGCAACTTTTTAGTGAGAGTGGTGAGCCAGGGTTGCCTGTGTGTGCGGGTTTTCTTGAAAGTGAGGGTGACCATGAGGTCAAGAGCTTTAGTTATTGTGGTGTTGTAGAGGGTGGCAGCAGAAACAGCATCAGGTGAGGAGGCTAGGTCTGAGAGAGGGAGAAGGGACCCAGAGAATGAGTGGTAGTTAATAAGTTTAAGGTTTCTGCGGAAATGAGAGAATTTCCAGAGGGGGGAGAGTGGTAGGAGGGGAGACGGAGGAGAAAGTCAGCAGGTTGTGGTCAGATAGGGGGAGGGAAGAGTTAGAGAGCTCGGTGAGAGAGCAGAAGTGGGTGAAGATGAGGTTGAGTGTATGGCCATCAATGTGGATATTGAAGTCACCCATGATGATGGAGGGGGTGTCAGAAGAGAGGAAGTGGAGAAGCCAGATGGTGAAGTGGTCAAAAAAAAGTGGGGATATAACCAGGGGGGTGGTAGATAACAGCCAGCTGAAATTTGCAGGGGGAGAAGATGCGGACAGAGTGAACTTTGAAGGAGGGAAGGTTGGCAGAGCGTGGTCGTGTAATTGGGATAAAGAAGCACCTGTCGGACAGGAGCAGGCCGACTCCTCCACCATGCTTGTAATTGGGGCGGGTGGTATGAGAGGGTGAGTCCGCCGTAGGAGAGTGCAGCGGGGGAGGTTGTGTCGGAGGGGGTGAGCTAGGTTTCGGTGATGCCAAGAAATGAGAATTTGTTATTGATGAAGAAGTCATGGATGAAAGGGAGTTTATTGCAAACTGAGCGAGCATTCCATAGTGCTCCAGTTAGAGGGACGGGGGTAGCGGGGGCTGGAGGAATGGGTCTAAGGTTGTTGAGATTACGAGGGTTGGGTCGTGGGAGAGGCGTGGAAGTGACTGCGGGAATGTGGTGGGGTTGGGGGGACCAGGATTAGGAGAAATGTTGCCAGCAAGTAGGAGGAGCAGGAAGATGGTAAGGAGGTATGAGCAGGAGAGTTTACGTGGCGGGCGTGTCTGTTTAGAGAGAGAGGATTGAAAGTGAAGAAACAGTTCGGAGGAGTGGCTAGGTAGGATGGACGGTGAGAGAAGTACTTCGTTGCTAGGTGGAGGGATAATTGGGGGTAGTAGGAAGTGGAGAAGGATGGGAGTGAGATTGAAAATAAGCGGGAACATTGTATATGGTGAGTAGGGGATGAGGGGTAGCTAGGGATCAGATGCAGCAGGATGGTGAGCTGTGCTGATGATCAAATGATCACAAATGAAGTGCAGTCTGGATGAGGTGCAGTCTGGATGAGTGCAGTCTGGGATGAGTGCAGTCTGGATGAGTGCAGTTGGATGAGGTGCAGTCTGGGATGAGGTGCAGTCTGGGATGAGGTGCAGTCTGGGATGAGTGCAGTCTGGGATGAGGTGCAGTCTGGGATGAGGTGCAGTCTGGATGAGATGCAGTCAAGGGATGAGATGCAGTCAGGGATGGGATGCAGTCCGTGTGAGATGGTGCAGGGGGATGAGATGAAACAGCTAGGGGGTGCAGCCAGATGTGGCTAGATGCAGCCAGGGGCCCAGAGCAGTCACTGGCCAGATGCAACCTTGGAGTCATATGCAGGCAGGGGAACACATTCAGCCGGGGGGGTCAGGTCAGTCAGGGGATCATGTGCAGCTTGATCTCCCGTTGGGAATTGGGTGCCCCATCACCTCACTGTTCGTTGGCAACGCTGGTGAGCCTGCTGTAGGAGATGGCAGTAATAGTATGGTAGAGGTCCAGCAGATTCTCAGGCAGCTCCCAGATGGTGCTAATGGGAGTTATGCCACTGCTAGGATCTATGCTGGGCACTAGCTGGAGTGGGGTTTTGGAGGCTCCGGGAGGTCTGCGACACTAGGCCCCGGTTTTAGTACAGCCGCCAAGTTCCAAGGTCCATGCAGCGATCCATTTTTGGTGCAGTTTTTAACAAAAACGGATCACTAACGCTACAAAAATGACAAGTGTGCACTTGGCCTTAAAGTCCTTGCACACTCTATACTATCGTTTCCTCTACAGCACTGCCAGTGCCCAGACACTCATACAGGGAAATGCAGAAAGTTGGGGCTGAAGGTAAATGTTCTATGTGACCTTTCCAGGTACTTGTATTACACGACGTATGTATTTTGACATTTGAATTGGATTTCAATAGAGTATGTTAAACTGGTTTCCACCCTCAAATGTGATGTTTCCGGGTGTTTTTAGTAGGGTTGTGGGACTTCTTGAACCCCTACGTCAGTACTAACCGAGCCTTTTTGGACAGGAATGTCTGCTATTGGCAGTTTCCTTTATCATACAAGGGTAAAAGGGTTATGCTCCTATACGAATCCAAATGCTGTCGTTTAGACATCTTTCCATATTGAATTAAATGTTACGGCTTCTAATGTTAGGGATCTGTGACCTTTTGTTCTGTCTGCACTCCTGTATTCTGCATGGCTAAATATCTATTAAAAGATCTCTGATTTGATTAACATCGATTTCCCGGGAAGATGGAAGGGGAAGATAAATGGTCCCTCCCTTGGCTGGCAGTTGGGATGCCAACATCTGTCTCCCTGTTTAATTGTAGCAGGGTTACGTGGCAGCTTGACAGAAGCTCTTACAAGAAGAGAGAAATAAACATAAAAGATCTGGCTCGCTGGAGGAAAAATCTTTCCTGCAAGTAATTTGTCAATGACTTAATTTCAGAGAAGCATCTCTTTGCGGCTCCATTTATTCAGCAGCATCCCATAAATGAAGAAATTCAGATATTGTGAATATTTAAAATTATGATTTGAGCTTGGAAGATGCTTCTGCTGCTTTTATTCACATATGGGTGTTTCCATCAGTTCTCTGGCTCCAAAAGTCAGGAGCAATTGTGTTGTTTTTATTTTTTAAGCTACAGATAACACAATATTTAACTTAATGCTAATAGCAAGGTTTTTGTCCATCTTTGCTTTATTTTCCTCAGTGGCTTTCCATTGCTGAACTGGAAGCCTAGAGCCTAAATCTAAAGGTACCGTCACACGCCGCAATATGGCTTCCATATCGCTGGCGATTTGACGTGAGCGCGCACGTCTCGGGCACTTTTTTCAGATCGCTAAAGGGTGTTTATGCAAGTTTAGGTTAATGAATATATATTGTAAAAATGATGTGCAGAAATTCAGCTAAGATAAAGCTGTTTGCTGCTAGCTGAAGCCCGCAGCTGTCAGCTTTACGTTGGCTGGTTATCCAACATATGGAGGGCCCCACGCTGGTTTTTTTTTAAAATTTTTTAATTATTATTTATTTATAAATAAGTAAAAGATTTTTTTTTTTATTTTTTTGGATGACCAGCCAAGATAAAACTAACAGCTGGGGGCTGGTATTCTCCAGCTTAGTAGGTCAATGGGTATCATGACTTAGCCGCCTTTGAAGTGGCGTCACCACTAAATGCGCCAATCCAGGTGTGCTTTGCCTCGGCTCTTCCTGATTACCCTGGTGTTATGGCAATTGGGGTAATATTTTGGGTTGTTGTCAACTGTAAATTGTCAGCTGACATCAAGCCCTGTTGTTAGTAATGTAGATGTGTCTATCAGATGGCCCCCCGTTAGTAACCTAGTAAGTAAAAAGCTAACTAAACACACTTTTTTTTTTTTTTTTTTGGTTTGGATAAACACTCCATAAAACTTTTACTTGTTCACAAATTTATAAAATTTAAAAAAAGCCATGGGTCTGAAGTAGTCCACAGAATCCGATGTAGTCCGAAAATGGAAGAAATGCTAATACATAAGAAATAAAGAGAGAATTGTTAAAGCAATAAAAACGAGACAGTCCCTCATTTACCCATTTATTCCCCAACAAACTCCACATCCCGTCCGTTGTAGCCCATGTGGAGGTTCCACGACGTTCCTCAACTTTACCAGCATGTGGAGCCTTGTTCAGAGAACGCAGCACCATTTGCTGTAACAGTTCCCACTGCCGGGTCTCGCATTATGTGTCCGTCCCCCCCCTCCCTTTCCTCCTTTATTTAAAGAAAATTGGTGAACCAAGGAAAGGAGCCTGGTAGTCACTACTGCATGAGGAGGTCTTTTGGATGTGGCTCTCTCAGAACTGAATGGGGCATTCTAGGTAAGAAAGATTGTGGACCAGTGCCTTAGACAAAAGTGGTTATCCTCTAGGTGCTCTACTATTCGCTGCAAACTTTTAGAGAACTCCTACAGTGTACATACAGGAGAAATGGAGGATTACACAATTCTTGATAAAAATAAATCAACTAATGTTGTTTGAAGTGGTACACTGGTCTCACCACAGCAAATGATGTTTTTATAGCCACTCTCAATTCTGTTAATTTTATCTGTTAACTCATAACTGCCTTATAAGGTGTCTGATAATGTGGTTTATATTGCATACAGAATAGCCGACTAAGTGACGTTGAAACAGAACTCAGATCTGCTCTTGGTCTCTACTAAAATTGTAAGACTAAAATTGTTGATTTACTTAAAGGTCTGTCACAGATTGTGCTATGTATTTTACTTTTATTTTAATGGAAAACTCTGTGTCTTTGCAATGTATACATGTGCAAGTGCAGGCTTTTTTACATTTCCTTGTAGAAAATTCCTTGGTTGTGAACACTCCGGTCTCTAAACCTCCCCTCCAAGCCCTGTACCACATTCTTATTCTTATATTCTTATATTTATATATATATTATATTATATTATATTTATATTTTATATATAAAACCCGAAGGCCACTTCCGGAAAGGGCCACGCCCACTTCCGTGATGGTCTTCGCCCAGGGCTGGTGACGTCACCAAGTGCAGTGTAGCCGGCCTGCCCCCGGCTACAGGGACCCGCAGAGAAACGTTCCGGCCAGGAACGTTCCTGTCTGTCCCAGCCGCCTCTGCACTCACCGCTCCAGTCGCCTCTGCACTCACCGCTCCAGCCGCCTCTGCCCACCTCGTGACTGGCTCCGCCCACCTCGCGGGCCTCGCGATAGGCTCCGCCCACCTCCCCGTGCCTCGCGCTAAGCTCCGCCCACCTCCCCGGGTCTCCTGTCAAGCTCCGCCTACCTCTCGGGTCTCCCCCGTGCTCCGCCCACCTCGCGGCCCTCGCGATAGGCTCCGCCTACCTCCCGGGACTCCCGCTAAGCTCCGCCCACCTCCCCCGGGCTCCCGTCAAGCTCCGCCTATCTCTCGAGGCTCTCCCTGGCTCCGCCCACCTCGCGGCCCTCGCGACAGGCTCCGCCTACCTCCCGGGGCTCCCGCTAAGCTCCGCCCACCTCCCCCGGGCTCCCGTCAAGCTCTGCCTATCTCTCGGGGCTCCCCCTGGCTCCGCCCACCTCGCGGGGCTCCCGCCTGGCTCCGCCCACCTCACCTGCGCTGACCACTGAGCCTCCATCCTGGCCTGACCACAGAGCCCCCGTCCTGCGCTGACCACCGACCCTCCGTCCTGCGCTGACCACTGAGCCTCCGTCCTCTGCTGACCACAGAGCCCCCGTCCTCGCCTGACCACCGACCCTCCGTCCTGTGCTGACCACCGAGCCTCCGTCCTCTGCTGACCACAGAGCCACCGTCCTGCCCTGACTACCAACCCTCCGTCCTGCCCTCACCACTGACCCTCCGTCCTGCGCTCACCACAGACCCTCCGTCCTTGGCTGACCACTCACCCTCTGTCCTGTGCCGACCATTCTGCCTCCATCCTGCGCTGACCACTCTGCCTCCATCCGGCGCTGACCACTCTGCCTCCATCCGGCGCTGACCACTCTGCCTCCATCCGGCGCTGACCACTCTGCCTCCATCCGGCGCTGACCACTCTGCCTCCATCCTGCGCTGACCACTCTGCCTCCATCCTGCGCTGACCACTCTGCCTCCTTCCTGCGCTGACCACTCTGCCTCCATGCGGCGCTGACCACTCTGCCTCTTTCCTGCGCTGACCACTCTGCCTCTTTCCTGCGCTGACCACTCTGCCTCCATCCGGCGCTGACCACTCTGCCTCCATCCGGCGCTGACCACTCTGCCTCCATCCGGCGCTGACCACTCTGCCTCCATCCGGCGCTGACCACTCTGCCTCCATCCGGCGCTGACCACTCTGCCTCCATCCGGCGCTGACCACTCTGCCTCCATCCTGCGCTGACCACTCTGCCTCCATCCTGCGCTGACCACTCTGCCTCCATCCTGCGCTGACCACTCTGCCTCCATCCTGCGCTGACCACTCTGCCTCCATTCTGCGCTGACCACTCTGCCTCCTTCCTGTCATGACCACTCTGCCTCCTTCCTGCGCTCACCACTGACCCTCCTTCCTGTGATGACCACTCAGCCTCCATCCTGCGCTGACCACTGAGCCTCCATCCTCTGCTGACCACTGAGCCTCCATCCAGTGCTGACCACTCTGCCTCCATCCTGCCATGACCACTCTGCCTCCATCCTGCGATGACCACTCTGCCTCCATCCTGCGATGACCACTCTGCCTCCATCCTGCGATGACCACTCTGCCTCCATTCTGCGATGACCACTCTGCCTCCATCCTGCGATGACCACTGAGCCTCCATCCTGCGATGACCACTCAGCCTCCATCCTGTGCTGACCACTCCTCTGCTGACCACTTACTCCTGTGCTGACCACTCACTCCTGTGCTGACCACTGAGCCTCCTCCTGTGCTGACCACTGAGCCTCCATCCTGTGCTCACTACTGAGCCTCCATCCTGTGCTGACCACTGAGCCTCCATCCTGCACTGACCACTGAGCCTCCATCCTGCGCTGTCCACTCTGCCCCCATCCTGCGCTCACCACTCTGCCCCCATCCTGCGCTCAACACTCTGCCTCCATCCTGCGCTGACCACTCTGCCTCCATCTTGCGAATACCACTCTGCCTTCAAGCTGCACTGACCACTCAGCCACTGCGCAGTGCTAACCACTGAGCCAACGCACTGTGAAAACCACTGAGCCACCGCACTGTGCAAACCACTAAGCCTTCACACCGTCAAAACCACTGAGCCACCATATACACTGAAAACCACTGAGCCACCATATACAGTGCTAACCACTGAGCCACCATACAGAGCTAACCACTGAGCCACCATATACACTGAAAACCACTCACCCACCATATACAGTGCTAACCACTGAGCCACCATATACAGTGCTAACCACTCACCCACCATATACAGTGCTAACCACTCACCCACCATATACAGTGCTAACCACTGAGCCACCATATACAGTGCTAACCACTGAGCCACCGTATACAGTGCTAACCACTGAGCCACCGTATACAGTGCTAACCACTGAGCCACCGTATACAGTGCTAACCACTGAGCCACCGTATACAGTGCTAACCACTGAGCCACCGTATACAGTGCTAACCACTGAGCCACCGTATACAGTGCTAACCACTGAGCCACCATATACACTGCTAACCACTGAGCCACCATATACACTGCTAACCACTGAGCCACCATATACACTGCTAACCACTGAGCCACCATATACAGTGCTAACCACTCAGCCACCGTATACAGTGCTAACCACTGAGCCACCGTATACAGTGCTAACCACTGAGCCACCGTATACAGTGCTAACCACTGAGCCACCATACAGTGCTAACCACTGAGCCACCAATATACAGTGCTAACCACTCAGCCACCATATACAGTGCTAACCACTCAGCCACCATATACACTGCTAACCACTGAGCCACTATATACAGTGCTCACCACTGAGCCACCGTATACAGTGCTAACCACTGAGCCACCGTATACAGAGCTAACCACTGAGACACCATATACAGTGCTAACCACTGAGCCACCATATACAGTGCTAACCACTGAGCCACCGTATACAGAGCTAACCACTGAGACACCATATACAGTGCTAACCACTGAGCCACCGTATACAGTGCTAACCACTGAGCCACCATATACAGTGCTAACCACTGAGCCACCATACAGTGCTCACCACTGAGCCACCATATACAGTGCTAACCACTGAGCCACCATATACAGTGCTAACCACTGAGCCACCATATACAGTGCTAACCACTGAGCCACCATATACAGTGCTAACCACTGAGACACCATATACAGTGCTCACCACTGAGCCACCATATACAGTGCTAACCACTGAGCCACCGTATACAGAGCTAACCACTGAGCCACCGTATACAGTGCTAACCACTGAGCCACCATACAGGGCTAACCACTGAGCCACCATATACAGTGCTAACCACTGAGCCACCATATACAGTGCTAACCACTGAGCCACCGTATACAGTGCTAACCACTAAGCCACCGTATACACACAATTAATTTCACCGCACTCCCCTAACTAATAGTAAATAAACTATATATGGATTCTAGACTACCCGATGCTTTAGAATCGGGCCACCATCTAGTTTGGTATAAAAAGCCACTGAACCCTAAAGATTTCTTAAGCGCATATAGCTTTTATGTGCAAGTAATTTCCTAATAGATACTCACTATAGGATATCTCCTCTTTTCTAAAGGTGTCCTATAGTGTTTATTTTACCAGATCACAGCTGTTGATCCTTACAGACATACATTTAACATTCTGGAGTTTAAAGACTGTTCTTACCAGTAGTCAGATAGGGACATTGATACCAATTACCCAGGAGAAAAAACACATTCCCCAATGATGGCTTTAAATTGGTATAATGAGGTCCAATCAGCTTTAAATTATAGATGCTGTCCAATTTGTAGAGATAAATGTTGGAAGCAGCGCAGTACAGCAATGACCTAATTGCTAATACACTTTGCAGACTGCGTTTGGCTCTTCTCTCAAATGTAATGGCCATTCAAGCTACAGGCAGCAGTTTGCCCGTTCTTCTTGTAGTTATCCAAAAATAAACTAAATTTCCCTTTGCTATCAATCTCCAGTGTTGTAGCCCAAGTACAACAATGTGCAATGTACTAGATAATTTCATGGCTATTTACTCCGGTCTTCTTTTTGCTCTTCCCTACTGATCACCCTTGTACATGGGGAGGAGGGAAAACATTTCTAATCTATGGTAAATAAATAGGCAGCAGGCCGAATCTACATGTAATGTAGGTATTTACACATCTACTGCCCAAAGGAATAACTTCATACAGTGTTTGTATATTAAGCACTATTGGCATGGATGCATTATTATTATTATTATTGCGCCATTTATTCCATAGCGCTTTACACGTGGAAAGGGAATACTTAGACAAGTACAAATACATGAACAATATAAGACACACAAGATACAGAAGGAGAGCGGACCCTGCCTGCGAGGGCTCACAGTCTACAAGTGATGGGTGAGGATACAATAGGGGAGGGTAGAGCTGGTTGTGTGGTGGTTTGGTGGACTGAGGCTCACTGTAGGCTTGTCTGAAGAGGTGGGTCTTCAGCTTTCTTTTGAAGGTTTCCACGTTGGGCGAGAGTCTGATGTGTTGGGACTAGGGCTGGGCGATTTTGGGAAAAATCTAAATCTCGATTTTATTTAAACCTATGGAAGATTTTCGATTTAAATCTCGATTTTTTTTTTTTTTTGCTTTTCTTTGATGAATAAAGAGAAAAAACTGAACAAAGCAGGTTCCCCAGGTATATAATCTATGAGGGGGAGGGGATATAGGACCCAGGTATAGAATATATAAGGAAGGGGAGGCGATATAGGACCCAGGTATAGAATATATGAGGTGATATAGGACACCGGTATATAATCTGTAAGGAGGGGGAGGGATATAGAACACAGGTATATTATAGAATATATAAGGAGGGCGAGGGGATATAGGACCCAGCAGGTATAGAATATATAAGGAGGGGGGGGATACAGGACCCAGGTATATAATCACAGCAGCACAGGGGCTACGCAGCACTGTGCGTACACAGCAGCACAGGGGCTACGCAGCACTGTGCGTACACAGCAGCACAGGGGCTACGCAGCACTGTGCGTACACAGCAGCACAGGGGCTACGCAGCACTGTGCGTACACAGCAGCACAGGGGCTACGCAGCACTGTGCGTACACAGCAGCACAGGGGCTACGCAGCACTGTGCGTACACAGCAGCACAGGGGCTACGCAGCACTGTGCGTACACAGCAGCACAGCGGATACGCAGCACTGTGCACACAGCAGCACAGAGGATACGCAGCACTGTGCACACAGCAGCACAGAGGATACGCAGCACTGTGCACACAGCAGCACAGAGGATACGCAGCACTGTGCACACAGCAGCACAGAGGATACGCAGCACTGTGCACACAGCAGCACAGAGGATACGCAGCACTGTGTACACAGCAGCACAGAGGATACACAGCACTGTGTACACAGCAGCACAGAGGATACGCAGCACGGTGTACACATCAGCACAGAGGATACACAGCACTGTGTACACAGCAGCACACTGTAACCATGACAATGTAATAGAAAACTATATTACCAGGCTCTACCATTTCTAAACTACAATAAACCCATTTATTCTCTTGTGGCCTCAGGCTCTGCTTGTTGGGTCAGTGGTGCCGTTTTTGTGTCTACTGCAGACTTTACACCTGTCTGTATCTTGCAGCACAACCATGTTTTTTTGCTATCAGAACTACGAATCCCAGGATGCCTTGCGGTCGGCAGTCACATGACTGGTCCAGGCCCGCAGTGCTTACCTTCTCCAGCAGCACTCTTATGAGCTGCTCCTGGCTACGCCGCGCCTCCCTGCCCTGCCGGACATAAGCCGGAGACACGAGCTGCACTCCCGCGCTGAAGCTGTCCCCGTTCATGGCCAATCGCGAGATTCTCTGTCAGCCCCGCCCACTGCCGCGAACGCGCGCCGCTCGCATTAAGCCGCCCGGATCTTCTAAACAGCGGTCCGGCCGCCATTTTTAATCGAATTTAACGATTTGGACTAAAACCAAATCGTGGCCACAGCAGGGGGGCGAATTAATCGAATTAATTCGATTAATCGCCCAGCCCTAGTTGGGACAGAGAGTTCCAGAGTTTGGGAGGATCGAAGGTTGTATGAGGGTAGGTATCGGGAAACCATGTTGTAAATGTACAGAGGAGACAGATTGTTATATATAGTTAGGGTTTTAAACCAGGGCCTCTGATAAATAGGGAGGCAGTGAAGGGCTTGGCAGAGAGGCGAGACTGGGTAATATCGGGGAGACAGGTGGATTAGTTGGGTAGCAGTTTAGGATAGACTGGAGAGGTGCAATAGGGGAGGCCAGAAAGCAGGAGATTACAATATCGAGGCGGGAGATGATGAGGCCATATCCAAGTGTTTTTGCAGTATCTTGGTAAAGGAATGGACGGATCCCAGAAATATTTGAGTAGGAGTCGGAAGGAGGTGGCAAGGGCTTGGATATGTGGCTTGAAGTAGAGGGCAGAGTCAACTATCACTCCGCGGCACCAAACATGCCTGACTGGGGCGAGTGAGCAGCTTTTGACTTTGATGGATTGGTCTGGTGGAGGGTTAGAGTGAGATGGGGGACAGATGATGAATTCTGTTTTGTCCATGTTCAGTTTTAGAAATCGAGCAGAAAAGAAGGATGAAATAGTGGCCAGAGATTGTGGAATTGTGGAATTTATATACTTGAAAGTGCTAGACTCATAACCCACTTCTGTGAGATGCATATGACCACCCTGCATCCACCAAGCTGGAGTTTGAGGGCTGTTTAAAGGGATCCTGTCACCTCCAAAACGCCAACTAAGCTACCAAAACATATCCCTGCAGCATCCTATCACAGGATGCTTTTAGGAGACAAAAGGAGTGTGAGATTAGTGATAGGATGCTGCAGGGACATGTTTTGGTAGCTTAGGTGGCGTTTTGGAGGTGACCGGATCCCTTGAAGGAGCATTTTGCCCTGCTGATGGAGAGAACTGGGTACTGGCAGGGCTCTCAATCCTCCAGAGAGTACATAGCACCTACGCAGCAGCTTGGCGGTACTGTATAACCCAAATTCATAGTAATTTTGTAGCTTTCATAGGGTTTTGGAATTCAATGGTCACTACAAGAGGCACTCTTTAGGCCGTCTTCTCGTCACATTTTTTATTCCCAGAGTTCTATTAATGTTAAAAGGTAGTACAGAAAAGGAAGTAAACATTTTAGTAATATTCATTGAAGACATGTAATAATAAAATCAATATGAAATAAAAGATGGGTAGAAAAAGAGGAAAAGGAAAGGAAAATATTGAAATCTGAGAGTCCTCAGTGATTGATACCTTTTAATGGCCAACTGAAAAGATGGTAAACATAGCAAGCTTTCGGGACACTAAGGCCCCTTTGTCAGGCTTATAATGACACAAATTTTGAAGACACATACATATATACATAAGCAAAAGGAGAAAAAAAAAAGTGTTGTAGTGTCCCGAAAGCTTGCTATGTTTACCATCTTTTCAGTTAGCCATTAAAAGGTATCAACCACTGAAGACTCCCAGATTTCAATATTTTTCTATCTACTGGCTAACACGATACACACATTTTTTACCTTATCGAAAATGAAAGGGAAAGATAATTTATTGGGGCAAACTTGGGAAGAGGTGGGAGGGAAGGAAAAATGAGGGAAAGGAGGGGGAGCTCTCATTTAAGAATCTCATCACAATTTTAACATTTTAACCATCTGTTTGAGGCCCTGGAAATTGGGATTTAGGCATATTTTACCGAGCTGGATATTGAAGTGTGGCACCCCCAGAGTCCAGTTGCCAGAATGGCATTGCCTCCCTCGGGGGGTGATGTCTTGCTTGGAAGCAAGAAGGGGTATCCACACCAGGCAAGCCCACATCATGCAACACCTTTCCTGACTCCAGACAAGAAGGGAGAGCTCTAACCTGGGTTCAGGGGTGCTCCCCTATAAATTCTGGCCTTGGGGCGGGGTTAGCCAGTTCAGTTCCTAGGAGGACTGTGAAGACATCCTGCCGACTGGAACAGTGCCAGACTTGTCCAAGAATAGAGACAGCAAGCGTGAGGGACCCATAGGAGAAGGTCTGAGAAAGGACAGAAGCATACCTGGCGAGTGGAGCCAGCTGACCGGCAGAGTACCAGAAATGAACACCAGAGTCCGAGATTGTGAGGGTACCACCGACCCGGCAGCCAAAACTGGAGGATGGGAGACTCCACGTCTCCCGGCCACATTACAGCACTTGGAGGCACAGCAGCACTTGAGAGCACAGGGACAGTTGCCAGAGGAGTGGTGCCCGGGAAGGGCTCAAGCTGCCTGCCATACAGGCGAGAGACTTACCAGCAGGAAGAGAGGGCCGCAGCTTAGCTATAGGCAGCCAGGATCAGCAAAGAGAGGAGCACAGCAGGGAGGCCTCAGAACTCACCAGGTGGGGAGATCCCCGACTTTCTTCCAGACCAGCCCAAATCCTAACATCTCCTGTGGACAGTGTCTTGGTCTGAACCTGCACCTACCAGTAAAGGTAACAGAGACTACGTACTCTGTGTCTGTCGGTTATTCCACACCCTCAGTCCTGCACCCCAATGGCCTATCACCGCCATAGACTTTACCGGTCGCCCTGGGGAACCACTCCACCAGTGGAGAGCGATACCGCCTTAGCTGCAATCCCATCATTCCCAGAAGTCCCATACCGCAGCGTCGGTCCCATTAGCTGAACATCACAGGTGATGTCAAGGAGCGGGTCTTGACCCCTGTGACTCTCCCGAAGTATTAAAGAGAACCTGTAAACGTCCAGTTCTTGAAGAAGCCGTGCAAAAATTAAAAAGTTCTGAAGTTTGCAGATGAATCCTGCCACAATCTTGGTAAAGTTCTACTTGATTCTTAAATGTCACAAATACTGTATGTCCAAAATGGAAAACTTGTAACAAAACTGTATTGCCCACTGCTCACTCATTTAACATGCAAGATCTTGTCGTTTAAATTCCACATTACTACAAAGATTTAGAGTATATTAGCTCTTTACAGAGGGTTTCCCGGCCCTGAGCAACAAGCTGGACTAATTGACAATGGACTACAGCTTCTATGTTTTTTTTTGTTTGTTTTTGTATCAAAATTAAAAATGAAGATAAAGTATACAGAGTTGTCATTGATCGATTCATAAACTAGCCTTGAAGCAATTGCTATTCTTTAAAGCCAGTGGAAATGCTTACAAGTTTCCTATAATGTATATGTGCTTGCTGGGTTCCTTTGTTCCCCCTCAAGGTCCCTGGGGCAAAGCTGTCTTAATGGCAGGACATCTTGCTTTCAGTTCTTCAGTCTTAAAACTGTACAAAAGTAATGCACTTTGCACATTATTTAGCAGTAGTGCACTACATTGTATTTGAATGTCTGTGGGCCATAAAGTACTACTAAAGAAATCCTGTTATGTGGTCATTCCTGCCGTTTCAGGTTGTGCAGCGTTGTGTTAGTAACCCACCATTCATAAACTGTCTGCAAGTGATGTCTATTGCTATAGCTCTTCTGCATAGCTTTCTACAACTGCAGAGGACTGACTTTATATAACTTTTTTATTTTTTTCTTCTAATGGCCAGGAACGACAAAATGTAAACTATATTTCCTACTAAAGGTTCTGGAGACTACATACATGACAAAGTAGTCATAAGGGAGCAAGACAATTTTCTGGAGTGTCCATAATCCATGGGAAGAAAACTGACTAGCATCAGGGCTGTGGAGTCAGTAAACTAAACATCCAACACCTACTCCTCATTTTCCCTGACTGACTCCTGAATCCTCTAAAATGGACACTGACTGTGACTTCACAACCATAGCTCTGAAGTCAGTAAGCCAAACATTAAACTTCAGTTCCTCAATTTCCCTGAATCCAACTTCTAACTCCATGACTGTATTTGTATTCTTTGTGCAAACGTAGGCGGCCATCATTTTGCTGTATTCTTGGGGCTGGAAATTTGGAACTCCCATCTTTCAAATCACTACCCAGCCCTTGATCCCTTCTCTTTTGGCTTTCTTCTCATTCCAAGCATCTAGCTCTTCACAATGCCCCTCATTGTGATGTGGAGCATGATGCATGACAGTCACGTACCCCATGTTATTATGTGGGACCTAGTGAAGATTGGCAGCGCTGGCTCAAATGAAAACAGGGTAGCCAAGCGGAGGATCTTTGTATCAGGACGTGTGTGGAATGCGTCAGTAAAGGAGAAAGATGATAAGATGTTTAGAATTCTGGTTAGATTTATCCTGAATTTATTCAATATGATTTTAATTTTCTGGCAAATGGAAAATAAATTGGCATCAATGCTGAAATATTGATCATTTAATGAACACAGAATGGTCAGATTTTGGCAAGACAAAAGTTTTGTCGCCCACAGAAAGTAATGTGATTTTCAATCAAAAAATGAACTTAAAATACAAATATTTGTTGAATAACATTGGTGAATGAAGTTATGGTGCTAGTAGTCATATTTAATATTTTGTGTGACTTCCATGAGCTTGCAGGACTGCATCCATGCGGTTCAACAATGATTGCTATTCTGATGACTTCATTAATAAATTGTACAAAGAATGCAGTCTTGCATACCTCCCAGAGCTCATCTAGATTCTTTGGTTTTGTATTCCATACTTCCTCTATCATCCTACCCCAAACATGCTCATTGATGTGCATGTCTGGTGACTGGGCTGGCCAGTCTTGAGCACCTTGATCTTTTTTGCCTGGAGGAACTTTGTTGTAGAGAAGTCTGTATGAATTTGATCCCTTTTATGATTTGGAATATAAGAGGTAGCTAATACTTCTTGATATTTTAGGTTATTGATATTGCCTTCCGCCTTGCCAATGTTTCTCTCACTCCCATACTGAATGTAACCCTAGACCATGATCTTTACACCATTAAATTTAACTGTTTTCTGGGTGTAGTTTGGATCCATACAGGGTCCAGTAGGTCTCCTGCAGTATTTGCAGCGGCAGTGGTGTAATTCTACTGAAGAAATCAGAGAAATCCACCTTCTGCCACTTTTCCAGCGTCCATCTGTTAAGCAGGCTGTGGGACTTTGCAAATGCCACACTGTTTTTTATTCGCCTTTTTGTTTAGTGCTAGCTTCTGGGCACTGATTCGACCATGGAGGCCATTTCAAGACAGAATCCTACAAACTGTTCTAGTTGACAAAGGGACTTGAGGTGACCAGGCCTGTTGGAGCTCTGCTGCAATGGAAGAGGGGCTTGCTTTGGATTTTCTAACCAACAAACGTTCCTCCTGAGCAGTTGTCTTGCAGAGTCTGCCGGACCTGGGCTTGTCAAACACATCTCCAGTCTCTTCAAATCTTTTTTGAATTCTTTGTACTTGATGCTGAGACCCATTAAAGGTTCCAGCCACCTCTGCAATGGATCTGGTCTTCAGCCTCTTGATAATCAAGGCTTTTGTCACAGGGTGGATTTTTGGCATGTTGTTAGAGCTCAAGTTGCAGTTCAAGTAAAGGTCTGGGGTGCTGGGTTTCTTTTTATACACATGCACTAATTAACCGATCATTTACTGAGCACAGATGAGGATGTAAATTAGGATTGGGTGCATTATATGACCAGGTGACAAAACTTTTGTCTTGCTAAAATATGACCATTCTGTGTTCATTAAATGATGAATATTTTAGCAATATTTTGATGCCAATTTATTTTTCTTAACCTAAACCAAATTTTGGAGGGTTTCAGCTATAAAGAGTAATTTATAGAACCAACGAATGAATTTAACGTCAGGTTATAAGCTTTTATTTACATAACATGGATAAGCGACATAACTTCTGTCAGCGAGTGTATACACCTATGGGAATGGGAATGTATGTGTGAGTTTATGTGTGTGTGTGTGTATGTATATAATCAAGAAAATAGGGCAGCACTACCAAAATTATAGAATTGGTGCAAAACCTATTCAGCAGTTTCCAAACAACCGAAATAATAAATCAAGAAAAATAGGCAGCACTCCAGATTAAATGTGAAAAAAGTCGCCACCTGAGGAACAGTAAAGTATCCACTTGATGAAAGTTTAGAGGGACGGCCTGGGTTTGGTAGATTTGCAGTGGTCCGATACTCCTTCCATTTCAATATGATCAGTTGGACAGTGCTCCTTGAGATGTTTAAAACTTGGGAAATATTTTTGTATCCAAATCCGGCTTTAAACTTTGCCACAACAGTATCTCGGACCTGCCTGGTGTGTTCCTTGATCTTCATGATCCTCTCTGCACTTGAAACAGAACCCTGAGACACAGAGCAGGTGCATTTATACGGAGACTTGATTACACATTGGTAATGATAAATTGAATTAGGACAACATTGGATCATTCAGAGATCCTCACTGGACTTCTGGAGTGAGTTTGCTGTACTGAAAATAAGGGGCTGTATAATATTGCACGCCCCACTTTTCAGTTTTTTATTGTTAAAAAAGTTTAAAATATCCAACAAATTTCATTACACTTCACAATTGTGTCCCACTTGTTGTTGATTCAAAAAAATTAGAATTTATATATTTGTTTGAAGTCTGAAATGTGGCAAAGGTTGAAAAGCTCAAGGGGGGCCGAATACCTTCACAAGGCACTATATGTATGTATATAAAAAACAGGAGAACAAAGACAGTGGCACTCACCAAGTAGATCTTCATAATTTATTGCAGTTTCCAGAAGAACATTCCGGGGGAGCGAGTAGTTGGGGAGGGAGGTGCGGGAGCGAGGACGACAGCAACCGTTTCGCGGCTCAGTGGCCGCTTCTACGGGTCCTGACATCCCGCACCTCCCTCCCCAACTACTCGCTCCCCCGGAATGTTCTTCTGGAAACTGCAATAAATTATGAAGATCTACTTGGTGAGTGCCACTGTCTTTCTTCTCCTGTTTTTTATGTGCACTTACGCTAAGTGAGCACCTCCATTGTTTGAAGACCCTCAGTCGGTAAGGATCCTGTGAATCTACACCAGTTGTTACACACGGGTAGTGCCCAGTTCTTCTAATCCTGTATTGATATGAATGTATATGTACGTGTGTGTGTGTATATGTATGTATGTATGTATGTATGCGTGTATGTGTGTGTGTATATATATATATATATATATATATATATATATATATATATATAAAATATAATAATATAGTGTATGTATATTATGCATGTATGTATATATACACGTGTGTGTGTATGTGAATTCTAATATATATATAGTATAGTGGCCATGTACTATTTATACAGCCCATAGCTTCTTATACTCTAGTATCTACTATATAATTGCCCTATCGTGTCTGTCTGTAACCGAAATTCCATGTTGCTGATTGGTCGACGAGTGGCCACACACCCCAGCCAGGTGTCTCACCCAATTGGCTGTCCCAACTGTCACTCACTACACCCAGGCCTCTATTCTTTTTACTATCAAATGGGAAGAGTTGTGTGTTTGGGGAAGGAGATGAGGAGCAGAGCGGAGAACGGGGCACCTGCATGCTGTACTGCCGGGGCCACAGCACTGGGATGGAGAGCACACAAACTCCTGGGGATCTGGGATCAACTGGAACAAGCTCCAAGTACTGACAGATCCCGGGATCTCCCTCCATTGCAAATGGGTTTAAGGTACAACATCTCCGGAGGAGCATGATCGGTCAGATCGGCTCCCAGGACCCCGTACCCCTGCTGTGATCACTGCTTCAAGGACCCCTGCTGTGATCTATGTGATGTCTGCTCACCGGATTCCTTTGATCTCTGCCTCTCCAGCACATACCTGTGAACCACACTGGCACCGCCGCACATTGACACCTACTATATAATCGTCTAATTCTGTTTGTCTGTAATGGAAATCCCGCGTTCCTAATTAGTTGCACCAGCCACCCGCGACCAATCAGCGACTGGCGCAGTCCGGCCGTGAATTGGCGCAGGATTTAAACCCAGCTTCACATTGCATTATTCTTAAATCTTCATAAATAAACTACATACATATTCTAGAATACCCGATGCATTAGAATCAGGCCACAATCTAGTATATTATATCTATTTACAGCCAGCAGCCTCTGTCTTCTATATATACAGCCAGAGTTTGGTGGCTATTACTGCAGCCCCCCCGCACTGACTGACAGCCTCTCAGCATTAGTGGAGGTTGTCAGTCTGTGTCTGTGTGTGTGTTGGGGAGGGGGGAAGGGTTGTTGGGTGGTTACAGCCAGCGCTCTTCATACACAGAGCGGTGGCTAAACCGGCGCCGCCTCCATGACTGTAACCAGAACGCTGCTGGGTGGATTATGATAAATTTCTTTCAGCAGTGAAGCTTAATGTGCAGCATTCGGGCAGGTTATAAATGCTATTAATCTGTTGTTTAACCCCATATTTGAGAGATGACAAAATCCACCATTCATAGTAGGTCACAGCTCACCTCTACCCCCTTTCTGAAAAGTTTTAGGGGTGGAGGCAGAGCTGGGATGCAGCCCGGGCGGAGTCTCAAGGGGACCCGAAAATGTTGCCAGTATGGGACCCAGAAACTCCTGGTTGCTGCCTGCTAATAGCATTACATTTCTATGAATTTTACGTTGCAGTTTACCTATATTTTTCTGAAGTTTGACTATTCTAATCTTTATTTCAGGTTATTTGAAGGAAGAAACCCAAAGAAGGCAGAAAAGTTAAAAACACTGTTCTGCTATTTCCGAAAAGTAACAGAAAAACGTAAGCTTTGGTACAAGTAGCCTTGTCTGTTGTGTCCCTCCCCCCCCCCCCCCCACGTTATTGGAGTTTGTAAGATTTCCTATGTTTTCTTGTATTTCAGCACCCACTGGCCTGGTGACTTTTACAAGGCAGTCTATTACCTGTTTTCCAGAATGGGAGAAGTGAGTTAATTTTCTCCTTTTACATTTTGCTTTGGTTTACTGCTTAGAAGCTGTAAGATACTATTATGGCCTATATACTATTATACAGAAAACAGGTATCATTATAACATATAGCAAACTATCACCAGTTGGAAACTGTTGACTGCAATACTGGAGAAACAATTGTCAATTGTCCTATTAACATCTTTGTGACAAGGCCTTAATGGACCTTTTTAAAGGGTTGTGCACTACTAGAACAACCCCATCTCCATCCACACATTTCCCCCTACTAAAATAATAAAGCCTATGCTCTCCTCCGGTGGTGGCGCAGTTCTCTGGACTCTCCTTCACGAGCTCTCCCAGCCTTGAGACAGAGGAGCAATCAACACGGATGAGTGCCCACGATCAGCATTAGCAGTTTTTTGATTCAGCGTATTTTCTCTGCATTCTACACAAACACACAGATGCCCACTGTGTTTTTTTCCGCAGTGTAAATTGACATGTGGCCCGTCTTCCCAATCATGTAAATTTATGCTTGTGGAGTCATGAATGAGCTTTGTGAGTGAGCACAGCGAAAATACACTGCACTCATAGTCCCGATTGTGGACACGGACACTGAGTTTTCCTATCGTCTCTGCAATAGAAAACATGCTGTGTGTATAACGCAGTATCCTGATCGTAGACAGTTACACCAGGTACTTTAGAAGCATCGACAGTGCAGATGTTTCTATGCGCTTCATACCACTTAGAGCTACACAGCCAGCAAACCAGAGTACAGGGACAATATTAAACCACTTCTGTCTTCTCCCCAGGGTCAAACTGCCAGGGACTTGAATTCCCGCTTTAATCCCCACGCCGTAAATTTGCAATGTCTAATGGTTAAAGCTCAGGACCAAGGACCATAATTTACTGTGCTTGGTCACCATTGGGTTTATAATTAATATTCTTTTAGGTGTTTACCTTTCTGAAGTTTGTACAATTTTGGGCATTTTATTTGGACAGCACTTTGGGTTATATATTTTTAATATTTATAGTTAATAATATTTAAAGTTATGAGGCCATAGACCATACTTTTCAATCTTGGGATATAGTCACATGGGGCAGATTTTGTTGAAGAAAAATGACTGAATAGTAGTTAATCTGAAAGGTTGATGTGTCAGATCAATGAGGTGGTGTAGAACTCTGCACAAAATCTGTTGCATATGAGGTAATATTAATATTGAACACTGACTCATTAAAAGGCTGACTAAGCTCTTTCCAATGTCACACCTTTTTAATGGATTACTATCAATTTGTTTGATTTAGGTCAACCAAGAAGTTGAGAAAACTCCACATAACTTGTGAAGGTACAATTGAGGGAAATGGACATGGGATGCTGCAGGTGAGGACTGTACTAGATCTCAAGGATTCTCCATTTGGTAATCATTGAATTAATCGCTATCAGGTTTTTTTTTCTTCTTAAAATAAGTTTGAAAAAATGCAACAAAAAAATGAATAACCACAGAATAATATAAAAATATAATTTTATTGGTAGCTAAAAAGATATACAAAATGCAAAAACCAAGCCAGCTTACCTGTTTGGCCTGGATCCAGTTTCAATGGAGGGAATCCCGCACAGAAGGGGTGAAGGTTCACCCTTTGAAATGTAGCCAGTAGAAGCAAATGGTTAATGAAGCGGATAATCCATAAAATAAAAGTCCTTTATTTGCTTACTAGCTGTAGCACCTGGCCTTGTCTAACTGTGCTTGGCTATAACAAAATAGAATGGTTTCATTATTTTGCGCATAAGTCACAAATTAAAAAGGCCTCCTGCTGTAGACTGGGCTGTGTGATGCGGCTTGCTGTATACTGAGGGCTGTGTGCGCCTCCTACTATAGATGGCTACATGCACTACTATTCTTTTGCCTGTACGGCTCTGTCCCTGTGTGCTAATTCAGTGACCTATCCCATGATCTTTCAAAAGTTGATCATGTGACATGTCGCATAATACTTGGGGTTTGGGGTAAGGAGCCCTAGTCTTCTAAACAGCCCGGGGCCCTGGTTACTCTTAATCCACCCCTTGTCCTCACGGAGATCAGTGTTGTACTTTGTCCAAATCTCCTGGGGTTTAAAATGTTACAGGTTGTTAGAAGAATAGCAAAGAGATGTCTTAGGTCAGCCGCGGTTTTTTTCGCTGCCGCACCTGCCGCAAGTGCAAAACCGCACTTGCCGCACCTGCCGCAAGTCCCCCTATACTTTCTATGGGGATTACTGCAACCGCGCCGCAAGTGCATCGGTTATGCAGCAATTGCGGCAGATGCGGTTTTTTCACCGCATCTGCCGCAAATTTCAAAAAACGCTGATGTGAAAGGGCCCTTAGTCGCAGTTCAACTGCATCAGCAGAAAAAATTAAAAAAACCATAGCTCTCAGAATTTGGCCACTCAAAAACAATTTTTTTATTTATAAAATTGTATTTATTATGTAAAAGGAGCAACCCATCAAAATCACTATACGTGTGGTATCACTGTAATCGTACTGACCCCAAGAATAAAGCCGTCTATCATTTTCACCACACGGTAAATTGCTAAATTTGCCTTCCAAAATCAGAATTGAAAAACATGTTAAGCTCAAAATCTTTATAATTTCCATGCATTGGTAACATTACACACTGTTTTCTACAACATTGTTTTCAAAACATGAAAATAAATGTATATAAATATTTAACTACCGTATATACTCGTGTATAAGCTGACTTTTTCAGCCCAAAAATTGGGCTGAAAAGTCCCCCTCGGCTTATACACGAGTCATATACTTTTGTGCGAGGTGGGGGCTGTGTCCGGGAGCAGGAGAAGGCTGGAGGAGGTGGGGGAAGGCTGTAATATGAGCGGCTCGTGACGTGGAGCCGCTCATAACTTATTCATGATATGCACTGCATCCCCCGCCCATCCGCGGGGGGAGCAGTGCATATCCCATTACAGGCTCCCCATAACAGTATGGCACCCCCACCACAGTAAAGCCTCCCCATGCTGCCGCTGCTCAGTGTACAATAAATAGTGTTATTGGCTCTTACCCTCTCTCAGGGCTCAGTGCATCCTCCCTCCTCCCTCCTCCCTGCGTGTCATGTGACCGGCCGGTGACGTCATCACGGTGAGCCCCGGTCACAGGACAAGCAGGAAGGAGGAAAGATGCACAGCCTGGACCGAGGATGAGAGCTAATAACACTATTTATTTTACAGTGAGCAGCGGCAGCATGGGGAGAACTTACTGTGAGGGGGGGTGGAGCCTGTACACCCCCTGTGCTGGGTGGGGGCAGCCTGTACACCCCCTGTGCTGGGTGGGGGCAGCCTGTACACCCCCTGTGCTGGGTGGGGGCAGCCTGTACACCCCCTGTGCTGGGTGGGGGCAGCCTGTATACCCCCTGTGCTGGGTGGGGGCAGCCTGTATACCCCCTGTGCTGGGTGGGGGCAGCCTGTATACCCCCTGTTCTGGGTGGGGGCAGCCTGTATACCCCCTGTGCTGGGGGGAGCGTGTATACCCCCTGTGCTGGGGGGAGCCTGTATACCCCCTGCGCTGGGGGGAGCCTGTATACACTGTGCTGGAGTCCACCCTCGGTTTATACGCGAGTCAATAAGTTTTCCCAGTTTTTGGGGGCAAAAGTAGGGAGGTCGGCTTATACACGGGTCGGCTTATACACGAGTATATACGGTAATTTGTAGAAAATTGCAAAAAATGACCATCGGGCTGTTAAAAAAAAAAAAAAAAAAAAAGTGTCTGCATTTGTCTTTACTAGCTGAAAAAAAAAATATCTACTATATAATCGTCTACTTCTGTCTGTCTCTCTGTAACGGAAATCCCGTGTCGCTGCTTGGTCGTACCCAGCCATGCACGACCAATCAGTGACAGGTGCAGTCCAGCCACGAATTGGTGCGGGATTTTAACACGCCACCGCTACCGTCGGGAGATCAGCGGCGCTAGCGGGTCATCTCCCGGCTGCTTGCAGCAGAAGTACCCCCGACTGGCGCTAGTAATCTCGCTCAGTGTGACACGCAGCAGCGACTAAGCCCCTCTGTGAGATCGCTGATCGTGTAAGAATGGGGGTACCGTCACACTTGGTGACACTCCAGCGATCACTACAACAATATGACTTGGTAGGGACTCCCGATGGTAGCCGCGGGTAATCTCCTGCCGCACGTAAGTCAGCGGCGACACGGCTGCTCGCAGCGGAAGTACCCCGACGCAGCAGCGACCAGGTTCCCGCTGTGAGATCGCTGATAGTGTCAGAATGGCCTGAACCATTTTTTGATCATTGAGACCCGCTTGGTAGCATGCATTGGTGTGTTTCATGGGGACAATGACCAATGACCTCAATACTACGCCCTAGAGTGACAGGGTTCCAACGACTGCCATATCGTTGCTGCATCACTGGTGAGATCTGACTGTTTGACATCTCACTAGCGATCATGTAGTGACGCTCCAGCGATCCCTACCAGGTCTCATTGTTGTTGAGATCTCTGGAATGTCGCCAAGTGTGACGGTTCCTTACTGATCGCTCATTGCATTATTCTTAAATCTTCATAAATAAACTACATACATATTGTAGAATACCCGATGCGTCAGAATCGGGACAACATCTAATAAATATACACACACAGTTGTGGCCAAAAGTATTGACACACCTGCAATTCTGTCAGATACTCAGTTTCTTCCTGAAAATGATTGCAATCACAAATTCTTTGGTATTATTATCTTCATTTAATTTGTCTTCAATGAAAAAACAAAAAGAGAATGAAGCAAAAAGCAAAACATTGATCATTTCACACAAAACGCAAAAAAAAGAGCCAGACAAAAGTATTGACACCCTCAGCCTAATACTTGGTTGCACAACCTTTAGCCAAAATAACTGCGATCAACCGCTTCCGATAACCATCAGTGAGTTTCTTATAATGCTCTGCTGGAATTTTAGACCATTCTTCTTTGGCAAACTGCTTCAGGTCCCTGCTATTTGTAGGGTGCCTTCTCCAAACTGCCATTTTTAGATCTCTCCACAGGTGTTCTATGGGATTCAGGTCTGGACTCATTGCTGGCCACCTTAGAAGTCTCCAGTGCTTTCTCTCAAACCATTTTCTAGTGCTTTTTGAAGTGTGTTTTGGGTCATTGTCCTGCTGGAAGACCCATGACCTCTGAGGGAGACCCAGCTTTCTCACACTGGGCCCTACATTATGCTGCAAAATTTGTTGGTAGTCTTCAGACTTCATTATGCCATGCACACGGTCAAGCAGTCCAGTGCCAGAGGCAGCAAAGCAACCCCAAAACATTAGGGAACCTCCGCCATGTTTGACTGTAGGGACAGTGTTCTTTTCTTTGAATACCTCTTTTTTTTCTCCTGTTAACTCTGTTGATGCCTTTGCCCAAAAAGCTCTACTTTTGTCTCATCTGACCAGAGAACATTCTTCCAAAATGTTGTAGGCTTTCTCAGGTAAGTTTTGGCAATCTCCAGTCTGGCTTTTTTATGTCTCTGGTAAGAAGTGGGATCTTCTTGGGTCTCCTACCATACAGTCCTTTTTCATTCAGACGCTGACGGATGGTACGGGTTGACACTGTTGTGCCCTCGGATAGCAAGGCAGCTTGAACTTGTTTGGATGTTAGTCTAGGTTCTTTATCCACCATCCGCGCAATCTTGCGTTGAAATCTCTCGTCAATTTTTCTTTTCCGTCCACATCTAGGGAGGTTAGCCACAGTGCCATGGGCTTAAAACGTCTTGAGGGCACTGCGCACGGTAGACACAGGAACATTCAGGTCTTTGGAGATGGACTTGAAGCTTTGAGATTGCTCATGCTTCCTCACAATTTGGTTTCTCAAGTCCTCAGACAGTTCTTTGAGCATGGAGAAAAGAAAGATGACCAATGTGGTACATACAAGGACACAGGACAGAGTTTGAGTCATCTTTAATCCATGTCAACTGGCTGCAAGTGTGATTTAGTTATTGTCAACACTTGTTAGGTGCCACAGGTAAGTTACAGGTGCTGTTAATTACACAAATTAGAGAAGCATCACATGATTTTTCTAACCGTGCCAATACTTTTGTCCACCCCCTTATTTATGTTTGGTGTGGAATTATATCCAATTTGGCTTTAGAACAATTCTTTTTGTGTTTATTCATTGAAGACAAATTAAATGAAGATAATAATACCAAAGAATTTGTGATTGCAATCATTTTCAGGAAGAAACTGAGTATTATCTGACAGAATTGCAGGGGTGTCAATACTTTTGGCCACAACTGTAAACCCGACACCATAGTAGGAGAAACATGCCAATATCCTGATGTTTGAACCACCATTCTTCACTGTCTTCAGAGTGTACTGTGGCTTTAATTTACAGTGTAGGGATTGTCTAACGAACGGTCTGTGACCCTTGGACATAAAAAGAGGAATTTTACTTTTATCAGTCCACAAAATGTTTCTCCATTTCTCTGTAGGCCAATTGAAATGTTCTTTGGCAAATTGTATCCTTTACATTACATGGCGTTTTTTTTTTTAATGAGTAGGACTTTGCAGGGATGTCTTGGTAATAACAAAGCTTCATACAGTTTTCTAACTTTTACAGTACTCACAGGTATCTTGAGACTGTCTGTGTCTTTGATCATTGGCTGAGCCTTAGCCATTCTGGCTATTGTTTAATCCATTTGTATGCAAGTCTTCCATTTTCGAGTCTTCCATTTTCGAGTCAATACAAAACAATGTTATCCACAGCACCGTGAAAGAGGGGCTCATCCAGAACCCCAAGCAGCGAGACGCATGTTCACAACCAGGGAGACCCACCTAGATCATAATACGTCCATATATAGAGAAAATAGCGCCTCTTCAGCTGGTGCTTTCTTCAATGCTTTATTCTGTCATTCCATACAAATACACACGACATTTCAGTCAACAGACCTTTATCAAGTGCAATTCTTCCATTTTCAATTCTTCCATTTTCAATTCTTCCATTTTCAATTCTTCCATTTTCAATTCTTCCATTTTCAATTCTTCCATTTTCAATTCTTCCTTTTTGAATTCTTCCATTTTCAAGGCTTCCATTTTCTAGGATTCCATTTTATTTCACTTCTCTGGTTTTGCTTTCCATTGTAAAGCATTGGAGATCATCTTAGCAAAGCAACCCATCATTGTCTTCACTTCTTTATAAGTTTTACCCTCTACAATCAACTTTTTAATTATAGTACACTCTTCGAAACAGTGTTTCGTAAGACCCAAATTTCTCCTTCGCCTCATTGGGGGACACAGGACGATGGGTTATGCTATTCTGCCACTAGAAGGCGACACTAAACAATTAAAAAAGAAGTACAGTGGCTCCTCCCAGCAGTATATAACCCCCTGACTGGCACAGTTCAGCCAGTTTTTTTGCTTAGTGTCTTAGAAGGCAACACACTGTTTGTTTTGTTAGTTTGTTATTTTCTCTCTTCGCTCCCCATACCCCACAGTTGGGACTCTGGGTTGTAGCCTGCGTTTGGACCGCTGCACCATCCCTCCCAGACCCCACAGATGGGACTCTGGGAGGCAGGTTGATGGCCGGCTCCTGCAGCATCCCTCCCCAGACCCCACAGTTGGGAATCTGGGTTGCAGGAGATCTCCCTTGGCCTCTGGCCTCTGCAGCACAAAGAAGATGGATCTGCTTCATGCTGCCCTGGGATGGATGGTCCGCTCCCCTGCCCCTTATGGGGTTCAGGGATGGAGTCGTCATGAGGTATGGCGCTGCGTTGCCCTCCGGTGCTCCCCTGTGCCCGCCGCATCCCCCGCTGTGTGCTCAGCGCCGGACCCTCTCGGCCAGCGGCCTGCTGCATTAATTTAGGCCCCGACTTCAGGCCTACACAGTGCGATCCGCCCCTTCCCCACCCCTGGTGATGATGCGGCCCTTTGGCCTATGGCGTCCTCCCTGGACTCTGCATCATTGGGGGGCGTGGCCTAGTTGCTTCCTGCTCTAGGGGGCGTGGCCTAGCATTTTTTCTTCATTTTTGCCCTTCTTTGTCGTTCTGGGCGCCATTTTCAGCACCTGAGGGATTCTCAGTGTGGGCACAGTCGAATGTCTGCAGGGGGATACAGGATTCTGGGCCAGCGCTTCGTTCCCAGCGACTCTCTGGTGACAGGGCTCAGCAGCTATCTATATTTCTGCTGTAACCCTGAATTGTTTGTGTGTGTGCTCAGCAGCAGTTTATTCTTTCTGCTGCAGCATTACTCTGTCTGTTTGTGCCTCACATCCGGCAGTGTATACTTCTGTGTGTAGCAGGGGGAGTTTTACCATGATATCTGGCAATAAGAACAAGAAGGCACCAAAGACCTTCGCTGTGTATTATGCTTTTTGCACTGCATGCAAGTCTGCACTGCCATGCGGTTGTTCTACTCCGCTTTGCCAGGTCTGTGCCTCTGTTTCCACTCAGCCCGGTGCCTCTGCCCCTGTGCAAGCCTCCGCTGGTGAGGATACCTCCTAGTGGCCCTGCTACCCCCGAATGGGCGGTGTGTTATTGCAGTCCGTGAGCCAATCTATACAACAACTTTCTTAGACACTGATCCAGGCTCTGCAGCCCCGAGCTTCGGCCAGCACCTCAGACCAACCTGGCTCCCAGGACGACCTCTCCGGTCGCGAGGAGATACGCTCTCGGAGACGAGCTCGTACCTTCACTCTCTTCCATGATTCTGATTGAAAGAGGTTCTGCAGGAGCTCCTTCACAGCCCCATCACAGGGCTCTCGGGTTTCCCCTACAAGAATCAGGTCCCATGAATCACGCTCGGCTGGTGAGCTCCGTGATTCTAATTTGGATCTGGACCAGGAGGCTCCCTTTGATTCAGCCTCCTCTGATACTCTTGCCATGGTGGACGACCTAATTTCGGCCGTTAATCAGGCCCGGTCAGTGGCTGACCCACCCGGGTCGCATCCTTGGATCACATGGTCTCTTTTAAGAGATCTAAAAGACTTCAAAAAGTATTCTCAGACCATCCTGAGATTCAGGATGCTCTGCAGAAACATTGGTCTCAGCCTGATAAGCTGTAAGGTGATCAAGTCCCGTTAACCTTTCTTGCCTCGGTATCCCAAGCCTGGGCAGACTTCCCGCAGGTATACCCTCCGGTTTCACGTTTGGCCTCTAAGACTTTGCTATCTCTCTGAGGGCGCGTCTATCAAGGACGCCACTGACCGTCAGCTAGAACACTTGTCAACATCGGTGTTTGAGGCTTCAGGCTCGTCCCTATCCCCATCCTTTGTCTTCATGTGGGTGGCTAAGGCCATTGTGACCTGGGCAGGTGATTTGCATTCCGCCTTGCGTCACCGGGATTCAGATCCAGAGTTGTTGGATCTGGCCGCTCAGATTTCTGTAGCAGGGGATTTCTTGGTCACGCTTCTATTGATGCGGCCAACTGCACTGCAGTGGCAGCCTCAAACGCCATTGCGATCCGCCGCACCCTCTGGCTTTGAGAGTGGACAGCAGATTCGGCCTCAATGAAGTCTCTCACTAGCATGTCTTATTTCGGCAAGCGTCTTTTTGGGGAAAAGCTTGATAAGCTAATCTCGGACGCTACAGGAGGTAAGAGTACCTCTCTTCCTCAGCAGAAGCCTCAGTGTAAGTTTGCTAAGGGTCAACAGACGAGATTCCGGTTCTTTCGGAACTCGTCCGGGTGGTCGCTTCCCACCTGTCACAGCCGTCCCGTGCGCCTCGCACAGACATGGGTTCCCAGGCTTCCAGCAAACTGGGTTCAAGCTGGCAGCCACCACAACCGACAGGACAAGTCGAAGGAGTCCGGGCCTCAGAGGTTCTCCTCCTCCTGACGCGGGTTCCCCGGAAGGCACCTCCCAAGTTGTCGGCCGACTTTTTCACTTTCGGCTCGCCTGGCTCGCTGTCGCAGATGACAAGTGGGTTCGGGAATTGGTGTCCTTCGGCTACAGCATAGAGTTTCACACCTTCCTGTGTTCACGGGGAGTCTCTGTTCTTCCCTACCTGGACAACCTGTTGTTCCAGGGTCAGTCCTTTGGGGACTACGAGGACAATGTCTGCGTCACGGTAGATATTCTCATGCACCTGGGATGGCTGCTCAATCTACCATAGTCCTCACCAACTCCGAGCCGCAAGCTCACGTTCATGGGGATGGTTCTGGACACATCTCGGGGACTTGTGCTTCTCCTCCAGGACAAGGCTCATTCCCTGTGCTGTGCAGTTCGGATGCTTCTCCTCTCCCGCACTCCCTCCGGTTTGCAATGTGAGTTCTGGGACAGATGGTGGCGACATTAGACGCAGTACCATTTGCCCATCTCCGGCCACTTCAGTTGGCCCTGCTATCAGCCTGGAATCGCGGTCCGTTCACCCCTCACTGGACATTCTGTCCGTCAGCGGAAACGAGGCAGTCTCTTCGATGGTGGCTGATCCCGTCATCTTTCTCTAGGGGGAGATCCTTCTCCCGGCTCGGTGAGTCATGCTGGCCTCCGACGCCAGTCTCCTCGGCTGGGGAGCGGTTTTTCGCCGTCACACAGCCCAGGGTAGGTGGTCTCTAACGGAGTCTTCACTGCCTATAAATCTGGAGATTTGGGCCATCTACTTGGCGTTGCAAGTTTTCCTCATCTTCGGAAGGGCCGTCACATTCAGTCGGACAATGCCACAGCTGTGGCATATGTCATCCATCAGGGCGGAACCCGCAGCAAGTCTGCTATGCAGGAAGTTGAACCGATCCTCAGTTGGGCGAGTCTCCCAAAGCGGTTTTCTCGGCTGTTCACATCCCACTTATCGACAATTGGGCGGCGGACTTTCTCAGCCGTCAGGGCCTTGCCTTGGGAGAATGGGCTCTACATCCAGAAGTATTCCGCCAGATCTGCAGTCGCTTCGGCACTCCGAATGTGGACCTCATGGTGTCGCGAATGAATGCGCAGGTTCCCAACTTCTTTGGCTGCTCCCGCAATCCGTGAGCTTTGGGATTGGACGTTCTGGTCCAGACTTGGACACATTTTTGTCTTACATCTTCCCTCCACTGGCCCTCATTCCCAGAGTGGTCCAGAGGTTCAAAGTGGAGCGCGTCCCAGTGATTCTAGTGGCCCTGGATTGGCCCAGGAGACTATGGTACGCCGATCTCGTGCAGTTCGCCTCAGACGTCCCATGGCGCCGTCCGGATTTTCTCTCCCAGGGCCCATTTTGTCACCAGAACTTAGGGGCCCTTTGTTTGAAGGCATGGCCCTTGAGGCTTGGATTTTGACTCGAGTGGGATTTTCGGAAGAGCTTGCGCGCTCTATGGTCAGTGCGAGAAAATCTGTCTCCGCCCACATATACCACTGGACTTGGAAGGTTTCTTCGCCTGGTGTGAGTCTGGAGGTTTTCCGCTCTTGCATTTTTCGATTTCAGCGATTCTGGGTTTTTCTTCAATCTGGGCTGGATAAAGGCCTGTCTTTAGGCTCTTTCAAAGGACAGGTATTGGCTCTGTCTGTGCTTTTTCAGCAGAGTTTGACCACAAGACCCCTGGTTCGTTCTTTTTTGCAGGGTGTCTCTCAGATTGTTCCACCGTATAGGAGGCCCTTGGAGGCCTGGGACCTGAATCTGGTCCTAGAGGTGCTTCAGAAGCCGCCCTTCAAAACTCTCAGGGAAGTTTCGCTCCGCCTGCTTTCTCAGAAAGTGGTTTTCTTCGTGGCAATCACCTCCGTTTGGCGGGTATCACAACTGGCGGCACTCTCCGGCAAGGCATCTTTCCTTAAGTTTCACTAGGATAAGGTGGTACTTGGTCCGGTACCATCCTCTCTTCCCAAGGTGGTTTCCTCTTCCATTTGAACGAGGACATTTCTCTCTCGTCCTTCTGTCCAGCTCTGATGCACCGCTTTGAAAAGGCTCTGCATTCCCTGGATCTGGTCCGTGCTCTCTGGAATTATGTCTCCAGGACCGCACCTTTCAGGAGGTCGGATTCCCTTTTCGCGTCCTTCCAGAAGGGCGCTGTAAAGATGAAACCTAATGGCGCTATATAAATAAATAATAATAAAGGGAGGTCAGTGTCCAAGACCACTGTTACCAGGTGGATTTAGCTTACCATTCAGGAAGCTTATTCCCTATGTGATCTGACAATTCCATCAGGGTTGCTTGCTCACTCCACTCGCACAGTGGGTACTTCCTGGGCTATCCGGCACCAGGCTAAGGCTGGGCAGGTGTGCAAAGCTGCCACCGGTCCAGCCTTCACATTTTTTGCGAAACACTATCGTGTTCATACTCGGGCCTCAGCAGATGCAAGTCTGGGTAGACGCATCCTACAGGCAGTGGCTGCTAATTTGTAGACCATGCATTTCAGAATGTGGATGTGTATTCCCACCCAGGAACTGCTTTGGGACGTCCCATCGTCCTGTGTCCCCCAGTGAGGCGGAGGAGAAAAAGAGAATTTTGTGTACTCACCGTAAATTCCTTTTCTCTTAGCCTCTAATTGGGGGACACAGCACCCTCTCTGTGGCCCATTGGCCTTGTTGTGGTTGGTGTTCTCTTGTTTATGTTTCTGGTTGCCTTATCAGCTTATGTAGTTTTCCTCCTACTGCTTTAGCACAAAACTGGCTGAACTGTGCCAGTCAGGGGGTTATATACTGCTGGGAGGAGCCACTGTGCTTCTTTTTTAGTTGCTTATTGTCGCCTTCTAGTGGCAGAATAGCATAACCCATCGTCTTGTGTCCCCCAATTAGAGGCTAAGAGAAAAGGAATTTACGGTGAGTACACAAAATTCTCCTTTTCTCATGCTTTCAAGGAGAAATACATGTATATCAACTGCTGGCGTCACCCTTAAATATGGGTCACCTGATTCACACCAGATTTTTCAGAGAATAATTGAAAGAGGTTGTGCTTAAAATAATAGCAGTATGAAGTTGAATTAATTAATCAAACACATGCAGATTATGAATGTTGGTTTTCTAAGAATCTTCTGCCCCAACTGGTAAATTGTTTGACTTGGTGTAATATAATTTATACCAAAACCAGTGAATAATCTGGTGAGTCATACTGGACTGCTAATATATTGAACACTACTGTATGGTGGATTGGTGAAATCAAGAGAAATTTGAAAATGAAAAAACTTGAGGATAAAAAACTTGAGGATAAAAACCTTTTTAGTTGTGAAAATGGAATTGTTTTTTCTTTACTGTCCAATAATATAAAATTTAGTGACACACCTGCGGTGTCAATCTGCTCACTGAACTCCTAAATTATTAATTGAAAGATGTAGTTCACTCAAATTGGTTCACTTTCCTGTAGATTTCTATTGTTCTGGAACCTCAGGGGCTCTGCCAATGTGACCTTGCACCCACAATCCTTCCTTGTAATTGTATGGCGCTGCCTTTCTTCTGAGCTTTGCACTGTGCCTGAAAAGTAGTTGCCAACCACATACCGTATGTCATTGGCAAGCTCAGAAGAAATTGTAACAAATTGTGAGATCCATTTTCTGATAATAGCCATTTTGAAAATTAAAAACTTGTGTGGCTAAAACAACATTTTAGTGAAAAAAAAACAACAAATTTGTAATTTCCACTGAACAATGTTACACAATTCTATGAATCAGCTACAGCCACCAGAAAAATTCCTCAGGAGGTGTAGTTTCCACAAGGAGGTCAGTTGTGAGGGTCTGTCTTCTGTTATGTCACCTCGGCGGCTCTTCTATGTATCCCGGCACCCGCAGTCTATTCTGGCAAAATCTGCACTCAGTCAATTAGCGCTCCTTCCCCTCTGGGCCCTGCCGGTGTGCATATTCTGTAGATTTTGATCACATATGGGACATTGGCATACACTGGAGAAATTGCACTACAAATTAGGTAAAAAACTTACCATCATTGCCAAAAGCAGAATCAAAATGCACTCTCAGGAAGCAGTCAGAGCCCAATTGTAAAGCAAGCCCAGCTGCAGGCTAATAAACCACCTCTACCAGCTATGTGTGGGAGGCGATCTGCCATGCATACACTGGGCCCGCTTAAAGCACCATTCACACTGATACAAATGATGCAGAGTGTCTGAAAGCGACCCAACCGCTCTGCTGCCTGAGCATTGGGCCACACAGTACGATACCTCTGCACTACTAGATGAATGGCACCCCTAGGGGCCCAACTGCACCCTGGATAGATAAAAAGTGCAAAAAGTCTCTTATATGATGAATAAAAAACTTTTACAAATGGGATTTTGGTTCATGCATTGGCCCAGACAAATTAGGTAGTCTATTCTCTATGCTAATTTTTATTTATTTTTTTTTAAAGGAAAAATTGAGGGCTAAAGCAATATTTACGTGGAAAAAAAATTTTTTTACAGTCTGTTTTAAAATTCTGTAGGTTCAAGATGCTAAACACACCCCTAGATAAATACCATGAGAGGTGTAGCTTCCAAAATGGGGTCACTTTCTGGGGTTTCTGCTGTCCACAGTCTATTCCAGCCATATTAGAGCTAAAAAAAATCAAATGGCGCTCCTTCCCTCTAGAGCCATGTCGTGTGCTCAAGCAGTGGTTTTGGCCAACAAATAATGCCTTAGTGTGCTCAGTAGAAAATGCATGACAAATTGGGTGGTCCATTTTCTCCTATTACCCTGGTGAAAATGAAAAATTTGGAGCTAAAGCAACATTTTAGTGAAAAACATAATTTCTCAATACACCTTCCATGACAGCATTGGAGGATATCAACCACGCCCTAATGGGGCACAAGAGCACAGAGAGGTTTTAAACCCCTCTTTCCTCCAACCACCTGTATTTTTCTGTCCCTCATGGGGCATGGATAGGTTCTTTTTACCTGTCGCACTATTTTATGCCGGGCAGTGGATGGTCGTGGGTCCTCCATACTGCTCCAGTCTCCTGGGAGTCGGGACCGCCCTGGCCTTCCTGAACCTCCAGTGGGGGTAAAGTAGGCCAGTGGTATCATACGCCAGAGGCCTGCTTCACTCCCCGGCATCTCCTCCATCCCAGCATGCTGGTTCCGTGTAGCGTGCGCGACCCGAAGTGGAAGTGACTTCATCAGGGTACACAGGTAATTTCCGGGTCTATGCGTTCCTCACTGGAGCGCATGCTGCGGCACGTTTTCCTGGATCCAGGGCCTGCTGTTTTGTGCACCGATGGCCCGCAGGTGACCGTAAGGAGGAGGGAACAAGCTGTTCCTCACTGGGGGGCACAATATTTTCTATGCATACCCGACAGAAGGTGCCACCAGGTAAGGCTATTCTTAACACGGAGGGTGACAGATCTTCTTTCCCTACAGTGAGTAGTTTAGGGATTTGGACACTCTGGTATTTATTGAGCCTCACCTTTTTGACCTGACAGTTTATTATCTATGCCTTCTAGATCTCACTGGGTATATCTATATATGATATAGACCAGCCATCTTTTTGAAAATATAATCCCTCCACTGAAGACCACTTTTAAGTGCAAAGTAAGGTGATCTCAAAGCAATTCACTCTATGTTTTGGACTTCTGCTGTATTGAACCAATACTTTTACATCTCATCTACCCGCGCCCATGACTGAGCAGACAACAGGTTTTGCATTGGAAGCGTCTACTATATCAGGCTTTACTAAATGATAGCCGAGGATAATACATGTCTGTTCAGAGTGTTTTGACAGAAGCAGAATGGTCCCTAGGACCTGTTTTCCCACCGTGTGTTGTAGGCCAGTGATCTTTTTCAGATAAATGACATGGAATTATATGCCATGGACAGCTAAAGGTCAGTAGGTTTGCTTGCTGATATGAGATTGATGGATCTGTCTTTCCAAACTGTGTTTATCCAGGCATAGATATGTGATATGAAATTAAAAGGCTTTGCTGTCTGCTAGATAAAGCACTTTCTCCTTTCCGCTTCCTAGACATTCACTTTACTTATCACTCCATCTTAAATGTTTAGCTGTAATGCTCCCTCCTGAATTAGACTTTTTTTTTTTTTTTTTCAATCCACTTCATTGTTAAACTAATTGACACATCCGATTCAAAATGTGTGTTGTTTTTTTTTTAATGAATTGTAACTTATATCACCTTTGATACCTTAAGATTGCACTTGTGCTATCTGGTTTCTTTACCATTTGTCAAACACATGCACTTGGGCAGAGGAAGCAAAATGTATAATTATGTGCTTAATTGTAAAACACTGGGAAAAACTATCACTGAAAAAGAACTGGGTGTATGGGTAGATGATAAACTCTCATTTAGTGGCCAGTGTCAGGCAGCTGTTGCAAAGGCTAATAAAATAATGGGATGCATTAAAAGAGGCATAGATGTTCATGAGGAGAACATAATTCTACTTCTATACAAGTCACTAGTGCGACCATACTTAGAATACTGTGTACAATTTTGGTCTCTGGTGTATAAGAAAGACATAACTGAACTAGAGCGGTTGCAGAGAAGAGCGACCAAGGTTATTAGAGGACTGAGGGGTCTGCAATACCAAGACAGGTTATTAAATTTGGGGTTATTTAGTTTGGAAAAACGAAGGCTATGGAGTGATCTTATAATAATGTATAAATATATGAAGGGACAGTACAGAGAACTTTCTAATGATCTCTTTACTCTTAGGCCTGAGATGGGGACAAGGGGGCATCCTCTACGTCTGGAGGAAAGAAGGTTTAATCATAATCACAGACGCGTATTCTTTACTGTAAGAGCAGTGAGACTATGGAACTCTCTGCCTCATGATGTTGTAATGAGTGAGTCACTACTAACATTTAAAGAGGACCTGTCACCAAGCCAGGCATGGTGATCTAATTACAGCACTGGATGCAGTATGTCTGCAGCATCCAGGCAAGGGGTCACCCAGCACTTGAGCAGCCCTGTACCCCGAGATAATACACTTAGAAAACTTACATGCTCCAGCCAAATAGGAGGTGGTTAGGGGCAGGAGCCAAGGGCAGATTCACACCCCCTGCATGTGTAATCTGCCCACCGCTGCCAATCATTCTCTCCCTCTTCAGCAGCATTTAAACAGAGTTTTTTTTCCTCTCCCAGAAAGTCCATTTAGCCCTGCCCCTGAGGGGCGGGACAAACGGCAAGTTCTGAAGAAAAAAACCTGTTTAAATGCTGCTGAAGAGGGAGAGAATGATTGGAAGCGGTGGGCAGATTATACATGCAGGGGGTGTGAATCTGCCCTTGGCTCCTGCCCCTAGCCACCTCCTATTTGGCTGGAGCATGTAAGTTTTCTAAGTGTATTATCTCGGGATACAGGGCTGCTCAAGTGCTGGGTGACCCCTTGCCTGGATGCTGCAGACATGCTGCATCCAGTGCTGTAATTAGATCACCATGCCTGGTTTGGTGACAGGTCCTCTTTAAGAAGGGCCTGGATGCCTTTCTTGAAAACTATAATATTACCCAGTTATATATACTAGATTCTTTGATAGGGCGTTGATCCAGGGAATTAGTCTGATTGCCGTATGTGGAGAGGAAGGAATTTCTTTCCCCAATGTGGAACTTAGTGTTGCCACATGGGATTTTTTTTTGCCTTCCTCTGGATCAACACGTTAGGCTATGGGTTGAACTAGATGGACTTAAGGTCTTCCTTCAACCTTAAATACTATGTTACTGTAGATCTGCACTGTCTATAGCGTAAGGCTGCCTTCACACTACGTAATTTTGATTTCCGATGCTGTCCCGATAAAAATCGGACAGCATCGGACCGATTTTGGGCCCCATGCAGCCCTATGGGCATCGGACCGAATCGGATGTGCACTAAATGCCATCCGATTTGGTCCGATCCGATTCTGTCCGATTTTTTTATCGGTGCAAAAATCAGAGCATGCTCCGATTTTTGTACCGAAAATAAAATCGGACAAAATCGGATGGCATTTAGTGCACATCCGATTCGGTCCGATCAATTTAACATGGGGCCCTATGGAAACTGAGGAAACATCTGATGTCTCCTCGGACCCGATTTTAGTGTACTGAGCATGCTCAGTACACTAAAATACCTCCTAACAGTAAAGGATGGGGTTAAAAAAAAAAAAAAAAATCTATGCTCACCTGTCCCCGAGGCCCCCGGTGTCTCCTGTGTCTCCCGGTATCTTGCTGTTCTCTGCTGACAGGACCTGCGTGATGTCACAATCACATGACTGCCAGTAACCAATAACCGGCAGTCATGTGAGTGTGACGTCACGAGAGGTCCTGGCAGCACAGAACAGGAAGACACCGGAGACGCGCGGGACCGTGCAGGAGTCGTGGACAGGTGAGAAAAGATTGGAGGACCGGGGGCCAAAAGGAGAGGAGGGGAGCACATCGGAGGACGGGGGCCAAGAGGGGAGGACCGGGGGTGCAGAGAGGAGACACGGGACAAGAGGGGAGGACCGGGGGAGCAGAGAGGAGACACAGGGGACAAGAGGGGAGGAGGGGGAGCAGAGAGGAGACACAGGGGACAAGAGGGGAGGAGGGGGAGCACATTGGAGGACCGGGGATGCATAGAGGAGACACAGGGGATAAGAGGAGAGAGGACAGGGGGAGAGACAATGACAGCTCAGGGAGCAAGGTGACAGGAGGGCGGGCATCAGATAAAATGTCGGAATCGGATGCCTATTTGGCATCCGATTCCAGGCATCAGAAGAATCCGATGCTGTCCGATTTATATCGGACAGCATCGGATTTTACAAAAATCGTAGTCTGAAAGTAGCCTAAAGGCCCTTTCACATCAGCGTTTTTGAAATTTGCGGCAGATGCGGTGAAAAAACCGCATCTGCCGCAATTACGCATACCGGCTGCACTTGCGGCGCGGTTGCGGTAAACGCCATGCAAAGTATAGACGTACTTGCGGCAAGTGCGGTTTTGCACTTGCGCAGGTGCGGCGCGAAAAAAACGCTGATGTGAAAGGGCCTTAGACAGGGATGAGGCCTTCTTTATCAGTCCACTAGTGCCACTGGGTTACCTTGTTAAAGTAATATTTTGTCATGGTAATCCTTCACAAATGGGTAGCAATATCATTATTCTACATCTTTTCGTAAGTTGTCAGGTTTAGTTATGAAATCAGCCATTTCGTAATGATTTGACCTCCTAAATTTAAATCTGACAATGAAAAGAGTTTTTGCTTTTACTTCTACATATAATTACTGAATAAAATTTTCAGTACTTCAAAACATTATTTTTGCAAATCTGAAGATGCAAAATATTTTTAATGCTAATTTTCTGATATTTATTTAGAGGAAACCTGACGACATTTCAAACAACTAAAACCTGTATAAACACTATTGTGAAATATGAAGTTACAGAAATTGTGCTTGAGATTTTGGGCCTCATTCAGTGACCTCTTTTTTTTCCCTCTTTTGTTGTACTTCTGTATGAGATCACCCCTTACAATCGGCCACCAGTAATCTGCAAGCATTGATGGATTCTAATTCCGTGATCTCTTTTCCCCATAATCGCAATATCTTGGTGAAGTCTCTCACTGTGCTTGTTACTCACTGCAGTTTGGTGGGAAAGATCTAGCTGTGAATGTAAGAAGTGAATTTTTAAGGACATGTTACAACTACAACCAAGATCATTATGTTTTGAGGTGGTTTTCTACAAACCCTTCATGGATATCTGCTCTAGAGTTTACGCAAAAAATAATCAGTTACTACTACTGAAAATGCTTGCCTTGCCCTGCAACACACTGAGAAACTTCTTACCCTGAAAAGCTTATGAAGCACAGGTCCGATAGAGACTCCTTCCTTTATCTTTGCTTCACTCAACCTTCCAACTGTATCACTGAGATACATGAATGCGTGTATATTAATCCATTGCCTTTACAAAGTTTTTCATTAGATGCAACATGATTGGCAATGGTGGTAACAAAATCTTGAAGTGACTGTCAGCGAAGCAAGTCTTTTATTATAGTGACATTCTCTTTTACGACTATCCCACTCACAAAGAAAGCAGCAGTACTTTGTGTATCTACCCAGAGGCTACGTAATGGGGCAACCACCTTTAAGTCACCACAGAGGGGCCACAAATGTAGATCATAGTTCAGCACCTCAACAGCTGTTTCATGTTGCCATAGGTTTCTTTCATGTGGACTGAATTACCAACTGGAATTGTCATTATACAGCAAGACTGCTTTAAGATTTGCTTTGGCCGAATCGATGAAGAGCTTCCATTCCTCTGAATTATGACTTCTCTTAGAGGTTCCATTAAACTGTTGATGTTGTTGCATGCCATAAGATCGCCCTCCATGAAAAAGTATTGGGACAAGTTCAATATCGCAGTTGTGGAACAAAGAAATCCGAACATCTGCCGCTTGAAGATTACCTTCTGTTGTCTGGACCATAAAAGCTCAGGTTTACCCTTGGGCAGTTCCAAACCTCTAATAAGGTTATTTAGTACACTTTGTGTTATCAGGTGTGGTTCAGTTGAAGTTGCTATCAGAAAGTCTGGGTTGTGATAGGACACCAAGCACCATCTTCTCCCTCACTTGACTCAACTGAAAATGTTTGTGGAGCTCTTGGAAGCAGTTCTTCTGTATGTGGTGCTGGGTGTATTGCAGATGGTACGTTTTAATATTTTAAAGTTCACTTTGTCTTCCTGGGAACTCAATTACTAATGGAGGGCGACATGCAGAAATAACAATGAGTAGTGTAGTCTGTTAGCTCTTTTCAGATTATTAGGACTGCAGAATGCATTGACTGCCTCTTCCCATGCATCCACTGGGTAAGATGTGATGCACAGCTATTGCAGCATATGTGTAGAGCCCAACTCTTGTCCTGATCTCTTAATCTGTAGCCAAAATACAGGATGTTGGTTTTTCTTATTATGGCAGTCAAATTTCATTTTTGTGACACAAAAGTGACTTCTCCGCTTCTGTAACAAAAACTATCTGCTTTGTTAATGCAAGAACGCGGCATATCTGAAAAAAGCATAAAAACATGTCAATACGCTGAGAAACTAGGCTAAGGAGTTCTAAAACTATATATATTACACAGATCATTTGTAAAAGTAGGTGATGCAACTGTAATTCGGATTACATCATCGTTTTTTGATTGATCACCCCAAGATGATAGAATGCTGTAGGTCATAGACTAATAGACTACTAACGATGCAGTAATGATGATATAATTGATGCAAATTTTCTTAAATTTTTCACTGCGTGAAAGGTGTCATAATTAATTGCAACCTCCTTTGGATCTGCAAATTTGAGCTAATCATCAAATGTACGCTTCATCTTTTTTTTCAGCAACAAAAAATAGCTAAGTTCAAAGGTTTTGAGCTATTTTGGCTGTAGAACGGTGTAGGTATTACAAATGGGCTGTGAATGTGTTTGATTTGTGCTGGGCTTCATTGCTCCCATGTAACAATAGTCTGTCCCACTCACTCCCTTTAAGGTCTACAATCAGTATTTTGCCTATTAGGCTGGAAACACACTGTCCGAGTGACATGCGAGTTAGGGCCACGTCACACGCTTCAACCTTGTGAGCGATATTGTTAGCGATCACGTGCACGCGCGATCGCTAACAATATCGCTCACATCGCTGGTGAGCTGTCACACAGGCAGACTCACCAGCGATGTGGACCAGCGAGAACGCTGGTAACTATGGTACACATCGGGTTACTAGGCGCCGCGCGGCGCTTAGTAACCCGACGTGTACCATAGATACCATCTCCCAGCATAGGCACTGCCGCTGGGAGATCGTTCATCGTGGTGTCACACACCACGATGATGCAGATTGATCAAGCGATTATCGCCTGATTTGAGCTCCGGCTCACAAATTTGCGATCACACAATCAAGCAATTACACGCAGTGACGCACAGACGATATCGCTTAAGCGATCAAAAAGCAGATCGCTTAAGCGATATCGTGCAGGAAATTGATGCGTGTGACGGCCGCCTTACTCGCACGAGTCTTGGATCATTCATCCAGGATGGCATCCCCCTCTCTGGACGGGAGCAGTGGAGCTACATAGAAAAATATACCACTGATAGTATCCCGTCCAGAGGCAGGGGTTGTGCCGGGTGCATGATCCAAGACTCATGCGAGTTACTCGCACGTCACTCGGACAGTGTGTTTCCAGCATTAGGCCCTCATTTTCCTCAAGGCCTGTTCAATTACCTGTTTACCACTGATGTGTATAAATAATGATTTTATGTACAATTTAGCTTTTGTGACTTAAAATAAAATGTTAACTTTTCTTTTGTTCTCAATGCAAAAAAACGTAAATGAGGAAATTGAATGTATTCTGATGTCGTATCGAGAAAACCCAACAGCTCATCCCACTGAAGCCCATGGCTGCATCAGCTCTCTGAAGGGAGCAAACCAATGCAATTCTTTTTCAATTATGTTTTCTTGTTGGTTTTTTTTTATTGTGCAAAAGCACTAAAATTGTAGGGAGTTTTTCTCCTTTCAACCTTATAAATATGCTATTGCTACATTTATACCAAGCCTTAGAAAAAACATTATTTTATTTTCACTGTCTATTGTGCAATTAAAGTAAAGAGTACTGATGGAATTGCTAGAGCTTTATTTCTGCTTTCCTACCTGAACCACTTTCCTCCTGTTCCCCCATCTTTAAAAGGAAAAAAAATTGTCCCATAAAAACCATCCCTCGCACAGCTACTTTGACTTTAGATTAGTATTGGTTCTGAGAACATTGAAGAAAATACTTGGCTATCTGGTATCAAAAAAACGGTGTTACATAGGCTTTATCATATGCTCCAATTTCAAGATATCGCCCACCACTATAGATCTAGGTATGTTCTTAAGAAGTATTATTTTGTATTTGTTTCTAAGTGTTTCCCTCCCTCCTTTTGAATAGGTGGATTTTGCCAATCGCTTCGTTGGTGGTGGTGTGACGGGCGCAGGCCTCGTCCAGGAAGAGATCCGGTTCCTCATCAATCCTGAACTGATAGTAGCCCGCCTCTTTACAGAGGAATTGGATAACAATGAGTGCCTTATTATAACAGGTCAGTTTATTGAATTCCTTTCTAATAGAAAAATGAATGGTTATGGGCCAATGTCACAGACATCCATTATGATGACAGACGCGTTTTGATGATGGTGTGAAAGCTACGAGATGCTTATCGCTCGCATGGTGTACCACACCAGTGTCTCCTGAGCATACCCTGTATTCAGTACAGTCTCGTTGTTAGTGACATTGCAGCCTGGGTTACATTTGTTGTGCCTTTTTGCATAGAATTTTATATTTTTTCCAATCCACTTTAGTTTATTAGAGTGTCTGTTAATTAATTCCAGTGCCCATCCTATTAATGGAAATGGCCATTCCATCATTCTTATAATGTGGCTGGCTGCCTTCCATCTCCTTTCTCCACACTTTCTCTTTCCGATAAATTACATTCCTTGCGACGGAGGCTTCGTGACTAAAGTCTAATGGATGAAACTATGCAGCCTTAATTTGTATGAGAGCTTGAGAAATTGTAAAGAAATTAAATTGACTGTGATTTCTTAACGGCATCTGTTTAGCATCAGCTTAGTAATGGTTATTGTCCATGTCAGGCTCTTAATGTTATTAAGCCCCACGATGACTGAGCTAGAACTCTATGTAAGTCTCCAGATCACTGACGAGGCTGGAATTTTTATTAAATTATGACTTACGCTGGTTTCATACTGACATTTTTTGCCACCTGTGTGTATCCAGCTTAAAGAGGACCTGTCACTCCCCTGCTGCATGGCAATCTAAATGCAGCACTGAATGCAGCATGTCTGCTGCATTCAGGGAGGGGGTCCCCCATGTGTCTGTGTGCTGTGTACCCCGAGATATAGCCTTTGTAAAACTTAGTTAGACGCCATGGAGGCAATCACTGTGGCTGGAGGGAGCTCGATTGACTGGGGCCATTCCATCCCCCACTGCCTCTCTGTGCTGCTTCTGCTGTGCTGGCTCTGCCCTCCTCCTCTCCTGCACTCTGTCACTCACAGCATGCAAATCATTTGTCTTGACGTCTGCTCCAGATTCCTGCCCTGACAAAGCATAAACCACACAGCAGGAGGTAGCGCGCATAGTGGAGGGAATGGCCACAGTCAATCAAGCTCACTCCAGCCACAGTGACTACCTCCATGCAGGGCCGCCATTAGGGGGTTACAGGTCATGATGAGTAAGGGGCCCGGGGTCTGACTGCAGGGGCGTGGCCATTGGGTAAGGGGCAGGGGGACCCAGACTGCAGCAGGCGTGGCCTCCGCCCTGGCCCCACCCCCTCATGTCTTGCACAGGCCCTCTTATCTGTCACCACCTGGCCCCTCCCCCTCACCTCTTAAGCAGGCTCTGTCCATCACCGGAAGTCACAGGGCCTGGAGGAGAGGGAGGTGGTGGGCCCTGATCTCCTCACCTCGTCTGACTTTCAGCAGCTGCGCCGAGCTTCAGGCATCAGCAGGATGCAAGACTGCACTGAAGTCACAGGGCCTCTGCTGCTGCTGGTGAGTATCCTCCTCTGTCTGTCTATATCTCTGTCTGTCTCTCTCTGACTCTGACTGTCTGTCTCTGATTGTCTCTCTCTCTCTGTCTCTGACTGTCTCTCTGACTGTCTCTGTCTCTCACTGACTGTCTCTGTCTCTCCTCTCTCTGTCTTGTCTGTCTCTCTGACTGTCGCTGACTGTCTTGTCTGTCTTCTCTCTCTCTCTCTCTCTGACTGTTTGTCTGCCTCTCTGCTGTCTTGATTGGTCTCTGTCTCTGTCTCTCTGACTCTCTCTCTCTGACTCTCTCTCTCTGACGGTGTATTCTCTCTCTGTCTCTCTCTGACTGACGGTGTATGTCTCTCTCTGACTGCGTGTATCTCTCTCTCTGACTGATGGTGTCTGTCTCTCTCTGACTGTCTCTCTCTCATGTCTCTTCTCACTGTCTCTCTCACTGTATCTCTATCTGTCTGTCTCTGACTGTGTCTGTCTCTCTGTCTCTGACTGTCTATCTCTTCTCTCTGACTGACGTGTATGTCTCTCTACTTGTGTCTCTCTGACTGTGTGTCTCTCTGACTGACTGTGTGTCTTCTCTGACTACTGTGTCTGTCTCCGTCTTCTCCGTCTGTCTGCCTTTCTGTCTCCGTCTGTCTCTGTCTGTCTCTGTCTGTTTGTTTTATCTCTGTCTCTCTCTCTCTGCCTGCCCTCTCCGTCTCTACACAGCCCTATATCTATATACAGGACCACACTGGATGCTGTATTTGTGTATTTATATACTGTATGTATATAGTGTGGACCTGTATATACAGTAGAGTGCTGTCTGTGTATACAAGATATACAGCCGGCAGTCTCTGCATACAGCCAGCAGTCTCTGTGTATACGTCCTGCATAGTCTCCAATGTGTATGCATCCCGCAGCAGTCACTAATGTGCATACAACCCGCAGCAGTCTCTAATGTGCATATATCTTGCGGCAGTCTCCAATGTGCATAGATCCCGCAGCCATCGCCATTGTGCATTTGTCCGAGTCATCTCCATTGTGCATTTATCCTGCAGCCGTCTCCATTGTGTATACGGGCAGCAGCCGTCTCTATTGTGTATTCTCTATTGTCCATACAGCTATTATGTATTCAGCCAGCAGCAGTGTGTGTGTGTGTGTGTGTGTGTGTAATATATAATAGAGTGTAAAAAAAAAAAAGTAAAAATGGCACAAAAAAATAGAAAAAAGTGGACTTTATTGCCCAATGGCAATTTTTTTGTGTGCTGTTTTTCCTTTTTTTACCCTATTGTAAGGAACCATTTGGATTGCTGGTTGGGAAAGCTTTGCACATAAATTGAGGTAATTTTTTGTGCTGTTCCCATTTTTCACTAAAGATATAATGTGTTGGGTGGAGACTGAGCATGGTGGAGGAGGAGCATGGGTGGGGACTGGGCGGAGTCTCAGGGGGCCCCAAAATTTTGGCAGTAAGGGGCCCCGAAATTCCTAGTGGCAGCCCTGCCTCCATGGCTTCTAACTGTAAGTTTTATAAAGCCTATATCTTGGGTTACACAGCACACACACACATGGGGAACCCCTTCCCTGAATGCAGCAGACATGCTGCATTCAGTGCTGCATTTAGATTGCCATGCAGCAGGGGAGTGACAGGTCCTCTTTAAACTCTATGCACATGCATCAGTTTTCAGCCCCATTATCCTTCAATGGGACCGGAGACATCTGCGTGTGCATCCAGTTGTTTCTATTTTGTCCTGAATCCGGGTGAATAATGCAGATGTTCACATATTCTTCATGGAGACAAAATCTGCATCTTGTTGCGATTTTGGTCTCCATAAAAAAAATATGTGAAGCCATTGATCCACATGGATCCCAGGGCTTCACTTGTGAAATCACAATGGGGACCTATGGATCACAGGACTGAAACAGAAGCAGGGTCTCAGTAGATCCATACTTCAGATCCATAATCCATGGATTATGCAGGGCATGAACGGAACACAGTTCTAAATGACACGTGAAATGATACGTATCCTGTGAAAATATGCAAACGGAAGCACTCGCACCCAGTTTGCCATTGCGTGGGAATCCGAGGGCATGCAGGATTTTTCCCACATGCCCACGCATACCAAAAAACACTCATGTGAAACCAGCCTAAGAAATCAAAGAATTTAAAGAGAGAGTAGTTAGTTTTTCTTATTACTGTAGACAGGGGCGTAACAATCTGCAACCGGACCTGAGGATACAGGGGCCCACTGACCCCAACGCCTGCTGCAGCTGGACTTGTGTTCCTCCCCAAGGACGCAGATCCAGCAGAAATACATTATTGCTGAGACCCATTGGGTCCCTGCATGCAATAAACAGTGCCGACACGGCGGCTGGAGCTGGTGCCGACACGGCATAGGCCCATTGGACTCTCGTTACACCACTGACTGTAGATGATAAATCATGTTATATACATATTGTTGGATGCAGTCATAGCAGCTTATATTAGCAAAGAGAATCCATTTATTTATGAATATTATATTCCATGGTCTTTTTTATTTATTAGGTATTTTCATTTATGGTTTTGTTTTTTTAAATAGGTGCAGAGCAGTACAGTCAGTATAAAGGTTATGCTGACAGTTACAGATGGGACAAAGCTCACAAAGATGAAGCTCCACGGTATGTTTTTTAAAGCTTCCATGATCTTCCCAGTATGTCTTTTTTTAAAGTGACCCTGAGCTAGCAGGCACGCCTTTTGCGGCTTCTCAAATTCTGAGAAGCCGCAGATTACATGGTATGTAAGATGATTTTATAAACTTTGCCAAATCGATATTTAGAGAGAAAGGATGTCTAGGAAGCACTCAGGGTGCTGCAGGGACAGTTTAAACAGCATGGGGACGCAATTTGTGAGATCAGGATCACTTTAATCTAGTTTAAACCTTGGATGGAAGCGGTACAACAACATGCAATTCTTAAAGGGTTTAGCCCAATTTAGCAAGTTCTCCCTTAGCCACAAGATGGGTGCTAACTTGCTGATGGCTGGTGCTCAGACCACTGGGGGGCCCCTTTGATCCCAAGAACAAGGCTTCAGAATTCTGCAGGTATTGTAATGGGACTGCCAAACATAGCCCAATACTGCTCTTTCTGTATCTAGTCCAGTAGAGCATGAATCAAGTTGTGGCACACATCTGCAGCCACAGTTACTTTCCAAAAGGGCATGTCAGAACTCCGTTCTCTAATTTAAATGGGATCCCAGTTGCTGTTATAAAATATATATTCCTTAAACAAATTCTAATGTACATATGCACGCTATGCATTGTGGGTCCTTGTTCACACATGTCCTTATTAAATGCTTTCCTCTCCTACACAGAGACAACTGGCAGAGACGGACTACAGAAATCGTTGCAATTGATGCCTTTCACTTCCGTTGTTATCTTGAACAGTTTACACCAGACAAGATCAAGAGAGAGTTAAACAAGGTCTGTGATTGCTATTCCTGTTTTGTCTCTCTTTCCTAAAGCACTGTATCTGGTCTGATCTTTTTTACCTGGTATTTTTGCACACTTTATATTATTTTTTTAGTTTAATAAAAAAAAAAAAAAAAACATAAAATAAATAATGTACAATGTAGTTAATTAAAATTAAAAGTATTTTCTTTAATACAGGATAATCTTATTCGATTCCCCTATGTTAGTCGTAGCAAGCACAGCTGTCAGCTTAGGATAACATATGTCCATCTATGAGGACCTGTTACCACTCCTGGCATGTCTATTTTACTATATACTTACCATTCAGTAACAGGTTTTTTCTTGGCTTGCGATTTTTCCTGTTCTTCTGTTATTCGTCCTGGAAATTCATCATTAAATTGACAACTGGGTGTTACCATTTCCTTGTCATAGTAGCGTCTCCTCACAATAGGCATTGATTGGACATTGTCATACTCTGGAGACTGACCCCTAACTGGTAACACCCATTAGTTAATTTATTCATTAACTTTTAGTAAGAATAATTAAGTGGTTGCCATGCATCTCATTTCATAAACGGTGATGGGAACAACTTTTGCAATCAGGCAGGGGTTGTCAAGTGTATTACTTTGCTTCCCATTTGCAAATCCAACAATCTTGTGTGTGCAGACATTGGATAGCAGGACACATTGGGAGATTTCAGGTCTACAGAATTGTGATGTATAAGAAGAGTAAGATTGTGCATTACATGTCTGATTCCACACGTTTAGAGGACCGGTCACAAAGGTCTTTAGCAAGGACAGGTTACTCAAAGCACTCAACGTACAGAGCTGCTTAAAGACAATATACATTTTGCATATTGGGCACATTAATAGAAATTACCCATATTTTTTTACTTGCATGGCTGATTTTGAAAAAAGAATAAAAAACAATATTTAGGGAAGCGGCAGGAAAACATAAGAGCAAAACTTGGCCACATTTGACCTAGTGACAGGACCATTCCTCTATGCAATACTCATGTATCCAGCTTATTCTTCATGGCAAATCATAGTGTGAGCATACAGCAGCTTCAAATCACCTATAACTGCTGTATAGCTTTGGATCAGGACAAGGAACGAAAGATTTTGTCTACATTTTGTGACCCTTAATTACTATTTGAGGCTAGAAATCTGCACTTGTGCACTGCAGGGCATCCTTCTGCCTCCACTTTTATGTCAGCCCTGAAGTCTCCTTTTAATCAGTCATCTAGCTTTGGTGCGTGGCACTCAGAAACATTGATTTTCATTACTCCTTTCCGCAGGTAAAATATTAGCCTGTGTAAAATGTAGAAACCCCTTGTAATCAGTCAGCAATTCTAAATGAGGAGAACATTTCCATTTTCTAACTGCTACTTCGTTTAAGATAAATTTTGTTTTCCAGCTCTTGCATGCTTATATAATAACAGCACATCGATCATCCAAAAAACGGCCCCATCACGAAATTCTAAGAAAGAAGTCGTATATAGGCAACATATCCGTTGTAAGAGTTCTGCTGACAGCTTAATTTGCAGAGCAGAGGCATACCATACGTTTTAAGTGGGGCATATGAAACATTTCTATGCCAAGAAAACATTATTCAAGACAAGTCTGAGAACAGATACATGCTTAAAGGGAATCTGTCATGTCATTTTGCCTTGTAGGACATATAATGTACATCCTCCCTAACATGTTTCAGAACTACAACTGCCCCTTTATTTAGGTAAAATGTTGCAATGGAGCAATAAATCTGGTGTAAAAACGATGGTACTTTTGCTGATTTTGACAATGCCCAGACCATTCAGATTATTCCACAGCCAAACGTTTCAGCAGAGCTGCTTCAAACCGACATGAAAAAGCCAAAAGTCACAACATTCTTGTGCAACTCTGTTTGGCTCCGAAAAGCCGTGGCCTTTTTTGTCAAGCATTTTATGCCATTATTCTGGCGTAAAGGTTCTTGATATCTAGTAATGAGGGTGGTTCTGGATATTGGCTCAATCATGCTCATTCTCTCAGTAGTGATGCCCACTGCTGTTTGAGAACCTGGACTCCCTTCATGTTATGCCACTGTTCGAGGAAATCCTATGCGCTCCAGGCATACACACTGAAACTGGATGTATGGTTTCTGGGCCATTCGTGTTTGGCAAAAAACTCACCATAGCCAACCTAATACTGAATGCACAAACTAGGCGTAGAAAAACTCCTAATATACAGTGGGTAAGGAAAGTATTCAGACCCCTTTACATTTTTCACTCTTTGTTTCATTGCAGCCATTTGGTAAATTCAAACATTTCATATTTTTCTCATTAATGTACACTCTGCACCCCATCTTGACTGAAAATAACTGAAATATCAACATTTTTGCAAATTTATTAAAAAAGAAAAACTGAAATATCACATGGTCATAAGTTTTCAGACCCTTTGCTCAGACAGTCATATTTAAGTCACATGCTGTTCATTTCCTTGTGATACTCCTTGAGATGGATATACTCATTCACTGGAGTCCAGCTGTGTGTAATTAAACTGATAGGACTTGATTTGGAAAGGCACACACCTGTCTATATAAGACCTCACAGCTCACAGTGCATGTCAGACCAAATGAGAATCATAAGGTCAAAGGAATTGCCCAAGGAGCTCAGAGACAGAATTGTGACGAGGCACAGATCTGGCCAAGGTTACAATAGAATTTCTGCAGTACTCAATGTTCCTAAGAGCACAGTGGCCTCCATAATCCTTTCAATGGAAGACGTTTGGGACCACCAGAAGTCTTCTTTCACCTGGCCATCCAGCCAAACTCTGCAATCATGGGAGAAGAGCCTTGGTGAGAGAGGTAAAGAAGAATCCCAAGATCACTGTGGCTGAGCTCCAGAGATGCAGTAGGGAGATGGGAGAAAGTTCCACAAAGTCAACTATCACTGCAGCCCCTCCACCTGTCGGGCCTTTAGGGCAGAGTGGTCCAACGAACGTCTCTCCTCAGTGCAAGACAGATGAAAGCCCACATAGAGTTTGCAAGAAAACAGATAAAGGAACCCCAGACTATGAGAAATGAGATTCTCTGGTCTGATGAGATGAAGATAGAACGTTTTGGTGATAATTCTGTGGAGAAAACCAGGCACTGCTCATTACCTGCCCAATACAATCCCAACAGTGAAACATGGAGGTGGCAGCATCATGCTGTTGGGTTGTTTTTCAGCTGCAGAGACAGGATGACTGGTTTCAATTGAATGAAACATGAATGTGGCTAAGTACAGAGATATCCTGGTTGAAAACCTCTTTCAAAGTGCTCTGGACCTCAGACTTGCTGAAGGTTCACCTTCCAACAAGACAATGACCCTAAGTACACAGCTAAAATAACAATGGAGTGGCTTCAGAACAACCCTGTAGCCATTCTTGACTGGTCTATCGAGAGCCCTGACCTAAACCCAATTGATCATCTCTGGAGATACCTGAAAATGGCTGTGCACTAACATTCACCATCCAACCTGACGGAACTGGAGAGGATCTGCAAGGAAGAATGGCAGAGGATCCCCAAATCCAGGTGTGAAAAACTGCATCATTCCCAAGAAGACTCATGTCTGTACTAACTCAAAAAGGGTGATTCAACTCAATACTGAGCAAAGGGGCAGAATACTTATGACCATGGGATAGTTCAGTTTTTATTTTTTTAATAAATTTGCAAACATTTCTACATTTTAGGTTTTTTTTTTCATTCAAGATGGGGTGCAGAGTTGTACATTAATGAGAAAAAAATGAACTTTTTTGAATTCACCAAATGGCTGCAATGACACAGAGGGAACAATTTAAAGGGGTCTGAATACTTTCTGTACCCATTGTATAGATCAGGGGTAGGGAACTCCAGGCCTCAAGAGCCGCACAGTGCAGGTTTTCAGGATTTCCTTAATATTACACAGATAATTGAATTGCCTGCACTGGTCATGATTCCAAACCCTGTGCAGGAAATCTTGAAAACATGCATTGTGCGTGGCTCTTGAGGCCTGGAGTTCCCTACCCCTGATAGGTACAGACCTGGTGCATGATGCTGATAGAGGAGCCACTCGCAGCCTTCCCAATAGAGGGGAGCAAGGGAACCTGTCGCATAGATAAGTGAGATAGTGTCTGAAAAAGAGCCTATTAGTAATGCCAGGTAGGGCAGGTTAGTTAACACTGAGTGTATCTCACAAGACAGACTCACCAATCTACCACCTTAAATCAGAAAATCACTACAACCTGCAAAAAATGTATATAATGTGCATAAAAAATGAGATATTAGCTGATATTTTGGCCAAAATACGGAAGCTTCCCACCTATACATCAAGGGTCCTCACACTTGCAAGTCCCTATCTAATTACAAAGCCATAGAAAAATTTAAAAAACTCATCATAGCCAACCTAATAGTGAATGCACAAACAGGGTGCTATATCAACATAATGCACCAGGGCTGCACCCATCTCTATATTAGGTTCTCTACACCCTGTTTGTGCATTCAGTATTTGGTTGGCTATGGTAATTTTTTTTTTTTTTTTTTAATTTAGTTTTTTTTTGCGATTTTCACCTGAGGAAGACGGCGGTATGCCGTTGAAACACGTAGTGGCTAACTTTATTAATAATAAAAAGGTTTGTGTACATCTGGACTATTGGTCACTGCATGTAGCGCTCCGAAAGTGACTACAAAACACTTTTGTCTGATATATCCTGGTATTTGTCCCTCAACCTGGCATATGGATCCTCATCGCGGCGCACAGTTAAAAAAAAAAAAAAAAACCTATTATACTCCACTCCCATCGTTCTCCTGCATTACCACAACATCCTCTTTTCTTCTTTTGTCTGCAACTGATGATCAGCGTGTGAGCGCACAGCAATGACCTCACTCATGCGCCAACGCTTCATACACCGAACCAGCTGCAGGCTGAAGACTGGAGGATGTTGTGATGCTGCAGGGGAGCGATGGCAGGTGAGTATACTCTTTAGTCCTTGGTATTCACTGCTCCCGCATTAATGATGTGTAGAAAGGGTTGGTATCCACACACTCATAGTCTGCCACTGCAGCTGTCTTGGGTGATCACGGGTTTCAGCTGTAATTAATTTAATATTCACCTCTCCTCCCCGCCCATCATCCCGCCCCCTCTCAGGATTCAGTGCTGAGTACCTGCTTTCCATACCAATTCTGTGACTTCCATGCTGTTTGGTGAACTGGGGGATATGAGGGATTGTTTGTGCTATCTGGAAGAATGACTATTTGAAGGTAGTTTCAACATAGAAAATAAATTTGCAGGACGTTAAAGGATTAAATTGCAGAGGAGACTGGATATTTAATTTCTTGTCTGAAGTCCTCATCCAGATACTTGATAAATTGGCTTAATTTATCAAGTATGTGCACACGCTGCAGAATTGGTGGAAAATACACCAAAATCAGCAATGCATTTTTTCACATTCATGGAGCAGTTTCAGTGTGTAAATGGTGTATTTCTGTTTTGAATTTATTAAATAGAAATGGAGAGAGAGATTCGGAACACTGCATAAAACGCACCAATACATTCAGGTTAGGACGGGAAAACATGCTTTTTAGGGAATGGATCAATAAAGGCATAATGACCATGGGAGACTTAATCCATGTCAGGGAAAGGAGATGGTTGACGGAGGAGGAGATTTTGACAAAATATGAGCTCTCTAAAGAGTATGTCACACGCGTCAATATCGCCTGCACGATATCGGCTGCACGTGACGTTGCAGCGATATTGACGTGTGTGACATACTGAATCAACCAGCAATAAATCACTGGTTGATGATCGCCAGGTTTTAGAATCTGTTCTAAAACCTGGCGATGGTCGCCCGCGTGGACACGCAGCATCGCTGCCTGTGACACTGGGAGTAGCGATATTCCAGCTCCCAGCGCCTCTCACAAGCGCTGGGAGCTGGTATCCAAGGTAAACTGCGGGTATCTAGGCAGCGCGCGCTGCCTAGATACCCGCAGTTTACCTTGGAGACCAGCCTGCTCCCGCTTCCAGCAGGCTGGCAGCGGGAGCAAGACATCGTGGAAACGATATTTAAATCGTTTCCACGATGTCTCTGGTCAATTGATCGCTGGTGAGTCTGCCTGTGTGACAGCTCACCAGCGATCAGCCGTCAATGTCGTCAGCGATCATCTCACTGACGACATTGACGCGTGTGACACCCCCTTAACTTCCACTTAATACAATTCCAACAATTACGCCACTTCCTAATGTCTCAATTGATAGATATCTCAGGTGAAGTGACCCGTTCCCAGTGGGATGAATTGATGGAGCTACCTCATGATGCAACTTCTATCTCCTCTATCTATGGCAATTTACGGAGCGCTCTCACACCAAACACCTCTGACAAACTTTTTAATAAATGAAGGAAACATTTTGGAGATCCTGACTTGCCCCAAAAAATTTTAGATGGATGGGCAACAGTTAGAAAATGTATTACTAATGAGAGGTGGAGAGATACGCAATACCGTCTAATGCATGGGACCATCCAAGGCTTTAATATCCCCTCTAAGTCGGGATCACAAGAAAGATGGTTGCATTGCCCCAAATGTAGCACCTTCAAGACAGACCTAGAACATGGGATCTGGTCATGTGAGAAGACGCGCTCCTTTTGGATAAATATTGTAGAAATGACGGCTAGACTTATTACAATTGATAAGAGACTTAACCCAATGCTATGGTTATTTCATGTGAGCGAGGGTAATATTGTGAATCGCCAGCCTCATATGTTGTTCCATACTATTGCCATGGTAGCAAAGAGATTGCTTCTTCAAAATTGGCTCAGTAGTGATTCCAGGGATGGATGCTGTCCACAATAATCTCAGAAAAGTATTATCCCTTGAATCAACAGAAATATTACGAAACACTGATAAACTAACAAGAAAATTTTTTCTCAAGTGGAGACCATATATTGAACAAGAATTAACAGACGAGGAGATTAATCTGTTAATGCGACCCTATAAAAATTCTAGCTGGTATGCTCTGGAGAATCTGGCGGGCACACTGGGCAAATTAAGCTGTGAGGCTTGATACTAGTTATTAACAGTACTTGTTCCATACTACCTCGTTTTAATCACTTGGAACTGGGTAGATGGACCTGATAGAACTAGATGGGCAGACGTGTTTAGGGAAAGGGTGGGTGGGAATACTTTGAGTTACTTAAATGGAAAATGTTCGGTGGCGTGCCAGTACTGGCAATATTAAAAGGTCTGTAATCGATTGTGAATAATGCTATTGCTGGACTGGTTTTGTATCAATATTATATGTCTGTATTCTAATGAGTCTCAGAACCATATTATCATACATGTTCGGTTCGTATGTACATATTTTCTCTGTTAATTCTATATGTGTACGCTACTTGTCATTTTCAATAAAAAAAAGATGATTAAAAAAAAAAACACACCAATAAATTAACATGTTGTAGATTTGTCTGCACCTTTTCTGCAAGAAAAACATACGGTAAGCATCTTGCACACACTTCAAATTTCTCATAGACTTTTCTGGCTTCATGATAAGCATCAGGTTAACCTCAGAGAAACCTGAAGCTGCAATCCTGTGCTGTAATGTCTGTATACTCTTATGTTCTGTGAGCCCCGGCTGTAATGTTTGTATATTCTTTTGCTTCCTCCCCTGCTCAAGAGATATGGTATGATCAGACCATGTCTCTGTACAGTCACACATCCATTACTCAGTACATAGCAGGGACACATATATAAGATTATCTCAGCACAGGAGATGTGGTGTGATCAGACCATGTCCCTGTATGGTCAGACACATCCATTACACAGTACATAGCAGGGATATATATATAAGATTATCTCAGCACAGGAGATGTGGTGTGATCATACCATGTCCCCGTGTGGTCAGACACAGCCATTACTCAGTACATAGCAGGGGCATATATATAAGATTATCTCAGCACAATCAGCACAGGAGATGTGATATGATCAGACCATGTCCGTGTACGGTCAGAAACATCCATTACACAGTACATAGGAGGGATACGCATATATAAGATTATCTTTTTTTTTTTTTTTTTTTTTTTTTTTTTTTTTTTACACATCCAATTGTGCAGCCTATTAATGGTCTAAGATTTGTGGATTAAAATATATTTTGTTCGTGGAACAATCCCTTTAAGGATCATCAATATGGTGATTAACAAGAACTCATGGCTAACTTTACATGATACATGTTTATTTATTTAGTACTTCAGTTTTCCCTACCTGTACAACATTTGACAGAAGTCACTTTATTATAGTGAGTGATGTGTCAGGACTGTCTACACACACTGTAATAAAAACCTTCCATGAGTTGGAACTGTAGCTTCATTAGAAACGTGCTGATGTTAACGTTCATGGAGGATTTTCCTACATAGTGTTGATTGGTCATCTATTCACAGACTGTTATGATTGTGTGAGGTAGCGCCGGGATTGCAAGACAAACGGCCGTGAGCCCGGTATCCATTAATACAGTACCTGGATTTATTCATGAGGCAAAGCAGTGGCACAAGTTGCCGGGTTCTGGGACGCAGCCGGGTACGATGCATACATTCCCCGGACAGTAACACGGTCCCTTCAGGTTAGGAGTTCTCTCCGGTCTAGGTCGCCCTGGGCTTCCGGGATAGGCCATGTTGTAACAGCACACAGCCTCTCACGCCCCGGAGCTGACCACTCAGCAGTCCCTTCTGCCTCAACTTGGGCCGAAGCTCTCCACAGGGGACCCCGCCCCGTCTCCTAACCTAGCTTTTAACCCCGTGTCTCCCTCCGGGGAAAACCTACAAGACCCGTGACTGGAGTGGAGCGTCCCTCTATCCTATATTCCATACCGGGTTCAATACGTGACAGTGCACATTTTGGGGGACACATAGCGCCCGTCGCATATGATCCCCCTCACTGTCTCACAATTGTACATTATTGTAACTGTTGAACATTGATCTCAGGTCAAGCAGCTCAACATTGTGCAACTCTGTTGACATTTCACAAAAAGTCAAACAAGCTTTGATCACTTGGCTTTTCTTTTCATTATAGAATATTTTACGATTTCGCCAAACATCATATTTAAGTATTGTTTGGCCAAGCATGAAGTTCTCCATGCGCCCAAATTTTAACTTCAGCTGAAGCATCCTTCATCCCAAAAGTGTATCATGAACCAAGTATTATACGAATCTCTATATTTTTGTTCTTTTTGTTTCCCCCCTCTTTTCCTTTATCCTCTTCCCCCTTGTACCTTGCCTCCTCCCCCCTTGTCTGTCCCCTCCTCTCCCCTTGTCTGTCCCCTCCTCTCCCCTTGTCTGTCCCCTCCTCCCCCCTTGTCTGTCCCCTCCTCCCCCCTTGTCTGTCCCGTCCTCTCCCCTTGTCTGTCCCCTAATCTCCCCTTGTCTGTCCCCTCCTCTCCCCTTGTCTGTCCCCTCCTCTCCCCTTGTCTGTCCCCATCCTCTCCCCTTGTCTGTCCCCATCCTCTCCCCTTGTCTGTCCCCTCCTCTCCCCTTGTCTGTCCCCTCCTCTCCCCTTGTCTGTCCCCTCTCTCCCCTTGTCTGTCCCCTCCTCTCCCCTTGTCTGTCCCCTCCTCTCCCCTTGTCTGTCCCCTCCTCTCCCCTTGTCTGTCCCCTCCTCTCCCCTTGTCTGTCCCCTCCTCTCCCCTTGTCTGTCCCCTCCTCTCCCCTTGTCTGTCCCCTCCTCTCCCCTTGTCTGTCCCCTCCTCTCCCCTTGTCTGTCCCTCCTCTCCCTTGTCTGTCCCCTCCTCTGTCCCCTCCTCTCCCCTTGTCTGTCCCCTCCTTCTCCCCCTGTCCCTCCCCTCCTTCTCCCCCTGTCCCTCCCCTCCTCCCCCTGTCTCTCCCCTCCTTCTCCCCCTGTCTCTCCCCTCCTTCTCCCCCTGTCTCTCCCCTCCTTCTCCCCCTGTCTCTCCCCACCTTCTCCACCTGCCCCTCCCCTCTTTCTCCCCCTGTCCCTCCCCTCCTTCTCCCCTTGTCTCTCCCCTTGTCCCTCCCCTCCGTCTCCCCCTGTCCCTCCCCTCCTTCTCCCCTTGTCTCTCCCCTTGTCCCTCCCCTCCGTCTCCCCTTGTCCCTCCCCTCCGTCTCCCCTTGTCCCTCCCCTCCGTCTCCCCTTGTCCCTCCCCTCCGTCTCCCCTTGTCCCTCCCCTCCTTGTCCTCCTTGTCCTTCCCCTCCTTGTCCTCCTTGTCCCTCCCCTCCTCCCCACCCCCCGCTTTGTCCCCCTATTCTCCCTTTTTCTTTTTAATTTCTCTCCCTTTTTACTTTCCTTTTCCACCGAATATTTCTTTACTCTCGCTTTCTTTTACAGGCTTTCTGTGGCTTCTTTAGAGATGAAATCCCAGCAGAGAAGCTGTCAGCAATTGCAACAGGAAACTGGGGGTGTGGAGCTTTCGGTGGAGATAGTAGATTAAAAGGTAAATGCTACAGGAAACGCCAAGGTTATAACTATATATATCTTATATGTCAGACTTTTGGCTTTGGAAAAATGTTATTTATCGGAGAGCTGGGGCTTCTTTATTTGAACACGACAGGCACCAATCAGCATTATAGGAAGCTTACCGACACATGTTTAAAGGTCCTTTTACACAGCTCAAACTGTATTTGGAGATCATCATTAATAGGATTGTTTGGTCTCCATTCAGTTTATGTGATTACATGGGGACATGTGCTTCAGACAAGTATTAGGCTAAGTTTACACTGTGTTTTTGATCTGTTTTATTGTGATCTGCTTTTGCCGGGAAAACAGACCTCTTTCTGTGATGCCTAGCTAAGTCAGTGAGTTTTCAGAAATGCTGTTCTGAAGCTGCGTTTTTACTGGTCCGTTTTTGGGGCAGAAAAAGCACGAGCATGTCCATTAGTGATCTGTTCTTTCTGGTCTGTGTTTTTTTCGCTTGAAACCATTGCTACTGGGAAAAAAAATGCACCACATGAAAAAAGGATCAAAAAAAATACACGGTCTGAACTTAGCCTTACAGTCATGACTGAAAATGCTGACACCATAGAAATTGGTCCAGAAAAAGAAGCATTTCAAAATTATTGCAATCATTTTGTTTATACACGTTTATTTGTTTGCAGGTTTGTTTTTCTTGTGTTTTTCCAATCCACACATATAGAGTGAAAAAAGGACAAATTGGACATAATTTCACGCACAACTCCAAAAATAGGCCGGAGAAAGTTGTTGGTGCCCCCAACTTAAAGGGCAACTCTGGGGAAATTGAAAAAAATAAAACCTTCTACTATCTCAACCCTCCTACACTATGAAGCTGAGCTGTCCACTACAGTTCTAGGATTTGTACGTCCTTTATAAATTCATAAAATAGTATTTACTCCTCAGCCCTCACCCCTCCCTTATGGGACATTATATCTCAGGCAACTTCAGCTGCAGCCAAGAACAGGGGTGTGGCAGGGGCATGGCTGCCGGCTCTAAAGCTGATTCTACATGCCAGCCCCCCACTCTACGCCACCCACACTCTATGCCTGTTGTATGCATGAATATTCCAACTAATCACACCCACCAATCTGCGTCCTGCAAAGGGTGCCGGCATTGTATGCCTACTGGATAACCGTGCACGGATCGCATAGTAATCCTCTATCTTTCTTGATATTAATATTTGGTTGCACAACCTTTGAAATAAACAACTGCAACCATTTACTACTTACAAATCTCAACTAGAATTTTGGAACATTTCTTTTGCAAGCTGCTCCAGGTCTCTTATTTTTGAAGGGTTCCTTCTCCTATCAGCACTTTTAGGCTGGAATCACAAGGTCTGTGTGATATGCGACTTGGGCGGCCGTCACACGCTGAGATATCTTGCCAGATATCGTTTAAGCGATCTCCTTTTTGATCGCTTAAGCGATATCGGGCAAGAAATCGTTGCATGTAAACAAGCGATTCACGATGTGAAATCGCTTGATCGTGACATCGCTGATCTGAGCTCCGGTTCTCAGATCTAGCGATGAACGATGCAACGATCTGCATCATCGTGGTGTATAACACCACGATGATCCATCTCCCAGCGACCGCGCCTATGCTGGGAGATGGTAACTATGGTACACGTCGGGTAACTAAGCGACGCGCGGCGCCTAGTTACCCGATGTGTACCATAGTAACGAGCGAGATCGCGGCTCCCCATCGCTGGTGAGTCTGTCTGTGTGACATCTCACCAGCGATGTGAGCGATATTGTAAGCGATTGCGCGTGCACGTGATCGCTTACAATATCGCTAAGGATATCTGTGTGTGTGACGGCCCCCTAAGTCAGATGTCTCACGGATGATTAACTTGGAATGGCCTCCCCCTCTCTGGACTGGAGCATCAGCTGCTGTTGTTTCTAAGCAGCTCCACACTCCTGTCCTACCAGGGGAGAGGCAATTCCAAGTTAATCATCCATGACACGTCCGACTTAGTCACATATCACACGGACAGTGTGATTCCAGCCTTAAATGGAACCTGTCAGATCTCTTATGCCCTCCAACCCAGCAGCACTCACATATGTATGACTAAACTCCCTGCCTAACCTGACCTGTATAATGTTATTCACTTAACTCAGTTTTTTTTTGTTTTACTTAAAGTATTTATAAGCTCCACTTTTCCTTTACTAATAGAGCATTTAGTTTCATAGACTAGTCAGCCCTCTTTCCATATTATCATACCCCTGTAGGCTTGATGACATGATTTTCACGAGCTGCCTCCAGGAAATATTGTGCATTCGCACTGCTCATTTCAACAACGTCACTATGCCTCTCAAGCCTGGTCTATGCGTCCCGGCTATTGAGAGGTGCACTGCACATGATCGTAAGAACACCTTTTGCAATATTGATCATTCTCAGTGCACCTCTCTGAAACCAGGACACGTACACCTGGATTTAGAGGTGCAGTGACCCTGCCAAAGTGAGCTGTGCACATCCACAAGATATACAGAAACTGCACTTACAGAAACACCGACTCGTTAATATGTTCTCTTACCCACAGGGGTGTGATGACATCAAAGAGGCTGACTATTCTGGGAAACTAAGGCCCATTAACCAAATCAAAAGCCTAATTGGCATTGGAAAACAAAGCTTATAATTCTTTTCTTTTTTTAAACATTGAGTTAACTGAATAACATTATACAGGACTAGATGGAAGAGACTTTAGTCATACATATGACTTGTGAATGCTACTGGGATGTGGGGCATAGGGGTTCACTTTAAGTTCTCGCCACAGGTGTTTAATGGAATTTAAATTCAGACTTATTCCTGCACTTCAGAACTCTCCAACCACTTTGTTTCCATCCATTCCTGGGTGCTTCTTGAAGTATGTTTGGGGTCATTGTCCTTCTGGAAGACCAATGTCCTAGAATACAAGCCCAGCTTTCTTTCATTGGGCACTACATTGCGACCCAAAATCCTTTAGTAATCTCCAGATTTCATGATACCTTGCACACAGTCAAGGCATCAAGTAACAAAGAACGCAAAACAACCGTAAAATATCTTTGAACCTCCATCATATTTGACTGTAGGTACTGTGTTCTTTTCTTCATAGTCCTGATTACATTTATGGTAAACACTAGAATGATGTGCTTTACCAAAAAGCTCTACTTTGGTCTCATCTGTCCACCAGATGCTTTCCCAGAAGAATTTTGGATTACTCATGTCCATTTTGTCAAACTGCAGTTTTTTTTTGTTTTTTATGTTTTATGCAGTGGGGTCCTCCTGGTTCTCCTGCTATAGTGTTTTATTTTATTCGAATTTCAACAGATTTTGTGCTGACATTGATGCACCCTGAGACTGCAGGACAGTTTAAATTTCTTTGGAACTTGAATTGGGGCTACTTATCCACCATCCAGACTATCCTATGTTTCAACCTCTCCTAGGTTTTTCTCTGCTGTCCACACTAATGGAGATTAGTTTACAGTGCCATGGGTTGTAACTTTATTTGTTAATGTTGCACACCGTGGACAAAGGCACATCAAGATCTATGGAAATGGACTCGTGTAACCTTGAGGTTGTTGCTATTTTTCAACTACTTTGGTTTTTGAGTTGCCAGGCAGTTCTCTTGTCCTGTTTTTCATGTTGGCCACACCTGCTACTTGTTTCAATGAACATCATATGCTTGAAAGAAAGTGGTTTACATACAATGTTTGAACTGTGCCATCAAATTTCTTCGGCCAATATTCGATGTTTTGTGTGACATTATGTCCAATTTTGACCTTTTTTTCTGTTTATTTGTGTTGTTCCAATACATGCAAAGGAAATATATGTGTATAACAAAACATGTGTGGATTGCACTAACGTTCTGGGAGTGATACTTCATTTTGTGGAATCATTTCAAGGGTGCCAACACTTTTGGCTAATGACTGTTAAGTTCCAGAGTAAACCAGGGAAATTCAGTGGATATTGTCTATATGGATGTTTCAAAGGCATTTGATACAGTGCCACACAAAAGGTTGGTACAAAAAATTACACTGCTTGGACTATTAGAAAATGTGTGTAAGTGGGTTAACAACTGGCTCAGTGATGGGGCACAAAGAGTAGTTATAAAAAACTATGAAACTATTATTTGTCACATCATATCACTGAGCTCTCTCAGACCTTTTAGACCACTGTTTAGAAACCATCTATGCATCACAGGATTATCTGGATCTCACATCTGCCTACCAATGTATATTATGGGCTGGATGAGGATTTTTAGGTGTTGTACACATTTTCTGCATGTTTTACAACTGTAAATGTGGTATAGAATTTACATGTATTCTTACTACTGTTCCTTGACGCACTAGAATGTCATGGGGCAGTCTTGGAGCAACCTGTGGTGTTTCCCGGTGTTGACTATGACCTTTTAAATCCCTCATAAAATATGAACGTCCTTCCAAACACAAGCTGGAGTGTCAGTCAGAAACTCGTTTGTCTTGTCATGTCATGCAGATCAAGGCTCGCTCCTATAGAGTAATACCGGAGAGCAGTGCAGGAAGTTACATATGGAGCCAAATTACAGAAATTGCCTAACTAGACTGAACACACGCAAACCTGTCAACAGTCATTGTGAATTTTATATTATTTTCCCCAAAATGGGATCAGATCTGTCATAGAAAAGCAGAGAAACCTTCACCCTCACTATTTACAGCTGTCAACGTGGTTTAGCTTAGTTTGATTTTTGTAGAGATTTTTATTTGCAGCATTAATCATTTCTAGATGCCAATTGCATTTTAATGACGACGGTCCTGTTGACTGATAGGGGAGAGGGAGGGAATAAATTAGGGGTTATAAGTCATGTAAATACATTATGTAAAACTGTATTGAAGTTTTCTATGTGTTTCTAATGAAATTTGCTATTAAAGAGATTCAAATAAATTTAAAAGGGAGATATATTTATGAGCCAGTACCTTGAAGACTGATCAGACTAGTCAATAAGGTCAAGAGATATGAAGAGAAGGTCCATTATAAACTGGTCCCAGAGGAGCGATTCCAGTCTCCAAACAATTCTAATCAGATTTTTGCTGACAAGGTTTTCATGCTGACCAGTATCAACCTGGTGGGGTTGTAATCATAGTACAGGGGTATGATAAAATGGCAAGACATTTCTGGCATTCATTTAAGGAAATTGCAGTCTTTAGTGGGGTCTTTCTACATGTCTTTGACCTTTTACTATCAACACCTGTTTTCACCTTTTCTGACCAAGCCAAATTTTTCAATTCTCCCAGTGTGTGTCTATGTGGTATTAACGTTGGAATACTTCATCATACACTAATCACAATAAGTTAGGGATATTCAGTTTTAGAGTGAGATTTATGGGAAACCTAAAAAGTACACACTACAGTGATATTTTTCCCTGAAAGTAGGCCATTTAAGTAGAAGCATACAATGCTGATTTCTTCATCTCAAACTATATATTGAAACAAAACCAAACAGTGATGGGTGTACACCAGGGGTCTCAAACTCCAGGCCTCGAGGGCCGCACACAGTCCAGGTTTTCAGGATTTCCTTAGAGTTTGACAGTTGGTAATTTGATTGGCAACTGTCAAATGCAATGGAAATCCTGAAAACCTGGACTGTGTGTGGCCCTCGAGGCCTGGAGTTTGAGACCCCTGGTGTACACCAACAAAAAATGTCAGTGTCTCAATAACTTGTCATGTGGCCTTGGCATCAACCACAGTTTGACAACAACATTTTATGCTGTTTACAAGTCATGTTCTTGTCTGCTGAGGCTTGGTTTCTCAGTCTTCTTAAAGGGCGGCCCTCTGATCATGTAGGTTCTTGGGTACAGAGTTAGCTACCTCTACACAGCGACTCAGCTGATCCCATAGGTTTTCAATAGAATTCAGGTCTAGAGAAAGTGCAGCCACTCCAATTCAGCTACCACAGTCTACAGCAGCCATTCCCTAATGATGAGACCTTGATGACCTGAAGCATTCTCTTCCATGAAGATGAAATTAGGCACGTGTTCTTCAAACAGAGGCTCAATGACTGGATTATTGATGTTATTCAGGTAGTATGGGCTTCTCACTGAACTCTTCACAAAGTATAGGGCTGTTTTATAGTGTCTAGACACATCTGCCCACTAATATCACCACCAAAGGCTCTTCTGGTGACAACAGTGGCTGAGGAATAGTGGTCTCCTTGTCATCATCATCATTGGCGGCCATCATTTCTGTTCAGTGTGAATCAGCTTTCATTAGTTATTAGCACGGAGGTCCTTCTTCCAATGTAGATACTTCCTGACCCATGCAACATAAGTAATGCAGGTTGTCTAGCATGCATACCCCGCTGATAAACATTTCAAATGTTCTGATGTGACACTTGGGTGCCAATCAGTCTTAAATGTGCCTGGAGTTGTGAGGCATTCATCATCAGGTTCCACAGGGCAGTGTTCACAATGATGCTATCTTTAATGTGGGATGTGGCCAAAGGATAGCCTCTTCTATGCCTTTCTGTGACTCTTCCTGCTGACATCACTGTGACAATATAAGCTCAGTGGCCTCTTCTGTCTGAGATCATCCTGCTTGAACCCTTACGATGATGAGGTATTGTTGATCAATTGATAGGTGTCCTCTTGGTCAGAATGTGAACAGAATGATGAGGTCAACTATTTAAATACCAATTCCAATTGAGCCCTGAAATGTATTGGGTGATTCATGAATCAAACACTTGTGAATTTTGCTATTAAACTTTGTTAGAGAACATCAAGTTGTGTTAAATTACTGAAACATTGAACAGCTGGACATGTGCATCTAAAAGTGTAAAGGAGGTCTTCACATTATATTTTTTTTTTGTTAGAAATGTACAAGGATTAAGTTTTTTAGTCATTTTTCCTACAAAATATACAGAACCTATATTATATATATTAGGGACCACTTCACATTTAAAGTGACTTTGTAAATAAAACCACCCAGATGTGACCCCATTTTAAAAACTGCACCATTCAAGGTATTCACAACCACATTTAGAAAGTATGTTAACCCTTCCTGTGCTTTACAGGAATTAAAACAAAATATAAACAATGAGTGAAAAATGTATTAGACACACTGTCAGTCAGCGTAGAACGCAGTCACAGCTGCCTCTCACTATATATTGAGTGGTGACTGAACTGCACAATTGCCCCCCTCACAACTGGAAGATGTATACTGCAAGGAGGAATAATTTTAATTTCCTCTTATCAGTGGGGCTCTAAGTACCGCTGACCGGCAGGTTCAAAACGCTACTAACCCCATATCTTCAGGTTAATGCTATTTTTTTGTGTGCGAACAGTTCCCTTTAAATTGGCACTTGGGCACTGAGGGGTCATGATAGTCAGACACTCCTGATTCATGAATCAGGGTCGTCTTAGGAGCCGCATGTGCCACACCAGAAATCTTTCTCCAGTTACTGAATGGAGTAAGAATTAAGACGTAGGAAATGCCACAGCTCGTCATAAATTAGACTAAATGTGGTGTTACACCCTCAGTGTGCCTGTCATGCCCAGGTTCCAGTTAGCTCTACCAATTTTGGCACGGCTCGGAGAAACTGGAGTGAAACTGTCAAGAGTTACATATAACATTTTGTCACATCTGAGTTGAAACAAAATGTTTAGACTTTGTAACCATTTACCCAAAATTCAGTTTAATTGCTTTGATGAATCTGGAGCTTTTATGGTTTTTCTGCTGGGGCAGTTTTGTCATTCATACATTCTTCCTATCATTTTGTAAGCATAATTTTGCTAACATGCTACTTCGCTTGCTTCTCTCAATGTACTGTTGAGAATAGCAGATGGGGAGCTAGTTGGCAAGTGATCATTTGTAATTCGCATAGGAGCGTGTGGTGAGCACTCAAGGTGAGGCCGCCTTCACTCATTCTGATTTTGCTTATGATGTTGTATGGGCTAAAACACAGAAAAAAAGTTTAAAAAAAACTTTGATTTATTGGCAGGAGAAAACCTATTTACTAACGAAACATTCACTTTTTTCTGCAGCAAAAACTCACTGTGTGAACATAGCTTAAGGCCCTGTGCACACATTGAGTGTCCCAAATACTCAACATGTCCATGTGACCTAAGTCTTAGTAAAACTTTGAGCTACAGCCCTGAATTGAGTGGTTCCAGATGGATTGACAGCAGCTTATCTCTCCATTTTACATTCTACTTATTTTATTACGTAGCAGCATTAACGTTACAGACCTCTCATCATCCCTGTCCAAATCTGTGCTCCGAATCTAAATTCTCTATCAGGATGTCTTTACTGTTATTAAATAGAAACACCCCAAAGTTCAGCCGGGAGAAATGCTAATGTTTGGATAGTTGAGGGGGGGAAGTTTAGTCAGCTAGCTTGTGTCGGCCGCTTAGGGAACGCAGTATATTAGTCGGGAGGATTTGTCCTTTTGCTTGACTGAAAGAAAGGGACAGAGCTGACTGATGAGAGATGATGATTGTGTGGACAGCAGAAACCTCAGGGCAAGTAACGGAATAATTGTATTAGTGTGTCCTCACCTTTGTCCCCTCCATGTCTCTAGAGGGGATTGGGTGGGGGAGCAATTATTATGACCAGCTGGACCCCTAACATATGGTGAAGAAGTGCATCTCATCATAGATGTACTAAAATAATTGTCCCACTATGAGAGCTTTGATGACTGTTGGAAACATTACCAGTTTTTCTATAATTTGAGGCAAAACCAACCAATCACAGAACTGCTTTTTATCAGACTAGTTGAAGGCAGCATTCTGATTGGTTTCTGTTGACAAGATGAGTTTTCCTGATTCCTTTTTTTGGTCTATGAGACTCACTGTTTATCATTTTCTATTGTCAGTGAATGAAAGTTTGTTCTGGACAAGAGACTGACAGACCTGTGCGGCCTCGTGCCTGGGTCACAGCGTAGATTTGGTGCCAGTCTTGTGTGCTATTTTCAGCTAAAGCTTATATAAAAGAGTCAAATATATTTTTGATTTGCTGTTAATAAAGAGAAAATCACATAACTGAAGACAGGCTAAATCTGCATTTCAATCAAAGACTAATAATTTTGTTTGCAGAGTTTGCTACAATTATATTCAGTTTGCATGGTCTCTGAGGATGAAACACCTTTGATTCCAGACATTTTTTATATGCACTTATCTCTTTACAGGGTTTTATAGTGAACTCTTGGTTTGATGGGGAACCACTGAGACAACGATTTATAATGCCCTGTTATTGTCATGTACATTTTGGTTGTTGGTAGAAAATAAAATAAATTCTGACCGTCATACTTATAAAGACGTGTGTAAAGGCCCTTTGATGCTTAGTAAATCTGCACCTTGCTTTCTCCTTCGCCTCATTGGGGGACACAGGACTGTGGGTGTTATGCTGCTGTCCACTAGGAGGTGACACTAAGCAAAATCTGCAAAAGATTAACAGTGGCTCTTCCTCTACAGTATACACCTCTGGAGCAGGCACTGCCTCACCAGTTTTTGCTTCGTGTCATTAGGAGGCACACACAATTTTTTTCTTTGTCTATTCCCTTTTTTTCTCTTTTACAAGACCTTTTTTCCTTCAAACTGAAGATTCAACTCTGGGTCTGGAGAAGAGCCCCGGCATGCTCCTTCCTCGGTCCCCCACTGTTGGGGCTGCTGGGTAGAAGTTGAGACACCCTACCACATGCCGCCCTCCTTCCTCGGCCTCCCACTGTTGGAGGTGCTAGGTAGACGTTGAGACACCCTACCACATGCCGCCCTCCTTCCTTGGCCCCCCACTGTTGGGGGTGCTGGGCACACTTCTCTCTCCTTACTCGGCTCCCCACTGATGGGGACTTCGTTTGAAGTCGATCCCTGACTTCAGCACATGCATAGGAGCACTTCTGGACATCCATCCTCAAAGGATTTTGGGCACCACGAGGTAATAGCCACCCTGCTCTCATTCTGAACAAATCCATGGCAGCTACACTGCCACCGGCAGCCCAAGGGCACCGGCAACTGTGGCTATTCTAGTCACAGCCTCCGATAACAGCCAGTGTGGATCCCAGTTACAGCTCACTCCAGACCTCTGCGCCAGGCCTCTGTCGTTACTGGGCCCCGCGATTCACACGAGGTCACGGCTAGGCCGAAGCCGGGGCCATCACCGGCTTTCCCCGCCCGCCCTCTGCCTGACGTCAGAGCCTCCGCAGCATCAGCATAGGAGGCGGGACGAGGCTGAAAAGGCGCATATCGCGAGTCTCCACTGCACGACCTTTTGCCGGCTCCGCCCCCTTCACTACTCCGCCGCCATTACTGTACACAGCAGTTCGGGACGGAACTCAGCGGTGCCAGCACAGTTTAAACTACAGCGACAGACGGCACTTGGAAACACTTGTGGGGGCACAGGACCGGCTGGATTGTCTGATGGGGCACACATCAAGGGGGTAAGAAGGCAGCAAAGACTTTGTCGCTGCTGCTGCATTCTTCTGTCCCTATCCTCCTCTGTATACAATCCCACAGGATTTGATAAGGCTAAAAGGAGTTGTTAATTAAACATGCCAGGATCCAGAAACAAAAGATCCACTAGAGCTTTTAGCTCTTATTATGCCACTTGTACAGCTTGTAAAGCTACCCTGCCAAGTGGATGCACTACCCCACACTGCCAGGACTGCACTCCTACAAATGTGCCTGAACCCCCTATTGAACTCAGGCAGTCCAGTGCCCCTAATACTGCGTCTGAATGGGCTATTATGTCAAAGTCTATGGCTCAATCTATAGAGAAGTTATCTTCTACTCTATTACAGGCTCTGCTGAGTCGCTCCTCTCCTTGCACTGATACACAACATGTGCAGCCCACACAAGAGGAAGGCACAGATCATGGACTATCTATTGACCCTGTCCCTTCTACGTCCCTGCCGGGATGCAAGAGAATCCAGAGAATGCCCTCTCCAGCGTCCTCCCGTGGTTCTAGGGCATCCCCAACCAGGGAAGATCACTATGATTCTCTCCGCTCTGAGGGTCTATACAATCCTGGTTCTGACCCGGACCTAGAAACATCCCTGGTCCTAGAGCCACCAGATACAGCGGCCCTAGTAGAGTACCTGATTTCTTCCATTAACCAAGTTTTGCATGTATCAGACCCACCTTGTGACACTCCTGGTCACAAGGTCTCCTTCAAGAGAGCTAGACGTTCGCATAAATATTTTGCGGACCATCCTGAATTTTAGGACATTCTGCAGAAACATCACTCGCATCCGGATAAAAAATTTGGCAACCGGAAATCATTAGAGGCACTTTATCCATTTCTACCTGTGGTAACCCAGGACTGGGGAGATCCACCACAAGTGGACCCCCCGGCATCTCGTCTAGCAGCTCGGACTCTCCTCTTTTTACCTGACAGTTCATCAATTAAGGACGCAACTGACCGCCAAGTAGAACAAATGGCTCAGTCGCTGTTTGAAGCCTCAGGCTCTTCACTATCCCCAACTTTTGCTTTAGTATGGGCAGCAAAGGCCATTATGACTTGGGCCGGAAACCTACATGTTGCCTTGCGTACCACAGACGCCGATCCCCTACTATCAGATGAGGCAGCTCAGATATCAGTCACTGCGGATTACCTCCTTCATGCTGCCTTGGATACGGTGAATTGTGCAGCTGTAGCAGCATCAAACGCGATTACCATCAGATGCGCGCTTTGGTTGCGTGAATGGAAGGGAGACGTGGCATCTAAAAAGTCCCCTACCAGTATCCCGTACTTAAGTAGCCATCTCTTCGGAGAAAAACTGGACAAATTAATCTCTGATGCTACTTGGGGTAAGAGTACCTCTCTCCCCCAATGCAAACCAAAGCGGCCCTTTAACTGCCGCCAACAAACGCTGTTTCGATTCTTTCGGAACTCGTTTGGCTGGTTGGTTTTCAGGCCAGCACAATCAGACAGCCATTCACCACGTAGAGACAGGTCACAGACCTCACAGAAATCAAATACAAACTGGCAATCCCAATCACGCCAGTCAAAACCTAAGGGATCACGATCCCATAGGTTTGCTTCCTCTTCACTCTTTTGCCCCGGAAGACAACGCAAGTAGGCGGACAACTTTTCCATTTTCGTCAAACCTGTCTCGCTACTACAGACGACAAGTGGATCAGAGACCTGGTGTCTTCTGGTTACAGTATAGAGTCCGAGGCCCGTCCGCCCAACCAATTCTTTCTGTCAATACCTCCAAAACCTCCATCCAAGGCCAGTCTCGAGAGTAAGTTGTACGGTGAACCTCTTAGGTGGAATTGGGATATAAATCTGCTTATTCCAATAAGCAGATTTATATCCTAATTCCACCTCAGAGGTTCACCATACAAATTCCCAAAGGACACTTAGAACCCCGGGATTACCATTATAACAGAACCACAAGTGGATCACATTCCTTTAGGATCTTGCACAGGTACCTTTAACTGCAAAGAATGTATGCCATAACTTACTTTGATTACATGACATCTAACAGTCCATTTCTTTGACTTAGAATATGGGCTCATTCCTATACCCATTATAGCAACATTTGGACAAATCCCCTCCTGTTATACAACGGCAGGTAACCAGTCATATCCATTATTTCTATTATACACTGTCTTTCATTTCCCTACTCCCTGGCTTAGTTATCCATGGTATCCATAAGACCCCTTACTTGGTTAACAGTCCCCAACGCCTCTAGCTCACAATAATGTTTGTTATTGGTTCCCAAGGTATATTTGTAAATCTTGTGTATATATATGTCACTTTACACTTGTATATACTTCACCGAATATGATTGTAAAAAGTCGTCTTTTGTTTTACTTCTTAGTGACATTGTGATAAAGGCCTGTGACAGGCCGAAACGTTAACATCCTGCTAAGTCACCACCTACTGTTCACTTTTTGAAATAAATTCACTCAAAGCAACAAACAGAACTGTGCGAGTGCAGTAATTGATCTCTTGAACTTACTGTGTGGGCCATCTGGCCCTTTTACTAGCACTGCAACAACCTCAAAAGTGAGTGCTGGTCATTCTTAACGTTTTGACCCATACTGATGTGAACACAGCAAAGATTCTCCGCCTGCGTTCAAAACAGTATGGTGCCCGGCCAGCCAATCAGCGATCTCAGCGACGGCCGGGAGACTGAGATCATCGAAAGAGATCTCCTCCTCCCGGCCGCCGCCGAGATCGCGGATTGGCCACCAGGAGTGATTTCAATGAGATCTGCAGCATTCTCCTGCACTGTCATGCGGAGGACACTGTGGATGCATTGAGATCCATGCATTGTGGGGGCGCTTGCTGATAAAACAAGCGCCTGTGAACGCACAAAAAATGCAACATGTTGCATTCGGAGGGCGCATAAACTATGCGCATCCGAACGCAGCCAAACGCAGCTACTATGCGTTCCCATGTTAAACATAGGAACGCAGTGCGCATGCGTTTGGCTGCGTTCTGTTACGCTGCGTTGCGAACGCAAATGTGAACCCGACCTTAGTGAAGAAAACTCAGTTTACACTATTTCTTCCTTTTAAATTTAGTGTACAGATGTAAAGTGTAATTGAAGACTCTTTTTATGTATGTCTTATTTTAGTAATTCTCAAAATTCTAGTCTAATCTGATCAAGATAAATGGTAGACAGGCCTTTCCCACCCATTCTTATGGCGTTCATTATAACTGATGATAAAATGAGTGTGATGAAGCCTGGCTAAATTAATTGCTTGATTAAATAAGTCTTTCTCCCAGTGTTTATTCCATCATGACATATCAATCTTGCTGATGAGGCAATGCCATTTATCTCAATCCTACACAAGTACAAACGGTTGATGCCCCAATTATATATGTGTGAATAATTCAATGTATAGTTCATATCTGTACTTTGATCTACACTTTCATACACACACATAATTAACAGTATTTAATTCAGATACAAAGCCGATGATGTACGCAAAACTTTCATTTACATACTGTACGTTAAGGCAATGCATCATCAAAAATAGTATATTTACATCAGCTGTTTATATATTTTTTAACTGACTTCACACTTTACACCTTAGCATGACTCTTCCTGCGTTCTGCAGCTTCATTATCTGCGCTGATGTGTAAATTGGGACAGAGACCGCAAGGTCATGACAGATAAGTCAATGTAGAAATACTTTACACACACTTCCTTGTACTTGAGTCAACCATTACAATATGCAGCAGAGAGTTCCATAGTCTCACTGCTCTTACAGTAAAGAATACTCATCTGTGATTATAATAAAACCTTTGAAATAGAAGAAAATTAATCCAGCACCTAAGTCTTCATGGTCCGTGTGATTAAAACTTGATTTTATTAAACATCTTTAAAAGTTCATGACAAACAGACTAAAATATGAGAAACTCCAGACGCGTTTCACATCCACTTGATCCTTACTCATAGGTGGTATACTTCAAAATGACACAAAGCACATGCATATAGTCACAGGACCAGATGCTAAGGAGAAGTTTGAAAAGCAAGAGGGAGGAGGGAGAGAAAACCTATTTGACAACAGCAGGAATCCATTGATTAATCAGTCGAGTAATACTCGATTGTAGTAGTACTGAAATGATCTAATCAATGGATTCCTGCTGTTGTCAAATAGGTTTTCTCCTTCCTCTTGCTTTTCCAACCACTCCTTTGCTTCCGGTCCTGTGACTATATGTATGTGCTTTGTGTCATTTTAAAGTATACCACCTATAAGTAAGGATCAAGTGGATCTGAAACGCATCAGAAGTTTCTCATATTTTAGTCTGTTTGTCATTGACTCGTAAAGATAATTTATAGAATCAAATTTGATTGCATGGACCGTGATTCGGTGCTGGATTATTTTCTTCTGTTTTGTTTGCTCAGCACAGGGCTAGCCCACACTGCTTCTCTCCGTGCACACGGGTGGAATGAGGCTCACGGAAGGCTGAGTTATTATTTTTTCAGTTAATTTGCATTGTAATAAAACCTTCTTTCCTCCAGACTCAAAGGGATGCCCCTCTTGTCACCATTTTAGGCCTACGTGTAAAATTCATTCTACAGATTCCTGTACTGGACCCCTCAATTACAATATTTGTAGATTGTTATACGATTGCCCCTAATGCTTAAAGGGGTTATTTGGGATTTTTATAAAAAAAAATAAAAAGTGCCCAAGCACTAACAGGCAGGTACAGTGTACCTCCATTCACCTGGATAGCATGGTGGGTTAAACAGAGCAGAGGCGGCTTTTCCTCTCTGCTCTTTGGAAGTGAGCGCATAGCCAACGTCGCACTGATTCACAGCTGGCTCTTCCCTGATTGGGGGAGCCGGATGTCAATCAGCGTGATGTCTGCTATGCGCCCGTCAACAGGGGAGAAGCCGCCCCATTTATAGACGTGATGTCAGTGCAAGCAGCAAAATCGCTGACAGGAGCAGCCTAAGACCGCTTCATGTTGTCGATGAACAGTACCGGACACAACAGGAAGGTAGATAGGTAGGTGGCATCCATCTGCCTGTTAGTGCTTAGGCACAATTGTTTTTTTTGTTTTTTTATAAATCCTGGATAATCCCCTTAATTTTTCCTAACTGAATAACACCAAGTGTAATAACCTGTCTTGGTATTGCAGCTCACCCAGTCCTTTAATAACCTTGGTCACTCTTGTCTTCACTCTCTCTAGTTCAGCTATGTCTATCTTATACACTGAAGCCCACATCTTGCTGCACTTTCTATGCAGTTTATAAAAGCAGAAAATGTTTTTTTGGTTTTCAAGTTTACAACAACATGAGCATTTATATTTTTCATAATCATGTTTTGCCTTTTGATTTAGGGCAACTATAAGCCAACAATACATAAACCTAACTATTTTTGTAACAATGTGTGATGTAATAGCCCCTTCACGACCTTCAGCGTACATCTGTGACAAAGGTTGTGTCCCTGCTTTTTATGTGGGCTCAAACGCAGAGCCTACATCTTCCCCCTTACATGACGCCTGATTTGACCCACCATCATGTGCCTCTTAACAGCTGCAGATGTTAACTTGTTAAATGCCACCGTCATTCTCTATCTAAAAAATGAGAATGCGCATAGGGTCTTATCCTAAATAGAAATCAAATCCCAACAGTATGAGAACTGCTCACCTGGTTCGGTTGTGTAGCCCACAACCAGATTGATCGCTCAAACACAGCAGCCGCAGCAAGGACCGCATTTCCACAATCGTGGGGTTGAAACTCTATCCGGGACCAAGTGTCTTTCAATCCGCGCCGCTGCTCCAAAAAGTACCAGAAACACTGGAATGTTTTGAACCAAGAAATCTTCAGTTTTATTTACCGACGCGTTTTGGAGCTAACACCCAGCTCCTTCCTCAGGGAATGACCTGGTCATTCCCTGAGGAAGGAGCTGGGTGTTAGCTCCGAAACGCGTCGGAAAATAAAACTGAAGATTTCTTGGTTCAAAACATTCCAGTGTTTCTGGTACTTTTTGGAGGAGCGGATCGAAAGACACTTGGTCCCGGATAGACCGTCATTCTCTGACAGTGGCATTCAACATGTGTTGGTAAGTGGGCTTGTCATTTACACTCCCATCAGTGTGTTACTGACATGATTGTGGGGCATCAATGACTTGCCATGACAGCCGGGGGTTTGCTGATGACCTCTGTGTCTGTCGTCATTCTCCTGTGAACGCTGTCATGTGGCTGGTGTTCATAGACCTCTATATTGGGAAAAGCTCTGGCACACAATAAAAGGTAAATGTTCATGGTTATGTTCAAGGTGAAGCATTTTATTTTGGACACATAGTACGTTGAGATAATCCAATGAAAAAATAAAGGTATCTGCTCCGCAGAGCCTTTGTTAGAATATGACTGTCTTAAGTGCCAGCAATCCTCTGAGTTATGCTCGGATGGAGGACATGTAGAACCTTACTCCGGTAACTGTAATGGGGCAAAGTGCTAAGAGCACTCCTGTAATCGCTGTGGGCAGATCTATTATGAAATATGCTGGATGCTAGGAAATAAATTATATAAACAGCATCAGATGGAGTTGTGTGCTTCTAGCCTAATAGCCCCTGCCCCCTGTGCGTCCCAAAAACAATACTTCACCTTGAACATTTGCATTTTATTGTGTGCCAGAGCTTTTCTCTATGTATTGATAATTTTTCTCTGGGCACCAGAAGAAATTGTGAGCCAGGCTTATTTACTATATATGGGTGTTCATAGACCATGATTTTAGCTAAACATCACAGTGCTCATGCACTATATAAAGCACAAGCGATCAGATGATCACAGCTTGAAGTCCCGTACAGCAGAAGGTGAGAAGAAAAAGTTTTTAAAGATATTAAAAACGCACTACAAGTTCAAATCATCCCCATTTTGTCTTATTAAAAAAGTATAATTATCAAGTATAAACATTTTAGTGTCGCTGCGTTTGTAAAAGTGGATCAACAAATAAAATAAATTATTCTGATCAGTAAACAGCGTAACCAGAAAAAATATCAGCTATCAGAATTATGTTTTTTTTGTAATAAATTGAATTGAGTCAATCAAAACATTGTATCTACTTCAAAACGGTATTTCTGAAAACACCAGCTCAGGGCGCGAAAAATAATCCCTCACACAGCCCCATATCCTGAAAAATGAAAACGTTACGGGTCTTGGAAAATGGCAACAAAACAAAAAAAAACAAAAATGTTTTCTTACAAATTTCGAAAATTAGTTTCACAGCTAAAATAGAAGCAAAACTATACATGTTCGGCATCTGCATACTTGTACTGACATGGAGAGTCTTATTACTTGTCAAGTTTTACCATACAGTGAACATGTAAATAAGAAATGTGAAACTTCACTCTCTTGTAATTTCAACGCATGTGGAAGTTTTTTCTCTATCCATTGCATCACATGATAGCGTGAATGATGTCAATCAAAAGTACAAATTGTCTGCAAAAAAACAAGCCGTCATATGGCTATGTTGCCAGAGAAATAAAAACGTTACAGCTCAGAAGGGGAATAACAAATGGGAACTTGTACAGTAGTGAAGGGGTTAAAGGGAATCTGTGACCACATTTTTGCTATTGAATCTGAGAAGCGGCAGAAACCCTGATAAGTGATGCATCTTAGGCTGGTTTCACACTGCAGTTTTTCCCTGATCAGGTTCGATCCGGTTTGTGTGTCAAAACCAGGAGAGTCTTCAAAACTCAGAACAGGTGTCAATCTTTCAATTATAGTTTTTCTCTTCAAGTTCCTCTACTGGATCCTCTCCTGGTTTTGGCACACAAACCGGATAGAACCTGATCAGGGAAAAAACTGCAGTGTGAAACTTGCTTTACTGATCTGCTCCACTTCATTTCGATAAAATGTTTATTTTATCTGTTGCAGATCCAGTGGTTCTCTAAAGGTACCGTCACACGCTGCCATTTCGCCGGCGAGATGGCTGGCAATTCCCGAATTTGGCAATGTGGAAACCACATCGCATGTGCGTAGTGGCGTGTGACTGGGCGATTCTACGGCGACAAATCACTGGTGGAATGTCGCCTGATTGCCCTTCAGTGAAATCAGGCGATATCCACCAGACGATCTCAGCGCTTCGTGGCAACGTGACAGGACGATAGCGATGTAGAAAGCAAGCTCAGACATTGTGGAATCAATCCCGTAGGTGTGCCTGAGTGTGCTGCGTCCACGCCCCATCTGCGGCGATTGGTGGCTTGTTGGTAACGCAGTTGTGTAAGCCAATCAGAGTGGTAGGGGCGCGGTGTAACACACTGGCATGCCTATCTCCTTGCCGCGGCCAAACTCTATACCCACATCGCTGATGTGGTGGTGGCGTCTGACGTGGCGATGTGAGAAGGGAAGATCGCTTCCGGTCTTGGTCAGGCGATTTCCGGAACGCAGGATCGCCGGTACTCGCAAGCAAAATTGCTACGTGTGACAACTCTACATCGGTCTCAAAAAAGTGCCCTGATCGTGCGCGCTCATGACAAATCGCCAGTGATATGGAAGCCATATGGCGGCGTGTGACTGTACCTTAAATGCTGAGCTCTGTGTAATGAGCCAGCTTACAAATTTTTCAAGATACGAGCCATCGCTGTTCTTTTTTCTTCTTCATGATGCGAGCACAAATCTGAGTCATAAGCAACTGTTGCATTATCACGTGCGCCCGCTCATTAAGCGACTGAATATTTCCTGCTCCCCCACCTATCATCCCAAGCGTGGAAAGCAGCGACACAGTATCCTGGCAGCTGACTGCGTGTTGGAGCACACCGTTCGAAAGTTGATCAGCAGTCTGCATCATGTCGCACACTTAAAAAAAAAACCTGAAGGTACTGTCACACTCGGCAATTTTGCTAGCAATTTCACTTGCAATTTGCTGGTTGCAGTGAAATCATGGACTCATTGTTACATTTGTACACAGCAACAAAATAGAACAATGTGTCCATGATTTCACTGCAACCAGCAAATTGCCAGTGAAATTGCTAGCAAAATTGCTGCGTGTGACGGTACCTTCATACTTACCCTCCCCTGCGGCGTGGCTTCCTCATCTTATGCAGGCAGCTGACAGCGTGTGGGATACATCTGCTGATCAGCGTATGAGCGCTGCGCTCCCACAGACCGTCAGCTTCCTGAATGAGATAAGAGCCACACTGTGAGGGACCGTAGAGGGGGTGGGTATAATGTTTTTTCGTGTTTTTAAAGTGTGTGGCGTGATAGGGGATCATATATACCAGGATGGGAGCCATGTAACAGGATGTGGATTATATATAAAAGGATGGGAGCCATGTAACAGGATGCAGATTTTATATATATAATTATGGATGGGGGCCATAAGTGGAGTGCGGAACAGATTAATTGCATTTCAATTCATTTTAATGGGGAAATTTTAAGTTGACATGTGAGCAAATTGAGTTAAGAGCTCAGCCATGGAACAAATTAACTCGTTAAATTAAGGTATTACTGTATTTAGATCTCGCAGAACATCAGTGTAAGATGGCCACAATAATAATTTCCCACCAATACATTTGCTACACCGGGCTGTAAATCCTCTTGGAGGAAAGAACCTGATTAAAGATTTGCCCTTCAGGTAAAAAACTGTTCAACAAGCCATCCCAAGGAAGGTGTATCAAGAAGATTATAGAACACAGTGACACCTTGTACGATGTGGCTCAAACTAATGAAGTGTAGACAGAACAAATCATGTAGGGAGAGATTTCACCGCAGCCTTGATCCAAGGTTTGTGGAGTTACAAGAGCCGCCACATTGACTTCATCTCATCTCCTATTAATATGTGACCTTTTACTAAATCTTTATAGAATTATATGCTGTGCTAAATATGATAATAAAACTTATATAGTACAAATATTTTTATCTTCAAATATTATGCTAATAAAGAATTACTTTTCTAGGTTTTTTATGGCTGTTCATAAATATTTATTAGGGTTTTTTCCTCCTGACCAACTTTCTTGGAATACTCGTAGTAGGTTAACACAGTACAGAAGAGCTGAAAATTAACAACTGGATTTGTGCAGTAGAAGAAACTCACAAATTGGCTTCATACTTTTTCTAGTCACTACAAGGTGTCAATTCCATAGCCTGTGATGTATGAGATACAGGAGCAGTGGCCTGGTTGGCAGTTACAGCAGTGAAGCCAATATCAGAATCGCAGCGCTGGACATTTTGGATTAAGTGAGGATGGCATATATCTGCAGCTATCACGCTCAACTCTCACTTCAACCTATGATATGTTGGGTGGGTCGTGACTACTAATAGTTTTAGTACTATTCTATACAATATCACAGCTGTAAAGTGTTAAAGTTCTCTGGGATAACCACTTTAAAAAATCTTTCTGTAGCCTTATAACTTTTCAAAATTACCCAGCTATGTAATTAGATACTCACAGGTGTATAGGGGAATCTGGTGAAATAATTTTTTTGTACTGTCCATGCCCTCCTACATCATAAACTAAGCTGCCAACTACAGTTCTAGGATCTATAGATCACTTATAAATCAATACAATCATATCTGCTCCTCAGCTCTCACCCTCCTGTATGGGACAATAGGTCACAGAGCAGATTCAATCCTGCTCCTGAGAGCAGGGGTTTGTGTGTTTGTGTGAAGGGGGGGTGATGAACCTGACCATTTCATTTTTCCTGTTACCCTTGTGGAAATAAAAGAAAAATTGAGTCTAGAATATGTTTGTGGGAAAAATATGACTTTTTATTTTCATGGCTCAGCGTTACAAAATTCTATGAAGCACCTGCAGGTTCATGGTGCTCACCACACATCTAGATAAGTGACCTGAAGTGATTTCCACAGTTTAGGCATATTGGGGGCTTTCCAATTGCAACATCCTGTTTGCTATCGATGCCTGCCAATTTTGAGTTCCAAAAGTCAAATGGTGCTCCTTCAATTCTGAGCTGTGCGCCCCAAACAGTAGTTTTCCTTCCACGTATGGGGCATCAGTCTGCTCCATAGAAATTGCCCAATAAATTGTATGGTCCATTTTCTCCTGTTACCCTTGTGAAAATGCAAAATGTGGTGCTAAAGCAACATTTTAGTGAGAAAAAGTAAATGTTCATTGTTTAATTTCCACACTGCTTAATTCCTGTGATGCACCTAAAGGATTAATAAACTTCTTAAATGTGGTTTTTAACAATTTGTAACACAGTGCCACTTTTGGGTATTTTCTGTCACATAAGACCTTCCAGGTTACTTCAGATGTGATGTGGTCCCAAAAAAAAAGTGTAAATTTAGTTGGAAAAATGAGAAATTACTTAACCGTTGAACCCTTCTAATGTCCTGACAAAAGCAAATTGTTTCAAAAGTGATGCTGATGTAAAGTAAACATGTGGGAAATGTTATTTATTAACTTTTTTTGTGGCATAACTCTCTAGTTTAAGAGTTTAAAAATTAAAAGTGTGAAAATTGCAGAATGTTCACTTTTTTTTCCTTTTTGTCACATTTTTATGAACGCAAATAAAATCTGCTTAAATTTTACACTAATATGAAGTATGAGGTGTTTAAAAGAAAAATTTGCTGAATCACTGGGATCTGTTGAAGTGAAGTGGTCAGAATTGGAAAGTGAGTCATTAACATACAAATTGGCTCAGTCCTTAAGGGGTTAATAGTGACCAGCATGACATTCTAAGGGTATGTGCACACCTTCCGGAGGCACTGCGTGTTGGATGCAGCGCCTTCGGACCTGAGGAGAGTCAGGGTGATCGCAGCCGCCCTGTACTCACCATCTGCATTGGGTGCAGGTCTGCTTCTCCCTGCATTCACCCGCTGGGGCTTGCTTCTGACTCTGCAGAATAATAACATGCTGCGGAAATACTAAAGTCCGGCAACCCGCAACACAGCTGAAATCACTGCAGAGGGAAGAAGCATAGTGGGCATGCGATTTTTAGAAATCCCATCCACTGTGCTTGTACTGTACAACTCGGTGGTAATACGCTGCATCCAAATGCTGCTATTTCAGATTTTGTGCACGCAGCCTAACTGTAGGAGCATTTTTTATGACTTTGTTATAAGCTCAATCGCCTTACATTTCTAATTCCACTTAGTTCCGCTACATACCCTGTTTCCCCGAAAATAAGACAGTGTCTTATAAGGTAAAAAATATTGGTACCGTGTTAGCCAGTAGATAGAAAAATATTGGAATCTGAGAGTCCTCAGTGGTTGATACCTTTTTTTAATGGCTAACTAAATAGATGGTAATCATATAAAGCTTTTGGGACACTTTGGCCCCTTCAACTGGCTGAGAATGCCACAAATTCTGAAGACACATACATATATACATAAGCAGGGTTAGATGCTGTAGTAAATACGACAGGTGACATAAGGCAGAGTCAGGCTAGGGAGGGGGATTGCTTTCCTCAACTCACTGAGGAATCTTCAGGTCTCCACAGGCCACTAATCATCGAACAATAATACAATCTGTTCCTTTTATCTTAGAATTTTGATTTTACCTCCCCAGCCCCTCCCTAGCTTGACTCTGCTTTACATCACCAGTCGTATTTACTACAGCATCTAACCCTGCTTATGTATATATGTATGGGTCTTCAGAATTTGTGTCATTATCAGCCTGACAAGGGGCCGTAGTGTCCCGAAAGCTTGCTATGTTTCCCATGCATTAGCCATTAAAAGGTAGCAACCACTGAGGACTCTCAGATTCCAATACAGAGTCTTAAATTAATTTTTGCTCCCAAAAATGCTCCTTCTCTTATTTTCAGGGGGTGTCTTATCTCCATGAAGGAGCCAGCCACACACACACACAGACAGTACCACTATTGCCGAAACCTGCCTGATACCGCGGCCGCGTCATTCCTATCCTGTCCTCCTGTGTGTGTATATCTGGGTGCCGCTCAACGTAGCTGTACGATAGTAAGCCGCCATCAAATCAGACGGAGCTGCTGGTGTCTGATTGGATGTTGAATTACCGTACATCTACACTGAGCGGCGCACGGATGACATCCATCCATGCAGGAGATGTACGGTAAAGCCACGAACAATCAGACGCCAGCAGCTGCTGTCTTATTGGCTGACTGCTTACAACCATACCGTACACCTACATTGAGCTGCGCCCGGTGCATACAGGAGAACATGAAGGAACAAATAAAGCAGCGGCGGCAGACGAAGGCAGGCAGGCTCCAGCAACAGTGATACTGTGAGGCAAGTATCAATTGTTTTTTTTGTTTTTTTTTATGCTACGTCTTATTTTCGGGGGGATTGCTTATTTTCAAGGAAACGCAATGGGATTCCCAGTATGTTCTAGGACATGGTCATACCTATTTAAAAACATGTTTGGATGTTTTCAGGAATTTTCACACTGAAAACAAGTCACCAATGACCTCCTGACCGCGAAGAGAAAAAAACACTACTCCATCGTCCTCCTCCTCGACCTATCCGCTGCCTTCGACACAGTCGACCACTCCCTCCTACTCCAAATCCTAGAATCCCTTGGTATCACTGACCTCGCCCTGTCCTGGATCTCCTCATACCTTACGGACCGCACTTTCAGTGTCACCCACTCCCACACCTCTTCCTCTTCCTACCCCCTTACTGTCGGCGTCCCCCAGGGATCGGTACTGGGACCGCTAGTTTTCTCCATCTACACCCTTGGCCTAGGTCAACTCATCGAGTCCCATGGCCTCCAGTACCATCTCTACGCCGACGACACCCAGATTTACCTCTCCGGGCCCGACATCACCTCCCTTCTGTCTAAAATCCCCCAATGCCTGTCCGCCATCTCATCTTTCTTCTCTGCTCGCTTCCTCAAGTTGAACATGGACAAAACAGAGTTCATTGTCTTCCCCCCCCAGCCGCCCTCCCCCTCTGCGAGACCTGTCAATCCGAGTCAATGACTGCTCCCTCTCCCCAGTCCCCCACGCAAAGTGCCTCGGGGTCACCCTCGACTCCTCCCTCTCCTTCAAGCCCCACATCCAAGCCCTCACCACCTCCTGCCAACTCCAACTCAAGAACATCTCACGTATCCGCCCATTTCTTAATCATGACACCGCCAAAACTCTCGTCCACGCCCTCATCATCTCCCGCCTTGACTACTGCAACCTACTGCTCACCGGTCTCCCTGCCTCCACCCTTGCACCTCTCCGCTCTATCCTAAATTCAGCTGCCCGTCTAATCCACCTGCCTCCTCGCTACTCCCCTATCTCCCCTCTCCGCATGGCACTTCACTGGCTCCCCACCCCCCAAAGATCTAAATTTAAAATCCTAACCCTGACTTACAAAGCCATCTACAACCTGCCCCCCCAATTACATCTCCGACATGGTCTCCCAATACCATCCTGCACGCAACCTACGCTCCTCACAAGAACTCCTCCTCTCCTCCCCCCTCATCTCATCCTCCCACAACCGCATACAAGACTTCTCCCGCACCTCCCCTAGACTCTGGAACTCTCTCCCCCAGCACGTCAGACACTCCCCTACTCTCAAGAGCTTCAAAAAGAACCTGAAAACTCATCTATTCCAACAAGCCTACAACCTATGATGAGACCCAGCGCCGCTGCACCAAACGCTTGGCCCTTTCCCCCCCCCCCCTATCGTGTCCTCCCCCACCCCTATAGACTGTGAGCCCTCATGGACAGGATCCTCTCCTGTCGTGTATCAGCAAGCACTGACTGCTCATATGTACTGTACCTGTCCTTGTTACCCCCACTCCTTATGTAAAGCGCCATGGAACCAATGGCGCTATATAAATAAATAATAATAATAAAACTTAGCACTGTATTGCCAGAACCAATATGGAATCAAATAACAAAAAAAATTGCAACAGCTTCCGTAAATAATCCAGGTTTTGTTACATGTCAAATAAATGCTTATAGTTTCTCATCTGTTTTTATTTTTCAGCCTTAATTCAGCTCCTGGCCGCTGCAGAGGCTGGCCGAGATGTTGTGTATTTCACCTTTGGTGACAAGGAGTTAATGCATGATGTTTACAAAATGCACGACTACTTTATTGAGAATGATAAAACTGTCGGTAAGTACCTTTGTACATTGAGACTTCCATATATCAGACACTTAAAGTCTGGTCACTCAGCTGTGGTCCCTACATAGATGGCAGCAATGTGCAGCACATCAATTCTGTTGAACGTGGCGGCAGTCATCTCTTGCTCTTAGCTTTCATTGCATGTAACTGCACTGTTTGGGATACCGTCCTAGTTCATGTTGTTAAAGTTAACTTGTCACCAGTTTTTTTACATATAAACTGTGGCCACCACTAGTATGGCCTTACATACAGCATATATATACAGTGCCTACAAGTAGTATTCAACCCCCTGCAGATTTAGCTGGTTGACACATGTGGAATTAACTTGGCATTGTGACATTTGGACTGTAGATCAGCCTGGAAGTGGGAAGTGCACTGCAGCCAAAAAGATTTTTTAATTTTTTTTTTTTTTAAAGCGTTAAAAGTTAATTCAGAGGGTCATTTATTATTCAACCCCTCAAACCACCAGCATTCTGTTTGGTCCCCCTAAAGTATTAAGAAGTAGTTCAGGCACAAAGAACAATGAGCTTCACATGTGTGGATTAATGATCTCTTTTGCTAGCCTTTTCTGACTATTTAAGACCCTCCCCAAACTTGTGAACAGCACTCATACATGGTCAACATGGGAAAGACAAAGGAGCATTCCAAGGCTATCAGAGACAAGATCGTGGAGGGTCACAAGGCTGGCAAGGGGTACAAAACCCTTTCCAAGGAGTTGGGCCTACCTGTCTCCACTGTTGGGAGCATCATCCGGAAGTGGAAGGCTTATGGAACTACTGTTAGCCTTCCACGGCCTGGACAGCCTTTGAAAGTTTCCTCCCGTGCCGAGGCCAGGCTTGTCCGAAGAGTCAAGGCTAACCCAAGGACAACAAGGAAGGAGCTCCGGGAAGATCTCATGGCAGTGGGGACATTGGTTTCAGTCAATACCATAAGTAACATACTCCACCGCAATGGTCTCCGTTCCAGACGAGCCCGTAAGGTACCTTTACTGTCAAAGCGTCATGTCAAGGCTCGTCTACAGTTAGCTCATGATCACTTGGAGGACTCTGAGACAGACTGGTTCAAGGTTCTATGGTCTGATGAGACCAAGATCGAGATCTTTGGTGCCAACCACACACGTGACGTTTGGAGACTGGATGGCACTGCATACGACCCCAAGAATACCATCCCTACAGTCAAGCATGGTGGTGGCAGCATCATGCTGTGGGGCTGTTTCTCAGCCGAGGGGCCTGGCCATCTGGTCCGCATCCATGGGAAGATGGATAGCACAGCCTACCTGGAGATTTTGGCCAAGAACCTCTGCTCCTCCATCAAGGATCTTAAGATGGGTCGTAATTTCATCTTCCAACAAGACAACGACCCAAAGCACACAGCCAAGAAAACCAAGGCCTGGTTCAAGAGGGAAAAAATCAAGGTGATGGAGTGGCCTAGTCAGTCTCCTGACCTTAACCCAATTGAAAACTTGTGGAAGGAGCTCAAGATTAAAGTCCACATGAGACACCCAAAGAACCTAGATAACTTGGAGAAGATCTGCATGGAGGAGTGGACCAAGATAACTCCAGAGACCTGTGCCGGCCTGATCAGATCTTATAAAAGACGATTATTAGCTGTAATTGCAAACAAGGGTTATTCCACAAAATATTAAACCTAGGGGTTGAATAATAATTGACCCACACTTTTATGTTTAAAATTTATTAAAATTCAACTGAGCATCATAACTTTTTGGTTTGTAAGATTTATGCTTCTGTTAATAAATCCTACTCTGGTTTGCAGTTTGAAGGCTCTAACTTATTTGCATCTTATCAAACCACCTAAATCTGCAGGGGTTGAATACTACTTGTAGGCACTGTATGTAATATTACACATACGCAGGCATTCTTTGACCATTCCCCGCACCTGCACATTACAGTACTTTGCACTGCACACAGCAGAGCACAGAGATGTATGGGTACACAGGAGCGCTATGGATGAGATTGTGTGGGTGACGTAGGACGCGTCATCCACTAGAAGCAGAGAAGAGGATGGCGTTCACAGGAAGCAAGGAGGCATCAGACGAAGATCAGTGACACCCATCAGACCAGACGGCTCCCCAGGTGAATTGTATAGACATCACCATGAGCAGAGCAACCTCCTAGAATACAGCGATGGATCCCCTGATTTGCAGGGATCTTGAATAAAATATCATTATTTCCTTTTGATGGATATATGAACATTTGATTTACACCTTAACTTTAATAGCCAATGTTTGGTCACATCTGTATTGTTAGTTTTACTTTAACTATAACTGGTGTTATGTTTTTCCTTTTCAGGTGACATCTACAAGCTGCTGGTTGAGTATTACAACGAAGTATGCAAAAATTGTTCTACGTCAAGACCAGAGACAAAGTTGTATTCGTTCATTTGCAACAAATGTTAACCCTGAGTCATGGCACAAAGGACTCTTATAGCAAAATCATTGCTTTGCTCTCTTCCACTTTATTAACCTGTTTGAACTGCTGGGTGAAATATACGGACTAGTATAATCAGTGTATATAACAGTGCAATTTAGTCTCCTGTGCTTTTCAAAATGAGATCCTCTTAGGGCTGTGTTTCTACTAAGTTTTTAAGATGTGTTATGCTTGATTGGAAAATTTTTCCATTGATTTTTCTTATTTCAAATTTCATAATTATTTTTAGATTCTTACAAGGGACAATACATTACTGTGCCAACCACTGAATGTCCATATTATATGTGGTTGTAGATACTGACACTGCTTCATCCATTTGATCAGGCCACAATGGGGCACGTTCTTCATTCAAAAATCCTGAAAGGACAGATATAGGGAATAAAAAATTGCAATCGTGTCTTAATCACTCCCAACCCATTGGTGGCTACTGATATCACTGGAGTGGTAACTCGCCAGTAGTGCCTGCGGACCCCTCTCCTCCCTTGTGAACAATCATTTGGATAAACCAGTGCATCACTACAGTGCACACAGCGTAACTCTGAAGTGCAAGAGTTAACACCATTTACTTGGGAAGCAAACTACAGTGGACTTGCACATGCTATTGTTTAATGAAAACAGAATATTACAATTGATTCCAAGTAATCAGTATGGTTAATAAAATATAAGAATGCAAGTTAGTTTGTGTTTATTTGGGGTGAGAATATCTGATCTTTTGTCGTCATACATAGACTCCAATGTAACAGACTGCAGCATGGGGTGTAACTGGATATATGGGACAACAGAGTGCAGTGACATGCCAGATATCCTGAATTTATAAAAGGAATACTATGGTGGCCTGGATATGGCAAAGGACTTAAGTCCTGTAATTTGACCAAACCTGAAATATAGTGCCAAATATATATAGTGTCAGTCATAATGCCACCTATTTATTACAAAATATAGCAGAACATACCGTAAATGGTCAATGTACTTTCAGACAACCTTATTTGGACAGAATAATCTATCTGCAAATCATAGAATATAAATATTTTGTCTTGCCCCCCCAAAAATTATCCCCTGCAGGGTATCTCCCTTACGGCAGTCATGCTATTGTGGCGCCCCTGCGACCAGGGTGGCCACAGGTAAGAACTACAGCCAGAAGGTGGAGACAGTTTTCTACAAACACCTTCATAACACACCCACAGACACAAGACCCAACCCGGAGCCTGGGACTCTAGGCGGGCAAGGGGTGGTAGGGCCAGTCACAGTGGGTGGGACGTAGTCAAGGTGACGGACCTGGTATATAAGGGGAAAACCAGGAAGTAGTAGTTAGTAGGCCAGAGGGTGCTGAGCAGTAAAGACCGAGTAGGACAGAGAGAAACTTCCCTGAAGGTTGCGGGCTCCCTGGAGGCGCAGAATCCTGCGAGGCACGGTCCCCTTGAGAGAAATCCAGCTCCACAGCCTGTAACCCCGAGGAAAGGGGAAAGACCGGACCGGTACAGCTGGGTCTGAGGAAAACTGCAGCGGTGACAGAAGACGACTGGCAGGACAGAATCCCCTGATGTATGCCGTAGTTACATGGGTAGGAAAGAGCCTGGTGATCCCCTGCAACATAGGGACACCCAAGGCTAGGCTGGGACCAGGGAGTCGGCTCTGAGGTGACCGTAGCTACATGCTGGATCACAGACACACCAACGGGGAGCTCAGATTTCAAGTCTGTTCTAACACACGGGCTGGAGAAACAGCAACATATAGGACCCAGGCTTGCCACCCACACACCGGGGGAAGCCAAACAAGGGACTGAGTTGCCACCATACAACCCACAGGGAGAGAAATGTAGAGAAGAGCCTGAGAGGAACACGAGAAGAAGGGTCTCCGAAGGAAAACTTGGCTGCAGGAGGGTAGTTGAAGGTGCAGAGTTAACTGTGTAAACTGTGAACAGTGTTGTAGAGCTGTACTGTGAATAACTGCCAGTAAAACCCGGTGAACCCTGCCAAAATCTCCCGTGTGTGATTCCTTGCATGTTGAACTGTTATACATATTACACCCTGTCAGGAGCAGCCTGACCGACGGTGGGCTCATCCATCCGGCTGCAGCACCATCCATCCTCCTGGCAGAAGCAGCAGTACTGGTGGTCCCCCATTGACCACAACCCGTGGGTGGTGTCACGACAATCCATGTAAATAACCCCTTTTACTTGTGGGCTCGGGACACGGTCCGGACCAAGGACCGGCGTGCTAACCCCCGTGATACACCGGACCAGTACAGAGTACCCCGTCCCAGTGGGCTCTGCACTATATAACTGCCAGTTGTCAAGTGAAAAGTTGTCTATAGCAGCAGGGACTGATTATGAACAGCAGGGACTAGGGCAAGCCTTATTCTCTGCTCCTTCTCTCTTGTCAGTTAACCTGAATGCAGGCATAACAGAAAGACGGCTTCCCATTCAGGGCAGGCAAGTAATTTGACAATGGTAGGAGCAATACAATGCAGTGAAGGAAAGAAAGTATCTTTAGTGCTTACAAAATGCTGATTAAGGGTGGAAACACACTATCCTACTGACATGGGAGTCTTTCTCAGATCAGTGATCCTGAACGGCCTCTCCCCTCTCAGGACAAGAGTGTGATGCTGCACAAAAACACAAGTAGCTGACACTCTCATCCAGAGAGGGAGAGGCCATTCATGGTCACTGATCCGAGTCTCGTCTGAGAGACTCGAATGTAAGTAGGATAGTGTGTTTCCACTCTAAGAGGAATTGTTCACTCCACAGAGTATGAGACCGATATGTGCAGCAAAAGTCATTTAAAAAAAAGTATGTTCTTGGAGATGACGGGGTCAAAACCCTGATTTAACTCTGTTCTCTGTGAAAGGAAAGGTACACTTTAATAATCTTCATTTTAGGTAATTAAAGGAAACCTGTCAAGTGATTTGATGTTGCCCAAACCATGGGCAGCATGAATTGTAGCATGGATTGAATGATTGCAAGTAGGTATATAATTCTCTGCAATGCTCCTGTATGTCAGATAACACCTACTTTGAAGATCACGCTAGACACCATAACCGAAGGCCACAATAGTCTAGTTATGCTTCTGTAGGCATTTTGCAGCATGAGATTGACAGGTTTCTTCCTTATGTGTACAATAGCATATAGGAGTGCTGGGAACAGCTGGATGGGTGTTGATATGGACTAGTCTGAGCCCGGTTGGATCTTCAAAGTAGATTTTTTTCTGACAGTCTGGACTGTGTTTAAAAGGCTGCAATTCATGCTGACTGCTATTTGGAATCATCAATTGCCTGACAAGTTGTATTTTTGAGGCAGAGTCAGCAGAAATACACTTGCGACATCAGCTAGATATGTCCAGCTTCTAGTAATACAGGGTGGGCCATTTATATGGATGCTCCTAAATAAAATGGTAATGGTTGGTGATAGCAACTTCCTGTTTGTGGCACATTAGTATATGGGAGGGGAAAAACTTATCCAGATGGGTGGTGACCATGGCGGCCATTTTGAAGTCGGCCTTTTTGGATCCAACTTTATTTTTTCAATGGGAATAGGGTCATGTGACACATCAGTCTTATTGAGAATTTCATTAGAAAAACAATGATGTGTTTGGTTTCAACATAACTTTATTCTTTCATGAGTTGTGTTGGATTGTCAATGCAACCCTTTTCTCCCACTCTTGACACACTGATAGCCAACACCGCAGAAGGAATGCTAGCAGAGGCTTCCAGTATCTGTTGTTTCAGATGCTGCACATCTCGTATCTTCACAGCATAGACAATTGCCTTCAGATGAGTGATGAGGCAAACTTTTTGTGAATGGTGAAGTTAACAAACAAAACCACCGCTATTGGTCTGACACTAACCCACAGTGGATAGATCCCTCCAGGACTGTTGGAACACCAAAATTGATGGTATGATGGAGTACAAAGATAGTGGGGCCATTCTTCCTCAATGGAAACCTCAATGCCACAGGATATCTGAAATTGCTACATGATTCAGATATCCAGTGGCTTTGAGGTTTCTCTTTCATATTTACTAAAGCAGTATCCTATAGAGTTGAACAGACAGGTCTTTATTTAACTGCACTTAAATGCATGGTTTGATGGGATCACAGTAAGTATTCCCAACTGGTGAGGTCTTTTCAGGGTTTTCTGGATATTTGACATTTTCCTCACTCTCTGCAGTAAAATAAATAAAATATGGTTCATGTATTCGAAAGTTGCCATCACTTAGTGTTCAGGTGTAAGTTTATTTGGTCTCCTCTGCTTGTAAACTATATTCAAATGTTATGTGATGAACATAATATCTATATTATATATGAATGGGAGTTAATGAATGTGAATAGGCTACCTGGGTACATTTAGCAAAAATAAGTCATTGCTATCTTCCAGGTATAAAAATTTAAAATGTGTCTGACAGCATTGCAGGACTTTTCAGACCTAAAGATGACTACCCATTCCTGCTAATACATGTGGAGACAAATAACACTGCAAGAAAGCACCTGGAAACCATCTGCAGTAACTTTGAAGGCTAAGGCTGGAATCACACTGTCCGTGTGATAAGCAAGTCTTTCGGACGAGTGTCGGATCATTAACCCTGAATAGCCTCCCCTCTCTGGACGGGGAGTGTGGAGCTGCATAGAAATACAAGCAGCTGACTCTCCCGTCCTGACAGGGAGAGGCCATTCCAGGTGACTGATCCAAGACTCGTCTGACTGCCTTGCATGTCACACAAACAGTGTGATTCCAGCCTTAGGCAAGAAAGTGAAAACTAGGAACATGGGTGGTCTCATCTATCGTCACAGTGGACAGTCATGGAACAGGGAGGAGGATCAAGATTCTACATGTGAATAACTGTTTACATCAGTGGTGCCGTCAGCAAAGATTTGGATTTCTGGATCACTAAGTAAATCACCTTTGCGATGGACTACTTGCTAGAGATGGGCTACACCTTACCAAGACTGGAGAACACATATTTCCATGTCACCTTTAGGGAGGAAGTAGTAATGCCACCTATTGAAAGTAGCAATCCTAAGTGCTTAGACACATAGTGGTTGAAATTAAATGAGATTCTGGATGAGAAAAAAGTAGCAATGTGCGGCGACTGAATGCGAGTCTCTTGGAAGACTCTCCAATGGGAGCAATACAAAATCGCACAGCACACTGACAGTGTTTTTAGCATAGTTTTTCTCATACTGGAAAGAGTTAAGATAGATGATGGGAATAGCCTTAGGCTACTTTCACATAACGATTTTTTAAGATCTGATGCTGTCCGATATAAATTGGACAGCATCGGATCTAAACTGATCCCTGCAGTCGGATGCCAAATAGGCATCCGATCCGACATTCTGCAGGATCAGTTGCTCAGCTGTCACAGCTGTTCTCCCCTGGTGCTCCCCCTCATGTCCCCTGTGTACCCCCCTCATGTCCCCTGTGTGGCCCCCTCATGTCCCCTGTGTGGCCCCCTCATGTCCCCTGTGTCCCCCCCTCTTCTCCCCTGTGTGGCTCCCTCTTGTCCCCTGTGTGGCCCCCTCTTCTCCCCTGTGTGGCCCCCTCTTCTCCCCTGTGTGGCCCCCTCATGTCCCCTGTGTGGCCCCCTCATGTCCCCTATGTGGCCCCCTCTTCTCCCCTGTGTGGCCCCCTCATGTCCCCTGTGTGGCCCCCTCATGTCCCCCAGTGCTCCCCCTCCTTTCCCCTGTCCTCCGGAATAAAAAATAAAAAACATTTTATTCTCACCTCTCCCCGAGCCCCCGCCGTCTTCCGGTGGCTCCCGGTGTCTTCTCGCTGTCTGCATAGGTGTTCTACTGAAGTCTAGGACCTGTGGTGATGTCACAGTCACGTGACAGCAGGTTACCATGGTGTAACCTGGTGTCACGTGACTGTGACATCACCACAGGTCCTAGACTTCAGTAGAACACCTATGCAGACAGCGTGAAGACACCGGGAGACGGCGGGGGCTCGGGGAGAGGTGAGAATAAAATGTTTTTTTTTTAACCCCTTCTCTCCCAGTTTGGAGAAGTTTTACTGTACTGAGCAAAATCGGGTCCGAGGAGACATCAGATGTTTCCTCGGACCCTTCTCCATAGGGCCCCATGTTAAGTTGATTGGGTCGGATCGGATGTGCACTAAATGCCATCCGATTTGGTCCGATCCGATCCTGTCAGATTTTATTTTAGGTGCAAAAATCAGGGCAGGCTCCAATTTTTGCACCGATAAAAAAAAATCGGACAGAATCGGATCGAACCAAATCGGATGGCATTTAGTGCACATACGATTCGGTCCGATGCCCATAGGGCTGCATGGGGCCAAATTCGGATCCGATGCTGTCCGATGTTGATCGGACAGTATCGGATCTGAAAAATCCGTAGTGTGAAACCAGCCTTAACAGTCTCCCTCTGCTGCTTCCGTGGGCCACTCATTAAGCTTCATGCATATTCACTGCATTGACCAGAAACAGCCAATCACAGATGATCACACTCTGTGAGAGCCTCTGTGATTGCCTGTTGCAGTCAGACTGCATTTCCACAATCTGGACAGTGATTGTGCTTGGTTTTCATTCACATTAGTATATGGCAACAAACCTGCCGTCAAAGTGTGTTAAATAAGTAATTTAAAAAAAAGCATAGGGGTTCGCAGTATTTTTCAGTCTAGCCCAGAAAAAGTTGACAGCTGCGAGTTGTCACCCTCAGCTGCCTTTACCTTGATGGGGAAAAATAAAATTGTAGGGCTCCACCCTAATTTTAATTGCCAGCCAAGGTAAATCTAACCAGCTGAAGGCTGGTATTCTCAGCGGCGTAAGGGTATGTGCACACTGGTGGGCGGGTTGGTCGGCGGCGGCTGGGCGGACCCGCCAGGAAGCTCCGGAGCCGTCCACCGGCATCCTGGCGGGTATGTGCGGCGGGTGCCGGGCGGGTGGCCAGCGGGTTAGCGCCGGCGGTGTTGCGGCGGCTGGAAGCAGTACATGATTCTGCTTGCAGCCGCTGCAGAACCGGCCGGTTTATAGAACATGCTCATTCGTTGCTAACCCGCTGGGAACCCAGCGGATTAGCAACGGATGAGCATGTGTAAACCGCCGGTGTGTGACCGCCGGTGTGTGGACACCGGGTGTCGGTTTACATAGGTTTTAATGTTAATCCAAACGCCGGTTTGGATTAACATAAATTTACATGAAATTTATGTAAACCGACCAGCGGTTTACACACCTAAACCGACCCCAACCCGGCCAGTGTGCACATACCCTTAGGGTCCATTGTTTCAAGGCCCCCAGGCTACAGAATTGCAGCCTGCAGCTGCCCCTGAAAATGGCACATTCATTGTAGCGCCATTTCCAGGCGCTTTGCCAAGCTCTTCCAGCAACCCTGCTGGCGGCGGCACACTGGGTAATAAGAGGTTAATACTAGTTTTGTATCGCCAGCTGGTATTAAGCCCTGAGATTCTTAATGTCGGGCCAAGTAGACCTGGCCATTAAGAATCTCCAAATAGTAAAAAAGACACAAAATAGAGACAAATTATTTTATTAGAAATAAAAAAAACACACTTAGTGACCCTATCTTTAGTAACCCTCATACCCCTACATGAGCCTCATCTTCTCTCTTGCTGAACACTAAAGTTGTGTCGTGCTGTGTATATACCATATACCTATACAGCCTTGGCATATATTACCGTATATACTCGTGTATAAGCCGACTTTTTCAGCCCAAAAATTGGGCTGAAAAGTCCCCCCTCGGCTTATACACGAGTATATACATGTGTGTGCTGAGTGTGACGGGGACGGGGGCTCTGACTGGGGGCCCGCCTCATTGATATGCACGCATCCCCCTGTCCATCCCCGGCAAGGGGATGCAGTGCATATTGCCGGACACAGCCCCTGGCGGCCCCCGGCAGTGGTATGCATCCCCAAAACCCCCCGCCTAGTACCGGGCCCCCATGCTGCGGCACAGCATACAGTAGTTCATACACTACCATCTCTCCCTGCAGCGCGCGGCTCCTCCATGTCCCAGCCGGCATCTTCCTGTAGTGTCATGTGACTGGCGCGTCACATGACACTACAGCAACAAGCCGGGCGGGAGATGGAGGAAGCGCGCGCTGCAGGAGATGGTAATGTATGAGCTACTGTATGCTGTGCCGTAGCATGGGGGCCCGGTACTAGGCGGGGGGGCTGTATACCACTGCCGGGGGCCCTGTATATCACACTGCTGGGGGCTGCAGTATACACCTGTGCTGGGGGCTGCTGTATAAACCCCCGGGGGCCTGCTGATACCCCTGGGGGCCTGCTGATACCCATGGGGGCCTGCTGTATACCCCTGGGGGCCTGTTGATACCCCTGGGGCCTGCTGAATACCCCTGGGGGCCTGCTGAATACCCCTGGGGGCCTGCTTATACCCCTGGGGGCCTGCTTATACGCCTGGGGGCCTGCTGTATACCACTGGGGGCTGCTGTATACCATACTACTGGGGCCTGTATACCACACTGCTGGGGGTTGTATACCTGTGCTGGAGTCCACCCTCGGCTTATACGCGAGTCAATACGTTTTCCCAGTTTTTGGGGGCAAAAGTAGGGGGGTCGGCTTATACACGGGTCGGCTTATACACGAGTATATACGGTATATACAATTGTTAAGCATTTTGTATTTTTGAGTAATCCTATCATTGAACAACTATGCTTGTCATTCAATCCCAAAACCTATTAAGGAAGCCTGAATATTTAAGTAAAAGTGAGTTTTTATTTTTCTTAGGCTTCATTTGCACATATGTTTTATCAGTTTTTATTCAGATAGAACACTTGCCCGTTATCATCTATGGCAGTGATGGTCAACCTTTTGAGTTCGGTGTGTCAAAAATCGTCAAAAAACTGACCATAACTCGCGTGGTGTATCGCTTTGAGAAAAATCCATAATTCTCTGATATTTGTAGCTGTAATAACAAAAATATATCCTGGATATGGCCCCCATTCTGGTATACAGCACCTTATTTTGGATATAGCCTCTATCCATGTACATTACCCTCCATCCTGGATATGGCGTCTGTTCTGGTATATAGCCCCTTGTCCTGGATATAACCCCCCCCCCTCCCCATCCTGATACATTCTTCCCCCCACATTCTGATATATAGCCCCTTATGCTGGATATATTGCCCCATACTGATATATACTGTGATATAGTGGCATGCCCCATCCTGGATATGGCTCCCATTCTTGTACATAGCCCCTTATCCTGGATATAGCCCCCACACTGGAATATAGCACCCCCCATTCTGGTATATAGCCCTTATTCTGGGATATAGCACCCTCCATCCTGGATATGGCCCCCATTCTGGTACAGTGCTTCCCCGAAAAATAGGGCGCCCCCTGAAAGAAAGGCATGCCAGGGGGTTTAATGTGCCTGTAAATATAAGGCACCCCCCGAAAATAAGGCATGTCTCTATTTTACAATATTTTACCACAGCTGTGATTCCTCCAGCCCCCGCTTCCAGCCCGCCCCCCGCTCGTGTCCCGGTGCCCGTCGCTGTGAGCGGTGCCGCAGATGCATGTAGACCGGCACCGCTCTATTTTTTAAGCCCCCACCACTGTCCTGGCCAATCACAGGCCATTCGCTGCATGACGTCGGCTTCTGGCCTGTGATTGGCTGCCCAGTTGGCTCCTGGCCTGTGAATGCCTGGGCCAGTGGCACCGTACACCTACGGCACCTGCAGCAAGGAGATGAGAGTGGTACCGTCCTCCTTGCAGCGGCGAGCACCGGGGCAGCGGCGGGCAGCTGAAAGCAGCACCGGAATGCAGCAGGGATCGGTGAGAAGTGTCCCTGTCTGTGTGTGTGTGCTCCTGTGTGCGTGCCCCTGTGTTTGTGTGTCCCTGTGTGTGCTCTTGTGTGTGTGCCCCTGTTTGTGTGTCTCCGTGTGTGCCCCTGTGTGTGTTTGTGTGTCCCTGTGTTTGTGTGTCCGCGTGTGTGCCCCTGTGTGTGTCCCTGATACCATATTGGGGGATAATGGGATTACTTTATTGGGGGCCGCAAGGGGATGATAAAAGTAAGACACCCCCCGAAAATAAGACATGGCGCATTTTTAGGAGCAAAAATTAATATAAGACACAGTCTTATTTTCAGGGAAACACGGTATATAGCCCCTTATCCTAGATATAGTCCCCATGCTGGAATATAGCACTCCCATCCTGGATTTGGACCCCAACCTGGTGTATAGCCCCCTCATACTGGGAAATCGCACCCCCCATCCTGGATATGGCACTCATTCTAGTATGTAGCCCCTTATCCTGGATATAGCCCCCACACTTAGGATATAGCGCCTTCCTCCAGCCTGGACATGGCCCCATTGTGGTATATAGCGCCTTATCCTGGACATAGCACCCATGCTGGAATATAACACCCCCCCATCCTGGTATATAGCCCCTTATCCTGTATATAGTCCCCTCATCCTGGTACATTACCCCCCACCCTGGATATGGCCCCCATCCTAGTGCACACACAAAAATATTAAACAATATAACTCGACGATCCCTTATTCCTCTTCATCGCTCAAAGTGGCAGTAGCCTGCAGCTGACAGCATAATTAGCACTGCTGCATTACCGTGCCGCCTTGTCCTGCCTTCGGATGCTCAGCTGACACTGTGATTCTATGCAGTCAGTGTCAATCAAAGTGTCAGCATCCAGAGGCGGGATGTTGACTCTTTGATTGTCAGCTTCATTAAGGTGTCGCATTGTCCCGCCTCCGGATGCTGACACTGTGATTGACACGACTGCATGCAATCACAGTGTCAGCTCAGCATCTGAAGGCGGGACAAGGGAAGCATGGTAATGCAGCAGAGCTAATTATGTTATCCGCAGCGAGCGGAGGGGGAAACTGAGCCATGACACGCGTGTCAGCAAAAACACCTCAACGTATCACTGCTGCCACGTGTGTCATAGGTTAGCCATCACTGATTTATGGTGTAATTCGCATGTCTGTTTTTTTTCTTGCAGCCCAGGTAAAAAGGGACAAAACAAATCTATGGGCCTGTAAAAAAACATGTACAGCACACGGATAGCATCTGTGTGCTATCTGTATAATAACATTCCAAAGTACAGCTGTGCTCAAAAGTTTACATACCCCGGCAGATTTTTTGCTTTCTTGGCCTTTTTTTCAGAGAGTTGAAGGAATGCAGCACGGTATCCGCAAATACTGGAGGCAAATTTGCACTCATCAACCTAAAAGCTGCGCATGGGATGTACTTGGAAGTTCCAGCATAACAACAATCCAAAAACACAAGGCCAAGTCGACCTGTCATCTACTATAGCAGAACAAAGTGAAGATTCTCGAGTGGCCATTTCAGTCTCCTGACCTCAATATTATTGAGCTTACTCTGGGGAGAGCTCAAGCGTGCAGTTCATGCAAGAAAGCCCAGGGATTTACAGAAACTGGAGACTTTTTCCCAAGAAGAATAGGGCAGCTTTACCAACTGAGAGAATAAAGAGCCTTGGAAAAAGGGGGGAGGGAAAGACAGCTCTCCAGCTGATAGTATAGTCCTGCCCCACTTGGATACCCACTCGCACGGACGCCGTCCTGGGGCCAGTAAACGATATGAGAGGAAAAAGATTCCAGGGAGAGGATCTCCAGTTGCAGAATTTATTGTGCATATATAAAAGCTTCAATCCATACAGTGAGGTACATGGTGCTTAAGCCAACATGTTTCGACATATAGTCTTAGTCATGGCGGCCATGACTAAGACTATATGTCGAAACATGTTGGCTTAAGCAACATCCTCTCGCTGGAATCTTTTTCCTCTCAATAAAGAGCCTCATCCACAACTACCACAAAAGACTTCAAGCTGTCATTGATGTTAGGGGGGGCAATACACGGTATTAAGAAGTGGGGTATGTGAACTTTTGATCAGGGTCATTTGGATGTTTTTGGTTGTTGTTATGATTTAAAAAGAAAAAGCACAGTAGTTTGACAATAAATGGCTTCACCCAACCACTAACCATGAGTGGAAAAAGTTTTTGTGTTATTCATATTCTCTGAAAAAAGGCCAAGAAAGCAAAAAATCTTCCGGAGTATGTAAACTTTTGAGCACAACTGTATAGTTGAAGCTATAATTTATAAATTATTTTTATCTTTAGCCATCCGTGGAAAAACACTGATGAGACACTAATGATATAAACGGACACATGAACCTTACACTAATGCAGAACACTGATTGACAACAGTACCTTTTTTTACACACGTATTTAAACATGGACATGTGAATGACACTTTAGGGCAGGGATCTCAAACTTGGCTGGGTTGATGAGCCGCACATTGAAATTGTGGTAATGTCCCCATTATGGTCCTCCTCATGTAGTAATGTCCCCGCCCTGGTCCTCATTTTATAGTAATGTCTCCATCCTGGTCCCCTTCATGTAGTAATGTCCCCATTCTGTAGTAATGTCCTCATCCTGATCCCCATATTGTAGTAATGTCCCCATCATGCTCCCCATATTATAGTAGTGTCCCCATCATACTCCCCATCCTGGTACACATATTGTAGTAATGTCCCCATCCTTGTCCACTTCTTGTAGTAATGTCCCCATACTGGACCCCATATTGTAGTACTGTCCCCATCCTGGTCCCCGTATTGTAGTACTGTCCCCATATTGTAGTACTGTCCCTATCATGCTCTCCATATTGTAGTAGTGTCCCTATCTTGGTCCCCTTTTTGTAGTAATTTCCCCATCACTGTCGCCTTCTTGTAGTAATGTCCCCATCCTGGTCCTCATAGTACTGTCCCCATATTGTAGTATTATCCCCATCATGCTCTCCATATTGTACTAATGTCCCCATCCTGGTCCCCACATTATAGCAATGTACTCCATCCTGCTCCCCATATTGTAGTACTGTCCCCATCATGCCCCCCATATTGTGGAACTGTCTCGATCCTGTGTAATATCCCCTATTGTGCCCTTACTCACATACACATCCTTCTCAACTGTCCTCCATTCCCTCAGTAACATTTTTTCAACATATGCGGTCCGCGTGCCCTGTGGATGCCTTGACAATGCTGCCATCTGCCCGCAGCGGTCCACAGTCACTGTGCTGCCGTCCACGCTCGATATGTATTTCAATTTGCAGGCACCGCGCAGCAACAAGCTCTCTGACTGTTATACCAAAGTCAGCTGCTAGCCTCTGATTGGCCAGCAGCTGTCATTGATGTATCTGAGAAGTGCTTTTCCCTGGCGGTGTAAGGCACACATGTAGGTGCAGATTTCTGGTCTTCAAAAATCTGACCTCCTGACCAATACGTACCAAAAAAAGGTGTCATGACAATGATGAATTTGTTGGTGCATATTTGGTGCGGGAAGGTGCAGATTTTTGTCCTGTGTGTGTCAGCTACAATAAAATGACACCTCAAAAAAACTACAGAACTGTCAAAAGTGTTGCAGGAGCAGGAGATATGATGCCTTTGACAGTTCTGTGGATAGAGAGCTGTCAGAAGTAGCATTGAAGTCCCACTCTGCCGGCAAAAGCATGCAGGACTTCAAGCATTGATTCTAATAAAGTAGTTTTATAAAAACAATCCTGCAGTGCCTCACCAGGTGTCCCCATATTTTAATCATGCACACAATAAATTTTATTAACATTTTCAAATAGGGCACAAGTCCTTTTTCTAAGGTGGGAGTCCAGCCCAGGGCGAAAGAGAGGATTATCCTGACAGAGAATTTGTACATTGGACCTGGAAAATACACAGCAAGAATTGACATGCTGCAGATTTTCCTGCACTAAAAAACATAGCATATGCGCTGCAGAAAAAAAAGCAGCATTGGCCGATTACTTCAAAAATCACATTCACTATGCTTAAGGGCCCGTTACACGCAACGATATAATTACTGATATCGTTGTAACGCCACCGGTTTTGTGACGTTGCAGCGACATCGAAACTTCATCGTTGCGTGTGACATTTACCAACAACCAATGATGAGGTTGTTGATCGTTGGAAAATGACCAGGACTGTTTTTTGATCGTTGGTCTCCCGCTCGGCGGCCAGCATCGGTGTGTGTGACAGCGAGAGTCAAACAATCAATGACCTCCCAGAGCTGCACAGTACATGCTGGGAGGTTGGTAACCAGGGTAAACATCGGGTAACTAACCGCAGCGCTGCACTTAGTTAATCGATTTTTACACTGGTTACCAGCGTTCGCGCTGATTGCTAGTGAGTCTGCCTGCATGACAGCTCACCAGCGATCAGATAACGATGTCCCTGCGACCCCCATCGTTGGTCGTGTCGCTGGGACATCGTTATGTGTAACGAGGCCTTTACACTATCCTGTGATGCAGATTTGGTGCAGACCAAATACGGGACAAAATCTGTTCCAAATCCACGTCGTGGGCACATAGCCTGAGATGGCAGCCGAGTACATAGTAAATGGATGGTATACAGTTGTGGCCACAAGTATAGACACCCCTGCAATTATGTCAGATAATACTCAGTTTCTTCCTGAAAATGATTGTAATCACAAATTTTTTAGTATTATTATCTTCATTTAATTTGTCGTCAATGAAAAAACACAAAAATAATTGTCCTAAAGCCAAATTGGATATAAATCCACACCAAACATAAAAAGGGGGTGGACAAAAGTATTGGCACTGTTAGAAAAATCATGTGATGCTTCTCTAATTTGTGTAATTAACAGCACCTGTAACTTACCTGTGGCACCTAACAGCTGTTGGCAATAACTAAATCACACTTGCAGCCAGTTGACATGGATTAAAGTTGACTCAACCTCTGTCCTGTGTCCTTATGTGTACCACATTGAGCATGGAGAAAAGAAAGAAGACCAAAGAACTGTCTGAGGACTTGAGAAACCAAATTGTGAGGAAGCATGAGCAATCTCAAGGCTACAAGTCCATCTCCAAAGACCTGAATATTCCTGTGTCTACCGTGTGCAGTGTCATCATGAAGTTTAAAGCCCATGGCACTGTGGCTAACCTCCCTAGATGTGGACGGAAAAGAAAAATTGACAAGAGATTTCAACGCAAGATTGTGCGGATGGTGGATAAAGAACCTCGACTAACATCCAAACAAGTTCAAGCTGCCCTGCAGTCCGAGGGTACAACAGTGTCAATCCGTACTATCCGTCGGCGTCTGAATGAAAAGGGATTGTATGGTAGGAGACCCAGGAAGACCCCACTTCTTATCTTGAGACAAAAAAAAGCCAGGCTGGAGTTTGCCAAATCTTACCTGAGAAAGCCTAAAACCTTTTGGAAGAATGTTCTCTGGTCAGATGAGACAAAAGTAGAGCTTTTTGGGCAAAGGCATCAACATAGAGTTTACAGGAGAAAAAAAGAGGCATTCAAAGAAAAGAATACGGTCCCTACAGTCAAACATCCAATAGAGTTTTTACCAGGCTATTTGCACTCCCAGAGGTCTATGATCCACAACTTCTTGTAATTCATAAAGAGTTTTTATTATTTCGTAAGAAAAGCACATACAACGCGTTTCAACAGTAAAAAATGTCTTCCTCAGGTATATTGTACACAAGTGAACAAGACCTAAAAAAGGTGGGTGCCATCTACATCCACCTACGATCTAATTTTACATTTAGATCGGTGCGCTTTCTTCCTTTCCTTTCCTTCTACCAGATACAGTCAAACATGGCGGAGGTTCCCTGATGTTTTGGGGTTGCTTTGCTGCCTCTGGCAGTGGACTGCTTGACCGTGTGCATGGCATTATGAAGTCTGAAGACTACCAACAAATTTTGCAGCATAATGTAGGGCCCAGTGTGAGAAAGCTGGGTCTCCCTCAGAGGTCATGGGTCTTCCAGCAGGACAATGACCCAAAACACACTTCAAAAAGCAAGACCTGAATCCCATAGAACACCTGTGGAGAGATCTAAAAATGGCAGTTTGGAGAAGGCACCCTTCAAATATCAGGGACCTGGAGCAGTTTGCCAAAGAAGAATGGTCTAAAATTCCAGCAGAGCATTGTAAGAAACTCATTGATGGTTACCGGAAGCGGTTGATCGCAGCTATTTTGGCTAAAGGTTGTGCAACCAAGTATTAGGCTGAGGGTGCCAATACTTTTGTCTGGCCCATTTTTGGAGTTTTGTGTGAAATGATCAATGTTTTGCTTTTTGCTTCATTCTCTTTTGTGTTTTTTCATTGAAGACAAATTAAATGAAGATAATAATACCAAAGAATTTGTGATTGCAATCATTTTCAGGAAGAAACTGAGTATTATTTGACAGAATTGCAGGGATGTCAATACTTTTGGCCACAACTGTATATCATAGATATGGTTGTCCTCTGTGATGTAAACCTAGATGTCTACTCAGGTACCTGTAGTGCCACAAGACTTATTAAGGCATTCAGGGCAAGGTGTTAGGGATAACCAGAGAGATGGGCGGGTCTGACTGTCCACATACCCATGAGTATCCCTCATATGTTATAATGGTGTATGGTTTTTTTGACACATGGTCAGCCTATGAAGGCTGCCATACGTCCAGAAGGAACCTCTAAGAGATGTGTTGTGTATATTGATTGGATTCAGTGAGTGGAGGTTGAGATATTTCCACTGGGTTACTTCTGCGGAGAAGTTACATCCAAACCTGTGCAGGCATACCCATGACGTAAACAGACTATGAAATTGTGTGCTTATATTCTTATGAAGCTGAAGGAAAGCTTGTGTTATGTTTCCAGAAGTGTGGTTTATGTGAGGCTGAATAAAACAACTGGACTTTTAAATGGAAAGTGTCCCTGTCGTTACCTTGTGAAGCAAGCAGGGTGAGTAACCCCATCACAGCAACAAAATGAAAAACACAATTTTTCTCATCTTGATTATTATTTTCACTTTACTTTCAGCTTTACACGCCGCTACAGAGGGTTGGAAACAACCGGGTGTCGGAGACAAATGTATCTTGCACCGTCAAATCAACCCGAGGTAGCGGCGTGTAAACTAGGTTGTTGCCACCCGTCACTGTGCTCTAAAACAGGTTGATTTCAACCTGATGGTAGCGGCGTCTAAATAAGGAACGGTAAGGTTTTTTCGCCACCTAGTTAACTCCCTGGGGCGTGACACAGCCTCCGGGAAACCGCCCCCCTTCAGCGATCATTGGTGGAAGCTCCTGCGTTACGATTGGTTGTCGCTGCATAGGGCGGCATATTTAAGGAGCTGACCAGTCACACTACACAATTGCAATAGCATCATGTATTAGCCATCCTTCCTGCGCTGGCTGGCCAATCATGATGCTATTGCATTGTCCAATCATTGTCCGAGCGTCTCGTAAATCACAACTCTGGCACGCCTAAGTGTTGTCCCTGCTGCACCAGGTCCTCCCATATTACCTTCTGTAGCGGCGTGTAAATCAGGGAAGGTGCTCTACAGAAGGTAACTTGTGGCACCCGGCGGTGCCTCCAGGGATAGATTAAACCTTCTGTAGAGCACCTTGTAGCAGCGTGTAAAGGCGGTATCGGGTACCGTTTGCAACTGTTGGAACGTGCTCGTGCACGTGAAGCGCCCGGTTGTTTCCAACCTTCTGTAGCAGCGTGTAAAGGTACCATTACAGATTAAAATAAACAACTCAGAAATGTATTTTTGTACATTTAAAAAAAAATCAGTGATTAATATTGCCGCCATTCTGTGCAGTAACAGCTATAAGCCTTCCATACATAGTCAGTTTCTTAATCTATTGATGATCAACTTTTTGGGCAGCACCAAGCACAGCCTCCCAGACCCTGTTCAGAGAGGTGACTGTTTTCCTCCACCATAAATCTGGATAAGAAGGGCCCACTAGTTCTCAATATGGTTTAGATTAGGTAAGGTAGAGGCCATGTCATTATTCTGTCATCTTTAACGCCTTTACTGGCAGCCAAGCAGTGGAGACTGCAATGCTGCAATGGAGTATTATCCCTCATAAAAACCATGGTTTATGTGAAAGATGCAGACTTTTTTGTCTCAATCAATGCTTAAAGAAAATGACTTCTAACGCTGGCAGTAGGTTTAGGAGTTGATTTTGAACCCATCTTCAATTCAATAAAGTTCAAGTTTCTCATTTGTTTAATACCAACCCATCACAGTACCCCACCGCCACCTTACTAGCATCTGAGTCACATAGGAAGTTTGCGCCCGTTACTGATCCAGCCATGGACCCATACATCTGGTCCATCAAGACGCACTCATCTCATCAGTGCACAAAATCTTTAAAAATTGGTCTTCAAATATTTCTTGGCCTAGAAATGACATTTTCACTTCTGTCATATTCAGTGGTTGTCAGGTTTCAGTCTTCCTTACCTTTGGCCATGTCTTTGAGCAGTCAATACCTTCTACTTCTTGGCCCTCCAGGAAGGTTGCAGTTCTGGAATACGGCAGCACTGGAGGATAATGACTTTCTGGTCGCTTCACTTTTGTACTCCTCAAATCTTTGGCAGTTAATGTGCATATTTTTTCTCAACACACTTTTCGTGACCCTGTTGACTATTTGCAACAAAACATTTGATGGTTCACACCCCAATATCTTGGCAATTTCTAGAGTCCTGCATCTCTTACAAGTCTTACAAAGTGAGTTAGATCTCTTTTTGGTCCATGTTGCCTGAGGAAAACGAGCTACCTAATAATTCTGCACACTTTGATAAAGGGTGTTGATTTACTTCGACATCACCCTCCCTCGTTATACAAATACACATCGCCGGATCTGCTTCATTCAATAAGCATTCACGTTTATACAGCTTGGAGTTGGAAAATCTGCATAAAAATCACAATACTTGTTTAATAGTTGTGCACACATTGTATGGATTATGATCATTTTATGTGCAGCTCGAAATATTGTTTTTGGCACTTGTACAAAGTGTGTTCTTCCTTTTGGGCATGCCACATTTTTGTTTATGTCGGTGTTAGTGCCTGTCCCTCATTATGGGCAGTGATGCTGGTCTTAGCACCTGCTTCTTCCTCTCAAGGACTCAGGCGCAGCACCATCCATTAATCACTCAAGAACATACGCTAATAAACAATGTGGCAGGATAATTTCATTACCAAACTCCATCTTCAGTTATTTGGTCATCCTCCTATTGATTTCCTGTACTCGTGGTCATTGCCAATATATTGTAATATTTAAGATTGTTGCACTTAAATAACCTTAAGGGAAGGGCCTTCAATCCATTAGTTTGGTTTCTTGACAGTCTTTTCATTTGCTTCATTCTTTGGCCATTCGTGATACATTTCAACATTTAATCAACTCCCACATACAGTTCAAGGTCCTAGTTTAGCATAGCTGCTGTCCAGATATTGCTGCATTTAGCCCAACCACTTCCAATCAATCTGTTCCAGTTGCAAATAGATGGTCTAGTAATAAGTCATTTCACTCCAATAGCTGATCTCATCCAGCTATAACAGCTGGTAAAATATCTATGACCCTTCCACAAGATCTGAAGAGAAATCCCAGAAGCCTGATTTACACCAAGTAAAATATATGAGTCATATTTCGAGCCATGTCACTAATTATTGCTGAGAGTTTAAAAATGGAAATGCTTATCCAGCTATGTATAAATGGAGTATCCACATAAACATTGCCGCTGTCATGGAGGGAAAATCTCTCATAATATAGAATACCTTACAGCCTTCATGCTTCACTTTCTTATTTATTCTCCTATTTATATGTCATGAGTTAAGTGAGTGTGACCTAAAGGACAGACCAGAGGCAATTCTGCGTGATGGCTCTATTATTTCTATATTGTGCCATCAATTCTCAGTCAACTGGGCTGTCCCCAGACCATAATAAGAGCGTACGCCAGTTATCTGAAAAAGTGCATGTGTTTTTAGAACAATACTACAGCGAGGAATATATTCACCTATTCAGTGGTCTCATTCTGCATTGTGCCTTTTGATGTGCATTTAGATTAGTCTTCGCCCCCTATTAGATGCCCCAAAAGGCAAAGAAGTTATAATCATACCAATTCTTTTCAGGACTTTCGAAGCACATTATAGTTTTCAACGGTGTCACACTAGTGAGTGAATTCACTGCATATTCCTATTTTTTGTCTCCCATTGATTTTTGTGTAATGTTAATAGCTTATACTGTGTGATATAATTCATATGAGTATTTTCGATATAGCTGGCATCTTAACACAACAATCTGTTAAGGAAACTAAACTTTAACCTTTTTTTTCAGGACATGTAAGGCTAGCTTTACATTTTCTTCACTAATTCTTCTAAAACACTAGTCTGTCTTTCCCAGTAAAAAATGGCCATTTGAACAAATACCTAACGGATCTCATTATAATTAATGGGGTCAACGTGTGCTGTTTCTGTTCATCATAGAACAGAGTTTTTCCCCTAAACTGAAGAGAAAAGCAGAACTTCAAATTCATGCTTGCTTATGTCACCTACTCAAGGCCAGCATCAGCACCTGGTTAAGTGCCGGGGCCCTTGACAGCTTGGGGGCCCACTCGCTGTTAGGGACAGCCCAGCAGCAGCTGAGTGCGCACTACTACATGGCTAAGTTGCATGTGATGCTCTTCAGGCACATCACATGCAAATTAGTCATGTGGTGACGCAGATTGTGGTGGGCAGTGGCACTATTATCCGTGGTTATCATGCTGCGACCCCTTCACACTGATGCGAGCAATGAGATGAAGCACAGAGACGGCAGCAATGATGCGGTGGGGATCATCACAGCTCTAAGGAGGACACAGTAGAGCAGACGGAAAGTGAGTGTCATTGCTTATTTCTCCTTCGTTTCATTGGGGGACACAGGACCGTGGGTGTTATGCTGCTGTCCACTAGGAGGCGACACTGGGCAGAATCTGCAAAAGAGTTAAGTGGCTCCTTCTCTGCAGCATACACCTCTGGCACAGGAAGTGCCTCACCAGTTTTTTGCTTAGTGTCATAGGAGGCACACACAAAAATGTTTACTCCGTTCGATTTTTTATGATTTTTCCATGGAGACAAGGAATATGGGCTCGGAGGCCCCGGCTGCTCATCCTCTCCCCACCCTGCGGGCTGCAGAGCTGAGCCGGATTTTTTCCCTTCATGCAGTTACCTCTTCCCCATTCCCCTCTGGAGTCTGGGCAGAAGCGGAGACTGCGGACATACATGAATCCTCATGTGTCCGCCCTCCTTCTCCAGCCCCTGTGGGTACCTGGCTAGAAGTAAAGATACACCATCATCCTGATGTCGAGAATAGATCTGGACCTCCATCAGGATATGGGCTGCAGGATCTGGAAGACAGGTACAGCCCTTCGGGGCATTCCCCATATGATATTACTGAGGCATCCAGTGCCATACTGCACTGCATAGTGCAAGGGCTCCTGCAGCCTCTATAACAGACATGGGGAGCCTATATAGAAGGATACTCTCAGGAGACAGCCAGCTCCAGCACACATATTGTGCAGAGGCACCTGCAACCACTAATGTGGACAGGAGCCTGTACAGGAAGATTCTCCTGGGGCTCCCTGCACCTCTAACCCCAAGCACACAGCGCCATATAGGGGGATGGTATTGTGCAGAGGCTCCTACTTTCCCTAATGTGGATAGGAGCTTATACAGGAGGAATCTCCTGGGGCTCCCTGCGCTTCTAACAGCCAAATACGGGGATCTATTTGGAGCAGCGCTGACAGGGCACACGGCGCCAGCGGGGTTAACTCCCCCTGGATGGGACCGGGCGGCAGCCTAACGTTCAGACTACCGCACCGGGGTCCCCCTACTTCCCGGCTGCGGCTGCTAATCAAGGCCCCTGCTTGAGGCCTACACTGATGCCCGCCCACTCGATGATGCGCTCATGACTCATAGCGGCGTCATCGAGGGGTGGGACTCGTGCCAATGAGACGTCCCGCCTCCCATATCTTCATTGGCGGGAGGCGGAGTTCGCGCCATAGAGTCTCCGCCCCTCGGAGGCCTTTGTACTGGCCACATTTACTCTTTCCCTCCACGGACAGTGGGAACTAGTGGGCGGGGCGACGCGCGCGCACGCGTGCTCCCGATACACGCCCACATTCTGGCCGGGCGCCATTTTCTCATACAGCGCTAGGTTCCAGTGAGTGTGTGTATGTATCCCGGGCTATGCCCCATGCTGTGCACGTGTCTGCCAATCCTCAGTATTGCAATAGTTCCAGCATCTCTAGCGAGAGCCCCTGCGCAACCTTTAGTGGCTGCGCCCGCCCTTCTCTATGCTGTGTCGGCCATTACACAAAGGCACAGATGACTAATAATGTATAAGGCATCAGGGTGCCCACTTCCCAATGGCAGCGGTGGCCCCTGCTACAGTTACATCGCTCAGACTAAGGGGTTGAGTTCAGTTCTCTCTCAGTCACTAGCAGCAGGGGAGCAAATTTTTTAACAGGGCTTCTTCCCTGCTGCAGTTAAGCAGTTTAAAGCAATACTGCTTGGGTCTCAAGTGGTGCAGCAGGGTTTAAACCCCTGTATCAGCCTTCTGGGCATACCCCTCACTTCTGGTACCAGGTGTCAGGGGGTTTAGCAATGCTTTCCCCTGATACAGCTCACAGTATGTGCAGCTGGAGCCTGGTGTCAAGAGATCCAGAAGTGCCCCCTAGCAGCCTTCATCTATGAGCGTAAGGCTGTGCACAGGGATTCTGGAAGATACAAGCAGCAACCCCACTGGGTTCCAGTTGCCTGTAGCATCTACAGGACATCCAGCACTCCCGCTACACCTTGTAAGCCTCCCTCTGCTATGAATGGAGCTATATCGTACTACGAGGGACAGGACAGTGCAATTACATGCTGTAATTTGGCAGTCGCTACACAAATATAACAATTTTTGGTTCTTCAGTGCGGAATCTGGGCCACTCAGATGTGAGTTCCTATCGGTCCACCGAATAATGTCTTAATGGCTAACCATTAGTTATGTTTCTGCATTTTATATTTACCCACAACAAATGTGTATTTTGCAGACCTTTCTCAGTCCGCCGATATTGCCCTGCTGGCCCAGACAGTTCGACTTTCTGATACATCAGTCCCTGAAGCTACCAATTACTCTGTAATAGTAGCGCCCACTACCACCACCAGTAGACGTGGCTTCAGGTGGCGTGGATAGGAAGCGGAAGTGCTCGCAAGGAGGACATCACAGGCCTCCCATACTTCAGTAGGCGTCTGTTCGGAAAATTACTGTACAGGTTTCCCTCAAGCGCTAGGTGGGTAAGAGCATCTCCCAACCCCAGATCACATCAGGACGGCCTTTATCCACTGTCAGCATATAGTATCCAGTCCTTAGGAATAGTTAGGGTTAGTCAGAGCTTCAGATAGGTCTGAAAAAAGGTCAGACTTGTTAAAATACAGTCAGATAACATCACAGCTATGTCGACCACCAGGTAGTATCCAAGTGATGACAGACGTTTGCCACATCCCTCACCGGGAAAAAAAAAAAAGAGCTGAATCTCCACCGGATTGCAAAAACCGCATATGTGAATGCGCCCTAACCCCTTTTATTGTAATAGAAAAATATAGGTAGCCCCAATGTCTGAAAACATGTCATGTCTTTCCATTTCCCCTTCATTTCATCTTTTCTGTACCCTTATTCAAATTAATAAAATATTTGAACAAAACATGTCAGCTGCATGGTTTGTAAGACAATATAATCAACAAGCGCTAGGAGTATTTCTGCTTCCAAATATACAGTACAGACCAAAAGTTTGGACACACCTTCTCATTCAAAGAGTTTTCTTTATTTTCATAATTATGAAAATTGTAGATTGACACTGAAAACATCAAAATTCTGAATTAACACATATGGAATATATACTTAACAAAAAAGTGTGAAAAAACTGAAAATATGTCTTATATTCTAGGTTCTTCAAAGTAGCCACCTTCTGCTTTGATTACTGCTTTGCACACTCTTAGCATTCTCTTGATGAGCTTCAAGATGTAGTCACCGGAAATGCTTTTCACTTCACAGGTGTGCCCTGCCAGGTTTAATAAGTGGGATTTATTGCCTTATAAATGGGGTTGGGACCATCAGTTGTGTTGTGCAGAAGTCTGGTGGATACACAGCTGATAGTCCTACTGAATAGACTGTTAGCTGCTTTTTTCTTGCCATAATACAAATTCTAAGTAAAGAAAAACAAGTGGCCATCATTACTTTAAGAAATGATGGTCAGTCAGTCCGAAAAATTGGGAAAACTTTGAAAGTGTCCCCAAGTGCAGTTGCAAAAACCATCAAGTGCTACAAAGAAACTGGCTCACATGAGGACCTCCCCAGGAAAGGAAGACCAAGAGTCATCTCTGCTGCGGAGGATAAGTCCATCCAAGTCACCGGCCTCAGAAATCGCAGGTTAACAGCAGCTCAGATTAGAGACCAGGTCAATGCCACACAAGTTCAAGCAGCAGACACATCTCTACAAGAACTGTTAAGAGGAGACTTTGAGCAGCAGGCCTTCATGGTAAAATTGCTGCTAGGAAACCACTGCTAAGGACAGGCAACAAGCAGAAGAGATTTGTTTGGGCTAAAAAACACAAGGAATGGACATAAGACCAGTGGAAATCTGTGCTTTGGTCTGATGAGTCCAAATTTGTGATCTTTGGTTCCAACCACCGTGTCTTTGTGCGACGCAGAAAAGGTGAACGGATGGACTCTACATGCCTGGTTCCCACCGTGAAGCATGGAGGAGAAGGTGTGATGGTGTGGTGGTGCTTTGATGGTGACACTGTTGGGGATTTATTCAAAATTGAAGGCATACTGAACCAGCATAGCTACCACAGCATCTTGCAGCAGCATGCTATTCCATTCGGTTGTTTGCATTTAGTTGGACCATCATTTATTTTTCAACAGGACAATGACCCCAAACACACCTCCAGGCTGTGTAAGGGCTATTTGACCAAGAGTGGGAGTGATGGGGTGCTACGCCAGATGACCTGGCCTCCACAGTCACCAGACCTGAACCCAATCGATATGGTTTGGGGTGAGCTGGACCGCAGAGTGAAGGCAAAAGGGCTAACAAGTGCTAAGCATTTCTGGGAACTCCTTCAAGACTGTTGGAAGACAATTTCCGGTGACTACCTCTTGAAGCTCATCAAGAGAATGCCAAGAGTGTGCAAAGCAGTAATCAAAGCAAAAGGTGGCTACTTTGAAGAACCTAGAATCTAAGACATACTTTCTGTTGTCTCACACTTTTTTGTTAAGTATATAACTCCACATGTGTTCATAGTTTTGATGCCTTCAGTGTGAATCTACAATTTTCATAGTCATGAAAACACAGAAAACTCTTTGAATGAGAAGGTGTATCCAAACTTTTGGTCTGTACTGTAGCTCCAGATATAGTGGGTGACTTCTGTAAATTGTGTAAGAAATCATAAAGCTCTCATTGATATTGATAGGCCATAAGTAATATGTCATTTAAATAAATTAGGGTAATCATAAAACCCACATGTTATTTCACAAAGGCAAACAACCCGACTAAACAAATTCCATTAGCAGAGCACGAGTCTTGTTTATCAGCTAACTGCTTATGCACTAAGGTAATTATTCTGCTGAAGTTTTGAGCCATTTTTCTTGTGCTTGCCTTGGGGGCCTACAAAAAGAATAGAATTAATAAGATGCCAGAAACCAGAGGTTTTTAACTTCATCTCTGTCATAAAACAGGAGTCACACAAACAAAATGACATTTTCTTTCATAATTGCTTGACCTGCTTTACTTTAAGGTCAACAACTATTTTTATGAAATTTTACCTACAGAGAATGACTATTGTGTTATATTGTGATTAGGATGAAGTTATATATTGAGGTTATATTCAAGTTTGTATTTATGCATCGTACACTATTCTGTGTTTTACTTCCATGGATATCAATCATATCTTGTACTTGTTACTCTTAAATAATTTGTTTGTCATATAAGATTAACATTTCAGACTTAAAACAAATGGTAACAGATGCTCCTCTCAAACAGAACATGTTCATGTATGCAACTATAAGGCTGAATTTACCCTTGTGTTTCACTGTCCATGTACCGAACTCACTACCTGCAGTCAGTCTTTTGCTTTGCAGTCCATGCACAGAATGTAATACTTGTACAGTGTTGGCCAAAAGTATTGACACCCCTGCAATTCTGTTAGATAATACTCAGTTTCTTCCTGAAAATGATTGCAATCACAAATTCTTTGGTATTATTATCTTCATTTAATTTGTCTTCAATGAAAAAACACAAAAAGAATTGTCCTAAAGCCAAATTGGTAGTGCTTTTTGAAGTGTGTTTTGGGTCATTGTCCTGCTGGAAGACCCATGACCTCTGAGGGAGACCCAGCTTTCTCACACTTGGCCCTACATTATGCTGCAAAATTTGTTGGTAGTCTTCAGACTTCATAATGCCATGCACACAGTCAAGCAGTCCAGTGCCAGAGGCAGCAAAGCAACCCCAAAACATCAGGGAACCTCCGCCATATTTGACTGTAGGGACCGTGTTCTTTTCTTTGAATGCCTCTTTTTTTCTCCTGTAAACTCTATGTTGATGCCTTTGCCCAAAAAAAGAGAACATTCTTCCAAAACGTTTTAGGCTTTCTCAGGTAAGTTTTGGCAAACTCCAGCCTGCCTTTTTTATGTCTCGGGTAAGAAGTGGGGTCTTCCTGGGTCTTCTACCATACAGTTCCTTAATTTCAGACGTCGACGGATAGTACGGGTTGAAAATGTTTTACCCTCGGACTGCAGGGCAGTTTGAACTTGTTTGGATGTTAGTCAAGGTTCTGTATCCACCATTCGCACAATCTTGCATTAAAATCTCTTGTCAATATTTCTTTTCCGTCCACATCTAGGGAGGTTAGCCACAGTGCCATGGGCTTTAAACTTTTTGATGACACTGCGTACGGTAGACACAGGAACATTCAGGTCTTTGGAGATGGACTTGTAGCCTTGAGATTGCTCATGCTTCCTCACAATTTGGTTTCTCAAGTCCTCAGACAGTTCTTTGCTCTTCTTTCTTTTCTCCATGCTCAATGTGGTACACACAAGGACACAGGACAGAGGTTGAGTCAACTTTAATCCATGTCAAGTGGCTGCAAGTGTGATTTAGTTATTGCCAACACCTGTTAGGTGCCACAGGTAAGTTACAGGTGCTGTTAATTACACAAATTAGAGAAGCATCACATGATTTTTCTAACAGTGCCAATACTTTTGTCCACCCCTTTTTTATATTTGGTGTGGAACTACCGTATATCCAATTTGGCTTTAGGACAATTATTTTTGTGTTTTTTTCATTGAAGACAAATTAAATGAAGATGTTAATACTAAAGAATTTGTGATTGCAATCATTTTCAGGAAGAAACTGAGTATTATCTGACAGAATTGCAGGGGTGTCAATACTTTTGGCTAGCACTGTATATGGACATGTGAATCCAGCCCAACAAATTTTTCTCACAAAAAGCGCCTGTCTACATGCCTCATTCCCTTATGGGGACAACATAGAGGGAGATCCATGCTTGAACCCCTAGTTACTAACAAACCACTGCTTACTCTGACGAACTTGAGTTTTCAGTGAATTAGATCAACAAAATTCACTGAGGGGAACTGTATAGCAGATCAGAAAATATCATCCAGCACAATCAGTTGTTTGACAGAATTATTAGGAAAAAGACTGGCAGTAATCAGCTAATACCTTTTCTCCAGAAAAGCAGTTTTCATTATAAATGTCATGATCTCTTCGTGCAGCACTTCTAGGATGCTATTGCTGTTACTGGTACTTGGGTGTGCTGATTTGTCAGTATCTTATGTTCAGAGTTATTCTTCATGCAGATTCCTGGAAAGCTTTGATTACTCAGGTGTCTCTACTGCCTGTGATTGCTCGGTTACTTAACTCAGCAGCTTTCCCCTGATTGCTGCCAGTTGTACATTTGACTGAAGCGCTGAGTGGCCATGTCTCCTGTGTATACATTGATCTCTGTAAGCTTACCTAGACTTCGACTACTCTTGTGTTGTGCCTCTTCCTTGCACTTTTTATATTTCTTCTGGTAATTTGACCACTGTAACATCACCTGTTTAAGGTTTTGTCTAACCCATGGATTCTCATCATGCTCTCCTGGAAAACATGACTTTGGAACATTACGATGTACGTATGTGATCTCTGTCTACTCCCAGATACTGCATACTCTCCTGGAACTGACCATGGATTGCCTGACAACCTTTTTGCCTCTTATCTTGTAAGTAGTGATTTTGTCACATCTTTGTCTTTGAAGAGACTAGTGTCACATTATGACTGGCTGAAGCATTTTTTTTCTTCCCCACCTATGGATCCTATATGCGCTCTCTGTGATCAGGAGGCAAGTCTTACTCAGTTGGTCCAGGATTTGGCCTTGGAATATCTGAAGTCTATAGGTTCTGGGGCACTCTGTAATGAATGTGAGGTTCCAAAGTAAGGGTTCTAAATAACACAAAGCTAACTAGGCACTCAAAAATAGTTTGCAATAATTTTATTGAGTAGGAAATAAAGAAATTATGTGACGTTTCGGCCTCAATTCAGGCTATCATCAAATATATAATGGTATTTCTTGTAAAAGATATTTGCCTCCAAAAAAGGAGAAAGAGCTATCGCCATATTATCTGTGGCTGTGGCGCAAATAGAGAAGCATGTCTGGCTGTGGGTAAAGGCTCCAAACAACCCACGGTGCAGTAACAGGCCGCATCTTCCGCACCTGGGGACACATTCTCCCTATCTTTCTACAAATCCCCCACATCACACACCATGGTTCTATCTTTTTGACTATGCCCAATGTAGCATGAGGGCCCGGGGAATGACCAGGGTACACCTGGGGGCCGCAGCTGTGGATATGGTAGCAGTCATTTTGGTCGAGAGTATCGGCGTCCTCGCCCCTGCATGTTACAGACACAGGCTCTGGGTGTTGCATTACCTCATGCTGCACCAATCCTCTGCAGCCACAGGTCAGTTCTTCACGGTCTTGGTCACACTGTACGATTTCTTGTGCAAAATCACTAAGAATCAGTCCACAACAGTTCAAAACAGCGTATTCTTTACTGGTAACATGTTCCAAATACCAATTTACTGTACACTCTGCAAAATTCAGACTCTGTTCTTCATAAGGCATTGTTACCTTGACATGAGCCAGAGCTTACACTTAACTGCAGGCTAGGTCTCTCTAGCTATCCAGAGGGGGTGCACGAGGAGGGATGGAGCTGCACTGCTCCCAAGTATTCTACCACATGGCTGTTCTCTTTGGGGACTGCTGTTTTCAGCCTGGAGCGCTCTTTTGAGCTGTCTAACCATTATCTGCACAGTTTGTTTTGCTTGCCGGGTGAATGGTTGTGCCCACTTGTCCCTCACTTTGGCTACTTTGAGCTTGCACTGCGGTCTGGGCCCTGTCTCCAACCCTCATGGTACTTCTCTTTACATTCACCATCTTTCACTTTTTCTTTCTGCCTGCAACGAGGAAATGCTCGATCTCTTGTACCCTTCACTGGAGGCTTGCTTCCTGGTTAAGGTTGCCTTCACATTTGCGTTTGTGTCTGTGTGCGGAGGGCATGCAGACGCAAATGCAAGAAAATGCTGCCATACTGATGTGAACGCAGCAGAGATTCTCCACATGCGTTCACATCAGTATGGTGCCCGGCCAACCAATCAGCAATCTCGGCAGTGGCTTGGAGGCGGAGATCAGCAACAGAGATCTCCTTCTCCCGACCGCCGCCGAGATCGCTGAATGGCCACCGGGAGTGATTTCAATGATATCCTAGCGTTCTCCTGCGCTGTCATGCAGAGGACACTGTGGATCCATTGAGATCCATGCATTGTTTGTGCGCTTGTGGGCGCTTGCTGATAAAACAACCACCCGTGAACGCACAAAAAATGCAACATATTGCGTTCGGAGGGCGCATAAATTATGCGCATCCGAACGCAACCGCAACCAAATGCTGCGTTCCAAACGCTAATGTGAACACGGCCTAACTCCTTCAGCCCTGTCCCCGAGCTAGTCTCCCCTCCATCTCGGGATCCTGACACTGGCGACATATAATGGCATCTGAGAACACTACTGACTGGGGATGAGCGAGCATGCTCGCCACTACTCAATACTCGCACTAGTATCTCGGTACTCAGGATGCTCGGCGAGCACTGTAATTGCACAATACTCGTGCTCATGCACGGGTCCACCTCCCTGCATGTTGGCGCTCTTTACAGAGCCAGCCCACATGCAGGGATTGGCTACCAGACACTGTAATGCCACAGCCATATTGGTTGTGTCATTACAGTGATTGGCTGGCCGCACAGCGTCATCAGGTCTTTATAAGACCTGAACGTGCTGTCCTCGTCACTCTGCGGCATAGACAGTCAGTGTAGGGAGAGCTGCTGCTGATTCAGGGACAGATTTCGTGCCTTTCAGCTAGTGTAGGTGCAGGGCTGTGCTAATCTAATACAAACAGTCCTTCTGAGAACTAATTAGCTGTATACAAGCAGGCAGGGAGGCAGGGTATATAGGAAAGTTAGGTGTGCCAGTATAGCAGCCGCAGCCAGCATCACATCTGTGGCTGGTGTGCTGGCTTTAAATCTCCTCTATTCATCCCAAAACAGTCCTGTTAAAGATTCATTTAAATCTCTATAGGCGAGAAGGGTATATAGCTCCATTTTCTAGACCTCACAAGACGCTGTCTACCTGTATGCAGCATTTGTAGCATGTCACATGTGCAGCCGGTAATATCTAATTTGTCATCTCTCCATCCCAAAACAGTCCTGTTAAGGATTAATTTAAATCTCTATAGGCAAGAGAGGTATATGGCTCCATTTTCTAGACCTCACAAGACGCTGTCTACCTGTACGCAGCATTTGTAGCAGGTGTATACGCTTTAATATCTGATCTCCAATATCCATCTGAAAATCATTCGTTGTCTGACTAAATTTACATTTCTTTTTACATTCCGATGCCCTTGGGAAGAGACGTGAATGAGGGCCTCTTTAAATAATGTGCCCATTATTAGGAAGTGAGTCTTTTCTAGTATTGCCCTAGGCAGGGCTGCCAAACATTGGGAGGCACTCCGATGCCCCTGGGAAGAGCCTCTTTAAATATTGTTCCCATTACAAAGGAGCGGGTCTCCTATACTTGTAATGCTGATGCACTAAGTATGGACTAAAACATTTACACCTGGGGAGTATACATGAACCTACTGTCTAACTTTTTAATGGTATGGGGCATCATAAACACCATGTAAATAAAATATGTTTTTGTGGCATCATGGCCCATGGTCGCCCTGATGATATGGTGGTGGAGGATAAGGAGAAGGAGGAGGAGTACAGCAAATAGCCCAAATCAGGAAGCATGTACCCATGTGTGGGTGTGAGGAGGGGCATGGGAATCTACCTCCCCAAAAAGTACAATGGCTTTGACTTTAGATTACGCTGCTATCATTTGGTGGTGTGCTGAAGTCAGGCCCAATCCAACCTTTGTTCATCTTGATCAGAGTCAGTCTGTGATCATTTTCAGTTGACAGGCGGGTGCATTTATCAGTAATGATTCCACCGGCGGCACTAATAACCCGCTCTGACAAAATGCTTGTGGCATGGCAGGCCAGGACTTATAAGGCGTAGAGAGCCAATTCATTATATTTCATCATAATTATTGGATACCCAATAATTATAAGGATCAGAGGAATCCTGGAGCACTTTTGTATGGTCGCCATGGTACTCCTTCACCATCTTTTCAAACTTTGCAGTCCTTGTGACAGAACTCCGCACCTCAGGGTCTGTGCTCTCGGAGGGGCTGAGAAAACTGTCCCATATCTTTCACAGTGTTCCCCTACCTCTGCTGGATTTGAGTTGTGCATCTCTCTCCCGGACGCCTTGGTTATCCACCGAACTGTGACCTCTGCCGCCAGCATTTTCCGAAGTGAATTTTTTTACTAATTCTGCAATAAGGGCCTTCTGGTACTATAGCATTTGTGTAGATCTCTCCGCCTGGGAAAAAGAGAAATACAGTTCTCCTTGTAGCGTGGGTCTAAAATTGGCACCAACAAGTAATGAGTGTCCGCCAAGATGTTGATAACGCGAGGGTCACAGGAAAGGCAGCGTAATGTAAAGTCAGCCATGCATGCCAGACTGGTAACAGACAAGACTTCAGGGTCATCAACAACAGGATGACTAACCATTCTGTCCTCATCCCCTCCTCCTCCTCCCTGTCCTCTGGCCATCCACTCTAAACCGACTGTATGACGGTTGTGGAGGTTGTACCGTCAATTGCGCATGAAACTAGCACCTGTTCTAACTCCTCCAACTCATCCTCCCCCTCGTCATTGTCCCCCAATGCACGTTGGGATGAGATGAGGCTGGGTGGTGTGTAATCACCCACTATGGTTCCTTGCTCCATCTCATCGTGATCCGCCTGCAATGCATTTGATTTTTTGATCTTTGATTTTGAGCAGAGAGCATTTTAGAAGACAGATAAGCGGGATGTTGACACTAATGATGGCGTCATCACCGCTCACCACCTTGGTGGAGTCCTCAAAGTTTTGGAGGACTGTACATATGTCAGAAATTTATGTCCACTCCAGATGTCATATGTGTGGAGTTTGAACTGAATATGGATGGCCTAGTTGATTCTGGTAGTCAACAGCTGCCCTTTTCTGCTCCCAAATCCTAACCAACATCTGCAGGGTTGAATTACAACACGTGCGGACATCAAACACCAGTTTGTGAGCCGACAGCGGAAAATACTGCCGAAACCCGGCAAGGGCGGCCGAAGCAGTAGGTGACTTTCTAAAATGGGCACACAGGCAGCATACTTTGACAAGCAGATTCGGCAGCTCCTGGCAGGATTTAAGAAACCACTGAAACCACTAGGTTAAGCACCTGGGCCAGGCATGGCACATGTGTGAGCTCGCCTCGCCTCAGAGCCACCACCAGGTTCCGGCCATTGTCACACACAACCAAGCCTCGCTCTAGGTTCAGCGTTGTGAGCCAATGATCTGCCTGCTCTTTCAGAGCTGTCCACAACTCATCAGCATTGTGGAGTTTGTCACCTACGCATATTAGCTTCAGAACAGCCTGTTGCCACTTGGCCGAGGCAGTGCTGCAGAGCTTCCAGCTTGGGACTGTTGTGAAGGCTGAAGAGGCTGAGGAGTATGATGCACCGGAGCTGTAGACTGTGGGGGCAACCCTGACTGAGTTAGGGCCCGCAATCCTTGGCGTCGGGAGGACGTGTTCCGTCCCAAGGTCCGACTGGGTCCCGGCTTCCACTATATTAACCCAGTGTGCCATCAACGAGATGTACCGTCCCTGCCCACAAGCACTTCTCCACGTGTCCGTGGTTAGGTGGACTTTCACAGAAACTGCGTTGTTAAGGGCACAACTAATGTTTTGGGACACGTGCTTGTGTGGCGCAACACTGGTTGGGATGCCACATAGGGGTACTTCACCCAAAAGAGTGTGTGATTCTTGTGGTCAGGGAAATTGGATGTCTTAAAGGGGATGCTCATAACGTTCATCCACACACCTAAGAGCAGGGGACCAATCAAAAAGTCCGTTGTTAGGAACCGGTCCCGGTGTGCGGAGCTTAGGTGGGTAGTGGAAGAAGTTAGTGAGAACAAAGCAAGAGAGTAGGAACCCTGTGAGGAGCACAGGGGAGGGTACCTAGCCGAGGTAGCCCTAAGAAGAGAAGGTCCAGTTGCTCCAGTTAGCCGCTGCTTTCTGGGAGAAGAGCAGTCCTGGTACGGAGGTCTGGCTCAGAGAACAGTGCGGGAGTTTATCCCCAAGCCGTCGACACCAGAGGCCCGAGCCGGCTTTATGCGGTCGGTGCCAACACCTAGCGTAACCACAAAAGGTCCTAAATACTGTCCGAAGGTACATAAAGCCCTTGAAAAGGGACCCGAGGGACTGGCTGGAGGCTCTGCGTGCAAGAACGATGGAGGAAGTCAAGAACAGCGAAGGTCTCCTAAGTGACATACAAAATCATTGTCTAGTACCCAGGCCAGCGATAACATGAACTGAAACCGTCATATTGCCTGTATTTTCCAGTAAAGACCCATGGAAAGTGAAGAACTGTGTGCCATGTGTTATTTGCCTGCAAAAGAGGAGCCATACTCCTGCTTCATTCAGTTGATTTTTCGTCTCTTCGGGTATTGTTTGTAGAAGTATCAACCAAGTAGTCAAGAACCTCTCCACCATTTTTTCTTTATCTATCAGAGTGTTTAGCCAGTCCATACGAAACAAGAACATTAACTTGGATTGTATTAGGGTAATGGTTGACAGTTCTGGAGTTAGCCATTAGCCATCTTCCTAACTGCTGATGCCCACAGTATTAACATGGCTTTTATTTTTTTGGGGAGTATGTTTGAGTGTTCATCTAAGGTATTAAAGATTGCCCATTATGGAGTCAATGGGAACCGCACTCCACAAAGCCTTTGAATTTCATCATTGTTGATTTCCAGAGTCTATTGATTTTCTCACACTCCCACAGATGATGTAAGATATCTATATTTTCTACATTACATTTTGTGCATCTAAATCTTTCCCTTGGTGTCATTTTTTATTTAATAAGTGGTGTAATATATGCTCTGTGTAGAATTAACATAGCCATGTCTGTATAGCTGCTGGATCCCACGACTTGTCTTTGTCTGTCGGTGGCTCTAACTATGTCTTCAATCGTCACTTCTTTAAGTTCCGTCGCCCATTTTGCTGGTCCTGTGGATGCCCATCCCTTGACCATTCTTTTCTTAATAATGTATAGATGTAACTAGTCGACACTGGCTGCATCATAGCATTTCTGAGAAAAACATTCATTCTATGACCTCCTTGTCCTATCTGGCTATCTGGTTTGTTTTTTTTTTTAGCTAAACTTCTTGCCTGTAGAAATAGAAATGGTCTATTTGTAAAGATGGGGAAACGTTGTTTTGGAAAGTTATATGTTAGTATGGAAAATTTATTGTCCATCAAATTTACTGCCATTGTACAACCCTGTCCTGCCATCTCTGTACAGTGTTGGCCAAAAGTATTGACACCCCTGCAATTCTGTCAGATAATACTCAGTTTCTTCCTGAAAATGATTGCAATCACAAATTCTTTGGTATTGTTATCTTCATTTAATTTGTCTTCAATGAAAAAAACACAAAAAGAATTGTCCTAAAGCCAAATTGGATATAATTCCACATCAAACATAAAAAAGGGGGTGGACAAAAGTATTGGCACTGTTACAAAAATCATGTGATGCTTCTCTAATTTGTGTAATTAACAGCACCTGTAACTTACCTGTGGCACCTAACAGGTGTTGGCAATAACTAAATCACACTTGCAGCCACTTGACATGGATTAAAGTTGACTCAACCTCTGTCCTGTGTCCTTGTGTGTACCACATTGAGCATGGAGAAAAGAATGAAGAGCAAAGAACTGTCTGAGGACTTGAGAAACCAAATTGTGAGGAAGCATGAGCAATCTCAAGGCTACAAGTCCATCTCCAAAGACCTGAATGTTCCTGTGTCTCCCGTGTGCAGTGTCATCAAGAAGTTTTAAGCCCGTGGCACTGTGGCTAACCTCCCTAGATGTGGACGGAAAAGAAAAATTGACAAGAGATTTCAACGCAAGATTGTGCGGAGGGTGGATGAAGAACCTTGACTAACATCCAAACAAGTTCAAGCTGCCCTGCAGTTCGACGATACAACAGTGTCAACCCGTACTATCCGTCGGCGTCTGAATAAAAAGGGACTGTATGGTAGGAGACGCAAGAAGACCCCACTTCTTACCCCAAGACATAAAAAGCCAGGCTGGAGTTTGCCAAAACTTACCTGAGAAAGCCTAAAACATTTTGGAAAAATGTTCTCTGGTCAGATGAGACAAAAGTAGAGCTTTTTGGGCAAAGGCATCAACATAGAGTTTACAGGAGAAAAAAAGAGGCATTCAAAGAAAAGAACACAGTCCCTACAGTCAAACATGGCGGAGGTTCCCCGAGGTTTTGGTGTTGCTTTGCTGTCTCTGGCACTGGACTGCTCGACCGTGTGAAAGACTACCAACAAATTTTGCAGCATAATGTAGGGCCCAGTGTGAGAAAGCTGGGTCTCCCTCAGAGGTCATGGGTCTTCCAGCAGGACAATGACCCAAAACACACTTCAAAAAGCACTAGAAAATGGTTTGAGAGAAAGCACTGGAGACTTCTAAGGCCAGCAATGAGTCCAGACCTGAATCCCATAGAACACCTGTTGAGAGATCTAAAAATGGCAGTTTGGAGAAGGCACCCTTCAAATATGAGGGACCTGGAGCAGTTTGCCAAAGAAGATCGGTCTAAAATTCCAGCAGAGCATTGTAAGAAACTCATTGATGGTTACCGGAAGCGGTTGATCGCAGTTATTTTGGCTAAAGGTTGTGCATCCAGGTATTAGGCTGAGGGTGCCAATACTTTTGTCTGGCCCATTTTTGGAGTTTTGTGTGAAATGATCAATGTTTTGCTTTTCACTTCATTCTCTTTTGTGTTTTTTCATTGAAGACATATTAAATGAAGATAATAATACCAAAGAATTTGTGATTGCAATCATTTTCAGGAAGTAACTGAGTATTATCTGACAGAATTGCAGGTGTGTCAATACTTTTGGCCAACACTGTATATATTGGGGGTGGTTTTCCTCCCAGGTAGTCTGGATTATCTAGAAATGGCATAAATGGTGACGTCCCAACCTCCACTCCATTTATTTTGGTAGATTTCCTCCAAGTCTTTATTGTTTGCCATATAGTCGGGAATTGATCTATGTTATTGGGAAGTTTTTCATTACCTAGATGCATCGGTGCCGTCAATGAGATATGTGGGTTAAGTGCCTGGTCCAGTTCTACATTAGTGTAGTGTGATGTCCCTTTCATCCAGTCAGTAATGTATTCTAAGTGCGCTGCCAGGTGATATCGTCCTATATCCGGGAAATTTATACCTCCCTCTTCTCTTTGAGCCTGCAGCTTCGTCAGCCCAATTCTTGATCTCTTCCCCGTGCCCCATATAAATGACCTAAATGCCTTATTCAATGCGTAGATATCTTCCTTGCGTAATAATAAAGGTAGTGTTTGGAATATATACATTAATTTAGAAAATATAACCATTTTAATTAAGTAACTGTGCCCTGAAAAAGATAGTGTTAAGTGTTTCCAAGATGTTAATACCGTATATACTCGTGTATAAGCCGAGTTTTTCAGCCCAAAAATTGGGCTGAAAAGTCCCCCCCTCGGCTTATACACGAGTCACTATACAGGGTGAGTGGGGTGGGGGCTGTGTCGGGCTGGGGAGGCAGGAGGAGGCGGTGGGGATACTGTTTATTGAGCGGCCCCGTCACGTGGGGCCGCTCATTACATATGCACTGCATCCCCCTGTCAATCAGCGCCAGGGGGAGCAGTGCATATCTGTAGATAATGCCCCCCAAACTGCTGGCACATGCCCCCCCCTGTTGTAAGGCCCCCTGCTGAATACTTACCATCCCTGGTCTTCAGCAGCACCTCCGTGCCGGTCCTCTGTGCTCCGGTCCTCTGTGGTCCCGTCCTCTGTGCTCCGTTCCCCGGTTGTATCATGTGACCGGCCGGGTCGCAGAAGCGATGACGTCATCGCTTCTGCGACGCGCAGGGGCCCCGGATGCAGCCATGGACGGCAGCACAGAGGACGGGACCAAGGTGGACCGGAGCACAGAGGACCGGGGCGGAGGTGCTGCTGAAGACCAGGGATGGTAAGTAATCAGCAGGGGGGGCCTTACACCAGGGGGGGACGTGTGCCAGCATTTGTGTGGGGCTGCTGTATATAGGGGCTGCAATACCACTGGGGCTGCAATACTACTGGGGCTGCTGTATATAGGGGCTGCTGTATACACCACTGGGGCTGCAATACCACTGGGGCTGCTGTATATAGGGGCTGCAATACCACTGGGGCTGCAATACCACTGGGGCTGCTGTATATAGGGGCTGCTGTATACACCACTGGGGCTGCAATACCACTGGGGCTGCTGTATATAGGGGCTGCAATACCACTGGGGCTGCAATACCACTGGGGCTGCAATACTACTGGGGCTTCTGTATATAGGGGCTGCTGTATACACTACTGGGCTGCAATACCACTGGGGCTGCTGTATGTAGGGGCTGCAATACCACTGGGGCTGCAATACCACTGGGGCTGCTGTATATAGGGGCTGCTGTATACACCACTGGGGCTGCAATACCACCGGGGCTGCTGTATATAGGGGCTGCAATACCCCTGGGGCTGCAATACCACTGGGGCTGCTGTATATAGGGGCTGCTGTATACACCACTGGGGCTGCAATACCACTGGGGCTGCTGTATATAGGGGCTGCAATACCACTGGGGCTGCAATACCACTGGGGCTGCTGTATATAGGGGCTGCTGTATACACCACTGGGGCTGCAATACCACTGGGGCTGCTGTATATAGGGGCTGCAATACCACTGGGGCTGCTGTATATACCACTGGGGGCTGCTGTATATACCAATGGGGCTGCTGTATATACCACTGTGGCTGCTGTATATACCACTGGGAGCTGCTGTATATACCACTGGGGGCTGCTGTATATCATACTGCTGGGGCCTGTATACCACTGCTGGGGTCTGTATACCTGTGCTGGGGTCCACCCTTGGCTTATGTGCGATTCAATAGATTTTCCCAGGTTTTGGGGGCAAAAGTAGGGGGGTCGGCTTATACACGGGTCGGCTTATACACGAGTATATACGGTCAGGGCCGGCTTCAGCACCCGGCGTACCCGGGCAAGTGCCGGGGCCCGAAGGCTTGGAGGGGGCCCACCGGGCCCCTGAGGGCTAGGGTCACACTTGTGTTGTGACCCTAGCCTGACGCAAGTATTGTCTAATGCAGCGCATAGCGTTTAACGCTATGCGCTGCCAGCAACTGAGCCCATAGAAACCCGCAGTTTACATTGACAACCATTGGTTGTCATGGTAAACGTCGGGTTTCTATGGGCTGCCTCCAGCGCATAGCAGCGTTGCAACATACAATACTTGCTTAAGGCTAGGGTCACAATGCAAGTGTGACCCTAGCCTCAGGGGCCCCTGAGCACTGCCACCACAGCCAGAGCCATATCCAGGGGGCAGCTGGGGGGTCATTTTCAGGCTCCTGCAGGCTGCAGCACCGGAGGTCTCCCTCCTCCCCCCTCCACGGGAGCCGACAGAGCTGCAGTGCACACACTGTGCTAGTGTGCTTACAGGACCTGTGATGATGTCAATGGATGGGGAGGAGTCAGGGGTCTCATGATCAGCTCCTCAGTGTATCCAGGACTCTGCTGGCCATGAATGATGCTCAAATAAGGTGAAGTTTGTGTGTGGTCAGGAGGCATTTACAGTGTGAATGTAGCAGAGGTGAGTGTGTACTAGGTGTATGGCAATTAGGTGAAGTTTGTGTGAGGTCAGGAGGCATTTACAGTGTGAATGTAGCAGAGGTGAGTGTGTACTAGGTGTACGGAGCAGAGCCGTGTGTGTACGAGGTGTACGGAGCAGAGCCGTGTGTGTACTAGGTGTACGGAGCAGAGCCGTGTGTGTACTAGGTGTACGGAGCAGAGCCGTGTGTGTACGAGGTGTACGGAGCAGAGCCGTGTGTGTACTAGGTGTACGGAGCAGAGCCGTGTGTGTACGAGGAGTACGGAGCAGAGCCGTGTGTGTACGGAGCAGAGCCGTGTGTGTACGAGGTGTAAGGAGCGGAGCCGTGTGTGTACGAGGTGTACGGAGCAGAGCCGTGTGTGTACGAGGTGTACAGAGCAGAGCCGTGTGTGTACGAGGTGTACGGAGCAGAGCCGTGTGTGTACGAGGTGTACGGAGAGGAGCCGTGTGTGAACGAGGTGTACGGAGAGGAGCCGTGTGTGTACGAGGTGTACGGAGCAGAGCCGAGTGTGTACGAGGTGTACGGAGCAGAGCCGAGTGTGTACGAGGTGTACAGAGCAGAGCCGTGTGTGTACGAGGAGTACGGAGCAGAGCCGTGTGTGTACGAGGTGTAAGGAGCGGAGCCGTGTGTGTACGAGGTGTAAGGAGCGGAGCCGTGTGTGTACGAGGTGTACGGAGAGGAGCCGTGTGTGTACGAGGTGTACGGAGCTGAGCCGAGCGTGTACGAGGTGTACGGAGAAGAGCCGTGTGTGTACGAGGTGTACGGAGAAGAGCCGTGTGTGTACGAGGTGTACGGAGAAGAGCCGTGTGTGTACGAGGTGTACGGAGAAGAGCCGTGTGTGTACGAGGTGTACGGAGAAGAGCCGTGTGTGTACGAGGTGTACGGAGAAGAGCCGTGTGTGTACGAGGTGTACGGAGCAGAGCCGAGTGTGTACGAGGTGTACAGAGCAGAGCCATGTGTGTACGAGGTATACGGAGCAGAGCCGCGTGCGTGCGTACGAGGTGTATGGAGCAGAGCCGAGTGTGTACGAGGTGTACAGAGCAGAGCCATGTGTGTACGAGGTGTACGGAGCAGAGCCGCGTGCGTGCGTACGAGGTGTATGGAGCAGAGCCGAGTGTGTACGAGGTATGTGTACCAGTGGTAGCCCCCCGCGGATTCCGCTCCTATAGTCCCAGCCACCTTTGCCAGCAGCATTCTTCTCCATAGTCTCTTCTGCCGCTGTCTGCATTCTGCAGCTCAGCATGGAGGGGCACGATGTCATCACTGTGCTGATATGTGCAGAGCGACCGGAGGAGACCGGAGCAGCGAGAAGAAAGGTGAGGAGAAGAGAGATCTGGACGGCCAGACACTCCGCCTGGCTGCGGTGCCACCATATGGCAGTGCGGCTCCATTGAGTTGCTTGCATTATTTGTGTGCTTGAGAATGCTCGTGTATATACCAAACATCCTCAGACGCACAAAAATGCAACATTTTGCATTTGAAGGGTATTTTTAAAAGGCGCAAGGGAATGCAATCGCATTTTAGCCCGCTCCTAACAATGTGTAATATACCGTATATACTCGCGTATAAGCCGAGTTTTTCAGCCCAAACATTGGGCTGAAAAGTACCCCCCTCGGCTTATACGCGAGTCAGTGCTGTATACCGATGTATACATCGGTACATACCGATGTATACATCGGTATACAGCAGCCCCCGCATCCCCAGTAATGCAGGCCCCCCCAGCCTCACTCCGGTCACCTGTAAAGCAAACTATACTTATCAATGTCCCGCTGTCCACACCCGCTCGCCGCTGCCGTCCACGATCCTCCATCTTCATGCGTCTTCTTCCTGTTTCTGTGCTCGTCGCAGGCAATGACGTAATTCCCTGCGACGAGCACAGGAAACAGGAAGAAGACGCATGAAGATGGAGGATCGTGGACGGCAGCGGCGAGCGGGCGCGGACAGCGGGACATTGATAAGTATAGTTTGCTTTACAGGTGACCGGAGCGAGGCTGGGGGGGCCCTGCATTACTGGGGCTGCTGTATACTACCACTGGGGCTGCAATATACTACTACTGGGGCTGTATACACTACCACTGGGGCTGCGTCTATACTACCACTGGGGCTGTATATACCTCTGGGGCCCTGTATACTACCACTGGGGCTATAGATACCTCTGGGGCCCTGTATACTACCACTGGGGCTGTATAAACCACTGGGGCTGTATATACTACCACTGGGGCTGTATATACCACTGGGGCTGTATATACTGCTGGGGCCCTGTATACTACCACTGGGGCTGTTTATACTACCACTGGGGCTGTATATACTACTAGGGCTGCGTCTATACTACCACTGGGGCTGTATATACCACTGGGGCTGTATATACTACTGGGGCTGCGTGTATACTACCACTGGGGCTGCTGTATCTACCTCTGGGACTGCTGTATACCACACTGCTGGGGGCTGTATACTTGTGCTAGGGTCCACCCTCGGCTTATACACGAGTCAATAGATTTTCCCAGGTTTTGGGGGCAAAAGTAGGGGGGTCGGCTTATACACGGGTCGGCTTATACACGAGTATATACGGTACTCACTGTCAGAAACAGCTCTTGCTGGATTCGGCAGTCACTGTTCCTGTAAGGCTGCCTTCACATAGGAGTTTTTTTTAAAAATGTGGCAGTTGCGGTAAAAAAAAACCCGCATCTGCCGCATTTTCCGTCTAGCGGCTGCACTTGCTGCACGTTTGCGGCAAGCCCCATGCATTGTCTATGGGGCTTGCGGTAAGTGTGCGGCAATATATATATATATATATATATATATATATATATTATATATATATATATATATATATATATATAGTCCGCGATATGTACTTAAAGGGGGCCCACTGAGACCTTTTCGCCCGGGGCCCACAGAAACCTGGAGCCGGCCCTGTATACGGTAATTGAAGTATTGATGCTATAAGGGGTTTTATGTTTATTGTATATAGTGTGGATAATTCCATTGGAATATGGACACCCAGATACTTTATGGAAGATGTACTCCATCTGAAGGAAATAGTCCTGGTTATCTTCCCCTTGTCCCCGAGGGCCAGAGCTTCTGATTTGTTGTAATTTATTTTAAAACCAGAGCATTTACTATATTTCCCTAGGATTTCCATTATCACAGGGATTTCAATCTCAGGGTTGGAGATAAACAACAGGATATCATCAGCAAAGGCTGCTATTTTGTATGGTATCTCTCTAATTTGTATGCCCTTATATACCGTTGAGTTCTGTAAGGTTCTAATTAGTGCGTCTAAGGCTAGGTTAAACAGTAAGAGCAATAGCGGGCATCCCTGTCTGGTGCCTCTTTGGACCTGGAAGGGTGATGTAAAAGTACCGTTTATGGCCAGCCTGGACACCGGTGCACACACCAGTGCACTATAAATGCTTTTAATAGCATTACGAAACCATGGACCGAACTCCCTCAAAGCCAGGACCTCAAATAAGTAGTACCATGACACTCGATCGAATGCTTTATCGGCATCCAGGCTTTTTTATTCCCTTTTTATTTTTAAACCAGTTTTCATTGAGCACCCAGGGCACAAAGCCGGGTCTCGACCATCCGGGATCCAAAGCTGCAGAACTGCCCGATTCCCGAGTACCCTATAGCACTGCCGGTCAACTCAAATGTATAATACGTGGTCAGCACAGTGGGAGAAATAGTGGTGGGTGGGGACCGAGTAACAAGGTTCCGTCTCCATTAGCCTAAAAGGCAACATTTCCAGCGCAAGCAGTCGCGAAATGAGCGAATTTAGGAGTGTGGCCTCTAGGGTGTTGGCAGCGTATTTGCGCTTGTGTTCCAACGACCGGGGTATGGATATTGGAACACTGCGCTGGGACAAGGACGTGGTTCATGATGGTGGAATTTCAGATTGTGCAACGACAGGTGTAGGACAGGAGGCATCTTCACATGCACTATGAACAGGGGATTGGCTTGCACGCACAACAGTGGAAGAAGCAGCGGTGTCACCCGCAGACACTTCTCCTGGGTCAGTTACTAGATCATCTACCACGTCGTCTCCCACTTCCGCACCCTGGCCCTCCTCCTGACTTTCTGGCAATTGTGTCTGATCATCGTCCACCTTTTGTTCTGACACATTCCCACCGTCGCCTTTGTGCGACCGTGGCTGCTAAAATATTTGGGAATCGCTACATACAATCTCCTCATGATCCACTTAAAGTGGAGCAGGCGAAATGTCCGAATCTATGAATGGAAAACTGAACAGCACTTCAGAGTGTCCAAGTGTGGGATCAGTTATGTCTGGGCACTCGGCATGGTGGGAGGAAGGAGGATCACGGTGATGAATATGTGGTCCAGTCTCACAGCTACTTACTGACACTTGACCATGTGGAAGAGAGGGTGTTTGTGGTAGTGCCAAACTGACTGGAAGCATTATCTGCTATCCAACTAACAACCTGTTGACACTGCTCTTGATTTAAAAGTGGTCTGCTGCTGCGGTCCCCTAGAAATTGGGACAGGAAGGTCGGACGAGATAATGTGGGTGTTTGTCGTGGCACAATTTGAGCTTGCACACGGCCTCGGCTTCTACATGCACCACCAACATCATGTCCACATCCTCGTCCCTTGCCACCGGCCTTGAGCATTTTGAATGGTGGTGTTCTATATACACAGCCTGTATAAAACTAAATAAAGGCGTACAAAGAATGGTTTTAGATTGGATACTGGAGATAAGATATCTGCCAATGTTTAGCAGTCCTGCCTAGGGCAATACTAGGAAAGACCCCCTTCCTAATAATGGGCACATTATTTAAAGAGATCCTCATCCACGTCTCTTCCCAGGGGCATCGGAGTGCTTTCCAATGTTTGGCAGCCCTGCCTAGGGCAATACCAGAAAAGAGCCACTTTGTATTAATGGGCACATTATTTAAAGATGCCCTCATCCACGTCTCTTCCCAGGGGCATCTGAGTGCCATGAAATTTTTTTTTTTTTTTAAAATCTTTCATGTAATCCAAAAACTATCATACTGCAACACTATCTCACAAATCCGTATGAGCCCTTAACATTTTCCCCAGGAAAATGTATTTTGGTTTCAGTTTTGCATGTTTTATTGTGAGTCCGTAAAAGTGGCGTAATATTCAGACAACATTGTTCACAGCAGTGACCTTGGAGTCTGAAATGCTGAAAGGGGTCTTCCCCATGCTGTTCCCATGTCATTTGAGCATTGTTGTTATACTTTTGTGACATTTTCAGGGTTTATCCAGGCTGCCGGGTGTCGTGCCAGAAAAATGCTCGAGTCTCCCATAGGATAACATTGGGCTCGGTGCTCGGGCCGAGTACCTGAGCATCGAGCACCCGAGCATTTTAGTGCTCGCTCATCACTATTCATCATACATAAAATTATTGTGCAACATAAGAAATTCTGTCACCTGTAGAATAAAGTATTTAAGATCTTTAATATATGTGCTACACCTCCTTAGATGATACGCCAATGCTTTTAATGCCACAGTATATGGTATTGAAGTGTATAGTGACACTACATCACATGATAACCATAGAAAATTTTCTTTCCAGATAGTGTCAGACAGTTGTTCCAGGACATCACAAGAATGCTTTTTTTCTATCTTGGATACACTTGGAGAGCCCTTGGATATACTTGAAGAACCTTTCCACATGATCCTGGATGGGTAAGCTGCCTCCGAGTCCAGGCCATCTCTCTCACGCTGGAAAGCTACATCAGCCAGGGAGCATGTTGTGTGTATGCAAACTCAGCCAGAGAGAGGAGCGACAGAGCAGGTGGAGCTCCTAGGACTCAGTGCATGGCGCTGAGTTGCTAATGCCGGCATCCTGACACATCTTCAAAGTGAAGGAGCACACACTGCGGGCAGCAGTCGCCGGACCCCACTCAGCTCACGGGCCCCATAGCAGTAGCATGGAATGCCACCATTGGCGGTATGCCACTGAGGCACAGACATAATGTAAAAAAAAAAATTCTAAAACAGTTTTTTGTGCCTTTCAAGGGATATTACTACTAGACATAAAGGAAATTTTGATACAATAAAAGTAATACTGGTAGAACAAATAGCGACTTAATAAATAGAAAGAAACTATTAAATAGCAAGGAATCATGCTGGATATTTAAATTACAATGCCTTTATCCTGATAGCCTGAATGAGATCATTGAACAAGTTAAATAAATATCTATTTGGTATAATATCAGTGAATGATAAAATAGATTGTAATGTCTACACGATATGAGGCATTCACAAGAGTAAACTTTAACTGTACTTTATTCTTGTCTTCCATCTTTCTCCATCATATATCAGAACAGTCTTTCCAGCAGCATGCTTCGAAGTGAAACTAAAAACTTAACTTCCCACCTCCTTCTTCCCCTTACCCATGATACACCAGACCTAGTTTTCTTATAGAGGCAAATCTAATTATTGTACATTACATCATTACATCATCCCCCCCCCTTTTTTTTTTTTTTTTTTCTACAACTTAGAAGAAATACATTGACAATGTAACAATGTGAAAATGTCCAACAAATATATATATCGGTTTTAGCCTATTTAGTCTATTCAAATCAGGCACCGAAGGAAGAAAAAAAACACAAACAGACAACAAAAAAAAAACAACAACCAAAAAGAACTCTGTATGTTTTTCGTTCTTTTCTCTTTTACACTTCTTCAATAAGCCACAATGGAGCCCTCCTTTCTCGTGTTGGATAGCGTCTGGGCTCAGTTAGTGCTTCCATTATTGATGGATTGTTCACTTCTGGGTGGTACTCTCCACCATCGAGTACCAAGTCTTCCACCAGAGGAAGATCATTACCATCATTTTGCGGTATGATTTTAAAATGTGATGAATTTCGAGTTATGAAGTGTCTATTTCGCTCAGCTGTGACCATGCTGCCTTTCTTATCAGTAACATTGTATTGTGCAGGATTATAAGTAGCTGAAGTCTTGTTGGTTGGTTTTTGACGCACGACGACAACATCCCCCTTTTTGATGGCACTTGGCTGTGCCCTTCGCCTTCTGTCTGCATAACGTTTCATAGCTTGTTTGCTAGAAGAGTCTGCTGATCGCACAGAAGAGTCACTTGGTAAGGGATGACTGGTCACGTCAGGGATACATATGCGTGGAGTTCTGTTGAACATTAGATGAGCTGGAGCAGCATTAGTAGTAGAATGTGGCGTATTGCGATAATTGCGCATGAATTTGAATAATGACTGTTTCAGCGGGGTGTGCTCCAGACTCGCTGCCTTGACTTTTTTCCCCATATTGTGCACGAAACGTTCTACTATACCATTGGCTTGCGGCCAGCAAGGTGTGATTTTCCTGTGACTGAACCCCAAGTATTCAGAAAATTGTGTAAACACATGTCCATTGAACGGAGGTCCATTGTCTGTTTTAACCACTCTTGGGATGCCATGTGCAGAGAATATGTCATCCAGTTCTGGTATGACACTAGTCGCAGATGTTGAAGATATGAAAGAAATGACAGGGTATCTAGAATATTCATCAATTGTTACTAGAATGTACTGCCCATTGGGTAATGATCCATATATGTCGACTGCCACTTCCTCCCAGACAGCAGTGGGTAGCGGAGACATTTGCAGTGGTTCTAAGTTTGATGATGGAGTAATGAACTGACAGGTGGAGCAATGTCTAATCTTCTCTTCCACCAATTGATCCATGTTTGGGAACCACACTTTTTCTCTAAGTAATTTTTTAGTACCAACAATTCCCAGATGACCTTCATGTGCGATCTGTATGACTAAGTTGCGCAAAGTCTTAGGTACAACCAGTTTGGTACCTCGAAGAATGAGGTGTTCTTCAGTGACTGATAATTCCTCCCGTACACTTGAGAATAGTTTTAATTCCTTCAGATCAATCTCAGACTCGAGAAATTTTTCTTTTTGAATTTCATGCCACCTTCGATTTTGTATGATTTGTATTAAAGCACATAGCGTTTTGTCACTCGTTGCATTCACAAAGTGATCAATGGAGAGTGCTTTAGGCACTGCATGAGCTGTAATGAAGCGTATGTATTCTTCAATGGAGGAACGCTCAGGTGAGGCATCATTCATAGGATGTCTTGAAAGATACTCAGCCAGATCGCTGAATTTTCCAGGTTTGTGAATAATTTTGTAGTTATAGTCTTGTAGACGTAGACCCCATCGTTGAATGCGTGCAGGCATTTTAGCTCTGGGATTTCCAAAGATCGTAAGGAGTGCTTGATGGTCGGTGACAATGGCGAAGGGAGCTCCATAGAGAAATAAGTGAAAGTGTTCACATCCCCAGACAACTGCCAAGCTTTCTTTTTCAGGTTGTGAATATTTCTTTTCAGTGCTTGTTAAACTTTTACTTGCATAAGAAATGATGTGAGGATCTTGATTATTATCCTTATATTGTGCTAAGATAGCACCCAGCCCCACGGGACTGGCGTCCACAATTAGTTCGGTTCAAAGTGCCGGATCAAAATAAGCCATGGTAGTTGTTGAGCAAAGTTCATTTTTAATTGCTTCAAAAGAGGTCTGACAGTCTTGGGACCATTGAAAAACACAATTTTGTTTTGTAAAATCCCTTAATGGACTGCTGATAGTTGAAAAATTTGGAATATATCTAGCACAGTAGCTTGCCATTCCAAGAAAAGAGCGTACTTCACTGGCAGTTTGTGGAATTGAGGCTGTTTTGATGGATTCTACTTTCTTAGGGTCAGGTTGTACTCCTTTCGCCGAGAAGATGTGACCATAGAATTCTAATGAATTTCTATCAAATTCGCACTTTTCTTTGTTTAAAGTGAGTCCAGCAGAGAGCAGGCATTCGAAGATGTTGTACGATTATGTTCAGCTTGAGTTTTGCCAAAGACCAGTATGTCATCACTGTAATTATAGGCATTTGGAACGTGTTGAATGATGCTCCTTATCGCATCCTGAAAAATTTCTGCTGCTGAGCAGACTCCAAAAGTCAATCTTTCATATCTTCTGAGGCCCACATGTGTGGAAAATGTTGTTAAGTGTCTGGATTCTGGACTCAGTTCTAATTGGTGATAGCCTTTATTGAGGTCGAGCTTTGAAAAGACGGTCGCTCCATTTAATAAATGAATGATGTCATCAATCGTGGGTGAGATATGTCTTTCTCTCTGGATAGCGGTGTTGGGTAGGCACATGTCAACACACAGTCTCACCTGCTCAGGAGTCTTTGGTTTTGGAACTACCACAAGTGGAGAAACCCACGGAGTGGGACCAGTAACAGTTTCAATGACGTCCTCATCCATGAGGAACTGAAGTTCTTTTTCTACCTTCTTTCTCAGGTGAAAAGGAATACGCCTATGTGGTTGGGCTACCGGACGAACACTGTCATCCACATGAAGATGTACTTGAGAGTCCTTTAATTTCCCCAAACCACTAAATAAGGAGGTAAAACTGTTTACCATGGCCTGTACATCCATATCAGCCGGGTCAGTTATGGTATGAATAATCTGGATGAGACCTAGCTTCAATGCAGTGTGATAGCTGAGAAGACAGCCTCCTGATCCTTGTAATGTGTGAAAAGTGGTTTTATGCCTGTTTTCTTTATAGCTGATTTCCGTGTCAAATTGTCCCCTTGTAGCTAGAGGTGGTGTAGATCCATATGGGAAGATTTTAGTGTTCACTTGCTGTAAAACTGGCTTATTTTTCAATTGTTCATATGCAGTGCTGTCTATAATATCCACTGAAGCACCCGTATCTATTGTAAAGGTGATATTGGTGTTGCAGATTGGGAGTGTGATGCAGGGAGACTGCACGGAGCCAGTGGCAGAAGTGGTGAACACATAGTTTTCCGCCCCAGATATTTCTTCTGTGTCCTGATTTACCATTTTTATATTTGCGGGCTTTGTCAGAGGCAGAGAAGACTTGTACTGTGCTGACCTGCAGACAACTGCAAAAAAATGATTCCCTTTTTCACATTTACTACATGTCTGTCCTATAGCTGGACATTTGTTCAGGTTGTGAGGGAAATCCTGTCCACATCTATAGCATTTTCTCTGTTTCGGGGTTTGCTTCTCTTGTGTACTTTTATGCTTGAGATTATGCACATGTAAATGATCCCCACTCTCCATTGCAGTAGCCTGATGATCTGCTGTATCTATAGCACGGGCCATTTTGAGTAAATCATGTAGAGAGATCCTGCTGCAGAGCTTTGCGCCTTATGTTATTGGATGAGCAGGTGACAATTACTTGGGTTAGAATTTCATCATCTACATCTGTGAATGCACATCCATGTGCCAGCTCTCTCAGCCAGGTGACATAGGTGTCTATGGATTCTTCTGGGAGCTGCTTAGCAATTCTGAATTCGTCTATCATATCTGATATTTTGTTTGGGATTGAAGTAGTCAGTGAGAGCTTTGGTGCAATGTGTCTGTCTCGGCTGCAGGTAATGTGCTGTATACATCATAGACTCCTGAACCTGCACAATGTAAGAGCACAGCCTTCTTTCGTTTCTCCTCTTTTATGTACACAGCTTCTAGAAAGTTCTCAAATCTGTTTAGCCATTTTCTCCAGTTATGGGAGAGATTAGTAGCATCATTTATATCAAACTGTGGGAAGCTGTGGAAGTATTCAGCCATGATGGAGTCTCTCAGTGATGCTGGTGTGTGAAGCAGTAAACAGTGATCAGTACTCACAGCAGCCGGTGGTTACATCATCCCATCCTCGTCGCCAGTTGTAATGTCTATGACTCACCGTGGCCGGCTGACTCCGGTTGATACAGGCGATTCTTCTCCTTCCTTGTCACGGGTGGACCGCGCCTGCCGGTAGTGGGGCCCGGTGTAGTGCAGATCAAAATTGAAGACGTCTTGCGGGAACAGATTAAAAAGGGGTTTAATTTGTTCGATTCGTGACGCCACCTATGAGTAGATTCGGTAAGGGCTACCGACGCTGCGGAACCCCCGGGGGATGGACAGCAGCAAGATGTTACGCTCCCCACAGGCTGAGCGGTGATCCCGGGGGCTGGAGCTGCTCAAGATGTTGTGCAGCAGCTGCGGTTACCTTAGTGTGCGGACGGATAGTTCATAAGGAGACACGGACACAGATAGTCTCTGCAACGGGTCTTTACTGTAACCAGCAGGCAGTACATGGCTTACAGTGGTTGAGTAGTAGACCGGGTGGACTCAGCAGTGATAGTGTTCCTAGAGATCCGCAGTGTTCCCCCATTCTACCTACTTAGTTCCTTCTTTTTGCCAGCGTCGCCAGGAATACCAGATCGGGTACGGGGAGGCTGCTTCAATGCCCTATCCATGATGTACGTTCTGGATGCTTTGGGAGCCTTGGATCCCTCAGTGGGTACACCGCTGGTTAGACGACTGGAAACTGGCTGGTGGTGGGGTGCTCCTGTAAAGCTGCTCCTCCACGGGGCTGGTTCGCGTGGCAGAGGTGAACTGCTGCCAGCTTCGGTACCAGTGAACCGGCTGTGAGTTGTGGGCACGGGAGTCTTTTGGGAACCCGTGTAGATATGCCCAATCCGGTAGTTAAGGCCTCAGGTGCTGACACCCGACGGTGACGGCCAGGGGCCCGACGGAGTGCGGAGCCCCGCTCCTCTCCAAGTTCTAGTCTGCTCTTGTCAGGTTCTAGATTCTGTCTCCACTCTGTTCTGACTCTCTAGATTACTGTGTGTTCTACTTCACTACCTAACACTCACCCACCAGGACCTAGGATTGGTCCTCTGTTCTAGGTGTTGTATGTTGGGTTGGATCTCAGAGTTAACTATTGCACTGCTTTGTCAGAGAATATTGCGGCTGCAATACTCCTTGTGACGCACTCGTTGCGGGCGCCACATCTACACAATATGAGGCATTCACAGAGTAAACTTTAACTGTACTTTATTCTTGTCTTCCATCTTTCTACATCATATATCTGAACAGTCTTTCCAGCAGCATGCTTCGAATTGAAACTAAAAACTTAACTTCCTACCTCCTTCTTCCCTTACCCATGATACACCAGACCTAGTTTTCTTAAAGAGGCAGATCTAATTATTGTACATTACATAGATCAAAGGCAATATCCAAAAAAGAAACATCCTTCCAAAAAAATCCTTTTAATATTTAGTTTTTTCTTCACCAATTTGGTGCACCATCAATAGACACTTTCCTCTAGTCCACTGTGCACTGAAGAGGTTAACATGCCATGGAAGCATTTCCACCTGTTTGCAATCAGATAATAGGAAGCACAGGACTTCATACATAAGCCCATGATCTGCTGTGTTAGCAGCTAGTAATATTTTTTATGATTTTATGTACCTGACGAAGGCTATTATAGCGGAAACACATTGCACTTTTATACTAATCATTTATATTTTGTTTTTTTGTGTATCCAAGTATATTAAATACGTTGGTTTTTCATCATATCTATTTTAGCAAAGAGATTTTATTTTTATATCTCTCTTACTTATTATTTTTATATCTCTTTTATTTTCTCTCACAAGCATTGACTGGCGCTAAGCTCTCACTGGTGACCAAAATCCTCATATGTTTCAGTTTATCACTTATCACCATATTAAAGGTCCTTACTGATCTTCAATGAGATGACTTCTTTAAGAACTGTTACGAAAGATAATTAGAAGCTTAAAAAATTATTTGTTTTTCTTCCCTTGGATACCAAGGGAGTCAGTTACCAAGTAAGGTTGTGTATTCTTCCTTTTCGGAATTATACTCTTGAAGAAAAAACTGCTAGTGCGTAGGAAATGGGAGGTGATTTATTGAGCATGTCACCTTAAATGATTCTCTAATCCAATCTACTTGATGCATTAATGGTTGTGATGTTGATGCACAATTACTACTTTCAGACAATTGATTGATAGGTGAGGCTCTATGTTGCTAAAGTGAGCACGGGATCTCCAATTAACCCTATTATGGTTGAGTAGTGCAGTGCAAGAATTTTCAAGCATCAGCTAATAAGCATTTCTTGTTAAATAAAATTGTAAAAGAAGAATAGTATGGACTATATCCCAAAAGTAAATGAATTGAATCCTATTTACAGACTGAGCAAACTCGCAGTCGGTCTGGACATTGTGGCCCATACATGAACTCTGAAATTTGACTTAGTGAAGCTTACCTCAGAGTAACCACAGAAACAAAAATGATAATGAATGTCTACAGGCAAACTGAAGGAAGATACAGCAGCCTTTGTAAATGTTAAGATTTATTTTAAAAAAGCTAAGAAAAAACCCTAGTAGATCTGTAGATCTCACCATTAAAAATACCCATCCCAGGTAAGTGCCACTCACCTGTAGTACTAGGCACAACACTATACTGCATATAGAATGGAGCCTCCGATCCAAGAGAAGATCCGCGGTGTGCACATGATAATGCCTCCAGCGATACAGTCCGAGGACCACTTGCTTAATTCCACATGGAGTATACGCAAAAATGCAACCAAGAAGCTTGTGTCACGCACTCACCGGTGGAAACACAACCCAGGTAAGAAAGGTTCCAGCTCAAAATTGTATCATAATGATGGGAGAAAACCAGTCTAAATTCTCTGACTCCCTGGGCCTATCCAGCAGGGAATGAATTAAACAGGGAAAAGTCCAAGAAGGACACTGCTGTACCTCCGCTAGCTTCCAACAAGGGAGTGAAAAAATAATACCAAATAGAATTTTGCTGTAGCGGTATAGGGTGCTGTACAATTATTTATAACCTGAGGAACAGGGGAGATCGTCGGTTCTATCATTTATAATAAAACTCCATTATTTGGATTTTCCATTACATTATCCTTTCAAGTTTACAGCGCCCTATATGGCTACAATTTTTTCTTTTTAGTATAGGATTTATGCAAAAATTGAATACAACATTAAAAATGCATTACTGGTAATATTTAAAGATGAGTTTATGTGTGTGTATGTATGTGTTCACTAAAGAAATCTGCACCATTGCACCAAATTTTGCACACACACCATGTTCTACCCATTTATGAGCAGCAATGAGAATGTTAATAGTTTATACCACTTATGACCTATAGAGGTCACTATATACCCATTTATCCTGTTTTTCCACACATAAGAGAATGTCTCCTTTAAGAATGAGTCATTCTATGTGGGACCCCCCTCCTTCCTTCTGAGTGAGGGAGACTCGCAGACATCTTGCTTAACTTCTGAGGCAGGGCTGCCACTAGGAATTTGGGGGCCCCTTACTGCCAAAATATTGGGGCCCCCCTGAGACTCCGCCAGTCTCCACCCATGCTCCGCCTCCACCCAAACACACATTATATTTTTAGTGAAAAATGGGAACAGCACCAAAAATTATCTCAATTTATGTGCAAAGCTTTCCCTACCAGCAATCCAGATGGCTCATTACAATAGGGTAAAAAAAAGAAAAACAGCACAAAAAACAGAAATAAGTGGACTTTATTGCCCAATGGCGTGGCCACACATTGGGCAATACAATGTGTGGCCACGCCATTGTGCAATAAAGTCCACTTATTTCTATTTTTTTGTGCTGTTTTTCCTTTTTTTTTTTTACACTCTATTATATATTACACACACACACTTGAGACTGCTCTTGGCTGAATACACAATAGCTGTATACACAATAGAGAATACTCAATAGAGACGGCTGCTAGCTGTATGCACTATAGAGATGGCTGCAGGCCGTTTAGACAATGGAGACGGCTGCGGGCTATACACACAATAGAGAATACACAATAGAGACTGCTGCTGCCCGTATACACAATGGAGACGGCTGTGGGATAAATGCACAATGGAGATGACTGTGGGACAAATGCACAATGGCGACGGCTGCGGGACCTATGCACATTGGAGACTGCTGCAAGATATATGCACATTAGAGACTGCCGTGGGTTGTATGCACATTAGTGACTGCTGCGAGATGTATACACATTGGAGACTGTGCAGGACGTATACACAGAAACTGCTGGGCATATGCAGAGACTGCCGGCTGTATATCTTGTATACACAGACAGCACTCTACTGTAAATACAGGTCCACACTATATACATACAGTATATAGATACACAAATACAGCATCCAGTGTGGACCTGTATATAGAGTATAGTGCTGTGTGGAGACAGAGAGAGGCAGAGAGAGAGAGAGACAGACAGACAGAGACAGAGGCAGATAGACAGAGAGACAGCAGACAGACAGAGACAGACAGAGAGACAGAGACAGGTAGAGAAAGTGACAGACATGCAAAAATAAGATATAGAGGCGCACCTTGAAAAGAACCGGTGGTCTAGTGGGGGAAACTTTTATAAGGTGGAGGGGTTTGCCTCTCACCTATTCCGGTTGTGCACCCTTGCTCAACACTGGTATTCACATGGCGGTGGAGGATCGTGGGCTGCTGCGAGACCGCTCCGAGGCATCTTCCTTCCTGATGCGGTCAAGTGCGAGATCCTAATCACCTGATGTCCACATCACAGGAACTTGTCATGCAAGGTCCTGAAAGGCTGCTGAGAGCTCTTTGATAGCTCCAATCCACTACGGCCACAATCCCAGGGATGAGAAGAATGAAATTAAAGATACATGAACTCAGTGGTCATATTAGGAGCACTAGGAAGCAAGGAACTCTCAAAGGGAATTTTCTTATAGACCTGTTTCTTACTAAAATTATGATTTTCCACTACGCGTTTCAACAGCGGCCTGTTGTCTTCCTCAGGTGGGGTTTTCCCCATGCGTAGTGGAAAATCATAATAGTAATAATAAACAGGTCTGTAAGAAAATTCCCTTTGAGAGTTCCTTGCTACCTAGTGCTCCTAATATGACCACTGAGTTCATGTATATTTAAAGACAGAGACAGACAGAGAGAAACCGACAGACATAGAGAGAGAGACAGACACCATCAGTCAGAGAGAGACAGACAGACACAGAGAGAGTCAGTCAGAGAGACAGTCAGGGCCGTATTTGCCATTAGGCACTCGTAGGCACGTGCCTAGGGCAGCGCCATTCATAGGGGGCGGCGTCTCAGCGTCTTTTCTTTTTTTTTTTTCCTGCCTGTGTTGGCCGGGTTGTAAGCCCCGCCCCCTCATACACCCCCCGCCCCCCGGATCATCATCAGGTCCGCTCATGCCTGTGTTGGCCGGGTCGTAAGCCCCGCCCCCTCATACACACCCCCGCCCCCCCCCCCTCGTCGTCATCAGGCCCGCTCATTGGCCCGTGCTCTTGCCCTCCTGCACTGCGCGGGAAGAAGTGAGAGCCGACGAAGAGGATTAGAGGAGCGACGTGCTGGAGGATAAGGAGGAGAAGCAGCTCCAACCTCTGGGTAAAAAGGTGACAGACCTCCTGCTGTGCCTGTGCTGTGCACAGTCCAGCAGAGAGAAGGAGGGAGCGGGGGAGGGGCTGCCTGGGGACAGCTGCTGGGAGCAGGGGAAGCTGGATATGTACCCCCTTCCTGCAGCAGAAAGAACTGTATGTGTGAGGTATCTGTAAAATGTGTGTGTGAGTTGTGTGTCTGTATGTGTGTTTGAGTGAGTTGTGTGTCTTCTGTGTGAGTTGTGTCTGTGTCTTCTGTGTGTGAGTTGTATGTGTCTTCTGTGTGAGTTGTATGTGTCTTCTGTGTGAGTTGTGTGTCTATGTGTGTGAGTTGTGTCTGTGTCTGTGTGTGAGTTGTGTGTCTATGTGTGTGATGTGTCTGTGTGTGTAAGTTGTGTCTGTGTGTGATGTGTCTGTGTGTGAGTTGTGTCTCTATGAGTTGTGTCTTTGTGTGCGAGTTGTATCTGTGTGTAATGTCTCTGTGTGTGAGTTGTGGGGTGCAGAAGGACAGAGGAGCAGCAGGAGGGACAGCGGAGAGGAGGACAGGGGTGCAGGAGGGCAGAGGAGCAGCAGGAGGGACAAAGGAGAGAAGGACAGGGGTGCAGGAGGACAGAGGAGCAGCAGGAGAGACAAAGGAGAGGAGGACGGGGGTGCAAGAGGAGCAGCAGAAGGGCCAGAGGAAAGCAGGACGGGGGTGCAGAAGGACAGAGGAGAGGAGGAGGGGGTGCAGGAGGACGGGGGTGCAGGAGGAGAGAGGAGCAACAGGACGGGGGTGCAGGAGGACAGAGGAGCAGTAGGAGGGACAGCGGAGAAGAGGATAGGGGTGCAGGAGGACAGAGGAGCAGCAGGAAGGACAAAGGAGAGGAGGACGGGGGTGCAAGAGGAGCAACAGGAGGGACAGGAGAGGAGGACGGGGTGCAGGAGGACAGCGCAGAGACAGGAGAGAGGGACAGGGAAGAGGAGGCAGAGGGTGCAAGAGGAGCAGCAGGAGGGAGAGGCAGGAGAGCAAGGACGGGGGTGCAGGTAGGACAGAGGAGAGGAGGACGGGGGTGCAGGAGACAGAGGAGCAGCAGGAGGGACAAAGGAGAGGAGGACGGGGGTGCAAGAGGAGCAGCAGGAGGGACAGGAGAGGAGGACGGGGTGCGGGAGGACAGCCAAGCAGCAGGAGGGACAGGGAAGAGGAGGACGGGGGTGCAAGAGGAGCAGCAGGAGGGACAAAGGAGGGCAAGACGGGGGTGCAGGAGGACAGAGGAGAGGAGGACGGGGGTGCAGGAAGGGAGAGCAGGAGGAGAGGAGGACGGGGGTGCAGGAGGACAAGAGGAAGAGGAGGACGGGGTGCAGGAGGACAAGGAGCAACAGGGACAGGGGAGTGCAGGAGGACAGAGGGCAGCAGGAGGGACAGCGGAGAGAGGAAGGGGTGCAGGAGGACAGAGAGGACGGAAGGAGGAGGACAGGACGGGGGTGCAGAGGAGGCAGAGGAGGGAAGGAGGGAGAGGAGGAAGGGGAGCAGGAGGAAGGAGCAGCAGGAGGGACAGAGGAGAGGAGGAGGGGAAGCTGCAGGAGGAGGAGAGGGCAGGCAGAGGACGAGGAGAGAGGACAGGGGTGCAGAAGGACAGGGAGGAGGGCAGGGAGAGGAGGCAGGAGGGACAGAGGAAGAGGAAGGACGGGGTGCAGGAGGACAGAGGAGCAGCAGGAGGGACAGGAGAGGAGAAGGGTGAGGAGGGGACAAGGAGGGCAGCAGGAGGGACAAGGAGAGAGAGGACGGGGAGTGCAGGAGGACAGAGGAGGGCAGGAGAGGGAAGGAGGGGTGAAGGAGGACAGGAGAGCAGGAGGCAGGAGAGGGACGGGGTGCAACGAGGAGCAGCAGGAGGGACAGGAGAGCGGAGGGTGCAGGACAGAGGAGAGGAGGACGGGGGTGCAGAGGAGGACAGAGGAGAGGAGGACGGGGGTGCAGGAGGACAGAGGAGAGAGGGACGGGGGTGCAGGAGGACAGAGGAGAGGAGGACGGGGGTGCAGGAGGACAGAGGAGCAGAGAGGAGGAGGTGCAGGAGGACAGAGGAGGGGACGGGGGTGCAGGAGGACAGAGGAGCAGATGACGGGGTGCAGGAGGACAGGTGAGGAGGACGGGGTGCAGGGACAGGAGCATGCGGAGGAACAGAGGAGAGAGACGGGGATGCAGGAGGCACTGGTCTGTGGTGGCACGTGTGTGGTGATAATGGCGGCTGACGTGTGTCTGCCTCCATGCAGCTGCACACTTCCTGTGTTGGCAGGGTGTGGCATGCTGGGAGTTGTAGTTCTCCTGCCTGTCCTATATGATTTCTGGGCAGTGTGTTGGGTGCTGGGAGTTGTTGTTCTTCCAGGTGGGCTCATGTTGTCCCGCCGCCCGTCTGTGGCCTGTTTGTCTCTTCTGGGATGTCCTCAGCTCTGTGCTGTGCACATACAGTGTACCACCAGCTCCGTGCTGTGCACAGTGTACTACCATGTCCTCAGCTTCGTGCTGTGCACAGAGCTGGGGAGATGGTGGTACACTGTCTGTGCACAGCACGGAGCTGAGGATATGGTGGTACACTGTGCACAGCACGGAGCTGAGGACATGGTGGTACACTGTGCACAGCATCAGCATAGAGCTGAGGACATGGTGGTACACTGTGCACAGCACGGAGCTGAGGATATGGTGGTACACTGTCTGTGCACAGCAGGGAGCTAAGGATATGGTGGTACACTGTATGCACAGCACGGAGCTGCGGACATGGTGGTACAATGTGCACAGCACGGAGCTGGGGACATGGTGGTACACTGTGCACAGCACAGAGCTGGGGACATGGTGGTACACTGCGCACAGCACGGAGCTGGGGACATGGTGGTAGACTGTCTGTGCACAGCACGGAGCTGAGGACATGATGCTACACTGTCTGTGCACAGCACGGAGCTGAGGACATGGTGGTACACTGTCTGTCAGTCAGACATTTCTCAACATTTTTCATCCCTTGTCCAAGGCATTGCATTATTTGTTGCTTTTCGGCAGCAGAGAGATCCTTTTTCTTTCCCATGTTACTTGATAACTGTGGCCTGCTCAATGTTGTGGAACAGTTTTCCTTTTATTGGGCTCACCTGCCAAACTAATTATCACAGGTAACTGAGATTGATTTCAGTGACCCAAAAAACCCTAATGGTGCTGTCACACCTGGCGACGTCGCTAGCGACATCGCCGAAAAAGTGACGTATCAGCGATGTTGCTAGCGACGTCGCACTGTGTGACAGTGCGACGCGACCGCGAATTATCGCTGGTCGCAGGTTGACAGGTTTACAAGGAGGACCGTAAACCTGTCAACCTGCGACCAGCGATTAGGCTGGATCGCGCCGTCTGACACCGCCATAGGGCCATTCCATGTCAAGTGAACCAATGATTATTACCTCTATATTTTTAATTCTTTTGAGATTTTGTTATTTGATAATAGCAGGTCAGACAATGCAAAATGTGAAGAGAAAATTTTTTTAAAACATTTATTATTTTTTTTAAATGAATTTCAAAGTTCGAAAAAAGTGCGAATTTCGGTGTTGCCTGCCTTTACATTTCTCCTCATAACTCAGGCTAAAAATAAGATAGAGAGACAAAATAAACACCGTTCTACTCAGAATTGTACAGGCTTTTACCAGATATGTCACAAGAAGATCTTTGTTAATATTTTACCCATGCGATCGCAAACGCAAACATTTAAAATGCATTTACGAAAAATCGCCATCATTTAAATATTTCAAAAACTGCCCATATGTCTGCTGTGCTCTCAGCCACATCTGTACCAAATTTCAAGTTGGGATCGCGATGGGATCATATTTTAAAATATTTTACTATTAATAGCGTCAATGGGTCATTCCATATCAAGTGATCTAAATATGAATATTTTTTTTTACCTGACATCTTTAGATTTGTTTTAATTTTTTTTCTATTTGAAGTACTACTTTAGTTAATTACAAATTAAAAGTTTTGAATTTTTTTCTTAATCAGTAAATTTTTTACAGATATTTAAAGTTTTAAAAAAGTGCGAATTTTGGCCTGGTATGGCTTTACATTTTTTTTATCTTGGGCTAGAAATAAGACAATGAAGCGGGAGAGGCATCATTTTACTCAGAACGGTAACAGCTTTCATTTGATATGTCACAAGACTATATTTTTTTATACTTTGTTTGGGAAAAAACAACTTCAAAATTTTGATGCGCAATTGTGAAATAAATGTTAGTTTGATAATAGTGAAAAAATGCCTGTGTGTTACTTGTGTTCTTGGTTATATTTGTGCAGAGATTCAACTTGGGACCTGTCAAATTTCTATATTTTTTTATTTTATGGTTGTATGAGTTATTACAACTTATTGAATTTTTATTCAATTAGTTATAATAACTCATACAACCATAAAATAAAAAATATATAAATTTGACAGGTCCCAAGTTGAATCTCTGCACAAATATACATTTATATGCAACAAAAAAGAAACACAAAAAACAAATCCCGTAAGTGCCAGGATAAATACATCTTAATCATCAGAACACAACGCTCAGCATTATCAACCTGAATGCATTGAACAAACCAAAAGAAAAAAGGTGATCATATCCTCAAGTTTGATAAAACAAGATTAAAAGAACCAAAAATGTTAACCCCTATTTATACATGTAAATTTGCTTTCTATTATATCACTAAACATGTAATTTATTAAGTGTTTAATAAGAATAGTACAGTAATTAAATCATCATTCTATAAAACATGAATTAATCAAACAATTAATAGTACGTTTTTAAAGTGGCCTTTTATCATCAATTTGTCCCTTCTAGTGGGTGAAATGTAATCTTGTACATAAGCGCTTACTAGCAATTGCCATTTCCTTTTGTGTCACAGTATGTACGGCCTGTCACTGTGTTCGGCTTCACCTGAGTTATTATCTGACTTTTGTGCACTTTTAAAATGTCTGGCTTTCTTGGATACACAAATGATGGCGCTGGACCAGAAGGATGCAATAAAGTCAATTCTATTTCCTCATTTTTACAGTCTTTAGAGAGTACAGTAGCTAGGCACCAGTGCCAACCATATTCACAGGTCACATAGCCAGTTATGTCATCCATTGCCAATCTTGTGCCGCCTTCTACCACTTCATGGACTTCACTGTCTTTACTGAATGAAAAATGCTTGTTTCTATTTCTGTTTCACTACATGGAATGAAAGTGTAGGATTGCTGAATCCCTTTGATGGGTTCTGCTTCCTGTAACCGATGTTTTAACAAACTCTCCTCCTCTTCGTAGTCCTGGTTTGTACAATTTTCAATACAATATTCTTCATTCTCAGGTTGAGCGCTAACAAAGCTTTCTACTATATGTCCTCTCCTGCTTCTAAGCTGTAACATATCAAAATAATACAGTTATGTCTAAAAATCATGGATTATTTGGTGAATATAGACCCCACACTTTTAGACCACAGGCTGAACAGATCTGAATTCAAGATTTTCGAATTGACACTATTATAGTTAAATATTTTAAAATATGATCCCATCGCGATCCCAACTTGAAATTTGGTACAGATGAGGCTAAGAGCATAGCAGACACATGGGCAGTTTTGGAAAATTTTAAATTATGCCGATTTTTCGGAAATGTGTTTTAAAATTTTGAGTTTACGATCGCATGGGTAAAAAATTAACAAAGATACTCTTGTTACATATCTGGTGAAAGCCTTGACATTTCTGAGTAGAATTATGTTTATTTTGTTTATCTTATTTCTAGCCCGAGATATGATAGAAAATGTAAAGCCATACCAGGCCAAAATTCACACTTTTTTAAACCTTTAAAAATCTGTAAAAAAATTAACTGATAAAGAAAAAAATTCCACACTTTTTATTAGTAATTAACTAAAGTTGTACTTCATAAAGAACACTTCATAAATGACATGTTTAGTGATATATTAGAAAACAAATTTACATGTATAAATAGGGGTTAACATTTTTGGTTCTTTTAATCTTGTTTAATCGAACTTGAGGATATGATCACCTTTTTTCTTTTGGTTTGTTCAATGCATTCTGGTTGAAAATGCTGAGCATTGTGTTCTGATGATTAAGATATTTATCCTGGCACTTACGGGATTTGTGTTTTGTGTTTCTTTTTTGTTGCATATAAATGTTTTATTCAATAATTTGTAATAACTCATACAACCATAAAATAAAAAATATATAAATTTGACAGTGCCCAAGTTGAATCTCTGCACAAATATAACCAAGAACACAAGTAACACACAGGCATTTTTTCACAATTTTCAAACTAACATTTATTTCACAATTGCGCATCAAAATTTTGAATTTGATTTTTCCCAAACAAAATATAAAAAAAATAGTCTTGTGACATATCAAATGAAAGCTGTTACCGTTCTAAGTAAAATGATGCCTCTCCCGCTTCATTATCTTATTATTAGCCCGAGATAAAAAAATGTAAAGCCATACCAGGCCAAAATTCGCACTTTTTTAAAACTTTAAATATCTGTAAAAAATTAACTGATTAAGAAAAAAATTCAAAACTTTTAATTTGTAATTAACTAAAGTAGTACTTCAAATAGAAAAAATTTTTTAAAAATCTAAAGACGTCAGGTAAAAAAAAATATTCATATTTAGATCACTTGATATGGAATGACCCATTGACGCTATTAATAGTAAAATATTTTAAAATATGATCCCATCGCGATCCCAACTTGAAATTTGGTACAGCTGTGGCTAAGAGCACAGCAGACATATGGGCAGTTTTTGAAATATTTAAATGATGGCGATTTTTCGTAAATGCGTTTTAAACTTTTGCGTTTGTGATCGCATGGGTAAAATATTAACAAAGATACTCTTGTGACACATCTAGTGAAAGCCTGTACAATTTTGAGTACAACGATGTTTATTTTGTCTCCCTATCTTATTTCTAGCCTGAGATATAATAGAAAATGTAAAGTCATACCAGGCCAAAATTCTCGCTTTTTTAAAACTTTTAATATCTGTAAAAAATTAACTGATGAAGAAAAAAATTCTAAACTTTTTTTTTGTAATTAACTAAAGTTGTACTTCATATAGAAAAAAATTTTTAAAAATCTGAAGACGTCAGGGAAAACAAATATTCATTTTTGGATTACTTGACATGGAATGACCCCATAGCGATGTTGGCGGCGATCCAGCCTATACTGCAGCATTGCTGTGGATCGCTCGCTGGGTTGATATCAGCCCAGCGAGCGATGGCTCTGCCCACATCACTGCGGCGTCACCGGCAACGTCCTGCCGTGTGACAGCTGGCCTGCGTGCACCCGCGCATCGCTTCCGACATCGCAGGCCAGATCGTGCTGTGTGACAGCACCATAAGGCTGGCTTCACACTACGGCTGGGGTCTGATCCGTAGCTGTCCGCTTGAGGCAGACAGCCGCGGACCGGATCAACACACAGAACTGGAGGGCTAATTTGCCCTCCGGTCATGTGTGCGGCCACATGCAGCTGCCGCCGCTGATATGTCAGGACCGCGGCTCGCGGGGAGCTAGCTGCGGTCCTGAACTGTCAGGAGGGGCTGCACACCGAACCCGAGGGCAAATTAGCCCTCCAGTTCTGTGTGCTGATCCGGTCCGGGGCTATCTGCCTCAAGCGGACAGCCACAGATCAGATCCCAGCCGTAGTGTGAAGCCGGCCTGAGACACAATACCATCAATAGGTTTCATGGAAAAAAACAAAAACCCTGTTGGCGGGTTTACACGTTGGGATATCGGAGTCCAATTTCAATGAAAAGTCACGTGGTTCGATCGTTGGACCCGATATCGTTCCTGCGTTGTATGGTGTGAACGTCCAATACGATGCAGGAACGATGTCAATGCGATATCGGGGATTGAATGAGCGTGCTATTCAATCCTCCGATATTGAATGGAGATTGGAGCTGGATCGTGCTGTGTGACAGCCCAATTCCAATGTGAACTTCTACGTCACCCATTCACTCCAATGTTAAATGGTCGTTCCTGGGTTGGGGGCGTAGACATCGCACGCATGTTGGATTCAGAAATCGCAACGTGTAAACCTCTGATGCGATGCGGGAGAAACGAGCATTAAATGTGCGCTCCCGCGCCATTGAATTGCGATATCGCAACGATATTGAAACGTGTAAAGCGGCCATTTGACACTTAAAACCAATTTGTATAATGATTTGGAACATGGTTTTGATTCAAACCACAGCAATAACTCTTATTGTGTCCGAGACGCACTGCAAGGAAGAATCGGGAAAGTATTTCTATTTACAAATTTAATTTAATTTCTAGATTTAATACATATAATAACAGGTGATATTACCTTTTATACAGTAATAATATTTATTTGTGCCAAATTCTTAATATAATGAGTTAAACATTGTAATATATCACTAAAGAGGTAGATTATTTACCAATCCTTTTTACGTTTGCTCCAGTTTTCTAGACAGCTTGTTAAATTGCAGTTGGAGACTTTGCTCAATGATGTGGGAGTGAGATCAGCAAATGTCACTTGTACTTTTTACCTACTTTCCATAGCATTTTAGGAGATGGAGAACCTGTTTATAAAAGTGTATAAAAAGAAATACTACATGAAAGTCAACACAAGTGGAACCTCAGTCATTGCAGACACCCTGGTCAGGGGGATTGCCTGGGAGAGAAAATGTGCTTTTAATCACTGCGTGACGTTGATTAGCCGAAGAATCATGTGAATAAAGTTACCTGTGAGTAATTATAATCAGACACTGAAAGAACTTCAAACGCTTCACTAATAAGAACCCCCAAAGGGCCCTTCTTGAAGCTCCAATTGAAAAAAAAATAACAACTTGAGTATTTGTTTTTTTAATCCTCTGCGATGATTATTTATTATTTCAAAACAGATAAAGCACATAATAAAAATGGAGGTTACATTTTAGTAGGAAAGAAAGTTAGATGGTGCTGCGAGAAGCCTAGTGATAAAAGAGAATAATTGCAATTCTCTTTATTTAACCCGAAAGTATATGTTCATGAAATATTTAAGAGCATATATTAGTTTTGAATTTGTTTAGTTGGGAGATTAGACACATGAGCCATTAAAATAGCCTGATATGCAATATACAATATATAACACTTAAAAGGTCATTTTCAAAATCAAAAGTGGTCTTAAAATAATGTACACATATACATATATACATATACAGTGATACCTCGGTTTTCGTCGATAACCCGTCCGAAAACTATCGATGAAAACCGAGATGATTTCCATAGGAAACAATGTTAAATGAATTAATTGGTTCGAGGCACTGAAAAAGACCTAGAAGAAAAACATTTTATAGTGAATAAAGATAGCGTTTAAGGATAGAATCACTCAGGAATGACTGTAAAAGGAATATGAAACACTAATTTAAAGAAAAACTGCATTTATTGTGGTTTTTATTTTCCAAAAAGCTATTTTTGGTGTGTGGGAGATGCTGAGGAGGGGAGACAGGGGTGTAATCTAATTTTTATGGCTAAATTAGTAGTGATGTACGGACCGAAATCGACAAAAACCGAGACACGATTTTTATTAAAAAAATGACGAACACCAAAACCAACGATATCCGAATTTGTGCCAGTATAACTCATTTTTAAATCTGCCTTGTTTTTGCATATATTCCCGCCCCCCAAAGAATGATCCTCCAGGCTCTTGTATCCCTTCAACTACCATTGAGACCATTCTATAGTTCCAGGGAATCATGGTCAGTCCTGTGCAGTGCAGGCTCTCCCAGCTGGCTCCTTGTCAGCTTAGCTGTACTATGTCTAGAATTAGGCTATGTGCACATGGTTTGGAGGCACTGCATGTTGGACGTAGTGCCTCTGGACCTGAGGGAAATCACGGGTGAATGCAGGGAGATCACAGTCGCCCTGTGCCCACGATCTTAATTTGGTGCAGGGTGGCTTTTAACTTCATTCACCTGGTGTTGATCGCTTCTGACTTGGCAGCATGAAATTAACTTGCAGCGGAGATGCGAAAGCCTGCTGAAAACATGCTACATTCAGGAGAAGCACATTGAGCATTGGATTTCTTGAAATCCCATCCACTATGCTGGTACTGTACAATGCAGCAGCACTATGCTGCATCCAAAACACTGCAATTCTAGATCATCTGCTTAAAGAGGACCTGTCACCCCCCTGGTGCATTTCAATCTAAATGCACCACTGAATGCTGCGTGTCAGCTGCATTTAGGGAAGTGGTCCCCCATGGCTCCAGCCCCCCTGTACCTGAGAAATAGACTTTATAAGTGTAAATATAGTGAGTCTGGAGGGACTTGCTGAGTGATGAGTCATCGCTGCTGCTGCTGCTGTACTCCCTGTCTCCAAGTGCCACTTCCAGTCCCCTCAGTGCCGCCTTCTTTATTTGTCTCCCCTCCTCGTCTGCTCCATGCTGCTCTGCAGAGAAAGCAATGGGCAGTACCTGGTCCCGGCAACTGACACACCTCCTGCCGGTGATGTCAGCCTGGAGGCCGCCCAGCTCTACATACATAAGCTGGAGCATGATGGGCTCCGGTGCTGACGTCACTGGCAGGAGGCGTGTCAGCTGCCAGGATACTTTATAAAGTTTATTTCTCAGGGTACAATGGGGCTGGAGCCATGGGGGACCCCTTCCCTGAATGCAGCTGACACACTGCATTCAGTGCTGCATTTAGATTGCAATGCACCAGGGGGGTGGCAGGTCCTCTTTAAGCTTCTACTGTGAAAGATGATGTCACAGAGATGGAATCTCCTTAATTACAGTGCAGGAACTTATTTCAGAAATTAATCATAACTCTCTCAGAGAAAGAACACCCTTCATGAATCAATCATCAAAAAGTCCCAGAGGAGACAAACAGGTGAATAAAAATATATAATCTTTATTGAAGTGCTTTATATAAAAAAAGTACCAACATGACAATAGATGCAAATTTATCCAAGTAGAAACACACAAAAAAATACTCAGGCCATGTGGGAATTACAAGGTTTCAAAAGTAGAGATAAGTGCCTCACCTGTTTGTCTCCTCTGGGACTTTTTGATGATTGACTCATTTCAGAAAGTCTGAGAAGTTAAAACTTAACTTTTACTGGCTCCATATTAAAAAGACATAGTTGTCTAGACCAAACAAAACAAAAAAGTGTGCATATGTGACTGTGCAAGTCAGTGTAGTGCTAAACTGAACCCCTCTTATTACCAGAGTTCACAGGTACCCAAGCTAGGTCACGTCCAAATACCCTAGGGACGCTTGCAGGTGCCTGCTTTTTTGGTTTGAGTTTCCCCTAGGATGTAGTCATCAGAACAAACAATCCCATTAGGTAAACCCAGCCACATGCATTAGGTGCACAGCCACTACACTGCTCCTGGTATGTGGCTAAGAAGCAACCTGAAAGGATGTTTCAAGTGCGGTAACTGTGGCGAATGGGGCTCTATAGTCACAGCAAAAAACTTCACCAACAATGTAAGTGGAAGGAATTATGACATCAGATCCTTCATAAACTGGAAGACCAGAGGTGTGGTGTATAGAGCCCAGTGCCTATGCAACTTGGAGTATGTAGGAAAGACAAGGAGGGAACTAAGATGGAGGGTATGGGAGCACAAGAGGGACATAAAAAAGAAATATGACACCCCCTGGCTCGTCATGTCAACACGGTACAAGGAGGAGATGAACACTGCGTCCGATTTATAGGCATTGAATGCATACCCCCCCCCCCCATCAGTACGAGGCGGAGACTGGGACTCCATGATTCTAAAAAAGGAAAGTTTCTGGATTTTCACCTCGAATACGGTGGCGCCCTTTGGTCTCAATGAGATCCTATTCTTCTCCCCTTTCCTATGAGTTATCAGGGAAGGGAAATCTAGGAGGGAGAGTCGCCGCTGAGTGGGGGTGCCGTTCTTCTGGGTGCCGACCTCCACTGGTAGGTAGAGAAAGTGGGAAGAATAGGGACAGAACTGCAGTGATATGAGGTTATGTACCTTATAACTGTTCTCCTTTAACTTTTCCACCTTTCCTCTTTTGCTAGTGCTGAGCATACCTGATCTGTCCCCGCTGGTGTGATGAGCAATGCAGACTGTCCCTCTACATCTAAATGATGCTGACTACCTCTATGCTATGACTAGCTTAGGAGAGAATAAGACCAATGTAAATATGAATATGCATGATCAGATCAGATGTGATTTTTAACCCCTTCACCCACTTGGGTATTGATACACCCATTGCATGTAATGTGTGTATCGACCCCTAACAGTGACATGATCCTATGTATGGTGCACATTGTGGGGGACTCCGCCTCCTGCGGGGAGGTCTTGAATCTCTGAGATCCTCCCTCACTCAGTACTAGGCAGGAAGTGGTCTGTGGAACACATGTTTGAATTCCACAGGATACAAGAACAGGAAATGACACGTTGCAATGTCACTTCCGTCACGTGACTCAGTACTAGGCAGGAAGTGATCGGTGGAACACAAGCTTGCGTTCCACAGGTTACAGGAACACGAAGTGACATGTCGTGATGTCACTTTCGGTCACGTGACACGCCATGTGACCGCAGCGGGAATGATAAAACCAGCATTTCCATGCGGCGGCGGCATGATCCAGCTGCACAACCTTGAGGGGGCCAGACTGGGTAAGTGAAGACACTGATTGGGTGTCTGATTAGGTACTAGACCATGCAGCATCAGAGCTGCACATAGGTTACTGTGGATAATGATGGTACTGCAACTGATATTCACTGTCTATTACAGACATCATCGCCATCATCTGCACAGGGATGTGAAACTTTGAACACTAATCCCTATATGTGTACCATGACTCCCTGAAGAAGAGGGATCTGAAATGCGTCGGGAGGAAACGTATCAGATGACATGGTGGCTATATGACATTTACTGAGCCCTGAGCAGCCTGGAAAACACTAGCAGAAGGTTATCCGGAACTATATGGACTCGTATACATGCGTTGGGTGAGAATGCTCCATATAGGAGTATACAAGCTGTTTCTTCACTAATGCATGTGGCTAGGTTTACCTAATGGGATTGTTTGTTCTGATGACTACATCCTAGGGGAAACTCAAACCGAAAAAGCAGGCACCTGCCAGCGTCCCTAGGGTATTTGGACGGGACCTAGCTTGGGTACCTGTGAACCCTAGTAATAAGAGGGGTTCAGTTTAGCACTACACTGACTTGCACAGTCACGTATGCACACTTTTTTGTTTTGTTTGGTCTAGACAACTATGTCTTTTCAATATAGTGCCAAAAATGGGTTTGCAAAATACTAACAAAATAGTTAAAGTGAAAACTTACATTTTTAGATCAAAACAGTAACAATCCATTGACATGACAAGAATCTCCATAACTAAAAAAATTCAAGTTAAATTTATGTATGAGATAGCCAAAATGATTGTCTATAAACTGAAGATAGTCTCACATGCAGTGCTGTAGTGGATGGTCAAATATGGAGCCAAAAGTTCAACATATTGTTACACTTTTGCTTGTCAGTCTTTAAGCAAACTGGAGATTAGCTTGAAGAAATGTGTTACCAAGATTATAGAGGCCAGGAGTGAACACATGCAAGAAGATGGTAACTTAATAAAGATTGGGTGTGGACAGCACCTAAGTAAATGGTACTTAGCTTAAAATATATCTGGTTGTAGAAAGGAAGTGTCAGGACTCTGTTTTAATTACCTTTTGGGCACTCTGCCAAGATGGTGTCCTTTGTTTCATATGCCTTGTCTTCTTGCCTTCATAAACCCCACTCCGGTCTTTAGACATTTCTAGACTATTCTGCCTGATTTCCTCTGCCTGGTTTCCTGCTCCTAGTGGCTTCTCAAGGTCTCTACTTACTCTTGCAAGTCCTGTGTGAATCTTTGGCTGCTGTTTATCAGAGGCTCTGCTACATACATCTGTTACCAGCGTTCCTTCTGCTCTGGCTGCTTGTGTGTACTTTTTCTGCGGCAGATCTTACCTCACCTGAATTTGCTGACACGTAAGCTGGTTGCTTAGTTGAGTGTTCTGTCACTTCCTACATTCAAATAAATGTAGAGCATGAGAATGTTATGGACTTTGTAATTATTCTGCACATGTTCTGAACATGTAATTGCTCTGCATCTGGCTCTTGACTTAATAAAAGACTTCCTTTCCGGGGTACACTTGCTTAAAATATTTAACACTGCCAAGGGCCCCTCTAGGGTTAAAGGGAAACCTATCAAGGTCCTGATTAGTGTAACGTATCAGCTCGCTGGCGACGTCAGGAAGCACGAGGAGGCAGCTTTGCATAGGTGAGACCAGAAGGGTTTATTTGCTTATAAACCCTTCCACAGGGAAAACACACACAGCAAACACAGAATCCTAATCACTTTCCCCCTGTGCCTAAGTCCAACCTCCCTTACATAGCTGGACACCACGCCCCTGGGAGGGTATGTGAGTCCTGGACCCGCCCACCACTCTCAGGACTCGTAAGCCGGCCCCTTGGTTACTAACAACTCCCTCAGTGTTGCTCTCCACTAAGAGATGCTAATGCCGGCTTACATCACAGACCTCAGGTGGGCCTGTGACACATACCTGCCATCCACTATGCGCCCCCTTGCCCTCTTACACACCTCCCCCCTCTGCCGAAAGCCGTCGGGCTCGGCACCACGGACAACCAAACAGGGGATACGGGAGAGAGCGTCAGCGTTGCCAAGGAGCTTTCCCGCCCGGTGCTCCACTCGGAAACGAAAGTCCTGCAGGGCCAAAAACCAACGAGTGACCCTGGTGTTTTTCCCCTTCGAGTCCCTCAACCACCGGAGAGGGGCATGGTCAGACACCAACCGGAACTGTCGCCCCAACAAATAGTAACGTAGTGTGTCCACCGCACACTTTATGGCCAGGCACTCCTTTTCAATCACGGAATAATGCATCTCACTAGGGGACAGTTTCCTGCTCAGGTAGAGGACCGGGTGTTCCTCCCCTTGAATCTCCTGGGACAGGACTGCCCCCAAACCGTTATCTGAGGCAACCGTTTGGAGAACAAATTCCCTCTTGAAGTCGGGAGCGAGCAAGACCGGTCGCCTACAGAGAGCCTCTTTCAATCCCGAAAAGGCAGCTTCCGCCTCCGTCGTCCACTGAACCATAGACGACTTGGTCCCCTTCAAGAGGTCGGTCAAGGGTGCAGCCATTACAGCAAAGTCAGGGATGAACCGCCTGTAGTATCCAACTATACCCAAGAAGCCTCGGACTTGTCTCTTGGACGAGGGTCGCGGCCACTGCTGGATCGCTGCGACCTTTGTGATTTGGGGCTTGATCATGCCTCTGCCGACAACATATCCCAGGTATTTGGCCTCGGACTTCCCCAGGACACATTTCTTCGGGTTTACCGTAAACCCCGCTGTCCTCAGAGCATCCAGCACCGCCTGGAGCTTCACCAGATGGCTCTGCCAGTCGAGGCTGAAAACCACAATATCGTCCAGATAGGCTGCGGCGTAGTCTTTATGCGGTGTGAGGATCCGATCCATGGCCCTTTGAAAAGTGGCTGGGGACCCCTGCAATCCAAACGGCATTCGGACGTAGTGAAAGCACCCATCCGGCGTAGAGAACGCGGTCTTCTCTTTGGCTCCCAATGCCATAGGGATCTGCCAATACCCTTTGGTGAGGTCTAGGGTAGTGATGTACCTGGCGGGTCCCAGGCGCTCGATCAGCTCGTCGACTCGCGGCATGGGATATGCATCAAAGTTGGAGACTTCGTTCAGTTTTCGATAATCGATACACAATCTCCATTCGCCGTCGGGTTTCGGTACCAATACTATGGGCTTGACCAACCGCTCTTGGATTGCTCTATCACACCCAATTTCAGCATCCTAGCCACCTCCTTGGAGATCACCTCCCGTCGGGCCTCAGGTATCCTATATGGCTTCAGGTTTACCCGCACCTGTGGTTCCGTCAGAATGTCATGTTCTACCACGGTGGTGCACCCTGGCAGCTCCGTGAACAAACTCCTGTTCTGCTGTAACAGCTCTCTACACTGCTGTTTCTGGCTTTCGAAGAGGGTGTCCGCTATGGTCACGGCTTCAATGTCGTTCACCGGCCTGCCCACCGAGCAGGGCACATCTCGGGCCTCCCGATCTCGCCATGCCTTGAGGTGGTTGATATGAAAGATTTGGTACGACTTCCTTCGTCCCGGTTGGTGGACCTTGTAGTTCACTTCGCCGAGCTTCTCAACGACCTCATATGGCCCTTGCCATTTAGCGAGGAACATGCTTTCCACTGTGGGTATCAGGACCAGAACCCGGTCCCCAGGATGAAACTGCCGGATTCTGGCGGAGCGGTTGTAGACTCGGGCCTGAACCTCCTGGGCCCGCAGGAGATGTTCCCTTAGGATCGGCATCACTTTCTCCATTCTTTCCTGCATCATGGCGACGTGCTCGATGACACTCCAATGAGGTGTGACTTCAGCTTCCCAGGTTTCCTTGGCTACATCTAGGAGACTGCGTGGATGTCGTCCATACAGGAGCTCGAATGGTGAGAAACCCGTGGAAGCCTGTGGAACCTCCCGAACGGAAAACAGCAGATACGGTAGGAGACAGTCCCAGTCCTTCCCATCCTTCTCTACCACTTTCCTTAACATGCCTTTGAGGGTTTTGTTGAACCTCTCGACAAGACCGTCTGTTTGAGGATGGTATACAGAAGTCCTCAGCTGGGTGATCTGTAGGACCCTGCATAACTCGCTCATCAACTTACTCATGAAGGGGGTACCCTGATCCGTCAGGATTTCTTTTGGTAACCCCGTGCGAGAAAACACCTGAACCAGCTCCTTAGCTATGCTCTTCACCGAGGAGTTGCGTAAGGGAATCGCTTCAGGGTACCGGGTGGCATAGTCTAGTATAACTAAGATATACTGATGACCCCGAGGTGATTTCACCAGGGGCCCCACCAAGTCCATAGCTATTCTCTCAAAAGGGATTTCGATGATGGGTAATGGTACCAGGGGACTATGAAAGTGCCTGGTAGGGGTGGTTATTTGACAGGTAGGGCAAGATTGGCAGTATCTCGCTATCTCCCGGTGACACCCAGGCCAATAGAAACATTGCAGTATCCGGTCCTGTGTTTTCTCTACCCCTAGATGACCCCCTAAGATATGGGAATGGGCCATGTTGAGTACTTGCTGCCGATACGGACCCCGGTACTAACAACTGTTCCACCCGGTCGTCCTTCACCTTTGTCACCCGGTATAACAATTCCTCACTTAGCATGAAATGGGGGAACCTAGTGTCGCTCCCTAGCTCCTGTGGGACCCCGTTGATGACCGTGACACTATTGAATGCTTCCCTTAGAGTCAGGCCCTTATGTTGGGCTGTCCCGAAGTTCTCCCTGGTCACCCCCAAGTTCAGTACCGTGGTCTCGGGCTGTGCTTCCTCCTTGTCCCCTACGAGGACACCAAGCGGGAACTCAGCCATGTCTGAGTGGGGAGAGGTCGTTTCCACGGGCCCCACTCCCGGACCCTGCCCCCACAGCTCCCAAAATAAACAAAAGTCCCGACCGATAACGATGAGGTGTAGCAAGTCCTGGATGACTCCGACTTCATGAGTCCTCACCCCATGTGCCGTCTCAATGTCCACTCGAGCTACTGGATAGTCCTTGGCGTCACCGTGGATACACCGCACTCCGACCCTTTTCCCAGGGACCAGGACAAGGGACGGGAAGTCCCTCACCAGAGTAACGAGGCTCCCGGAGTCCAACAGCCCGACCACGCTCCTCCCGTTCACTTTCACCGGACACGCTGGGGGCCCTTCGCTGGATATACTGGTCATACCGCAGACTGAGTATGCAAGATAAGAACAGCGGCGACCCATGCTGCAATCCATCTGTTCAGGGGTCAAGGGACACCGTGCCGTAATGTGGCCTGGACCATGGCATCTCCAACATATGATCTCGCCCGTAGGGACCTTGGGCACCGCCTCCCCCGCCCTTAGGGACCTTGGACGCCCCACCCCTTTGGGCCTCGCCCGTGGCTGGGACCCCCAGTAAGGAGCGGGCAATGTGGCCCCAGGCCCTTCCATCCCCTGGTATCTCTCCACCAGCCCGATAAGGTCATCCGCGTTCTGGGGATCACCCTGGGCAACCCAGGTCTGGACGGATCGTGGCAGGGAGTGTACAAACCGATCCATCACGACACGCTCCACCATCTGCGCTGGCGTAGAGCCCTCCGGCTGCAGCCATTTCTGGACCAAGTGCAACAGGTCGAACATTTGGGAGCGAGGCGGTCTGTCTCGATGATACGCCCATTGGTGAACCCGTTGCGCCCTCACAGTCATTGTCAACCCCAGGCGGGCTAGTATCTCCGTTTTTAACTTGCTATATTCCTTAGCGTCTTGCAGGGCCAAATCATAATAAGCCTTCTGGGGCTCCCTGGATAGATATGGCGCCAGCACCTCTGCCCACTGTGCTGGTGGGAGCCCCTCTCTCTCTGCAACACGCTCAAAAACAGTCAGAAAAGCCTCTATGTCATCTCCTGGAGTCATTTTCTGCAGGGCTTCTTTCACAGCTTTTCTAATAGAAAAATCACCCACTGACCTTGTCTCTGCTGACGTGCTCCGGACCGCCTCAGCCAGGATATCGATCTGCTGCTGCTGCTGCTGCTGATGCTGGTCTTGCTGTTGCTGACGTTGGAGTTGGATCTGCTGTGTCAGCAGCTTGGTGGTCTCTTGCTGGGCCGCCTGTTGCTGTTGTAAGAGCTGGAGATGTTGAGCCTGCTGCGCCTGCTGAGCTTGTACCAAGTGTCTCATCAGCTCCTCCATGATCTCCGGAGGCTGTGACTGAGTCAGTACAGACTTCACCCAGGACATAAACACCAAAGCCCACCGGTCTCACGTCTTCTGCTGGGAGCTTTGCCCGCATTCAACTCCACCAATTGTAACGTATCACCTCGCTAGCGACGTCAGGAAGCACGAGGAGGCAGCTTTGCATAGGTGAGACCAGAAGGGTTTATTTGCTCATAAACCCTTCCACAGGGAAAACACACACAGCAAACACAGAAACCTAATCACTTTCCCCCTGTGCCTAAGTCCAACCTCCCTTACATAGCTGAACACCACACCCCTGGGAGGGTATGTGAGTCCTGGACCCGCCCGTCACTCTCAGGACTCGTAAGCCGGCCCCTTGGTTACTAACAACTCCCTCAGTGTTGCTCTCCACTAAGAGATGCTAATGCCAGCTTACATTACAGACCTCAGATGGGCCTGTGACACATACCTGCCATCCACTATGCGCCCCCTTGCCCTCTTACATTAGGTATGCCACTCGATTCCAGAATTCTCCTATCTTTGGGCACCCCCACCACACATGACCCAGATCCCCTTTTTTCCACATCCCTTCCAGCATAAGGAGGAATAGGATTAGTTAAATTTGGATATTTTACAAGGGGTCAAATACCAGTTTATATGTATTTTCTTTAGTTGTTCTAGATGATTAATGCAGGAGGAGTTCCTTTGAGTAAGTGTGGCCGCAATACACCATTGTTCTGGGGTGGATGAGAAAGAGAGTGCCTCCTCCCAGACAGTCATATAAGGGAGTTTGACCGCCTCCACTGGCGAATTAAGAGTCCTATAGAACAGAGACAATCCATTTTCATTTAGGTATTCTACTTTAAAGTATTTCTGCATCATGTCTGATGGGTCAAAGCTCCACCAAGCTGGAAATGTACATAAATATATAAAGTGACGAATTTGGAGGTACTGATAAAAGCACGTATTGGGAACCTTGTAAAGTTGGAACAAATCTGCAAGGAGGGGAATACAGGGTCATCTAAGAGTTTGTCAAGCGTGCTTACACCTATTTTCACCGACATGTCTAAAGTCAACCCAGAGATGTGTGCTTCTATCGCTTTTAAGAAATTAATTTAAGTAGGGATCTTGTTAGTGTTCTATCAAGGTTATTCCAATAAGAAATCAATGAGGATATCGGATGTAAGGGAAAATGTAATATTCAGGGGCTTCAGTAGCTCGATCTCTAGCAAAAGTCTAGTAGACCTGTGGGGGGAAACTGTCTTTCTATTTGGCGCCATCTATAATTAAAATCCCCAGCCCACCAATCCTTTGGGGCCTCAAGTATGGCCGCCTTGTGGTACAAAGATAGATTTGGTACACCCATGCCACCACTAGAATATTGGAAATTGTGGGGCAGCGCCTGGATTGCAAGTCAGGAAACACGTGGAGCCCGGTAGTAGTTCAAACAGGACCCGGTGTTTATTGCTGATACACACAGCGGTGGCACAGTCGCAGCCGGGTACATAAGACACAGTTCATATAACGTACCCGGGTCCTTCAGGCCAAAGGCCTCTGTTATGGGTCACCCCGAGTTCCTCCAGCCCTCCTGGGCTAGGCCGTGTTAGTCTAGCACACGGCCTCCTGGAACTCTAGACCTCTCCTTTCTATATCTCTGCTGCTGCTGCAGCTAAGGCACAATTCTGTGTACAGGGAACCCCGCCCTGCCTCCTCACCAGGCTTTTAACTCCGTGTCTACTTCCGGGACCTTGCAAGACCCGGAGCGGAGGGAGCGGACCGTCCCTTTCTCTCACACCCTATACCGGGCTCAATACGTGACAGTGCGCATTCTGGGGGAGACATAGCGCCCCTCGCATATGATCCCCCGCACTGTCTCACACCCCCCCCCCCTCGGTTCAAACTTGTGGGGTTGAACCCCAGCCATCAAACAGGGTGCCCGGGACAGGGCATCCGCATTACCCTGCAACTTGCCAGCCCGATTCTCCACCGTAAAATTGAAGTTTTGGAGGGACAGGAACCACCGGGTGACCCGAGCGTTCCGTTCCTTGGCGTTTCGCATCCAGACCAGGGGAGCGTGATCCGTTACCAACCGGAACTGTCGCCCAAGCAAATAATAACGTAGGGACTCCAAGGCCCATTTAACAGCCAAGCACTCCTTCTCCACTACGCTATAATTCTTTTCTGCCGGCGACAATTTCCGGCTTAAGTAAGTGACCGGATGTTCTTCTCCGTCCACTTCCTGCGACAGCACAGCCCCCAGCCCCACCTCCGAGGCATCCGTTTGTACAACGAAGGCGTGTTTGAAGTTAGGACTGATGAGGACGGGCTGTCCGCACAAGGCCAACTTCATGGACTGAAAGGCTGCCTCTGCTTGGGGATTCCAACGCACCAACCCAGTTTTCTTCCCTTTCAACAGGTCGGACAGGGCCGCCGTTCGCCCAGCAAAGTTGGGTATGAAGCGTCGGTAGTACCCAACTATGCCGAGGAACGCCCTCACCTGTTTGGTAGACACCGGTCGGGGCCAATTTTGAATGGCCTCGATTTTGTTTATTTGGGGTTTGATAACCCCTCGCCCAATCACATACCCCAGGTACCGGGCTTTCCTCGAGCCCCATGGCACATTTTTTTGGATTCGCCGTCAGGCCCGCTGTCCTGAGAGAATCCACCACGGCCTGAACCTGGGATAAGTGGGTATGCCAATCTGGACTAAAGATGATAATGTCATCTAGGTAGGCGGACGCGTACTCCCGATGAGGTTCCAACACAATGTCCATGAGCCGCTGGAATGTGGCCAGGGCTCCATGCAACCCAAACGGCAACACGACGTAGTGATAGAGACCTTCCGGAGTAACAAAGGCGGTTTTTTCCTTGGCCGCCTTTGTTAGCGGCACCTGTCAGTAACCTTTTGTCAGATCGAGCGTTGTGAAGTACTGGGCTTGCCCCAGTCTTTCAATCAACTCGTCCACCCGGGGCATGGGATATAAATCAAACTTGGACACCTCGTTCAGCTTCCGGAAATCATTGCAGAAACGCAACGATCCGTCCGGCTTTGGAATGAGCACGATGGGACTAGCCCATTCGCTCCGGGATTCTTCTATCACCCCTAACTTAAGCATGTGTTTAACTTCGGCCGCGATGGCTTGCCGTCTGGCCTCGGGTACCCGGTACGGTTTCACTCACACTTTTACCCGAGGCTCAGTGACAATGTCATGCTGAATGACCGAAGTGCGCCCGGGCAGGTCAGAGAACACATCGAGATTCTGCTGTACCAACTTTCGAGCCTCCCGTCATTGGGCCTTAGTGAGGGTGTCGCTTATTCGTACCCCTTCGGCATCCCTTGGGGCCGAAGGGGAAGGGTCCCCGGGTGCATCGGATGCCTCCGTAATCAGGCACTCCCGGTCTTTCCACGCTTTAAGCAAATTTACGTGGTATAGCTGCACGGGTTTCCTTTTCCCGGGCTGGTATACCTTGTAATTGACCTCCCCTACTTTTTCCCGGATTTCATAGGGCCCTTGCCATTTGGCCAATAATTTGCTTTCCGTTGTGGGCACTAAGACCAATACCCGGTCCCCCACCTCAAAGGTCCTAACGGTGGCCCGTGTATTATACCTGCGGCTTTGAGCTCCTTGGGCATCCATGAGGTGCTCTTTTACAATCGGCCGGACCGCTGTGATCCGGTCCTGCATTTTCGCCACGTGGTCGATCACGCTCCTATAGGGAGTGGGTTCCTGTTCCCACGTCTCTTTGGCAACATCCAATAGCCCTCTAGGATGCCGGCCGTACAACAGTTCAAAGGGGGAAAACCCCGTAGACGACTGTGGTACCTCCTGGATGGCGAACATTAGATGGGACATGTTATTGCCCTAATCCTTTCCGTCCTTTGCTACCACTTTTTTTAGCATGGACTTCAGGGTTTTATTAAACCGCTCAACTAACCCGTCCGTCTGGGGATGATACACCGAGGTGCGCAGCTGTTTTATGTTGAGCAGTTTACACAGTTCCCGGGTCACTTTGGACATAAAAGGAGTCCCCTGATCCGTGAGGATTTCCTTAGGTAGTCCTAGGCGACAGAACATAGCAAACAGTTCCCGGGCAATCAGCTTCGCCGAGGTGCGGGGTAACGGAATCGCCTCCGGGTACCGGGTGGCGTAGTCGACAACCACGAGGATATGTTGGTGGCCTCGTGCTGACTTAACCATGGGCCCCACCAAATCCATTGCGATCCGTTCAAAAGGTACCTCTATAACGGGGAGAGGTACCAATGGACTACGGAAGGTGGCAATGGGAGTGGTCAGCTGACATTCCGGGCAGGAGTCACAGTACCTCTGGACGTCCGCATACACGCCCGGCCAGAAGAACCTCCGCAAGATGCGTTCTTGCGTTTTTTTAGCCCCAAGGTGGCCCCCTAGCAGGTGGGAGTGGGCCATCTCTAGGACCGCCCGGCGGTGTGGCTGCGGCACCACCAGTTGGTCCACGACCTCATCCCTGATTTTGTCCACCCTATAGAGTAACTCCCGGTTAATCACCATGCGAGGAAATACATTCTCTGCCCCTGGCTGCTGAGCTACCCCGTTTACTTCTGTTACCCTTTCTCGGGCCCTGGTCAGTGTGGGGTCCTGTAGCTGGGCTGTCCCAAACGCTCCCCGGGACACTTCCAACTCTGGAAGCGGTGGGGTCTCCTCGACCTCTCCTGCCAATACGTCTAGCGGGAACCTATCGGGGTGACACTCTAGCCCTATGTTGGCGACCCCTACGGCAGGTGTCCCGGTCTCAGGGTCGTCGGGTTCAGCACCCTGATGCCCTGGCATCAGGGGAGGGTTACTCCTCCCTCCCCATAAGGACCAAAACAGCACAGTCCCGTAGGGTAGAGATTTTACCACTCCGACCACGTGAGTCACCTCTCCACAGGGAGTGGATAGAGTCACTTCCGTGGTCGGATACTCGCGTAGGTCCCCGTGAATACACCGGACCCCGACCAATCCCCAGTGAGTTGCAACCCGGGGATTAAGGACGCAAGAACCAGCGTCACCAAACTGCCAGAGTCCAAGAGAGCTTCTGCTCTGTGTCCATTAACGAGCACTGGGCACAGATGTGGAGCTGTTAGGGGAACCACTACATCTGCGGTGAACACGGGGCTGGCATACATCGAGAGCCGGCGTTTGAACCCGCAGTCCATGGGTTCCGCCGTTAGTGGGCAATAGGCAGCCACATGTCCGGTCCTTTGCACCGCCAGCACCACGTAGCAGCGGCAGCGCTGGGCCGGAAGCTCCTTCTTGGGGAGCCTGGTCTCCTGCCAGCCCGTTCTGGGGTAACCTCTCAGCAGGTACGTTTTTAGGAGAGTCCCCTGGGGATGGACGTACACCTTTACCCGGCTCCGGAGGCCGGCGTAACTGCCGCAGTGGGGCAGAGTCCCGTATGAACTCCTGGGTGGCTGTATATCGCTCTACCAAGCTAACCACCTGGTCCAAGGTACCCGGGTCCCCTTGCCCCACCCAACGCTGTATCGCCACCGGCAGAGTCCGTACCAGCCGGTCGACCACCACCCTTTCCACCATCTGTCCCGGAGTCAAGCTCTCAGGCTGGAGCCACCGTTTCACCAACTGCAACAAGTCATGCGCCTGGGAGCGAGCCGGCTTGAACTCCACGTAGGACCAGGAAAACACCCGTTGGGCTCGGACATAAGTATTGACCCCAAGTCTAGCAAGGATCTCACCTTTGAGTCTGGCGTAGTCCTGTGCCTCCTCCCAACTGAGGTCCGTGTAGGCCTTTTGGGCGTCGCCCATTAGGAATGGCGCCACCACTTCAGCCCACTGAGCGGGAGGGAGGCCTTCTCGCTCTGCGGTGCGCTCGTAGACGGTGAGGAAGGCTTCTACGTCGTCCTCTGGACTCAGCTTCCGCAGTGCCGACCGGACCCGGTCCCGGGCCTCACGCCGCTCCGGGGGAGGCGCTGTTGGCGGGTCTCGTAAGGCTGCAATTTGCTGCAGGAGCAGTTCATTCGTTTTCTGCTGTTGTAGAAACTGCTCCTGTTGTCGCAAGTGCTGCTGCTCCTGCTGTCGGAGCTGCTGCTCCTCGTGTCGCTGCTGCTGTTCTTGTTGCCGCTGCTGGGTAAGTACCAGCTGCCTTAGGAGTTCCTCCATATCAGCGGCAGGCCTGAACTGTAGCGTGGCCGGCTTAAGTATGGATATGCAGTACCGGGCACCCCGCAAGAGACTGGCGGCTATACAGACTGCTGCTCCTCTCACTTAGCCGTCGCTCATTAGCCTCATGAAACAGTCACTTTCACCGGGCCGGCAGCTGCCCGCATTCTCCACCATATGTGGGACAGCGCCTGGATTGCAAGTCAGGAAACACGTGGAGCCCGGTAGTAGTTCAAACAGGACCCGGTGTTTCTTGCTGATACACACAGCGGTGGCACAGTCTGCCGGAATCCGGGTCGCAGCCGGGTACATAAGACACAGTTCATATAACGTACCCGGGTCCTTCAGGCCAAAGGCCTCTGTTATGGGTCACCCCGAGTTCCTCCAGCCCTCCTGGGCTAGGCCGTGTTAGTCTAGCACACGGCCTCCTGGAACTCTAGACCTCTCCTTTCTATATCTCTGCTGCTGCTGCAGCTAAGGCACAATTCTGTGTACAGGGAACCCCGCCCTGCCTCCTCACCAGGCTTTTAACTCCGTGTCTACTTCCGGGACCTTGCAAGACCCGGAGCGGAGGGAGCGGACCGTCCCTTTCTCTCACACCCTATACCGGGCTCAATACGTGACAGTGCGCATTCTGGGGGAGACATAGCTCCCCTCGCATATGATCCCCCGCACTGTCTCACAAAATGTAGAGCCTTGACCGCCACACTTGTTTTTTTGTTTTTCCTAATAAACTTAACAAGTAAGGATTGTAGGAGCCCTATCCATCTGGATGGGAATATGATGGGGAGACATCTGTATAAGTAGGTAATCTCAGGAAACAACATCATTTTTACAATTTGTATGCTCGCAACGCAGGACAGTGGGAGAAAGGTATGACTTTTCAAGTCCCCATAAACTTCTAATATGCGCGATTCACAGTTCAACTTACCGTATATACTCGTGTATAAGCTGACCCGTGTATAAGCCGACCCCCCTACTTTTGCCCCCAAAACCTGGGAAAACCTATTGACTCGTGTATAAGCCGAGGGTGGACGCCAGCACAAGTATACAGCCCCAGCAGTGTGGTATACAGGTGCCCCCAGTGGTATATAGGCCTCCCCAGTGGTATATACAGCAGCCTCCTAGTGGTATATACAGCAGCCTCCTAGTGGTATATACAGCAGCCTCCTAGTGGTATATACAGCAGCCTCCTAGTGGTATATACAGCAGCCTCCCAGTGGTATATACAGCAGCCTCCCAGTGGTAAATACAGCAGCCTCCTAGTGGTATATTCAGCAGCCTCCCAGTGGTATATACAGCAGCCCCAGCCCCATCCACACACACATACACACACACATATACACATACATACACACATACACACACACATACACACACATACACACACATATGCACTGTTTCTTACCTTGTCCGGTGCTGTCCCCTGCTGTCCCCTGCTGTCCCCTGCTGTCCCCTGCTGTCATGTCCCGCTCCTCCCGGCCGTCCGGTGCTGTCCCCGCTCCTCTCCTGGTCTGCGGTGCGGTTCCCGGTCCAGTTCCATGATGATCGGTCCAGTGCCCGGCCGACTTCCTGCTTCCTTCTGTACTGTAATCTCCGCCCAGGTCAGGCCCTGCACCAATGAGAGCGCAGGACCCGTGCCGTCAATCACCGCCCAGACGCGGCCAGATGACGTTGGGGCCTCTGAGTGGCCCAACGTCATCAAGGCGCCGCGGCTTGATGACGTCGGGCCAATCAGAGGCCCCAACGTCATCTGGCCGCGTCTGGGCGGTGATTGACGGCATGGGTCCTGCGCTCTCATTGGTGCAGGGCCTGACCTGGGCGAAGATTACAGATGGAAGCAGGAAGTCGGCCGGGCACCGCGCTGATCATCATGGAACTGGACCGGGAACCGCACCGCAGACCAGGAGAGAAGCGGGGACAGCACCGGACTTGGTAATGTATATTGTGCAGCGCCCCCTCCTCCCCCCCCCTGTCTTATTTTCAGCCCCTACTGTATTGACCCGTGTATAAGTCGAGGGGGGGACTTTTCAGCCCAATTTTTGGGCTGAAAAACTCGGCTTATACACGAGTATATACGGTAATTAGATTTACTAATTTTAATTTCCAAATATGTAAATCCCGCTTTTTCCCACTTAAAGGGAAAATGCTCTAGTATTCTATCCTTTACCAAAGGTGTAATATTTATGGAGAATATGATAGACTTTGTGGCATTTAATTTGTAATATGAGATTCTGGTGAATTCAGTTAGGATGTCCATGCTACCCACCAGAGAATCCTTTTCGCCGGTGAGAGATAATATCACATCATCACATCTTTTAAATACAATCCCACCACATGGTCCATATCTTTAACACGGACTCCATGTATGCTTGGATTAGTGATAAGAGCCTCTGCCAGGGGCACCATTAGCAAAGATAACTGGCGAAAGAGGGCAGCTCTGCAGGGTGCCTTTAGATATATCATAAACCGGTCTGAGGTGAAGCCAGATGCACTCACCTCTGCCCAGACTTTTTCAAAGTCTGGGTTCGTGGTTGAACGTGACTCGAACCTATGTCTGAACCCCTAACTCAGACTTTAAAGTTATGGAATGAGGGCGGGGGCTGTAAATGAAACAGGTGATTAAACAGCATTATACTTATCGGGTCCCATCGCGTCTATTTCCAGGACCATTCATTAACCTCCAGGATATCCACTTTAGAGGGACCCAACAGCCAATCACAGACACTATCACAGAGAATGGGCGTCTGTTATTAGCTGTTGGAGTAATCTGGAATCAGCCCATACATTCTAGATGCTATAATGTATGGGTTGGTGTCAGGTTACTCCAGCAGCCAATCACAGGTGACCATTCTCTGTGACAGTGTCTGTGATTGGTTAGACAGAGTCATTGTACTGTAAAAATAAATAAATAACTAAATAAATTTGCGTAGCACTTTGCAGTATTTTTGATTTTCAACGCAGATATAATGGACAGCTATGGGTTGCAACCCCAGCTGCCTAGCATTACCTTGGCTGTCAATAAAAATACAGGGAAGGACATTTTTTTAAAAATTATTTCAATAAGTAATTTAAAAAATGCGTAGGCTTTGCCCTATTTTGATTGACAGCCAAGGTAAAAGCCAGGCAGTTTGGGGCTGGAATTCTCAGTGTGGTAAAGACCAAGCGTTCTAGAGCCCCCACACTGAAAATCGCAGCTTGCAGTCACTGTGAATTTCTAGTAAACTTAAAAAAACACATAGAGCAAATATATTTTAATAGAAATAAAACACAAGGCAACCCTGTTTCCCATCTTTAATTAACAAAAAAAAACCTCTGACATAATCCACAGCGGACATCTTCAGCTCTGCTTCATCTCTGTGAGCAGACACACATCTGCTCACAGAGATGAGCATGCATAGATTGAATAGCTGGCCATGTGAATGGTTATCTGAGTTTACACTTGAGCTGCGTCAAACGTGAACTCAGATGACCCCAGTATGGTGCCACATGGCACTAAGAGCACAGCTGTAAGTGAGCAAGAGAAGTGCTCACTTTACGGCTGTGCTCCGGGTGCCATATGATGCTGCTCATTGGATCATCTAAGTTCATGCCTGATGCAGCTTAGGAGTGAACTCAGATAACCTCTCATATGGCCGGCTGTTCAGTGTTCACCTGCTCGTCTCTGTCAACAGACGTGTGTCTGCTTACACAGATGAAGCAGAGCAGAAGATGTTTGCTGTGGATTATGGCAAGGGAGTTTTTTTTTTGTTAATTAAAGATGGGAAACAGGGTTGTCTTGTGTTTGATTCCTATTAAAACATTTTTTCTACATATTGTGTTTTTTTTAATGTCTACTAGAAATTCATGGTGGCCGGGTCTGAAATTGGCCTGACACCATGAATTTCAAGCTTACTGCCAGCTGATGATGCAAAGCTTGCATTTCCCCCTTTATTAACTAGAGTGCCACTGACATAAAGGCCGCTGTAAGTGTCTAGATGCAGTGCCAGAAAATGGCGCTTCTATGAATGCACAATTGTCTGTGGTGGCTGTCGGCCGTAATTTGCAGCGGTGGGGGTTAGGCAGAGAGCTTGGGCCACCCTGTGCTGAGGATTCCAGACCCCAGCTGCCTAGTTGGACCTGGCTTGAAACCAAAATTATATTGAAGCCCCACTTCTTATTTTATTATTTCATGAAATTCATGAAATAATTTAACAAAAAGAGCTTTCTTATATTTTTGGTTTCCAGTCAGGTAAAAATAGGCAGCTGGGGGTATGGGGTAGCTTGTACCTGCCTGCTGTACCTGGCTGGTATACAAAAATACAGCAAAGCCCCGTGTTGTTTCTTTTTAATTATTGCAAGGAAAATTTTATAAAAAGGGCTCAACCACGTTGCGGTTTTGGTGCTTTTCATTGAACACAATGAATGAAGTTTCATGCCCAAATTGCACTAAATAATAATAAAATCTACGGCATATGCTTAATTGGCATTAGAGGGTCTCCATTACTCAAGTAGAGAATATATGCTGGAAATTAGATCTCTTTTTTAAATCAAATACTTTTTTATTGAACTTTTGGTAAACACATGTCAGTAATTTCAATTCAGCATGGCATAAATACAATCATTTTAATATGAACCCCACCCCCACCCCCACCCTCCCCATCCCTCGGCAGCAGTACCTCCCTCCATACCCTTCACAAACAATGCAGCAAGGAACTATATGTTGTTTTCCCATAATCTGGCTTCCTCCCACATCAGCAGCTCATCCTCCCTCCCGCACACCTCTCAGAACGTACAGCAGATCTCACAATCCTTTAAAACTGAATCCATGGTCCCCATCTGATATCATGTAGGGATTGCTTCCTCTCTTTTCATAGATGCCCCTTTCTAGTTGTATGGTATACTCCACTCGTTTGGAAAACTCCTCATTTGTAGGAGGGTCAGTCCCAGTCCAATGTTGCGCAATTAATTTCCTAGCACAGTAGAATAACCTTGCAATGGCTATTTTCATATTAGACACAACTGGAATCTCCTCCACATACCCCAACAAGCATGTAACAGGATCTCCAGAAACCACACATCCGTACGCCCCTCCAATCATATCCAATACTCCAGACCAGAATGTGGCCAACCTGGGGCACTCCCATGGAGTATACCCGCACCGTCACTCCCACACTGAGGACATGCAGAGGATTCCCTCAGCCCCATTTCATACAGTCGCAGTGGCAATCTATAAACCCTGTGGACTACATAGATATGTGACAATCTTGCAGGTTCACTTAAAGAGAGCTTTGGAATATATTCCAAGATGGTCTCCCATACATCGTTCTCAATATGCCCAAGCTCTGCCTCCCATTTATCCCTTGCCTTCAGTGGAAACTGAAGCAAAAATGTGTGCATGAGATCCCTGTATGTGCTCGAGATAACCCCTCTGGTAATCCCCTCCTGGCAGACATAATCAAGGACCAGGTCCACTTCCACCTTCATATTTTGTGTATTCCTCTGGGATTTAATGGCATGTTTAACTTGTTCATAATGATACCACTCCGTGCCCGATAGTAAAAATTCTCCCTGCAACTGTTCAAATGGCTTCATATTCCCATTTTCCAAAATTTGATCCATCCGAGTTATTCCTTTGGCATCCCATTCTCTTATAGTCCCAATTTTTTGTAACTCAGGAAGACCATTGTTATTCCACATGGGCATATACTTGGTTAGTCCCTGTATCCCTCTCACCTTCTTCAATGAATCTCAGACCATTTGCATCAGGTCCAGCGTGGGACCGGCGCCTCCCAGCCGTTTCATAGACCCCCCTTCCAGGCCGTCCATTACTGGTCTCGCACTCATACAGTGCTCCAGGAGATACAGTGTGGACCCCTTCCCCCCCGGACATGCCCATCCCCTAAAGTGCTAGCTTTGAGCCGCTAAGAAATACAATTCAGGATTCGGGAGCGCTAACCTCCCCCTCGTCTTTGGGCCTTTGAAGTATCTCTAATCGAATTCTTGCCTGTTTCTTGCCCCATACCAGGGTTCTAAACAAACTATTTAGTGACCTAAACCATTTTTTGGAAATCCAGATAGGTGCGTTGTGTAGGATGTAAAGTAATTTGGGCATTATAATCATTTTAAGAAGGTTGATCCTCCCCACCACCGTTAAATGCAGCTTAACCCAAAACTCTATCTTCTCTTGGAGTTTTTTAACCAAAGGCACAAGATTAACATTCAAGTAATCTGAAATGGGCAGAGAAACCTGCACCCCAAAATATTTAAATACCTCCATGCATTGCAACTTATTCGCCTCTACATTTCTCTCTGACGACTCCACTCCCCGATCTACTTTGAACAGTACAGATTTGGACCAATTAATCTTCAATCCCGAGATTGTCCCGAAACTTTCAATGATCTGCATGGCACAGCTCAATGATCCCTCTGGATCTCCAAGAAACAACAGGAGATCATCAGCATACAAAGCAAATTTTCTCTTCCAACCTCCCATATTGGAATCCCTTGATCTCTCGCTTCTTCCTGATAACCGCAGCCAGCGGCTCAATTGCTATGGCAAAAAGGAGGGGTGACAAGGGGCATACCTGTCGAGTTCCCCTAGCAAGTTGAAAAGATGAAGACACCGCCCCGTTTACTCTAAGTTTGGCCGTAGGTTGAGAGTATAGCAATTGTACCCATTCCATAAATCGTGGCCCAAACCCCATCCGCTGCATAACCCTCCACAGATAATTCCACTGTACACTATCGAACGCCTTATGGGCGTCTAGTGAAGTGATTACTCTACTTCCCACGTTATCGGCCTGCAGCTGGAGATTGAGGTACAATCTACGTATGTTGATCGCTGTAGATCTACTGGGCATGAACCCCGACTAATCCAGATGTATTAAGGAGGAGACAACCCCAGACAGTCGAGTAGGCAATACTTTCGCGACTATTTTAACGTCGGTAGTAAGCAATGAAATTGGTCTATATGACTCGGGTATCTTGGGGTCCTTCCCCTCCTTCGGGATTACCACTATCATTGCCTCCCTCATGGAATCCGGCAGTAGTCGTTTCCTATTGACCTCCTCAAATACCCATAGCAGTCTAGGGAGTAAAAGGTCTGAAAATTGCTTATATACTTCTGTCGGTAAACCATCAGTGCCTGGGGCTTTTTCATTTGCCATACCATGCAGAGCATGTGTCATCTCCTCCTCCGTAATGGGGGCCTCCAGTCTCTCTCTGCTTTCCTCATTCAACTTAGTGAGCACTCCCATTTCCAGAAAATTATCTATCTCCCCATCCACCACCCATTCTTCCGAGGAATAGAGTGCACTATAGAAGCTTGTAAAGACAGTTAGTATCTCTTCCACTTCCGTCACCGTCCTCCCAGCCCCATCCACCATTTCATGAATATGTGTAGTGCCATTCTGCGCCGCTGCTATGACAGCCAGCAGGTGTCCCACTTTTTCCCCTTCAGCATAAAATTCAGCCTTTCTAAACGCCTGCCTCTTCGCCATCTTATCCAGTAGAATCTTGTTCACCCGATCCTGAGCTGTTTTAAGATCATTTTGTGTTTCCATGGTAGTATCAATTATGGTGGCTTCCTCTGCTTTCTCTAATGTCTCCAAACTCTCCAATTCCTCCCGCTTAGTGTTTTACGTCTACATATATCCAGGGCCGGCGTTGGGGGGGGACAGACTGGGCACTTGCCCAGGGCCCCCACCCTCTGAAGGGCCCCCAGCAGGGTCCTACACTAATAATGTTGCTGAAGGTTTATCGACTCTTCCCCGCTCTCCTTCCCTGAAAGCAGTGTGCGCTGATTATCACCCCCATCTGCGGCCTCCTGCCGCTCACTCTGCATGCAGGCCAGAACACTGTTGTTCCGATCAGCTGTTACCGCGCGGTATCACTGCTCTGCACTATTCCGGTCTTCAGTATTGCAGGAGGGTGGTGCTGCAGCTCAGCCTTACACTAATTGGTTAAAGTACATCCAATCAGTGTTAGTTTTCACTGCACTCTGTCCTTTGGATTAGTAGCACAGCTCAGCCAGTGAGCTGTGCTGTGATTGGTGGAGCCTCTGCCTCCTCCTCTCTTCATTCACTGGCACTATGATGACGAACAGAGGGAATTCACTGCTCCCTCCTGCATCACTCTCTGGGCCAAAGTAAGTTACATTGGCTCCTCTGTTATTATCGTTGTTCAGAATGAGGGCCCCCAGTGTCTGCAGGATCAGTGGGGGTGACACAGTATTGGAGTGGGCCCTCAGAAAGGAGAGAGTGAGGGCCCCCTGTACACAAATGCAAGGTTTGAATAAGGAAGCAGCATTTCCTCGGCTGCTCCACAGAGCCAGATACAGGAAGAGCTGCTGGAGCACTGCACTGTAGCTTTATATTAGTACTCTATACACTGCTATCCCTGGAGGATGGGTGGGGGAGTAGTGCCAGCACTGCTACATCACCCTGAGCACAGGGACTGGGGAAGAACGTGTAGGAGGAGCATGCTGCCTGCTGAATGCAGAGCTAGGGTGTGGAGAGCTGCCTGATAATGAGAAGAAAGCTATTACACATTGCAAACACCTCTCTGCTGTGCACAAACCATGTACACCTAATTTTCCAACATATAGGAAATAACAATATGCATAATATGAGCATAGCAGAGCTCTGTGTGTGTGTGTACTATCTAGCTATGAATCTATCATCATCTATCTATAATCATCTATCACTCTATCTATCTCTAATCTATGTATCTATCATCTGTCAGCTCTCCTGTGTGGTGTAGTATATAGAGGATCTGGCAGCTCTACTGTGCGGTGTAGTATATAGAGGAGCTGTCGGCTCTCCTGTGTGGTGTAGTATATAGAGGATCTGTCAGCTCTCCTGTGTGATGTAGTATATAGAGGATCTGTCGGCTCTCCTGTGTGGTGTAGTATATAGAGGATCTGTCAGCTCTTCTGTGTGGGGCAGTATATGTCTTCTGATGACGATTCTCCTGATGCCAGTGAAATCACATTGACTGAGCAGCTCCTTCTTTTCCACTCTGCTCTGTCAGTGGAGCATAACTGCTGATGTCATCCAGATTGACAGACAGCTCCCTGATACCTAACTGTGGGGATCTGGCTGTCAATCAGCAAGACTTTTCGGTAGTGACACTCTTTAGATGCCACAGATTCATGAAGGGTTGTATATCTCTTCATAAGCCAGGGAGATCTAACCTCAGCATGCCATCTCATCAAAATTGGCGTGAAAAACGCTAGGTTTCAGTAAATACAACTCAAATGTTTGTGTGTGATGGTGCAATTTGTTAGCAGATGGGGCCCCACTTTTAACCTCTGCCCAGGGCCCAATTTTATCTAAAACCGGCCCTGCATATATCTCTGAACAAGATCCCCCTCAGGAAGGCCTTCAAGGCATCCCATTCCACTAATTTATCCGTACTCCCCTCATTAAGTGTGAAAAATTCCTCCACTTCCTCCCCTATTTTTTGAACATTAAGGTGCTGCAGCCAAACCGGATGCATCTTCCACTCCTCCCTGGCCACTCCACTCCGAGACCCATAACTGACACTTACAGCGATAGGGCTATGGTCCGATAACACCCGAGGTAGGTATCGTACTTCCCCAATCACACTATCAGCCCAGCTATCCGCCAGAGCCAGATCTATACGTGACAGCGTGCCATGCGAAGCAGAGTGACAGGAGTAGCATCTCTTCCCAGTGTTCCTAGCCCTCCATGTGTCAACCAGACCTAGTTCCTTTATAAGATTACCAAAAACTGTCATGGTGCCCTCCTGTACATTAGCCTGCCTCTTTCTGCGATCCCAAAAACTGTCCACTACATTATTAAAATCTCCAACCATTAGCAACGGTAGCACCCTTCCTTTTTCTGCAAATTCCCTCATCACTCTAATTTGTGTGCTAGAATAAGGGGGGATATACATTGCTACTATACATAATAGTTGTCCACAGAACACCCCTTTAATCTCCACTCCCCGTCCCTCTGGGTCAATATAGACATCAATTTCCTCAAAAGGCGTGGATCTACTAATCAAAACCGACACCCCCCTGGCATAGTTGGAGAAAGTAGAGTGGTACGATCTCTGTATCCATCTTCTGTTAAGAACATGAGTCTTCTCGCGTTTCAAATGAGTCTCTAAGAGACACACCACCGAGGCTCCTTGATCCTGAGCACATTTGAGAATCACTGCCCTCTTAGTTTTCTCCGACAAGCCCCTGACGTTCCAGCTCATAACTCTAAAAGTACCCATAATACGATGTTAATCACAATTTCTACACATAACCAGTTGCAGCTTCTGCTGTCATTATCTTTCCCATTGCCAATTCCCTCTCTCCCCCTTCCCCCCCCTCCAACTTCCTTCATGTTCCATGAGAGCTATGGGTTCTCCCATCCCAGCCCCATCTTCCAGGTGAAGTCCTTCTCCCAGATCTTCTTGCATACAAGTACACTTCCCCGCTTCTGTGTTGCCCCCCCTCGGAAATTAAATCTCTAGTCGAAGTGCCCCTGGAGCAAAGGTGTTCAAATCTAGTGGGCATGCCGGTGTCAGTGAAACCCATCGTGGACTGGAAATAATGAGCAATTTGTTGAAAAGAAAAATACAATCTTCACAGCAGTTTATGTTTATCAACAAGGTCATTAAATGTTCCAAGCTTCCTGGTAAAAGGATCCATCAAATCTCTGAAACAGAAAAGTCCTGCCTCTGCCCATTGATGAGTTACTCCTGTGCTTATCAGATTCGTCAAACATGGGTTCTACAAAAAGGGGCTCAAGAAAGAGGCGCGTGATGCTAACTGAAATTTAATTGTGGAGTTACGCCAAAGCTCTCTGGTGAAGGTCATGGGGCTTAGAAGTAAGTTAGGGGATATATCACTAGGTCACCCCAAATCAAAGAGCTTGGGTGGAATGGATCCATCTACAATTTCTGTCCATTTATTATAGGCCGGGAGTGTTATCCATAAAGGAATGCGGTGTAGCTGTGTCGCGCAATAATACCTGAATATGTCCGGGCAAGCCAAGATTTCCTGTGAACTAAGGGCGCATAAGACGGAACTAGGTATACAATGTCTCCCAAAGTGCCATATAAATTTAAAAATCATTGATTGGACTTTTTTTAAATATATTCATTGGGACCTTAATTGGAATGGTTTCAAACAAATAGAGAAACTGAAGGTACCGTCACACGGGGAGATATCGCCGGCGATGTTGCCGGCAACTGAGGGGCGTGGCCAGGTTGCGGCAACATCGCCGGCGAATTGCCGCGTGTGACAGGGCGATAATCAGGCGATGAATCGCCTGAGTAACATCGCCAGGTTTCCCAACAATGTTGGGAAACCTGGCGATGTTGGTCAGGCGAACATGCCTGATCGCCCTGTGTAACGCGGCAACCTGCAATGTTGTGGGCGATTCCGCCTATCTCCAACATTGCGAGTGATCGCTCGCTGGGTTGCTGGGCAACCCAGCGAGCGATAGCCGCGGCAACTAGCCGGCGACATCGCCGGTAAGTTGCTCAGTCTGACATCTCACCGGCGATGTTGTCAGGGATGCGCGCTCCCGCGATCGCCGGCAACATCGCCGGCGATATGTCCCTGTGTGACGGTACCTTTAGGGAGAATAGACATCTTAGTTGCTGCTATTGTCCCCAGCATGGAAATTGGCATAGAGGACAATTTTCTATAACGATCTTCAGTATCCTGAATCAAGGGTGAAAAATTTGCCTGAAAGATCTCTCTATAACTTGGGTTAATAATAACGCCTAAGTATTTTATGGAAGCCGTATACCAGATATATTTAAAGGATTGCTTCAAGGAATTAAGCTTCGATTCCGGTATATTAAGTGCTAATGCTTCTGTTTTCCCTGGGTTAAATTTATAACTGGACAAGATGGAATAGGCATGGGGAGGGTAAGATGTAAATTAGGGAGGCAAATGATGCTACTTTAAAAGATTTGCTTGTAATCTGAAACCCAGTGATATCAGGGTTGTTATGAATCTGGGCTGCCAAGGGTTCGAAGCTGAGAACATATAATAAAGGGAAGAGCAGACAACCCTGTCTAGTGCCGTTTCGTTTTCGGAGACTACTAGAATGTGCATGTGACATCCGTATTGTCCCTGCTGGACGGGATTATTGACCCCCCAGGGCTGAGATGAAGGCCGAAGTGATGCAACGTGCGAAACATGAACGACCAATCCAGCCTGTCAAAAGTCTTCTCTATGTCCCTATGTCCAGCCCCAAGAGGTCTGCCTCCACTCCCCTTTTATTGCCAACCTCCACCAGGTCTAGAACATGTATGGTGTTGTCACCTGCCTGGTGAAAATACACGAATCCCATCTGATCTGTCACGCTTCCGGGGGAAGGCGCCCTAGAGTGGACCCACTGGGCCGTGGTACCGAACTCCCCTGGGTGAGCTGATCCTAGTTTACCCATCCCCTATACAGGAATTGTCAGGGGCAAGCCCAGGGGGTCTAAGTACCACAGCAGCTAGTACCAGGGGGGCAGCTCGTAAGGTTAGCCTATACTAAGGAATAGAGAAGTATTCCAGGTAACAGGGTACAAGGCTAGGAGACCAGGAATGGTGCTACCGGGGAAGAGCACAGCAAGGGTTCCAGGAAACAGAGCACAAGGAAGGCCTGACCAACAGTCAGCAAGGCAGAAGCAAACTGACTTAATAATCAGGCACCTCCCATCACAGGAGGTGGCTGATATAGCATGGGGAGAGCAGCTATTGGTCAAGGGGAGTGTCAGGTGGGATCTTGCCGGTCCCTAGAGTCACAGGGAAGGCGTGCACCTAGCGCACCGCTGAGTAGGCTCATGAAAATGACCATAGTAATGTGCTCATGTGCAAACCTGGCGGTCAGCTGACAGGAAGGGAACATGGCGACGGCTCCGAGACACAGCACGCCTGGATGCCGGACGCCCGGTCAGCAGAGGAGCAGGAGATGCTGACCCAGGAGAGGTGAGCTGGGAAGCGGTGCCAGGGGGCCTAACATGATCTTTGTTAATCAACTGTGGAAGCCAATTATTTGGTCGTTTGACGAATAATTTAGTGAAGATTTTTAAATCTGAATTTAAGAGGCTTATGGGACGGTAGTTCGCACAATCCATGGGGTCCTTACCCTCCTTTTGGATAACTGTAATGTGTGAATGGAACAACGAGTCGGGTATCTCCCCTCCCTCCATGACAAATTTAAAGATACGGACCATGTATTGTGAGAGGATGCACCTAAAGGTTTGATAATATAGGTTGTGGACACCGTCACATCAAAAGAAGTGAGGGAGCCAATGGCGTATTCTTAGAGAAGTAGTTAGAGTGGTAAGTAGATTATCCTGTGTATCCACCTTAGTCAACAAGAACTCATTGGGTCTCTAGTGTGTCCGTTTAGGTGGGGCGTCCGCTATCTCCAAGTCAACCGAGAAAGGGGCATGATCATATCACGTAATGCTTCCTATGCTGGCTTGACGCAGATATTGCTGAAAAAATAATCATTTCTGCTATGTGATTGGTGGGAATGGCTGCTGGGTGCTTTTTTTTTTTTTACAGCTTCCCATCCCTCAACCCGAACTGTAGCATGGACTTCCTGGGGAAGTCTGTGTTCAGAATCTGTGCCTGAACTACAGTTCGGGTTCGCCCATCACTATTAGTGAAGCATGCGCAAAAGATATTACTATATGGGTGTATAAGAGGAATTATATTGTTCGTAGACTGTATGGGATAATTTTTATGACGTTAGGGCACAAATTGAGGCAATATTGTGTAGGGAGCACTTAAGTCTGATTTATTATTGTGTTTGGGCACCATAATTGTGTGAGACCCTTAGTGGAGCACTGATACAATGTGTGGGCTAAAGGGGTCACTGATATTTTATGTGGGCGCTGTTACTATGCATGGTACAAAAAGTAGTACTATTCATGCATATGACAACAGGGGAACCTTTTTATTGTTTGGGATACTATAGATTTCAAGTTTTTGTGCAGGGGAACATGAGGTAAGTACGGTTCTGGAAACAGTCAGGAGTCAGACATCTATCTGGAGCAAATTGAGGTGAGTCATAGAGTAAAGAAATCTTTATGACTTTCTAGGCCAAACAAAGAAGGAAAGGGAAGGTTAAAGGCTGGGTTGGAAAAGACTTGTGAGTAACAGGTTTTAATTCTATTGTCTTGGCTTGTATGGTTTGCAGAGAGCCTGTACAAAACTGGTATACATCATTATACATGAACAGGCCTGGCTTTAGGCTGAATGGTGCCCTGTACAAAAATGTTCTTCGATGCCCCCACCTCATTGTTTAGATACGAGTGTGGTTGTTACTATGTAAGAGGAACCCCAACACAGTGAATGGAGCTGTGATCTGCCTCACTTCTGGCTGCAGAGAGACCTGTGCACAGCTAAACATGGGGGTGACAGGTGTCAGACCCAAAAGCATTTGATTTGGATGACTTATCCAAAGGAGGAGAATACGCCATCAATATGTAAGTACTGGACGACCCCACAGAGAGAATGTTTGAAGGCTTTTTATTACTTTCTGAAAAGTCACAAGTTTACATACATTTCATTAATATTTGCTACAATTGCCCTTAAACTGGATGACTTGGGTCACACTTTTGGATATTCTTGCACAAGCTTCTCACAATAGTTGGTAGGAGTTTGTTCCCATTCCTCCTGACAGAACTGGTATCACTGAGCCATGTTTGTAGGTCGCCTTGCTTGCACCTGCCTTATCAGCTTTGCCTATACATTTTCAATAGGATTGAGATCAGGGCTTTGTGATGGTCACTCCAAAACATTGACTTTGCGCAGAGTGTGCAGCACACAGCACATATTACAGAACACACAACACAAAGCACACACATAGCACAGAGCACACAGAACAGAGCACACATGACACACAGGACAAAGCACACACACATCACACACAGGACACACAGCACAGAGAACACACAGCACAGAGCACACACGACACACAGCAAACACACATCACACACAGGACACACGGTACAGAGCACACAAAGAACATACAGCACACAGACAGCACAGAGCACACATAGGACATACAGCACACCAGCACCATAGAGCACACACACTCACACACAGGACACAGCACAGAGTGCACACAGCACACACAGGACACAGCACAGAGTGCACACAGCACATACAGCTCAGAGCACACAGCACAACATACAGCACAGAGCGCACACAGTACAACATACAGCACAGAGCGCACACAGTACACACAGCACGACCTACAGCACAGAGCACACACAGCTCAGAGCACACACAATCACACACAGGACACAGCACAGAGTGCACACAGCACACACAGGACACAGCACAGAGTGCACACAGCACACACAGGACAGATTGCACAGAGCTCACACAGAGCGCACAGAGTGCACACAGTACACACAGCTCAGAGCACACAGCACAACATACAGCACAGAGCGCACACAGTAACACAGCACGACCTACAGCACAGAGCACACACAGCACACACAGTATACAAGCACAGAGCACACACAGTACACCATCACAGAGCACACAGCTCTGAGTACAAGGCACACACAGCACAGAGCGCACAGCTCTGAAAACAAGGCACACACAGCACAGAGCGCACAGCACACGCTGCACAGAGCACACACATGACACACACAGCACAGAGCACACACAGTACACATTGCACACAGTACTCACAGCACACAATACAGCACAGAGCACACATGACGCACAGAGCACACACAGTACACACAGCAAGACCTACAGCACGGAGCACACACAGCTCAGAGCACACACAGTACACCAGCACAGAGCACACAGCTCTGAGCTCAAGGCACACACAGCACAGAGCGCACAGCACACGCTGCACAGAGCACACACATGACACACACAGCACAGAGCACACACAGCACGACATAGAGCACAGAGCACACATAGTATACCAGCACAGACCACACACAGCTCTGAGCACACAGCACACACACGGGACACACAGCACAGAGAGCACAGCACACGCTGCACAGAGCACACACATGACACACACAGCACAGAGCACACACAGTACACAGTACTCACAGCACACAATACAGCACAGAGCACACATGACGCACAGAGCACACACAGTACGACCTACAGCACAGAGCACACACAGCTCAGAGCACACACAGTACACCAGCACAGAGCACACAGCTCTGAGCACAAGGCACACACAGCACAGAGCGCACAGCATACGCTGCACAGAGTACACACATGACACACACAGCACAGAGCACACACAGGACACACAACATGACATACAGCACAGAACACACACAGGACACACAGCACGACATACAGCACAGTGCACACATAGAATACCAGCACAGAGCACACACACGGGACACACAGTACAGAGCACACAAAGGACATCCAGCACACAGACAGCACAGAGCACACACACATCACACACAGTACAGAGCACACAAAGGACATCCAGCACACAGACAGCACAGAGCACACACAGGACATACAGCACATTGACACCACAGAACACATGCACATCACACACTGCACAGAGCACACACAGGACACACAACACGGCATACAGCACAGAGCACACACAACTCAGAGCACACACAGTATACCAGCACAGAGCACAAAGCTCTCAGCACACGGTACACACACAGGACACACAACACAGAGCACACAGCTCTCAGTACATGGCGCACACACACAGTACACAATGCAACGGTTGCACAGCACACGCTGCACAGAGCAGGCACATGACACACACATCACAGAGCGCACAGCACACAATACAGCATAGAGCACACACAGGACACACAGCACAATACAGCATAGAGCACACAATACAGCACAGAGCACACACATGACACACAGTACACAATACAGCACAGAGCACACACATGACACACACAGCACACAGTACACACTACAGCACAGAGCACACACATGTCACACACAGCACAGAGCACACACGTCACACACAGTACACACAGCTCAGAGCACATACAGGACACACAGCATGACATACAGCACAGAGCACACACAGGACACACATCACGACATACAGCACAGAGCACACATAGTATAGCAGCACAGAGCACACACAGCTCTGAGCACACACACGGGACACACAGCACAGAGAGCACAGCACACGCTGCACAGAGCACACACATGACACACACAGCACAGAGCACACACAGTACACAGTACTCACAGCACACAATACAGCACAGAGCACACATGACGCACAGAGCACACACAGTACACACATCATCCACAGCACACAATACAGCACAGAGCACACAATACAGCACAGAGCACACATCATATACAGCACAGAGCACACAATACAGCACAGAGCACACATCATATACAGCACAGAGCACACATCATCCACAGCACACAATACAGCACAGAGCACACAATACAGCACAGAGCAGACATCATATACAGCACAGAGCACACATCATCCACAGCACACAATACAGCACAGAGCACACAATACAGCACAGAGCACACATCATATACAGCACAGAGCACACAATACAGCACAGAGCACACATCATATACAGCACAGAGCACACATCATCCACAGCACACAATACAGCACAGAGCACACAATACAGCACAGAGCACACATCATATACAGCACAGAGCACACAATACAGCACAGAGCACACATCATATACAGCACAGAGCACACATCATCCACAGCACACAATACAGCACAGAGCACACAATACAGCACAGAGCAGACATCATATACAGCACAGAGCACACAATACAGCACAGAGCACACATCATATACAGCACAGAGCACACAATACAGCACAGAGCACACAATACAGAGCTCACAGCCCATGGTCTGAACACTTCAGCACTGAGGACAGCGCTGCTCTCGTGCTCTGCGGACAGGCCCCGCCCCTGTGGCCCCGCCCACCCGTGTCTCGCTCAGTGCTCCCGCCTATGTGGTGTTCCCCGGCTGATGCACGGACTCCGCCGGGATTCTGGCAGTGTGGTCACGTGAGCTGCCCTCAGGTAACGGTGTCACCCGGAAACGTATCAGGGCGCCGGAGACCTCGTGACTATAGAGGCAGCGGCGTCCTTGTGTGTATGTGGGGGATGAGCTGTGGGGAGAGCCGGCCGGGCCCCGCTGTCTGTTGTGGCCTCTCAGCTGTAGTTGTGTGGTGGACGCCGGAGCTGTATGCACTGGCCTGGGCACCTGCAGCTGTGCACATGGCCGGCGGTGGAGGAGGCAGGTGTCCCCTGTGCCAGGACTAATAATGACCGCAGTCACGTTATTTCTGGCTGCATATACATGTGATAGTCTGGACTCCTTGTGTGCGGGGTCATCTAATCTAAGGCCTAGGCTACACACATCACTAAGTGGCCCTCCTGTCTGAACCCCCCTCAGCCATTGTGCAGACAGAGTCCCCGTGTCCTTATGTGTGGTAGTAGTGGCCATTGTCCTGGTGCAGACGGAGTCTGTGTGTCCTACTGTATGGTACTGCGTTTTCCTGAAAATAAGACAGCGTCTTATATTAATTTGTGCTCCTAAAGATGCGCCATGTCTTATTTTTTTTTGGGGGGGGTCTTACTTTTATCATCCCCATGCGGCTCCCAATAAAGTAAACCCAATCATCCCCCAATATGGTACCAGGGACACACACGCGGACACACAAACACAGGGGCACACAAACACACACAGGGCACACACACAGGGACACACACACACTGGGGGACACACAGGGACACACACACACAGGGGCACACACATGCATTCCGGCGCCGCTCTCAGCTGCCCGCCGCTGTCCTGATGCTCGCCGCTGCAAGGAGGACGGCACCACTCTCATCTCCTTGCCACAGGTGCCGTAGGTGTACGGTGTCACTGGCCCAGCCATTCACAGGCCAGGATCCGACGTCATGCAGCGAATGGCCTGTGATTGGCCGCTGGGCAGTTCCTGGCTTGTGATTGGCCTGGATAGTGGTGGGGGCTTGAAAAATAGAGCGGTGCCAGTCTACATGCCTCTGCGGCACCGCTCACAGCGACGGGCATCGGGACACGAGCGGGGGGCGGAATGGAAGCGGGGGCGGGCTGGAGGAGTCACAGCTGCATGCTGTGGTAAAATATTGTAAAATAGAGACATGCCTTATTTTCAGGGGGTGCCTTATATTTACAGGCACATTAAACCCCCTGGCATGCCTTACTTTCGGGGGGCGCCCTATTTTCGGGGAAACAGGGTAGCGGCCATTGTACTGATGCAGATGGAGTCCCCGTATCCTTGCATGCGGTATAGGCCATTGTACTGGTGCAGATGGACAAAGCCGGATCCGTCGCAATCCGGTTCCCATATAATGGGAGCCTATGGTGCCAGATCCGTGAAAAAATCTGATTGATTACTGGATCTGTTTTTTTGTACAGACCATGCTCAGAAATCCTGGTGTTCTAACTTCAGCACCATGGACAGCAGTATTTCATGCACAGGCTGTGAATTCAACACCTTGGACAGCGGCTGAACAGACACAGGAGATGTTACACGTAGCATTCGCACGTGCAACCTCTGACGATCCGGCGTTATGGAAGTCGCTTGACAAATCGCAGAGTCGAAGTTGTCGATCGCAGTTGCGGCGTCACACAGCACGACCACATCAGCAATGTGGGCGTACTGTTTGACCCAGCCTAGGACATAGGCATACCTGAGTTTGGTTAATCGCGCCCAGACCACTCCGGTTGGCCGGCGAAAGACCTTTACCATTGGTCAGCTGTCTCAGACAACATGGTGCCGATATGGATGAAATTGCCCATTCTACCATCTCGCTACTGATGTCATTTGTCATGTGTAGCAGCTCCAGCAAGACACTGCAGCGTCGTCAAACAGGAATGCTAGTGTAGTGCAGTGTGTACTGTAAATATGTATGCACATTGTTTACGTCTTCTGTTGAAGTAGGTAAGCTACACATAACAAGTATGTACATGTGTATGCACATTACGTTGCATGTATGAACTATGTGTGTGCATACATGTATGTATGTGTTTACAGATATGTACATATGTGTAAATCGGACACAATGCAAGTGTCCATGTTTGTGTACACATACCCATGTCTACATGCAGCTATCTGGACTGGGAAACCCACAGACAGCATGCAGTGTGCCACAAACCTCTACACCTGTGTACTGTACATGTGCACACAATGGTGCACGGTATGTACACTGAGGATACTTCTATGTCAGCAAAGGAGTTGCCCGCACATAGTGGGTAAACCTACTACACGCCACGGCTGTTGTGAATTCATTGGAGCTCCCTCCGGTGGTTGTTGCTGGTGATGCAGCTGACTGTGTGGGCTTCACAGTTGATGGTGATGATTGGCAATCTGGTTCTTGGAGCATATAATGGTATGAAGTGGATCAATCCTTGCCAGTTGTCTTTGGTTCCTAGAGGAGTTCACATGTCTCTGGTTTCTTCTGCTTTGTGGAATTCTTTGCAAGCTAAGTGGATGGTTTTTTGATATTTTGTGGCACACTTTTGTGTGCTTAAGGTTCTGCTTATGTTTTGTCTAATTCTGCGTTTTAGGTTTGCTATTTAGTCTGTATATCTGTTTATCTGCTCTCAGATAGGAAGTTTTCTTCCTAGGAATTTTACCATTCACTATTATCTGTTATTTCCTGTTCTGCTGGCATTTGATTTATAGAAGTCTGCGGATATAGTGGGCGCCGAGTCTGTGACTCAGGGTAATTTTTGTTCTATCTGCTGTTGGTGATTTTTTTATAGTGTTTTATACTGACCAAAATAGTATTCTATCCTGTTTTTTCCTATATAGCTAGTTTGGCCTCTTTTGCTAAACCTTTTACTATGGTGTGTTTGTTTTTCTTTCTCTGGTTCCCCAGTTAATATCTGTGGGGGCTTGCTATTCTTTTGGGGTTCTGCTCTGAGGCAAGATAGCTTTTCCTACATCCAGCTTTAGGAGCAGTTAGTTCTCCGGCTGTGCAGAGGTGTCTAGGTCTGGTTAGTTACATACCACGGCTACTTCTAGTTGCGGTGTGTAGTCAGGGATTGCGGTCAGTACAGTTACCAATGACTTCTATGGAACACATGGCGTCACATAAAATACAAGACCGCAACACTCATGCGTCGGACATGGCAGACATATCTGCCAATTATTATAATAAGGGGTTTGACATGTGTCTACATTTTCAGACATGTGCGACATTTAGATGGAAGATTGCAGCTAGCATCAGTGACAACTTGGCATGCTGACATAGCACTTTTTGCCAGTACATACACTGTTGGTTAAGACGCTATGTTTTTAGCGTCGTCAGTACGCGCCTAGCTAATCCAGAATGGTAAAGGAGGTTTTTAAAATGAATCACCTTGTATACATTCATTTTCTGATAATTTAGAAGATGCAGAAGTCAATGAAAGTAGTGGTGTACGCACAGATAATCAAGGATGGCTCCTTTACCAGGGCCATCCAATCGGCACACAATACTAGCCACCAATCGCCATGGATGGGGTGTGGAAAACACAACCCACAGGCACACCTATGGCCTTGGTTGCGCAACCAGGGAAATCACAAACAACATCGTTGTTGCGGCGTCACACTGCACAATCATGCCATATCGCTTATGCAACATCGCCCGGTTTAAGTGCGTGAGCAAAAACCTGGTGATGTTGCTCCAGTGATTTATTGCAGTCGCATCGCCCTGGAACACAACACAACGCACTCACGATATCAACTGCAATTGACCACACCACGTGACTTTTGGGCAATATTGCAGTCGATGTTGCTACGTGTAATGGTACCTACAGTTGCAGACCATGGGTCTTGCAACAGGATAATGACACAGCTAAAAACACCCAAGAATGTCTAAGGCTGGTTTCACACTGCAGTTGTTTTCCTGATCAGGGTTCATCAGGTTTCGTGTGTCAAAACCAGGAGTGAAATGTGCAGAGAAAAAGTATAATTGAAAGATTGACACCTGTTCTGGGTTTTGGAGACAGTCCTGGTCTTGGCACACAAAACCTGATGAAACCTGATCAGGAAAAAACTGCAGTGTGAAACCAGCCTAAGGCTATGTTCATACATAGGGATTTTTTTTGCGCTTTTTTGTGCGGGCGCTTTTACCAGCGTTACGCACCCGCGCAAGATAAAAAAGCAGTGCTTTTCAGACAGCATGCTTTTTTTACGGGCCGGGGAAGAAGTGATGTCACAGAGGGGAGGGAGAATCCTGTTCCTCCTCCCCTTTGTGACATCTGTCACAGCCCCATTAGATTTCGCAGTGCATGATACACTGCAAAATCAAATGTAAAATTAAGCCAAATGTATCAAAAATAATAGATTCTTATACTTACCCTCCGCTGGGTGTTCCGAAGCCGATAGCAGCAGCAGTCATTGACCTGCCAGGGCCTTGCATGATGTCATAATGACATTGGGCGCTGTGATTCGCCGCTTGCGGTCATGTGATATGCGTGTCACATATCACATGACCGCAAGCGGCCAATCGGCGCCCTATGACATCATGCCAGGTCTTTGCAGTCGTTACCTGGCCTTGGCTCAGCTCCGGATAGCCCGTAAAGGCGTTGGAAAAGGTAAGTATTCTTTATTATTTTTATTTTTTAATACATTTGCCTTTCTTTAATTTTGATTTCGCAGTATATATACACTGCGAAATCAAATGGGTGGTCACAGAGGGGAGGAGGAACCAGGATTCTTCCTCCCCCTCCGTGACATGAGATCCAGCAGCGCCGCCCCCTATGGGAAAAAGCGCCAGTGTTGCTGCGTAAAGAATTGACATGGTCATTCTTTTTACTCCGGCGCTTTTCCCCATAAAAGCGCTGTGTAAAATTACGCACTGTCTGTACGGCAAAGTGAATTTCGCATTTACTTTGCCGGCAGACAAAAGGCACATTGCGCATTTTTGAAAAGCGCGCACAAAAAAGCGCTAAAAAATGCACAATTTGTGAACGACGCCTTAGAGGAAAACAATGGACTATTCTGAAGTAACCTTCTATGAGTCCTGACCTTAATCCTATTGAGCATCTTTCGAAAGAGCTGAAACATGCCATCTGGAAAAGACAACCTTCAAACATGAGACAACTTGAGCAGATTGCTCTTAAGGAGTCGTAAAGATACCGGTCGAGAGGTGCAGAAGTCTCATTGACACTTTGACATCATTTCTTTCCAGGCCTAATTCATGAGTTTAATTTTTCAAAATATTCTGTGTAAGCAGGGTTGAAAAGCAATGTTTGACTTTAATTTTTTCATTTTCATAGACTTTTTATTTATTTTTACTTTTGTCAGATTCAAGTCATTTCTGTGACCATTGTGGGTTTTTCTATCATTAAGTGAGGAGAACCAACAATTTCGACCACGTGAGTATGTACTTTAGGTTGAAGGCACACTGTCATGCATCAAAAACGGAGCGTTTTTGATGCATGACAGTGATGCAAGTGCTGTGCAAGTGTGGTGCGAGTGTGGTCCGAGTGTGCTGCGAGTATGGTGCCAGAGTGATGAATGTGGTAAGACTGACTAATGTGTATGGCAACCAAGCAGAATCACTGTCCAGATTGAGAAAATCCAGTCTGATTACAACAGCCAATCACAGAGGCTCCCACAGAGTGTGAGCTCCTGTGATTGGCTGTTAGTTTGACAGTGCAGTGAATATGTAATGAGCTTAATAGGCAGCCTCGGAAGTAACAGCGGGAGCCTATTAAACCTGATTTAGCTATTCTAGCATGGTGCTACAAACTCGCACCGTGTGGTGTGTGGGTGCGAGATTTTCTCGCCCCCATACACTTGCATTGCGCTCACGTGCATCAGAATCGCGTGCAGTCACAGCATGCTGCAACTGCACTCGCTTCTGACTCGCACCAGTGTTCCTCCTGCATTATTATGACCATACTTCTTCCTATATTTAGTATGATGGCCGCCACACCCTTGAGTTATACTTTGAATTACAGCATTTATTTTATCATGTGATGAACTGGAAAGTGAGGGAGAAAAATTCCAAATGCGTTGATATTGCAAAAAAACAAAAAGAAACACAATTTCATAAGTGTTTTTAGTATTTATTTTATTTACCATGTATTTCAGAATTGTTTTTAGTATTTTTTTTTATTTACCATGTATTTCAGAATCGTTCTTAGTTTTTTTATTTACCATGTTCACTGTGCATTAAAACATATTGGGCAGTATGATTCCCCAGGTCATTACAATTATGTAGATACAAACCATAAATAGATTGTGCATTATTTACGTGGTGAAAAAAATAATTCATAGTTTTGTAATAAAAAAGAAAAAAGTTTGCTTGCGCTCTTTTTTCCAAGACCCGTAACGTTCTAACGTTTATGATCTAGGACTGTGTGAGGGCCTGTTTTTTGTGCCTTGAGCTGACATTTTTACTGATACCATTTTGGCATGTGTACCATGGTTAGATTGCCTGTTAATACGATTTATTGCAATGTTGTGGATGCCAACAAAAATCCACACGTCTGGTGTGTTGATTTTTTTCCTTGTTATGCTGTTTACCAATCAAATTAATTTATTGTAGATATTGATTGGAGTTTTATGAACATAGCGATACCAAATATATGTATTTTTTTTGTTTATTTTAATAGGAAAAAAGGGGGGTGATTTGAACCTTTTTTTTTTTTGTTTCATTTCTTTTATTTAAATTTTACTGTATTTATTAGTCTCCTTAGGGGACCTGAAGCTGCATCTTATTGCTTGTGCTACATGCAGTAGTGCTACAGCCTTCTTAGCGAAAATCATGTTCTCCTGTGAACACTAGCTAAACGCTGGCTTTCACACGAGAACAGTTATGACAAGTACAGAGGTCTTCAGCAGACTTGTGGCTGTTAGGGTAACCCATCGGTGTCTCATGATCACATCATGTCCTCTGACCTCACAAATTTCCATCCTGCCTGGACCGACATGGCTGATGTCTCCTGTGCGTAGTTCCTGCGCAGCTCTTGCTCCCTCTTGTGCAAGCGCGAGAGATGAACAGACAGCGGATAACAAAGAAGACATCAGTCTTGTCCATGGAGAGACAATCGGGGCCACAGTGAGCGACTGTCGGACATATAACTCCTACATCAAGGGAGCCAGCTCAGCCTCTTTCTCTATTTTCTTTACTACTGCTCTCTGTTATCAGCTTTTTATTTCTTGCCATATTGGCCACTGGTTTTATTTCTTCATCCAGTGTCTTATCTGCTTCTTATTCTCTGTGCCAGTATCCTGTCATCTGAGCCTCATTCTGTAAGCTATTGTCCTCTGTTGTCTGCTTCCCAACCACTGTGCTTATGTTCTGTCATTTGCTTTTTATTCACCCTTTGTGCCTGTGTTCTTCAGTTTTATCAGCCTCCTTGTATTCTGTATTTTTTGCATGTTATCCCATGTGTCCTTGTTCCCTGTCATCAGACTTGTCTCCTTGTGCCTGTTTCCTGTGTTATTTGCTTCTCATCCCCTGTGCCTCTGGTACTGATTGTCAGCCTGTCGCAACACTTTTCTCTGCTCCCCTTTTTTTCCTCATCATCCACCCCCTTGTTTCTATTCTGTGTTATCAGCCTGTGCCTACCTTGTCTTCTGGTTACCTGTGTCCTGTGCTGTGTCATTTCCTCCCAGTCAGAGGCAGACAGTGATCAGTGTGAAAGGCAGAGCTCGCTGTGCCCCGACTGCTGCTGATGAAGACAGCATCGCTGGACTCTGGAGGGAACTTCAAAGAGGAGCGCACTGAGCCAGGATTGGGTGAGTGATCTCTCCCTCCTCAACACACTGCAGAAGAGAGGTGACATGACTCACTCTCTGCACTGTGATTGGGGCTCCGTCCTCTCTTTTGAGCTGGCTCATGTTGACAACACAAATCAATGCACATGACAAGTACGGAGTACAGTACTATTACATGCTATCTGCCTCGCTCCACATTCCAGCAGGTGGCGCCACCTGAGGCAAAACATTCAAGTCGCCTCATTTCTGTGCCCCTGGTGAATACTCACTTGTGTATTAAAATCTACCATTACCATTCACCTACTGACAGCAGGTGATCCCCAGACGTTTTGTCATCTGTCAGTTACACTGCACATGCTCGCCTCTTTCAGAGATATTGTTGAAATTGTGCTTGTGCTGAACCCCTGTAGAAGGGTAGTAGGTCTCCGTGCATGTGCGACCGAAAACGGCTACATTCAGACTGTGCGTTTTTGATCATTTTTTTGCAGTGGTCTGCAGAAAAAAAATGGATCACTCAAATGACATCCCGCAAAATCTATGGGTTTTCATTTTTGCCATTCAGATTGTGTGTGCTCTCCTTTAAAGTGATCTGTTTTTTTCACTTTAGGAGAGCTCTGTTTTGGAAAATAACATGTCAATTTCTGTAGCTTTTTTGTCCTGCGTTTTTCCCATAGGAGCCCCTCAAAATAGGGAAAAAAAATGCAGCAGTCAAAAATGGATCACAGATGCATCCAAAAATGGATCCGTTTTTTGGGTGTGTTTTTTTTTTTTTTTTATTTTTTTTTTTTTTGCACCTTCTGTTTTGCAGCTAAAAATGCAGCAGATCAGAAGAGAAAAAAAAATGCACAGTCTGAATGTAGCCTAACTGTATTTATTCTGTGCTTGGCAGACAGACAAAACCTGGTAAATCAGTAAGTATTCGCTTGCATATGCTTCGATGTGGCTGGCCCTTAAATGAGTTGCCTAAGGCTGGAATCACAGATCTGTATGACTCATGCAAAGAATCGCACTGCCCTGACGGGAGAGTGTGACAGCTTCATGTGTTTCTATGCAGAAGACATGTTAAGGTCAGGAGAGCAGCCTGCTGATTCCTTGCTCCAGTCATGTGAGACTCCAACCATATAATCAATATTTAATTTAAATTTTAACCCCCTCACCCCTGGGCGATTTTCCATTTTTTTCTTTGTTTCGTTATATCCTCCCATTCCAAGATATAGCGTTTTTACTTTTTCATCCCCTTAGCCGTATGAGGGTTTGTTATAACTCTATTTATTCTACCACATAGTGCACTGGAATATGGGGGAAAAACAAAATCAAGTGCATTGAAATTGCAAAAAAAAAAGTGCAATTCCACAACAGTTTTTCTGTTTATTTCCCATCTTATGTTCACTAGGGGGACCACATAAAATCGATGTCGGAATTTTGTCCGTCTGGACCCCACCAAACCCTTTGAGATAGCCAAAATTTGAGCTCGATCAAACGACGTTAACCCGTGCCGCTCGTCGCTCAAAGTTTGAAAAAATCCAAATTTTTGGACAAAAAGCTGACATATAGAGCCATAACTCCAGAACGGTAAATAATAAAAACACGCTTAATATCTCAAAAGAAAGCTAATGTTGTTCTTCAAAATTTATATTTCATACATAATTGTTATTTTAAGTCAAACTGAGTTACAACAGCTTTTAGCCCCAAGAACGTGACCTGGTACCACTAGGAGCATACTTCTTATATTTCGTTATTAAGTGATACATTTAGTTTTTTTTGGTATATTTTTGAGTTTAAAGTAGAAGTATAATAAAAAAACAAGTAATACTGATAAGTCTAATGACTTAAATTTACTTACCAAAGAAACGTTTACATTCTTTGACCGATTTAATATAAAAACAGATTTCCTAAGACAAAATCCAAACACCTGGCCTCAAAATAATGACTTCCAAGAAGGATTCAAAATTGTCAAAACATTAAAAGTAGTTAATGATATGGCTGAGCGTGGTGTTAAATTAATAACCGACTTTAACGACCTTCTGACAAAAGGTGAAGAACAAAAGCAATATGTCCTGCAAGTTGTAAGCAAATGCCGAGCATTATATTCTGACGTTTCAAAAGCTACTTTAACAAAAGCTCTAGAAAAGATTAGATAACTATGTAAAATTATCAACTCATGTAGGTACTACATCTGTATCTTTTCTGTGTCTGTTTTGTATGTATTATATACCTCATTTTTATATTTTAAAATAAAAAATGTCATTAGACTTATCAGTATTACTTGTTTTTTTATTATATTTCTACTTTAAACTCAAAAATATAAAAAAAAACAACTAAATTTATCACTTAATAACAAAATATACGAAGTATGCTCCTAGTGGTACCAGGTCACGTTCTTGGGTCTAAAAGCTGTTGTAACTCAGTTTGACTTAAAATAACAATTATGTATAAATTTTGAAGAACAACATTATCTTTCTTTTGAGATATTAAGCGTGTTTTTATTATTTACTGTTTTGGAGTTATGGCTCTATATCTCAGCTTTTTGGACAAAAATTTGGATTTTTTCAAACTTTGAGCGACGAGCGGCACGGGTTAACGTTGTTTGATCGAGCTCAAATTTTGGCTATCTCAATATCTGGAAAGGGGAATCTTTTGTGGAGTCCAGACTAACAAGATTCCGACATTTTTTTCCCCCCCATATGAGATCCGGTTACTCTAATGTTCACTATATGGTTATCCTGACCTGGTAGTATAATTCTCCAGGTCAGTGCGAGTACATACTGTACATAAAGGTGACATTTTTGCTGAAATCACTTTGGGTAGATACGATGATTTGATCACCTCCTACTGTATTTTATTGCAATGTTGCGGTGACCAAAAGAAAATGTAATTCTGGCATTTTTTTTTTTTTTTTTCTCATTACGCACAGTTTACTGATCGGATCATTTTACTTTATATTTTGACAATTCGGAAATTTCTAAATGAAGCAATACCAAATGTTTCTTTCTTTTTTTTTTTAACTAGTTTTAATGGAGCAAAAATGGGATGATTTAAACTTGTTTTTATTTTTTCTTTACTATATTTCATAGTCCCCAGACTTGAATCTGCAATTATCCGATCACTTCTGCTTTATAGGGCAGTGCACCAGCAGAAATCACATTCTCCTATGGCTGGTGGCTCGTAGCTGGCATTCCAGGGGAGATTGTAATGGCAGATACAGGGGTCATCAACAGGCTCTCATGTCAACCCAATGGCGCCCCATGATCATGTCATGGGCAACACCGATGGGAGCGAGAACTGACGTGCTCTCCTGTCGAAGATTGACAGTAGGATTTAATTTAAAGGGATCCTGTCACCCCCAAATCACCTCTAAACCTATTAAAACCTGTCCCTAGAGCATATTAACACTGTCCCTACACTCCTTTTAGCTCCTAAATGGCATTAGTCAAAGTGAATATAAACGTTTTATAAGTACCTGATTAGTCATGATAATGAGTGACTATGCTATTCATAGTCACTCATCAAGGCAGCCCCTCTTCTTCATATCACGCCTATTCAGGCGTGCTCGTCAGTCTATGTTCAAAATCGCGCCTCCCTGCGCGCCTCCCCTCTCTCTCATAGCGTCCGGGCTTCACTGTAAGCTGTATGACGCGATTCGCGTCATTCCCGGCGCCGGATGACGTATTTGCAGCCGCGCCGCGCTGTCAGCTTCAAGTCCCGCACTGCGCATGCGCATGGGCATGCGCAGTGCGTATTTTGAAGCTGACAGCGCGGCGCGGCTGCAAATACGTCATCCGGCGCCGGGAATGACGCGAATCGCGTCATACAGCTTACAGTGAAGCCCGGACGCTATGAGAGAGAGGGGAGGCGCGCAGGGAGGCGCGATTTTGAACATAGACTGACGAGCACGCCTGAATAGGCGTGATATGAAGAAGAGGGGCTGCCTTGATGAGTGACTATGAATAGCATAGTCACTCATTATCATGACTAATCAGGTACTTATAAAACGTTTATATTCACTTTGACTAATGCCATTTAGGAGCTAAAAGGAGTGTAGGGACAGTGTTAATATGCTCTAGGGACAGGTTTTAATAGGTTTAGAGGTGATTTGGGGGTGACAGGATCCCTTTAACAGCTGCAGATGTATCTTCGATCCTTCTGCAGTTTTAAGGGTATGTGCCCACAGGATGTTTTTTCTGAGTTTTTTTTGTGTTTTCCACATGCAGTTTACCCTTGGTTTTATGCTAATGTATGGTAATTTGTTCCTGCGTTCGGGCTTCCGAGCAAAACCAATGTGTTTCACAGAAACAATGTGCCTACACATTGGTTTTGTAAGTGTCAAATACTGTCAAATACCTCCAGTTTTGCTGCGGATGGGAAAGATTAATCATGTTCTATTTTTCCTGCGTTTTTGCTGCATACAATGGCAAAAACGCTGAAAAAAATGCAGCATCCCATCGACAGCAAAAACGCAAAAACTTCATACAAATGCAGGAGCTGAACACAGCAAAACTCCTGGCAAGGACTCTAGAGATCCTTGAAACCAGTACCGGTTTTGCTGTGTTCAGAACTGCTGGAAAAACATCCTGTGGGCACATACCCTAAGGGGCACACGATGACTGATTCAGCCAGTTACAATGAGTCACAGCACTATAGCTCTATTGGGTACCTCCATTAGCCATGTCTGGGCGCACGTAATCTCCCAAGGAGCTCATCTTGGAAACTATAAAGTCACAAATTGCAAATAAGACAGCGCCTCACCGGTTGGTATCTTTCAATGCCTCTTTATTTCTGCCCCCAAGCAAGCGACGTTTCGATCAAAGATAAAGATCTCTGATCGAAACGTCTCTTGCTTGGGGGCAGAAATAAAGTGGCATTGAAAGATACCAACCGGTGAGGCGCTGTCTTACTTGCAATTTGTGATGAAATCAGCCGTCCTGTACAGTGAAAGGTGAGGTCACAGAGAGACGTTTGACATATATATGTCAAAAGTTGTAAAGGGGTTAATAACTACTTTTGTAATGTAACTCAATCCAAAATTCCCTACTATTCTCTTTGTAATTTACCGTCCTAACTCTGTCCCCTCTTCCAATGACATTCCATATGAGTCAACTGGAAGACTCTGGATGTAGGAAAAAGTTATATACCTATGCCACTGTCCAGGAATCAAACAATCCAATACAGGTAATATTTAATGATTTAGTAAACAAGTTTCCAAGCCTCTTGGGGCTCCTTCATCAGGACAAATCATAATTTGTTTCTGATTTGGATTATTTAATTCCTGGACTGTGGCACAGGAGTATACACTTTTCCTACATCCTTGTTTGCTGCATTCACGTAGGTCTGCTGCGGCTGTCTGGAGCACATGCAGTGGTTTGGCGAGTCTTTTCTTGAATTTCTACAGCTTGTTTTAACTGTGGATAAGACCCTATTTTGCGCTTATGTCTCCACTTAAAATTTTTACCTGGCAGACCTTGAAATGCTCATTACTTCTAACATACAGCCAGTGGCTTATACTTGCTGCTTGTGGATTGGTCAGCATGTATTTGCTATTAGATTACCTTTTTAAATAGGTTTTATAAGGGTCTGTTCTAATGAGGGGCAAAATCTAAGAGATTCAGTTTGTATTTTATAACTGTAAAGAAACAATGAATATTGAAGAGAACTCCACTCTTCTATAGACCCAACTCGCTGTAAAGTCTCTTAGCAGCATATAATGAGTGTTAAAGCCTAACTTTTAATAAATCGAAGCACAAACCATTTAAACCTCCTGGTAGAGGTGTGTACAAACAAACTAGATAAAAGGAATTTATACCAAGTTCAAGTAGATATAAATGGAAGTTGACAGTGGTAAATTTTTGAAAGTAACAATACCCACAATGGTGAGTGTCACATTAAAGGGATTATAGACAACAAAGTCATCAACATTAACCAGAACAGTCTCACCCATCTAGTGGATTCACGTGAATCCTTTCTTCTCATTAGAGAGTCATCAGGAGTGTGGCACCACACAAATACACCATCTGAAAGGTTACACCTTCTTATCAGAAATGCACTAACCAAACGGCGAGGTGTAACCTTAAAGATAGTGTATCTGTGTGGTGCCATTTTCCCCTGATGATTCTCTGAAAAAACGCATCAGGAGACACAGTAAAGGGATAGTCTAGGACCACCCAGCGTTAATAGGGTCAGGTGTGGACTAACCTTGTCAGGGTGAGAGCCTGTGGGCGATTACCAGAGCCAGAAAAATGGTGGCCAATTTATGGTAAATCCCCTACAACACTGAATCTTGGCAAGAGCAGCTATCGAGACAGTGTTGATCATTTAATGACTCTGTAGGCTCCACTAGATCAGGTGAGACTGTTCTGGTTCATCCAGTTAATGTTGATGACTTTGTTGTCTTTAATCCCTTTAATATATGGACCTGTCAGGGTCCCCTGTGCACCCAGAACCACGATCAGTTCTGTGCATATGCCTATAATCCCTGCCTAAGACTATGTCCACACAATCCGGAGACACTGTGTCTTGGACACAGTGTCCTCAGACCTGAGGGAAGCTGGCAATCTCCAGGGGTGAATGCTGCTGCCCTGTGCCCATGATCTGCATTTGGGTAGGGCAGCTTTTCCCCGTACTCCCTCGCTGAGATCACCTCCAACTCTGCAGTGTTAAATTGACATCCTGCGGAAAAGCAGGTGAGCGGAAAGCCGTCCCACGTGTCAGTTTACATTATGGACTAAAGCACAGTGGGCATGGGATTTCTGGAAATCCCATCCACTGTGCTTTGTACTGTACAACACTCTGTTATGAACGCAGTGCAAAACACTCTGTGTTCATAACGCTGCAAACACTGATCATGTGCAGCAACCTCATGGTTCTGGGTGCACAGGGGACCTGACAGGTTCCCTTTAACCTGAGTGGTATAATCACTTTTTTGTAGTTTGTTTATACACTTGTATATCTACGTCTGCCAGGAGGTTTGAATGGTTTTATGTGATATTTATTAAAAGTGGCGTTCTAGTACTTATTATTTGGTGCTAAAAGAGTTGTATTTTATAAACCACAATGTATAAATAAAATTGTCAAAAACTAAGAATCTGCTCCAATATTGACATATTCCGAATAGTTCAGGTGAACGTGCTGTAGTAAGGCTGGCTTCACACTTGCAGATGCATCTGCAGCGTTTTGCAGATGCATCTGCAAGTATCAGCATGCAGACCGCGGCCGCTATGTTTATAATGGGGCGCACCGCGGTCTGAAAGCACTCATTCATTCCTATATGTGAACCGTCCGCAGGCGGATGCCTGCTTACAGATCACACACTCCCGCCCGCACCATGGACGCAACATCTCGTGTCCATGGTGCGGGCGGGAGTGTGTGATCCGTAAGCAGGCATCCGCCTGCGGACGGTTCACATATAGGAATGAATGAGTGCTTTCAGACCGCGGTGCGCCCCATTATAAACATAGCGGCCGCGGTCTGCATGCTGATACTTGCAGATGCATCTGCAAAACGCTGCAGATGCATCTGCAAGTGTGAAGGCAGCCTAAGGCCCTGCTGCTGCAGAGGGGCCACAGGGGGAATGTATCCGTAAGGGGATAATCCTGCTGACTGGTCTCCTAATACAAGCTGTGCTTGGAGGACGTTTCCTGGCTTCACTGCATGGCCTTGAGAATACTGACATCTACACTTAGTTTTCATTTGATCTAAAGAAAATAAATCTACTTAGACTTACCTGGGCCATCTCTGGGCTCCATTTAGCTAATGAAATCACATAAAGTTTTGCTACTCTGTGGACTGAGCTGCTATTTTTTATCATAATGAATGTGTCATTTTATTATTATGGGAACACTGCTGCTGAGAAATTGAGAGCATTGCCAAAAAGTAGTTTAGTAGAATTAAAATGTGAAAATGGCTATTTTGGCAGTGCTGCATCACACATAAATCAGACAATTAATTACTGCAGTTGGGTCATGTTGTAACCAGCAGCATCATCTATAGACTTGCGTTTTTTTTACAAGTTGGCAGAGTAGAATATGTCAGTGAAGGTCCTGAAACATGAGTTATATCAAGGAACATAAAACCTAAAGTTAATGATTCTTTATGTTACTGCAGTTGAAAAATTTCAAGCCCATCACTGCGTTTCACGTGCTGTTTTTACCTCTCAAGTTGTCCGAATACCCGGAGACCAAACAGAACTGCACAGTCTGTAAACGTCTGTCAGGAGACTTGTGATTTTGCTGTAAAAAAAAAAGAAAAAGGCTAAATTGTAGACTATTTATATAACAAGTGAGGTTCTTGTGACCGCAACAGAATATCTGAAACCTTTAGACCATGTCTACACATTGGGTGCAGATTTGGTGCCGAAAAAATGTGCATGTAAATTTTTTTACCTATTGACCTCAATGTATTCGTGAAAAAATGCTGTAAAAATGCATATTTGTGCACCAGTGCATTTTTTGGTGCGGCTTTGATTAATTTTTCTCCCGTCTTCCTTTTCCCCATTCAATTCAAATGAGCTTTATTGGCAGGAGCACGTACATGTGAGCATTGCCAAAGCAAATGGTAAAAAAATAAGGGGATGGGGAAAAGGACACATCTAGGCTGGGGTATAGAAGTCCATGACATATCAGACTCCTCTTAGTTTGTGGCAGGCATTGACATAATGTGCTGCTATGGCTGCTACACATTCCTCTTCCTCCAGTAATATTGGCAGTTTCTCTTCCTCCTCCATGGAGGTGAAGTCTGGGAGGAGATCAGACAATCTTATGAAGTGATTATCCCTCAATGCGGAGTGTTTGGGGCACCTCAGCAAGAAGTGGGCCTTATCCTCCACGGCCTCCTTTGGACACTGCTGGCAGAGTCTACTCTCTCAGGTCTTGTAGTTCTGTTGGTGTCACCCAAATTCGGTGAGGAGACTGTGGGCGCTCAGACTGTACCGGCTCAGGACCTGTCGCTCATTGGGGTTTTCTACTTTCTCTAGATATGGGACCAGTTTGTGCTCCCTGTGTAGGTTCTGGTATATCATTGATTTCTGTGATTTTTTTATTTTTTTGTCATTCCTCCAGATACTGAGATATTCCTCTTTGCCTTTGTGTACCATCTTCCGGATTTCTCCTTTTATCAGGCCATGTAAATTGTTGGATTGGTCAGGCTGGCTTTGGATACTTTGTGTTGGGAGGCTTCCTGGTGTAGGAAGGCTTTGTGATGATAGTAGCTGGGATTACTACTTTGTAGATGGGCCTTGAATGATAGCGCCTTCTTCGGGATTTTGAGGTGTAGAGGGAGTCTGTTCCCAGGTGTTGTTTGATGTGCTCCGATGGACTTGGAGAAGATGCTTGCAGAACTCTAGGTGGAATATTTCAGTTGGCCCAGTGCCCCACTTTGACCAATTTGGGTTTGAGACTGGGCCCTAGACCTCACTGCTGTACAGAAGGAATGGGGCAATGATGGAGTCAAAGATTTTTAGCAGGACTGTTACTGGGGCCTTGAGATGGTACAGATGTCTTCTGATGGCATAGAAGTCTTTGGATGCCTTATCTTTCAGTAACCCTATTGATTGCTTAAAGCTCACTGATTAGCGAAATTCTAGGTCCAGGTAGGTGTACTTGTTGCTTTCTGTAAGTGGACAATTGTCTATCATAAACGGCGGATGGCCAGCAGGTTTCTGCTTTCTTTTCTTGAACACCATCATATTAGTTTTCTTCTGGCTGAATGGCATTGCCCATGTGCTGCTGAAGGTCTGTAGGTTTTTCAGATGATCTTGAAGGCCTTTCTCAGTTGGTGATAACAATACAAGGTCATCATCATAGAAGGAATTTCACCTGTGTGTCATGGAGGGTGAGTCCTGGTGCTGAGGAAGGACTCCAGAGCCACCACCAGCTCGTTGATGTAATTGTTATAGATTGTTGGACTGAGGTTGCAGCATTGTCTCCTCGGCTCTGTTGGAAATAGGCCGTCCTCTCCCATTTACCCTCACGCTTCAGCTGTATCCAGTGTAGGGGCTTTGGATGACATCTTATGTTTTGCCTCTTATTCTGTCCCCAGCAGTTTTTGGAATAGTCCTGGGTGCCACACTGAGTCAGAGGCCATCTTGAAGTCCACAAAACAGGCGTATATCATCTTGTTCTTTGTATTGTAGACGTGGGTCTTGATGAGGCTGTGCAGAGTGTAGGTGTGCTGTGGCATGAACTCAAACTATGTAACATAACCATAGCGGTAGTGAAAAGTGAGCTCCAAATATCTGCTGTTCTGTTTGATAGTGTCCTAGAGACTGCCCATCATCCTTCTGAGGCTTTTCATCTTTTTTTTTTTTTTTTTTTTTTTTTTTTTTTTTATTATAAGTGAGCAGCCTCAGATTGATGATTTTTGTGATTATCAAAATCCCTACAAGTAAACCTAATGCCCATGAGAGACCCTGACCTACTAACAAAGTTGTCCCTAACCTTCTGAGTAGTGGGATCCTGACATTCTGAGCTGGATCTCACAACCCTCTGCAGCTCGTGCAGGCTGCACTAACACGTGCTCTACTACACTCTTACAAGTGGTAGCCGCTATAATGTCTCCTTCTGAAACGGCTTAGTAAAGTACACCACTGCTTGTGCACATAGCAGTTACCGTATATCACCAGCCTGGGTGAATTACTGATTATATGAAAAATACAAGACCAAGTTTATATCAACTCCTAATTTTCTGCCGAAACAGAAGAGTGGACATAAACAAATTAAATAGGAGTTTGTACTCACAGGTATTTAAAGGAAACCTGTCAGGTGGTTTATGTCCCCCCAGCTATCACTGTCTGTAGCTGCAGATTTATAATACTAATCTAATCGTCCCTGTCTGAGCTCATGGTGTAATGTGAAAGGTGAAAAAAAGCATTTATACACTTACATTTCAGTCCCCACCTTGGAGGAGGGGGACTGTCTGGCAGGATAATAGTTAACTCACTATTAACTTGGATGGCTAAAGGACCTGTGTGATGTAATGATCATGTGACCATGTCGGGCGGAGCTAAGCTAGCAAACGTATTATGTTCTATGAGAACTTAGCTCTGCCTATTGTAGTCATATGGTTGTGACATCAAATCAGGTCTCCCAACATGTTCTAGCACAAGGCTGAAATGTTAACTATTAACCTGCCAAACAGTCCCCGTCCTCCAAGCTGGGGACTGACTGCCTCATTACATAAGGAAAGGTCAGTGAATAAATGCTTTTTTTTCACCTTTCACATTACACTATGAGCTCAGACAGGGATGATTAGACTGGTATTGTAAAGATGCAGGTGCAGACAGTGATAACTGGAGGGGCATAAACTAGCTGACAGGTTCCCTTTCAGAATCATCATCCTGCCAAACCTATAGAGGTGTGCCCTGATGGGAACTGAAGTAATGGGAGAAATACACAAATGTATAATGCAACACATGTAGCTCAATCATAAGCGTTGTATGTGCCCCTATAGTTATAATTAATTATGATTTTAAGTTTTACTTTATTTTTTTTTAATCTAGGTAAACCCCTAAATGAATGAAGATGATCAGGACTTTAGCTGTTAAGTTAAAACCATGCTGCATTGGCTGGTTGGCAAAACAGAATGTCATTCCTAAGACCTCCATGATGCAAACTTGCTTTGTACAATCATCCGGAGCCAAAGAACCATTTCTAAGTGGAATGAACTCCAGCTATGTGGAAGAGATGTATTATGCGTGGCTGGAGAACCCAAAAAGTGTCCATAAAGTAAGTTGCCTACAACAGTGTTTCTTTCTAGTTTCTGGACAAGAAATGGACTGATGAAATGAATGCAACATTCTCCAAACCTGTTAAAGGTATCTGAGATTATATACTAAAATCACCAATGAGTACAAATGAGCAAAATGATTTTCGATACCCAGTTCCAGGCTCTGCTCCAGTCCTCTGTTGCAGCGTAATTTCACTTAAGTGAAATTACCTGGTGGCTGCGTTGCTTTCCATGGCTGATAGCAATGCAGTGTGCCACATGTTATGACATCTCAGGGCTTCGAAAGTGTCAGATACGACCTGGAGATTCCAGGCATCGGATACAGGCTACAGAGGTGAAATCCTGCTGCAACAGAGGTCAGAATTGGGTACAACGAATATCATTGTTCATCTCTACCAATGATCAAAAATAGTATTCTAAGTGATTGACCAGGGCTACAAAAGAATGGCTGGATTCTGTCAAAACCAGCACCTCCCAAGACCATGGGTTGTGCATGGTGTTGCTGTTCAGTTCCATTCACTTATATATATGAAGATGGCTGCCTTTATCTAGGACCACAAATTCGCCATTGAGATTGCTGTGTCACATTGCAACCTGCGATGAACTGCAACAGTTGCAAATGTTTACAGATGTGTGTGAGTTTGTCACTGTATGCAAGTCACATGCGACTTCTTTGTTGTAGACTTAAATTTGATTTACAGTGCCTTGTGAAAGTATTTACCCCTTTGGCTTCTTACCCATTTTATAGAAAAAATATATTGCAATCTGAGAGTCCTCAGTGGTTGATACCTTTTAATGGCTAACTGAAAAGATGGTAAACATAGCAAGCTTTCGAGACGACTCAGGTCTCTTCTTCAGGCTGATAATGACACAAATTCTGAAGACACATACATTTATACATAAGCAATAGAGAAGAAAAAAAAAAAAAAAAAAAAAGGAAGGGGAAAGAAGAGAACAGAAAAAAAATGGCAAAACAGTGTTATATGCTCTGGTGGATATGACAGGTGACGCAAAGCAGAGTCGGGTAGGGAGGGGTGGAGGAGCAGGGACAGACAAAGCAGATTTCTAAGATAAGCAGAACCAATGTATTAGGTAGAACCTAATACATTGGTTCTGCTTATCTTAGAAATCTGCTTTGTCTGTCCCTGCTCCTCCACCCCTCCCTACCCGACTCTGCTTTGCGTCACCTGTCATATCCACCAGAGCATATAACACTGTTTTGCCATTTTTTTTCTGTTCTCTTCTTTCCCCTTCCTTTTTTTTTTTTTTTTTTTTTCTTCTCTATTGCTTATGTATAAATGTATGTGTCTTCAGAATTTGTGTCATTATCAGCCTGAAGAAGAGACCTGAGTCGTCTCGAAAGCTTGCTATGTTTACCATCTTTTCAGTTAGCCATTAAAAGGTATCAACCACTGAGGACTCTCAGATTGCAATATATTTTTCTATCTACTGGCTAACACGGTATAAATATTCTTTACCTTACCCATTTTATTACATTACATTCTGTGTTTAAATAGTTTTGTAATTTGATGTCTGTGTGATGCATCAGCACTAAATAGTCTAATTTGGAAATGAAGTGAGAAAAATAAAATTTATGGAATAAAATAAATTAAAATCTCCATGGGTACAATGGGGAAAACAGTAGTCTGCCACCAATTGTGCAAGTTCTCCCACTTAAAAAGATGAGAGAGCTCTGTAATTAACATCATAGGTAGACCTCAACCATGAGAGACAAAATGAGAAAACAAATACTGAAAATCACATTGTCTGATTCGGAAACAATTTATTTTTCAAATTTTGGTGGAAAATAAGTATTTGGTCAATAATAAAAGTTAGTCTCAATATTTTTTTTTATTTATCCTTTGTTGGCAATGACAGAGATCAAACGTTTTCTGTAAGTCTTCATAAGGCTGGCACACACTGTTGCTGGTATGTTGGCCCATTCCCTCATGTAGATCTCATCTAGAGCAGTGATGTTTTGGGGTTGTTGCTGGGCAACATGGACTATAAAACTCCCTCCAGAGGTTTTCTTTAGGGTTGAGATCTGGAGACTGGCTAGGCCACTGCAGGACCTTGAAATGCTTCTTACGAAGGCATTCCTTCGTTGCCCTGGCAGTGTGCTTGGGATCATTGTCATGCTGAAATACCCAGCGACGTTTTATTTTCAATGCCCTTGCTGATGGAAGAAGGTTTGCACTCACAATCTCACGATACATGGCCCCATTCATTCTTTTGTGCACACAAATCCCTTGGTCCCTTGGCAGAGAAACAGCCCTAAAGCATGATGTTGCCACCCCCATGCTTCACAGTAGGTATGGGATTCTTTGGATGCAACTCATCATGCTTTCTCCTCCAAACACAACAAGTTGTGTTTCTACCAAACAGTTCTACTTTGGTTTCATCTGACCATATGACATTCTCCCTATACTCTTCTAGATCATCCTAATGCTCTCTAGAAAACTCCAGAGGGGCTCGGACATGTAATGGCTAAAGCAGGGGGACACGTCTGGCACTGAAGGATCTTAGTCCCTGGCGGAATAGTGTGTTCTGATGGTAGCCTGTGTTACGTTGGTCCCATCTCTCTGCAGGTCATTCACTAGGTCCCCCCGTGTGGTTCTGGGATTTTTGTTCACTGTTCTGGAGATCATTTTGACCCCACAGGGTGAGATTTTGCGTGGAGTCCCAGATCGATGGAGATTATCAGTGGTCTTGTATGTCTTCCATTTTCTAATTATTGCTCCTACAGTTGATTTCTTCACCCCAAGCTTCTTGCCTATTGCAGATTCAGTCTTCCCAGCCTGCAGGGCTACAATTTTGTTTCTGGTGTCCTTCGACAGCTCTTTGGTCTTCATTATAGTGGAGTTTGGAGTGTGACTGAGGTTGCGGACAGGTGTCTTTTATACTGATAGCAAGTTCAAACAGGTGCCAGTGCTACAGGTAATGAGTGGAGTACAGAGGAGCCTCTTAAAGAAGTTGTTACAGGTCTGTGAGAGCCAGAAATCTTGCTTGTTTGTAGGTGACCAAATTATTTTCCACCAAAATTTGAAAAAAAAATTTCTTTCAAAATCAGACAATGTGATTTTCAGGATTTCTTTTCTCATTTTGTTTCTCATAGCTGTGGTATACTACCTATGATGGTAATTACAGGCCTCTCTCATCTTTTTAAGTGGGAGAACTTGCACAATTGGTGGCTGACTAAATAAAATTTTTCCTCACTGTATATTCACTCCTTTTGCAGTGAAGTCCCTAAAATTTTTTGATTCAAGCAATTACCTTCATAAGTCACACGCTTAGTGAAAGAAGTTCACCTGTGTGCAATATAACATCACATATTAGTATATACTAATCTCTGTCTCTGAAAGAACACAGAGGCTGGAGTACCAATAAACGAGAGGCATCACCAACCAAACACCATGAACACTAAGGAGACTTCCAAACAAGTCAGAGACAAAGTTGTTGAGACATACAAGTCAGGTTCTAACAAAAATCCCAATCTCTGATGATCCTCCAGAGCACCATCAAATCTATTATTATCAAATGAAAAGTAAATTGTACCACAATAAACCTGCCAAGAGCGGGCCAATCACCAAAACACTCAGCCCAGGCAAAGAGGTCTTTAATCAGAGAGTAAACACAGAGTCCAAATGTAACCCTGAAGGAGCTGCAGAATTCCCAAGCAGAGACTGTAGTATCTGTCCATACGACCACAATAAGCCATACACTCCACAGAGCTGACATTTATGGAAGAGTGGCCAGAAAAAAAGCATTTACTTACAGCCAAAAATTAGAAGGCTTCTTTTGATTTTGCCAAAAGACAAGTGGGAGACTCCCCAAATACATGGAGGAAGATGAGACTAAAATGTAACTTTTTGGCCACCATGGTAAATTCTATATCTGACGTCAAACCAATGCCAGCTCATCACCTCAAGAACACCATCCCCACAGTGACACATGGTGGTGGCAGCATCATGATGTAAGGATGTGTTGTTTTGGCAGCAGAGACAGGAAAAATGGTCCAAATCGAGGGGGCTGATTGAAGGCGCAAAATACAGGGATATTCTTGAACAAAAACCTGTCTGTCTGTCAGTGATTTGAGACTGGGATGGCGATTCATCTTCTAACAAGAAAATGATCCAAAGCGTACTGCTAAAGCAACACTTAAGTTTAACCACTTAATGACCGTCACTACATTTTAAAATAGCGGTAAGGAATAAGTGAATTGTCCCACCCTGTGGGTTACAACTATACATGACAGCTGACTCGCTTGAGCATCGGCCCCAACTGGTTTTGGAACCGATTGGAACAGGTTAACCTCTGAAATACCGCTGTCAATCATAAAAATGGTGTCTAAGAGTTTAAAACTGGGTCAAATTCCCCCTTTTGGCCTTGTGATGGTAATCGCGGGGGCCAATAATTGCCATGGTACCCTTAGATCATGTGTTGATGCCAGGGTATGGTAGCCTGTGAGATCCTGCTATAAGCAGGGTCTTACAGGCAAAGTTAATGAATGACTGACAGGTCTCCTGTAGTGCTGTACACGAGTACAGCAGTGCACTGTGAGACAAAAGTACCGTATATACTCGTGTATAAGCCGACCCGCGTATAAGCCGAGGCCCCTAATTTTGCCCCCAAAAACTGGGAAAACGTATTGACTCGAGTATAAGCCTAGGGTGGGAAATGCTTCAGGGAGGGCCGGATTTCCAAGAACCGGCAAAACCACACTTGCCGCATATGATTGCAAGTCCCATAGGGAATGATTTAGGCTTGCTGCAGTCTTGCCGCAAGTGAGCCGTTATGCAGCAGATGCGGCAAAGATGCCAGATCTGCAGCAAAATGGCAGAAAGCGCTGATGTGAAAGCAGTCTAAGGCACCTTTCACATCAGCGTTTCTGCCCGTTTGCGGCAGATTCGTCATCTTTGCTGCATCTGATGCATAGCGGCAAGACTGCAGCAAGCCTAAATCATTCCCTATGGGACTTGCACTCTTATGCGGCAAGTGCGGTTTTGCCAGATCCCGTAGATCCGACACTTGCCTTACGTGACCGCAAGTCCCATAGGGAATGATTTAGGCTTGCTGCAGTCTTGCCGCAAGTGAGCCGCTATGCAGCAGATGCGGCAAATAAACGCTGATATGAAGGCTGATTAAATTTACCTCAGTGCTCTATCCAGCTTTCCCCTGCTCTATCCAGCTTTCCCCTGCTCTATCCAGCCTTCTTCTGCTCTATCCATCTTTCCTCTGCTCTATCCATCTTTCCTCTGCTCTATCCATCTTTCCTCTGCTCTATCCAGCTTTCCTCTGCTCTATCCAGCTTTCCCCTGCTCTATCCAGCTTTCCCCTGCTCTATCCAGCCTTCTTCTGCTCTATTCATCTTTCCCCTTCTCTATCCGGCTTTCCCCTTCTCTATCTAGCTTTCCCCTGCTCTAGCCAGCTTTCCCCTGCTCTATCCATCTTTCCTCTGCTCTATCCATCTTTCCTCTGCTCTATCCAGCTTTCCCCTGCTCTATCCAGCTTTCCCCTGCTCTATCCAGCTTTCCCCTGCTCTATCCAGCTTTCCCCTGCTCTATCCAGCTTTCCTCTGCTCTATCCATCTTTCCCCTGCTCTATCCATCTTTCCCCTGCTCTATCCATCTTTCCTCTGCTCTATCCATCTTTCCTCTGCTCTATCCAGCTTTCCTCTGCTCTATCCAGCTTTCCCCTGCTCTATCCAGCTTTCCCCTGCTCTATCCAGCTTTCCCCTGCTCTATCCAGCTTTCCCCTGCTCTATCCAGCTTTCCCCTGCTCTATCCAGCTTTCCTCTGCTCCATCCAGCTTTCCCCTGCTCTATCCAGCTTTCCTCTGCTCTATCCAGCTTTCCCCTGCTCTATCCAGCTTTCCCCTGCTCTATCCAGCTTTCCCCTGCTCTATCCAGCTTTCCCCTGCTCTATCCAGCTTTCCCCTGCTCTATCCAGCCTTCCCCTGCTCTATCCAGCCTTCCCCTGCTCTATGCATCTTTCCTCTGCTCTATCTTTCCTCTGCTGACTACCATTATGGCTCCTCACCTTTTCTCCTTCGCCTCATTGGGGGACACAGGACCGTGGGTGTTATGCTGCTGTCCACTAGGAGGCGACACTAAGCAGAATCTGCAAAAGAGTTAAGTGGCTCCTCCTCTACAGCATATACAGCCTAGAGCAGGAAGTGCTTCTCCAGTTTTTGCTTAGTGTCGAAGGAGGCACACGACCATTTTTACTCTCTATTTTTTCATCTTTTTTTTCTTCCAATGAAGAAAAGTGGGTCCGGTGTGACCCCCGGCATGCTCCTTCCTCGGCCACCCACTGTTGGGGCGCTGGGTTGACGTTGAGAATCGTTACATATGCCGTACTCCTTTCTCGGCCTCCCACTGTTGGGTTGCTGGGTTAAAGTTGAGACAGCCCAGCATAACATCCACCTTCCTCACTCCCTCGGGGTCCTGAGTTGAAGCCAGAGCTGGACTACCTGCCAGATGACGTCCCCCTAATCCTCTGGGTGCTTAGGCTGAGGCACCACAGGTACCAGCAGCACATGCTGCATTATGGGCTGGGATTCTGGATGGCTGCCTGCAGAAGCACAGGCTCAGAGACGACCCCCTAATCACCCTCTGGGTGCTTAGGCTGAGGCACCACAGGTATCAGCAGCACATGCTGCATTCTGGGCTGGGATTCTGGATGGATGCCTGCAGAAGCACAGGCTCAGAGACGACCCCCTAATCACCCTATGGGTCATTAGGCTGTGGCACTACAGGTCCCAGCAGCACATGCTGCATTCTGGGCTGGGATTCTGGATGGATGCCTGCAGAAGCACAGGCTCAGAGACGACCCCCTAATCACCCTATGGGTCATTAGGCTGTGGCACCACAGTTACCAGCAGCACATGCTGCATTCTGGGCTGGGATCCTGAATGGCTGCCTGCAAGAGCGCAGGCTGACAAGGAGATGAGACGCCAAAGAGCATGAGATGACCCCCTAATCACTATGGGCCATTAGGCTGTGGCACTACAGGTACCAGCAGTGCAGCTGCATATCCTGCTGGGACCAGTACCGAATGTGCCAGGATCCCGGTGGGGTCTGGGTCCTCCAGCCCCTACTCAGCCCTGCACTGCTCATGCATAGTTGGGACATAGGTGTCTACCAGTCCCCCCCTCCTGCACTGCTCCCACAGCACATGGCAGAGGAAGAGGTGCCCAGCTCCCCCTGTGCTGCCCCTGCAAGTGCAGGCAGCAAGGTACCTGTGCAGTAGAGATCCTTTATGGCCCCCCAAGGAGAGCCAGCAGGGATATATTTTCCCTGCTGCAGCTCTCCTCCCCCTATACCTCAGAGGACAGCCTGTGGGGGCATATGCAGGAGAGCCAGCAGGGATATCCCCTTCTGCAGCTTCTCCTCTCCCTGTACACCAGGTGACAGTCAATGTGAGCATATACTGGAGAGCCAGCAGGGATATACCGTATTCCTTTCTGCAGCTTCTCCTCTCCCTGTACACCATGTGTTACAGGCTATGCCATGTGTCACAATCTACGTGGGCAGGAAAGCCGGCAGGGTTTTTCCCTGCTACACTCTCTCCTCCCTCTGGATTTAATAGACGGATAGTGGGCAGACCGAAATATTTCTGTCCTGAAATACTCTGTGCTGCTGCGAAGTCAATTTTATTGTAAATTTTTAACTTCATAAAATGCTGCACGACGCTGTCCTCAATGAGTGTGCAGCCCCTAACAGAGCTATCCGGACATACTCTGTGCTGCTGTTAACCTTATTTTTAACAGCTATACATAATGTCAGTGAAGAAAACAGGCGTCAGATTATTCTCAAGTACGCACAGGGGAGACGTGATCCACTGAATGCACTATGGACGTAATGCGTTTATTGTGTCGTCGCAGTGACACGACTTCGCCTATGGTCATACCACATCGGAGGTGTCCCTCTTATGACACTCAACCAGCGAGCAGAGTTCCTCTGCCTAGTGCGGGTGACACACTAATAAGGCACGGCCTGGTTTTTCCTTACACCGTGTCAGCCCTGATGCCAGTACCTGTCAGAGCATATAATGCTACATCTAAATAGACAGTCATTCCGTCTGCAGCTATGTCGCAGTTTATGGGAAACTGGCATGCAGCAGGATGATGGCTCTGACGTCTGATGGTTTTTCGCAATTCAAACCCAGACTCGAACCTTTATGCCTCTCTGGTAGGACACCAGGACAACATATTTAGGAAAGCTCGATACTTCGAGCATTAAACTGTGTCTCACAGGACGCAAGACCGTACCCATGGGACCCTCAGCACCCCATTTACCATTAGGGAGTTTTGTTAGTTGGGACTCCATGGCATGTTTCGTGCGGTACCCTATCTGAAACATGGTTCCCCCTAGGGACACAGTCCTGCTGAACAGAACACAGCACCAGACGGTGTCTCACTCGCCGTCAGCAATCCAGATTCCAACCTTTTGGGAATTAATTTAGCGGATCATCGTCTAGATGGACACAAACTCGATCAACGCACATGTAGCGATCGCAAACGACCATCCAAACTCACATCACGGGCCCCTTAATTGAGGGAGTCATATGTCGGTGCTACACGCAGAGCGTGCTTAAACATTCTATTCCAATTTCCTTGTAGTCCCTACCAAGTACGTGCGGTACGTCCTGTGCTGGACTGAAACAGCTAGACAAAATGCCTGGGACAGATTTTTCCGCTCAGATTCTCTCCGCTCCATGATCATTTTCCAGGGAACACGGAGAATACCTTGTACCCCTAGATCTACAGGATGTATACCTGCATGTTTTCCCTTGCAGCCACTTATCATATTTACATTTTGCAAGGACCATCTTAATTGTGGCGCCTCCGTCCACGCTTGTTACAGTTCCTGAAGAGGTCACAAAGGTTACGGCAGTCGCATGGTTTTCCTGCGTTCCAGGGACGTGGTCAATCTTCCATGCCTGGACAATTTACCCATCAACGCACGATCTTCAGAAATTAAGAACGCAGCGTTTCTATTACGGTGAACACTTTATTAAGACTTGTTTGGCTGGTCATCCTCCACAAGTCTACACCAGTTTTCACTGCAGTCTCTAGTATTTCCGGAAGGCGGTTCAATACTTCCATAGTCAGACTTCTCCGAGAATAGGCATGGGCATTCCAACTAGAAGTCTGCACTCTCCTTCAACTCAGGCCTTCCAGAGCTGACATGACGGACAGAGGCAGGACGGTTGCAGCACAGGTAGCCATTACTCTGATGCACCTGCTCCTCAGGCCTCCCCAGTTATCCATGCTCACGTCATGAGATAAGATTATACGATCAGTTATCAGAAGGTGTCATCTTCCAGTACCAGCCATGTAGTATCTCCTGCGGTGACTCAGCCACTCACTAGTACGCAGGGGAAGTATTTTCTTCTGCCAAGTTGAAAGGTGCTATTCACCGACATGAATCAGACAGAATGAGGTGCGCTGTACCTCCATCTCAACACTCGGAACGATTGGTCCTGATCGGGTCAGCAATACCCATCATGCTTTCAGAGATTTGGGCGAGATTCCCAACACTGAAGATTTTATCTCTTCTTCTGGCCGCCCGCCAATTTCAGAAGGCAGGCTGATGATGCCACGGCTGTGGCATATGTCGATTCACTTGAGCGAATCCCGCAGTTCCCAGGCAATGAAGGAAGTTTACCACATTCTTCACTAGGCGGGCGGAATTCACGAACTCAGTACTATGGCCGTTACTCTACCGCTTGTAGATGATTAGGAAAAACAGTTCCTCCGTCGCCGAGAAATTACCTCAGATTAGGGTTCCTACATCCAGATGTCTTCAAACAAAGCTGACATCACTGGAGAACTCCTGAAGTATCCGTAATGGTGTCACACCTCATTGCCAAGGTTCCTAGCTTCATAGCCGGGTCCCACGACCCACAGTCATGGATGGCGGACTGACTGGTCCTGGACTGGACCCAATTCCAACTCCACTACATTTGCTCCAGGTTTCCACTATCCCAAGTTAGTGAAGATATTCAAACTGGACTGTCAGCAATTCATTCTTGTGGCCACACACTGGCCCAAGCGCGATTGGTATGCTGATCTCGTCCACTTCATAGTAGACGTGCCATGACACCTACTGGATCGTCCAGACCTGCCCCCTCAAGGCCATCTTACCATCATGATTCATCGACTCTAAATTCGACGATGTGACCCTGGAGACCCGGGTGTTCACAGTATGGTGTCGCGACCTCAATCCGAGCACGGACACCGGTTTCAGAAGAGATGTCCCATCAATATGGGAAATCTTTTTCCTTTCTTCTCGTGGTTTTTTTTTTTTTTTTTTTTTTCACCTTAGCACTGTTCCTTCCCAAGGGTTCCCAATTCCATCCAATCGGATCTACACTCACGACTGTCCTTATGTCCTTTCAAAGGACAAGTTTCAACCCTTTTTCATTCTCTCTCAACAACGTCTTGCTGCCAGGCCTCAAGTAACATCCTTCAAGGAGTTTTTGCCGACCTGTTCCGCCCAATCAAAGTCTACTAGAACCGTGGGTCCTGACCCTCGTTCTCACGGCTGTACGCTACCCACATTTTAAGCCATGAACGAAAATTCCCTTCGTCTTCTCACACAGGGAGTTGTTTTTTTGATGGTAATTACCTCTCTCCGCAGAGTCTTAAATTTGCAGCGTTTTCATGTAAATCACCTTTTTTTCTGGTCTTCCACCCAGACGAGGTTGTCCTACGTCCAGTTGGGTTTTTTCCCAAGTTGGGGGTGTCCTTTTTTGTCCGCCTACCTGAATATATATTTCTGACGGCGCTAAGTCCCGCACGTTCATCGGGCCAGAAGGCTCAACGTTTCTAGAGCTCCGTCAGAGCCCTGCACATATCCTCGCCCAGAACAGTTTCCTTTAGAAACCTCTTTTTCTTCTCCCAGAAGGATAACGCAGCAGGCAGGCCGGGCTCTACAGATACTTTGATCAGATGGCTTAAATCCACCTTCCAGGGTGCTTATTACAGTATTACCAAAAAAAAAAAAAAAAAAAAAAAAAAAAAAAAAAATTACATACATATATCATTAATGTTATTATTCTTATACTTATTATTTATTTATACAGAACCATTCTTCCATGGTGCTGTATCCTTTCCGGCTGCGGGCACAGCACATTCTACTATGACCACCAAAACCTACTGGGCTTCTGAGCTATTAGGCACCAGGAGTTAGCACAACAAGTGTGTAAGGTAGTCACGCGGTCAGCATGCACAGGTTTACCAAGCGCTTTAGTGCTCTCAGTCCTCGGCAAATGCAGTCTGGGACACTGTACCCTCCAGGCGGCAGTAGCCCACCTGTAGGTGCATTGTTATTTTTATCAGTAGTGATTTTCCATTGCTGTTCCCACCCAGGGACTGCTTTAGGACGTCCCACGGTCCTGTGTCCCCCAATGAGGCGAAGGAGAAAAGGAGAATTTTGTGTACTCACCGTAAATTCCTTTTCTCTTAGCCTCTAATTGGGGGACACAGCACCCACCCTGTTGCCCGTTTCGGGCCGTAACTAGGTTCTCATCTTACTCCTGAGAGGTTATATAGTTGCCTGTTTATTTTACAGGCCTGCTTATACTGTTATTACGTAGTTCCCTGTTCGGTTACACGTTTTACCTTACTGTTATTATGTGGCTGCCTGTTTACTTAACAGGCCTTATTTTACTGTGATTCTTGTCTTTCTTCTGTTACTTCTCCTACTGCTTTAGCACAAAACTGGAGAAGCACTTCCTGCTCTAGGCTGTATATGCTGTAGAGGAGGAGCCACTTAACTCTTTTGCAGATTCTGCTTAGTGTCGCCTCCTAGTGGACAGCAGCATAACACCCACGGTCCTGTGTCCCCCAATTAGAGGCTAAGAGAAAAGGAATTTATGGTGAGTACACAAAATTCTCCTTTTTCCTGTGTGACAAAGAAACTGATTAAAATCCCCTCTGACGACACTCAGCATTAGTTTGTTGGAGGGGATTTCTTTACTGTGTGCAGTGGAGGGATCTGGGTGCAAGAGACCCTGAACAGGAAGCACACATACAGGAGGAAGGAGCAGGAGGAATGTAGCAGAGGGATCTGGCTGCAGGGTCCTGGGCTGAAAATTCATGAATGGTGGACAGGAGGAGGAGGAGGAGGACGGAGGTAACCGAGAGTGGGGAGGGGGAGACTGGATGTAGGAATCTGCGCAGCAAATTACTGAACAGTGACAGGAGGGGGAGGGCAGAGGTAACCAGCGAGGGGGGAGACTGGGCGCAGGGATCTCATCCAGGCTGCAAGTGAACAGCAACAGGAGGAGGACGACGGAGGTAACCTGCGGGGGAAGGAAGGGGGTCTGGGAGCAAGCCCTCATGTCATAAAATGTAAAGAGAACAGAGGGAAGCGGCAGGGGGGTGAGGGGCGATCTGGGAGAAGGCACACACCGGCAGGCTGCTGACTGACTCGAGTATAAGCCGAGGGAGACTTTTTCAGCCAAGAACAAGGGCTGAAAAAGTCGGCTTATACTCGAGTATATACGGTAATATAAAATGTGTAAATCAGAAACCTCTTTTACCAGTAAAAACACAGCATTTGTATTAAAACAAAAATTAGAAAGTCCACTTAATTGGTATCGCCACATCTGTAACGATAAACTATAAAACTGTCATGTTATTTATTCTGTGCGGTGAACAACGTAAAATATATTACAAACACGACGACAATTATGCTTTTTCATCATGCTGACACCCAAAAAAAATAACTGAGAAGTGATCAAAAAGTCATGTGTAAGTAAAAATGGTAAGAATCAAAATGCCAAACAGTCCTGTTGGCAAAACTGATTACTTTATTGATTAAAATATAATTTCATAAAAAAAATTTACAGTACAATTACATGTCACATTAGAGGGCTCACAGTCCCTTTATGTACTCATACAGGGTTGGCATTTACATACAAGGGGTATATTTCTATCATGCGTGACTACACACCATACACAACATTTCATGTAGTACCGTCACTTTTGTATTTATCAAAGAACCTTTCTTAAGCTCCCAGTACTCTAAAATATCCTCAATGTTGTAAGCAGACCTGCTGCTATTACCACATATATGGAAATTAGGTTCAGAATTTATACTAAAAAATACCTGGTGCACAGTGCTTCTGTAGTGGATCACGCTTATTCCCTACTGCCTCTGTATCCCCTGTCAAATCGCCACCGCCAATCGCCTTTTATGTGTAAGTCACTTTGGTGTCTGGTCTTTGTTCCAACGGTGTCCCATCATTTTATGATCTCTTTAGCGCACAAGTGTGGATGACCACAGTTCTAAGATGATGGATACCACTGGAACAGATGTCAAACGGAGTCCGAAGTGTCTCCATCTGACTCGGTGAGTGGTTTTCTCTGGGATTTCACCTGAATCACATTTTGTATGATTTACATGGAATCCCCAGTGTAAGTTTTCAGTCTAGAACACAAGAATATGATGCCACACTTATATTGAAAATGATCAAAAAAGTTATGTACTCCAAAATGTTGCCATAAGCATCCTAACTTATTCCTCACAAACCCAGTCCCCGCTCAGGTCCATCATCTGTCATTGGAGATATCAGGGACTCCAACATTACGGGTAGAAGAAACAGTTTAGAAAAGTGTCAAAAAAAACTTAGTCAGGACCTGCAGCTCTCTGGCACCCTCTTATTCTGCTGGCCAAACCCAGTATTGCCAGAGGATAAGAAAAGGAGCAGAGCTGCTCTACTTTGTCGTCTACTGCGGCACGTGATGTGACGGGATGTATATATACCACCAGTTCCTGCCAGGATCGTATATATACCTCGATCTAGTCACCCTCTGGCACACTATCACATAAATACAAGAATTATGCTGCCAGCACCGATCTCTTTCAGGTGGATCGGTAACCTGTTTGGTAATGTGAAATAGCGGGGATGCGTATCAGCTCGTCATAGCACAGGAAGTACGAAACTAAGCAAATTTTATAAAGTTTACTCCAAAAAGTTGGCAGTGTTTACAAAAAGATATACAAGATATTACACAAGAGGCTATTTACATATATGCATAAAATAGTTATTAAAATAAAAGGAATTAAAATAAGAAAGACTAAAACCTGTGTGACGTGGTGGCCGTCAGCAGATTTCAGGGTGGAAGGAGATGGGTTAGGATTCTGGTCTCACAGCATAGAGTGCTGCTATGTCCTTCATTAAGCCTGAATGGACGCTTTGGTTTTATGTAATGAGACAGAAAACCAGAAAACTCCCACTTTGTTTACCTCACAGGTGGGCCGGGTTCTGTAAACCCACCCAGCTGCACAATTTTCAAAACCTCAATTTTTCCATATTTTTGGCTTTGATGCACCCACGTCAAAGATAACTGCTTCATGTTTGCCTTCGTGATATTACCTGCGATTTGAGACCAAATATCATAAATCTGTCATGTGCTGGTGGGCAGATTTAATTTCCCAGGTTTCTGATTGTTTCCTGGATATACAGCGGCATACCGCGGTTTTTTCGCAGCCGCACCTGCCGCACTCTTACCGCAAGCCCCATAGACATTGTATGGGGCTTGCCCCAAGTGTGCCGCGTTCGCGGCCGTTATGCGGTAATCGCGGCAGTTGTGTTTTTTTCACAGCAACTGCCGCGATCAGCGAAAAACACTGATGTGAAAGCAGCCTAACACATTTTGGGCACCTGTAGGGTTGATAAACTTCTTGAATGTGGTTTTGGGCACTTTGAGGGGTGTGGTTTGTAGACTGGTGTCACTTTTGGTTATGTTCTTCAATTTTAGGTATTTTCTGTCACACAGGCGTCTCAGAAAAATATTATAATTGAGAGTCCTCAGTGGTTGATACCTTTTAATGGCTAACTGAAAATGTGGTCATTATTTCCATGCTTTCAAGCCTCTTCATCAGGCTAATGCCATAGAGTCTCGAAAGCATGCCAATATTCACCATTTTTTCAGTTAGCCATTAAAAAGTATCAACCACTGAGGACTCTGAGATTCTGATATATATTTTTCTATCTACTGGCTAACACGGTACAAACATTTTTTACCTTATCAGGCCTCTGAGTCACTTTCACTTTAATTGGGATGTGGTTCCTAGAAAAAAAATATGGTTTTGTAAATTTTGTGTTAAAATTCCTGGTACATGGCACTCCCATCTTGAAACATGGCCCCCATCACGTCGCACACTTTAAAAAAACAAGCTCATACTTGCGCTCCCTTCACTCCCCTACAGCATAGCATGGCGTTCTCATCAGGCAGCAGTTGACAGTGTTTGAGAGCGCAGTGCTCACACGCTGATCAGCTGACCTGCGCTCACTGATAGGTCTGACCCGCTCTCACCGGCTGATCAGCTGATGCGTGCTTACACACAGTCAAGTGCCTGCATGATGATAATGATGATGCCACGGGGGGAAGAGGCCAGAGGGAGGGTGAGTATAATTTTTTTTTTTTTTTTTTTTTTTGTGTGTGTGTGTGCATGCAGCATGATTCAGAGAGCTAATCAGTGTGTGGCAGCCCCGTGCTCCCACACGCTGATTAGCTGACCAGGATACTGTATTCGCTACTCCCCTCGTCCGGGAAGAGTGGGTGGAGCAGGGAATATTCTGTTGCTTAATGAGCGGGCTCGCATGTTCACCCTTCAGCTGCTCGTTACTCAGATTTCTGCTCACACCATGAAGCAAATATGATAGAGCAACGGCTCTACAAAAAGATTTGTATTTTAAGTCGAGGTACCATTGTATTTTGTTTGACATAACTCTCTGGTTGAAAGACATAAAATTAAAAGTTTGATAATTGCAAAAAAAAGTTGCCAAATTTCCAGTTATTTTTCACAAATGCAAAAAATATCCTAACTTTACCACTAACATGAAGTCCAATATAGATAAGAAACAGTTTGTTATAGCCAGCTCACCCAGGTAGCAATTTCTCCTTGGTCCGGTTGTCTGCCAGGGATCTGCTCGGAGTGAGGGAGGCACACCCTCCTGCACTCGCCGACTTTTAATCATGTGATCGGCGCATCAGTGACTTCATTGCTGCTATGTCGGTCACATGATTAGAAGCAGGAAGACCAGAGGGAGGACGCAACGGGAGCCTGTGGAGAAGCGTCGGAGGGGTGAGTTCAAATTATTATTTTATTGTGAGCGACAGTATGGGGCCCATATACCTGTGATGGCGACCCATATACCTGTGATGGAGACCCATATACCTGTGATGGAAACCCATATACCTGTGATGGAAACCCATATACCTGTGATGGAAACCCATATACCTGTGATGGGGACCCATATACCTGTGATGGGGGGCTATTTAAAGTAATAAGGAGCTATATACCAGTGATTGGGGCCATATACCTGTGATGGGGGACTATATACTATGATGGGAGGGCTATTTAAAGTAATGAGCTATATAAAAGTGATGGGGACCATATACCTGTGATGGGGGCCATATACCTGTGAGGGGGGCCCATATATTTGTGAAGGGGGGCTATTTAATGTACTGAAGAGCTATATACCAGTGATGGGGGCTATATACTTTGATGGTTATTCTATATCAGATGGATGAAGCAGCACTCACCATCCAGGGTTACTTCTCACTTTATTAAGCCAATGGACATCAGGCTTATACAGTGGGGGTTGCGTTTGGGAGGATGGAGGGTCCCAAACATGACAGCCGTTTCGCTCCACCCACAACCCCTGTTGTGTAAGCCTGATGTCTGTTTGCTTAATAAAGTGAGAAGTAACCCCGGATGGTGACTGCTGCTTCATTCATCTGATATACAATAACCGGAAGTGACGTTATGTAACCAGAGGTTTGCACTATTGTAACCGGGTGGTGGATCAGCACGGATGCAGCCAGCGTGTTCCTATGCGCTCCAGATGACAGACTCTGACGGTCCCTGCTGCTAACAAGGTAGCTAAAAAAAACGAAGGTAGTGCAAGACAACTACTAAATTGTAAGTTTATATACCGTAATGAGGTTATATACAGTAATGAGGAGCTATATACCAGTATACCAGTGATGGGGGGCCATATACCAGTGATGGGGGGCCATATACCAGTGATGGGGGCCATATACCAGTGATGGGGGACATATACCAGTAATGGGGGACATATACCAGTGATGATGGGGGGCCATATACCAGTGATGATGGGGGATATATACCAATGATGGGGTCCATATACCAGTGATGATGGGGGCCGTATACCAGGGATGACGGGGGCCATATACCAGTGATGACGGGGGCCATATACCAGTGATGACGGGGGCCATATACCAGTGATGGGGGGCCATATACCAGTGATGGGGGCCATATACCAGTGATGGGGGCCATATACCAGTGATGGGGGCCATATACCAGTGATGGGGGCCATATACCAGTGATGGGGGCCCTATACCAGTGAATGGGGGCCATATACCAGTGATGGGGGACATATACCAGTGATGGGGGACATATATCAGTAATGGGGGGACATATACCAGTGATGATGGGGGCCAAAATACCAGTGATATGGGGCCATATACCAGTGATGATGGGGGATATATACCAATGATGGGGTCCATATACCAGTGATGATGGGGGCCGTATACCAGGGATGATGGGGGCCATATACCAGTGATGATGGGGGCCATATTACCAGTGATTGATGGGGGCCATATATGTGATGGTGGGACTGCTGCATTTTCCAACCTAGGCTTATTCTGGTCAATACATTTCCATATACTATGGTCGAACATTAATCAAGTATATACGTAACTTAAAATCTCAAAGTATAGAAATGGGATATAACTACAGCAGAAAGACAAGCTAGCAGGTGAGTAATAAAGTAAAAAAAACAAACCCAAATAGTGATCACATGCTGCACACGTCAATCACCTGCTACACAGATTTACAGGTGGTTAAATCCTGGTGGTTGTTTCCCTTTAAGGTCAAAATAGGCTTTGTCACTAAGGGGTTAAGAGGAATCTTGTAAATGAATTGGAGTGGCCTAGTGAAAGCCCAGACTTTAATCAAATTGAGAATCTTTGGCCAGATATGAGTATTATTCTTCACCAGAGTGTAAGGGTGGTTTCTTTTTTTTGCTGTGCGTTACAGTGGAAACTTTAATGATTTCATTTGTAACAGACAGCAGACATTTTGAGTCATTTTATAGCACGTACATTATTGATACTTCAAAAACGTATGCGCTACATGAGATAGATAAATAGGATAGAAAGAGATAGGGTAGATAGAAATGTAGATACAAGAACAGCATAACCAAGTGTCCCTGCTCTGTCTCTGCACTCTGTATGCTGTTTCCTGCTGCTCCCGGGTCTTTGGGTGAATATTCATGAGCTATAATGAGCGGCATCGGAAGTAGCAGACAGAGCGGGGAGACAGAGCAGGGACACCAGTAATGCTTTTCTAGCATCATATATTTTTATTTATCCTATTAATCTATTGCAAACGCAACATAATGCAATGCTGCAGATTTACACAAATCTGTAGCGTTGCGTTATATTGTGTTTTTTTTGTAACGGACTGCAAAAAGCTGCAGTCCACGATTACCTGTGCATTTCAACAAATGCATACTTGCAAACACATGCCTATTTTGACATGCTTTAGTATGGGTTTGTTGAATGGAGGCCTATGGATGTGTTTGTGTCCATTACATTGCGTTTGTGCTGCTTTCAAATATTTCTCCTTCTGCTCTAAGCCCTCCCTTTTGTCCAAAGAGAGGTTTCTGACCATATGTGGGTATTGCTGCGCTCATAAAGTGGGTAAAAAACTATTTGCTAAAGCAACACTTTTGTACAAAAAATATAAAATAAAATAAAAATTTCAATATGATGGACAGTGATGAACAGCGACTGGTCAACTTTCCGAAGTATTTAAAATAAACCTGTCAAGTCCTTCATGCCCTCAAAACCACCAACAGTTGTGGGCACACATCAAAATTCCCTGCCTTCATTTATATTTCTTTTCATGCATACACAGATCTTTAGAAAAAGTAATGTCTAAAGGCCGTTTATTAGTCAGGACTTTGACTAGTCGAGGGATCATTAGTTCCTGGACTAGGCGGCCCACTTAGTATTTTATTATGTATATCATGTTTTACACAAGCCAACATCTTTGCCAGTGCTATGCAAAGCTTGTACATGAGCACAGTTTTGATCCCCTCATAGCATTGAGCTTCTGAAGCCGGGTGTATGCGTCCTGGGTTCAGAGAAGCGTAGTGACGACTTACAATCATGGCAGTGAGCCTCCATGAAGCTGAGACGGATACACACTTCATAGAGCTCAATGTTATGAGGGGAACAAAACCACACTGATGCACAAGCATTGCATAGCGCTGGCGAGGACGCTGGCTTGTGTAATAGCGCATGTCATCATGCCTACAGAGGTGGAATAACATGCTAAGTGGGTAGTTGGGCAACTAACGTCTCCTCGACTAGTCAAAGCCCTAATTAACATCTCATAAATGGAGTTTAGAAATACTTTTTCTAAAGGTCAGTTTGTGTACAAATAAATATAAATGATGGGGCTGTAAGGCAGGGAATTTTGATGTGTCCATAACTGTTGGTGGCTATAAACAAAATAAAAATGTCCCAAAAGTGTCCAAATTCTTTATAATTTTGACACTAATCAGATGAACTGGAAAAATGCTCCAATCATTTTCAATCAGGTTATTTTGTCAGAGTTTCTTCCATCCACTCATTTTCCCTTTAGTAAACTATACTTCAGCATGGTGCCGATGCAGATGATTAGGTGATCTATAATATAAAAGCCGAAGGCCACTTCCGGAAAACCCGAAGGGTACTTCCGTGATGACCTTCGGCCTGGGCTGGTGACGTCAGCCAGTGCAGAGTAGCCGGGCGCAGCCCGGCTACAGGCACCGGTACAGGAACGTTCCGACCTTGGAAGTTCTGTGTGCCCTCCAGCCTCTCCCCTCCACCCTCTGCCCTCTGCCCTCCAGCCACTAGCCTGCATACCGGGGGGGGCAGGGGGGGCCCATTGGCCGCCACCTCGGGGGGCCACACAACCCCCTGAGCCACCGCACTCACTGCTACCCACTGAGCCACCGCACTCACTGCTGACCACTGAGCCACCGCACTCACTGCTGACCACTGACCACCGCACTCACTGCTACCCACTGAGCCACCGCACTCACTGCTACCCACTGAGCCACCGACTCACTGCTACCCACTGAGCCACCGCACTCACTGCTACCCACTGAGCCACCCCACTCACTGCTACCCACTGAGCCACCGCACTCACTGCTACCCACTGAGCCACCGCACTCACTGCTACCCACTGAGCCACCGCACTCACTGCTACCCACTGAGCCACCGCACTCACTGCTACCCACTGAGCCACCGCACTCACTGCTACCCACTGAGCCACCGCACTCACTGCTACCCACTGAGCCACCGCACTCACTGCTACCCACTGAGCCACCGCACTCACTGCTGACCACTGAGCCACCGCACTCACTGCTGACCACTGAGCCACCGCACTCACTGCTGACCACTGAGCCACCGCACTCACTGCTGACCACTGAGCCACCGCACTCACTGCTGACCACTGAGCCACCGCACTCACTGCTGACCACTGAGCCACCGCACTCACTGCTGACCACTGAGCCACCGCACTCACTGCTACCACTGAGCCACCGCACTCACTGCTACCCACTGAGCCACCGCACTCACTGCTACCCACTGAGCCACCGCACTCACTGCTACCCACTGAGCCACCCCACTCACTGCTAACCACTCAGCCACCCCACTCACTGCTAACCACTCAGCCACCCACTCACTGCTAACCACTGCGCCACCGCACTCAATGCTAACCACTGCGCCACCGCACTCACTGCTAACCACTGCGCCACCGCACTCACTGCTAACCACTGCGCCACCGCATCACTGCTAACCACTGCGCCCGCACTCACTGCTAACCACTGCGCCACCGCACTCACTGCTAACCACTGCGCCACCGCACTCACTGCTAACCACTGCGCCACCGCACTCACTGCTAACCACTGCGCCACCGCACTCACTGCTAACCACTGACCACCGCACTCACTGCTAACCACTGAGCCACCGTATACTCTGCTAACCACTGAACCACCGTATACACACAATTAATTTCACCGCACTCCCCTAACTATTAGTAAATAAACTATATATAGATTCTAGACTACCCGATTCTTTAGAATCGGGCCGCCATCTAGTGAATTAATATATTGCTTGACAGATTCTGCAACAGTAGCCTACACCATTGATCAGGCCATTGATCCAACCTCCCTACAGTGCAATCTCAGGTTATGATGGGTCATCATGGCAGCCTGAAGTATGACAGTCATTCATGCCTACCATAGACCCATACCTGAATATGCAAATGGAGTCTGTGGAGCCTCGTTTAAGAGTCTCAAACATGGAACTAGCCAGATATCCCTCCAGGGAAGGACCTAGCACCATATTAAGTGGCCCTTTCAGTCACTATCCCGCTCAGTTACGAGCTTAAGAATATGACAAGGAAATTTCTAAAGCCGGGTATCCATCCACAGACAGCTGTTTCGGGGTATTGCCCCTCATCAGTGTGAAGTAGGATTCTGGCTAGTTGGGAGCAATGCCTGGTAGACCAACATCAGCTCTCACTGATCTCAGGGAGATCAGTCAAGGAAAACACTGTGGGCTGCTGGCTAAAGCGCTCAAACACAGTGAAATCCATGGTGCATTGCCCCCTCGGAATTTGAATATGCAAATGGTGTCCGTGGAGCCTCGTGTAAGAGTCTCAAACACGGGACTAGCCAGATATCCCTCCAGACCCATACCTGTTAGGAAAAAAATGTAGTTTTCCTGCATATTTAAACTTCTACTATCTAATACTGTTTATCTTTAGCCTATAGAAAGAATCAGTATGATGCTGAAATATGTAGCCTTTTAACCTTGCTTTTGTTCCAATACAATTATTGACCTATTCCCTGGACTGTATTTTTCATGAAGACAGGTTCCCTTTAAGGTCCTAATTCAGACGTTCTCTCTAATATCCTGCTTCTCTGTTCTCCCACAATTCGCTGGTCACCTGACCCCTGTGATGATGTATCTAAAGAACATATGACTAGTGATGGGCAAACCCACCGATGTTCAGGTTCAACAAACTCGCCCAATCTTTTTTTTTAAAGTTCGGGGTCGAAAGTGGCTCGACCTTGAGTCCGAACCCCGAACTTGAAATGTAAAGCTATTGGATGGGGGCTAGGAGGCAGTAAAAGAAAGAAAATGGTTATTAAACAGCATTACACTTATCGGCGTCCACCTGCTTTTAGTTTCAGGGTAGCTCATTAACTTCCTGGATATTCACTGAAGAGGGACCCAACAGCCAATCACAGATGCTGTCCTAGATAATTGGCGCACCAAAACCACACTGCATTTTTGGCCGTGGATTTCATGTTTTTTTGGTGCAATATTGGCACAAAACTACATGCATTGCGTTCATTTGCATCTCCTTACCCAAAAAAGCAGCAAAAACGCAATATAGTTGAGCCCTTTTTATAAAATTATTCCTTGAAATAATTTTAAAAAAAAAATGATGTGGGGCTTCACCGTATTTTAGTATGCCAGCCAGGTACAGCAGTCAGGTACAGGCAGCCCCCTACCCCCAGCTACCTATTTTTACCTGTCTGGAAGCCAAAAATATAGGGAAGTCCTTTTTTTTTTTTTTTTTTTTTTTCTTTAATTATTTCATGAATTTCATGCAATAATTAAATAAAATGACATTGGGCTTTGCCGTATTTTTTACTTCCCTCCAACATGATCCACAGGTAACATCTTCAGCTCTGATGCATATCTCTGTGAGCAGACGCCCAATCTTTGTGACAGCGTCTGTGATTGGCTGTTGGTCCTCTCTGCAGTGAATGTCTAGATAATGAGCAGCATCTGAAGTAGATGCAGTGGGACGGCGGGGTGGTGGGATGGGGTAAGTATAATGCTGATTAATAACTATTTTCTTTATTTTTACAACTCCCTTACGCCCGGACCCAAACCCGAACTGTAACACGGACTTCCCAGGAAAGTCTGTGTTCAAGATTTGTGTCTGAACACTAGGTGTTCGGTACGGACCCCAAGCTTTACAGTTCGGGTTCGTCCATCACTTGGTATGACCAGTGTAGTTATAGTTGTGACCTGGTGTCAACATTTAACTGCTACAGTAAGTGATTGTCAGCAGCAGTCATGTGTTGAAGCATAATGTTATTGCTGTAATCCAGTAAAAAATAGAGTAGTCGGTCACCAGGGGAGCCTTGACACTAGAGACACAAAAGATTGGTAAACGGACAGTTGATCCTTTTTGTTATTTAATTCCATTGTTAGCTGTATGTACAAACATGTATGTGGTTGGACAGCCTCATTACTACCTTTTTTTTTTTTTTGCCCTCTGATGTCCATGTGCACTATTGTTAGTTTTATGATTCGGCTTCTTTTAGTGAAGCTCTGTTTTTAACCTCTTGTGAAATGAGTTTACAATCATCTTATTTTTTATTGAGGATTTCTGTTTTATTCCAGAGGCATCTCCAGTATTGGCATTCTTCTCCTGAAAGCCTGTTTTATAAAGTATTTTAGGCCTGATGGCAAAATCTTCCATTAACTCTCTTTATGACATTGATGTATTTCGGTCTGAATGATACTCCAGCATTTTAAGCTGCTCAATGTGACTTTAAACAGTTTTATTCCAGCAGTCCTTTGTCTGGGTCATATTAATTCTATTTGGAGACATGATTCAGACCAGGAATCAATCTTTGCAGCTCAGTAAATTCCCTTTTTGTGTGCATTATTTATTGTGCATCGTACAGCTTGATCCTTTCACCACAAGCAGTTGTATTCAAACGTTTCATTTTCCAGATGTAATATCATTTATTCTATCGCCATACTTCATAGTTGGGTAAAATAAAGCCGTTTAGATCATAATAACCTCTCCTGCTTATTGTATTAGGCCACATGGACATTGTATACTGGACCCTTGACTATTAAGATTAAGCTAGAAGACGCTAAAATTTATATTACTGTAAATTTTTGTGAAGTGTAAATGTGTTGATAAATAAAATTTGGAAGTGGACTCAAAATAATTTCGGGTATAGACAAAGCAAAATTGTTAGCTCTCTCTATTAAAGGGGAGCTCCAGTGAGAGAACTTTTTAGTACAGTTCCTGCCCTGCTACTTAATGAAGCAGAGCTGTACACTGCAGCTCAAGGATCTAAATATCTCTTAGAATTCAATAAAATCATACCTGCTCCTCTGCTCTCACCCCCACCTCAGGCAACCCAGAATCTATAGCCCGACAGCTTCATGTAAGAGCAAAAAGCAGGTGGTGTGTCGGGGGCGTGGATGCTGGGAGCTGTAGGATCAGCCTACATTTACGCCCCCTTACAATTCTGTTTAGTGAGGGGGCGTGCAGAGATTTAGGTTCCCTGAGGTGGGGGTCAGAGCTGAGGAGCAGGTATGATTTTATCGATTTGTAAGTGATCTATAGATACTAGAACTGCAGTTCACAGCTCTGCTTCATCATGTAGTAGGGCAGGAACTGTACTAAAAAGTTTTCTCTCACAGGAGTTCCCCTTTAAGTTTACTGCAGTACACTATGGAGTAAGTGGGATAAACGTTTTCAACAAAAACATACTTAAAAACATTGTCGGTCTATGAATTTGTTCTGGGAAATAGAATCACCTCCATCAGATCCTCCTTCATAGAGGACCTCAAATCTGATCTAGTATCTTTTAAAGTGTAACTGTCGTTTAAATTTTTATTTAACAATATTGTAGCGCCAAGTGATTTTAATAAACTTTCTAATATACTTCAATCGAAAATTCTGATTATCATTCATAAACCTTCCACAAGGTGTCCCCACTAGACTATGTTTAAAGCAGACATGTGTTCATTATCAGTCAGATTCACCTTCAGTGAATATGGGGCATGTATCCATATAAGTGAGAGGGGGGTGTGGCCTACACTGCTGACTGCAGCTAGTGAGGAAACAATGTATCAGATTACAGGATGTAAACTCATCTGCACAAGCTTCTGATCTGTCATCTGGCTCTACACAGCTCAGTCACAATCTCTGTTAACCCCTCCTCTGCTGACTCCCCACACAGCTCAGTCACGATATGTTAACCCCTTTTCTGGTATCACATTGCACTGCTCCATATCAGCCGCTGACCACGTCACACAGTCATAAAATGCTGTTTTAAAGAGCACAGAAAAATGAGAAAATTAGTCATATGGCACAAGAAAGCATTATCTTGGCTGCTATGTGACCCATCATTAGCAATCAGTGCAGTAGTGTGTTTTTTTTTCCAGTGAAATAACATTTACACTTTAAGGTTGGAGAACATCCTCTGTACACTAATTTTGGTTGTTGGCAAAGTGGTAACCACAAGGGCAACATCTCTAACAATTTTAGAGTATAAAGGAATTGCCTCATACACAGTCAGTTTTAATGGTTGAGCTCTTCTAGTACTTTGAGAGCAAATGTAAACTTTTGCTGAAATCTGGTCAGTCTATTTGCTGTGGGAGTGGAATCTTTTTACCTGCGACCTTGCTTTGCCTGCTCCTTGTTGCTTTGCCTGCTTCAAATACTTATCAAAATTAAACTCCTCATCTGATGAGGCTGAGGATGTGGCAGCAGTAGCACTGGCAAAACTCACTGTTTTCTTGAGTTTCTGTGAAATGCTTAAATACAGGCGACTTCATAGGATGTGTAGCTATTTTGTAATCGTATGATTGGTTCTAGTAAAAAAAGGTACAATTTAATTCCTACAAGAGGGAATCATGTTTAATTTGGGATAGAAAGATCCACTTTCAACAGAATTTGTTAATTGGAATCTTCTGACACACATCACCACACGTCTGATGGTGGGTTTACACGCTTCAATATCGTTGCGATATCGCAACTCAATGGCGCGGGAACGCGCATTTAGTGCACGTTTCTCCCGCATCGCATCGGAGGTTTACACGCTGCGATATCGGAATACAACGTCCGTGCGATGTCTACGCCCCTCAACCCAGGATCGCACACTTAACATGGGAGTGAATGGGTGACGTTTCAAATCGCATCGTAGTTGGGCGTTTACACAGCACGATCCGGCTCCAATCTCCCTTCAATATCGGGGCATTGAATAGCACGCTCATTCAATCCCCGATATCGCATTGACATCGTTCCTGCATCGTATTGGACGTTCACACCATACAACGCAGGAACGATATAGGCTCCGACGATTGAACCACGTGACTTTTCATTGAAATCATACTACGATATCGCAACGTGTAAACCCGCCATGAGATCTAATTACTCCTTCAATTGCTTGAATTTTAGGATTAGAAAAATCAATTAAACGAACTTGAGAAACGTGTAATGAGAAGGCAGATCTATTCTTATGAGCTTTCCTAATATTAGTTTTTAGAACAGAACTGTCATTTTTATCTGATAAAATAATAATGCACATAAGATAATACACAGTCACTTATTTTTATCAGACAAATTTGCTTCATTCTCTGCTAGAGTTGATAAGTCATTATCAAAATTGTCAATACTGATGTATAATCTGTATTCAGTGAAGAGTTTCCCATTACTGAGCTAGGAGATGGCAGTTGTTACTGATGAGATTCTATGTAGAGGTGAGGCGCTGTTGGCAGCGCTCCGCCCCTTCCCTTTTCTATCTGTATAAAAACTCATCAGTGACAACTGCCATCTATCTCAGTAATGGGAAAGTCTTCACTGAATACAGATTTTATTATAATGCACTGGGGCCGATCACGTGACCGGCCCCATAATGCACAGGGCCGGATGTGACGCCCAGCCGCTGCATAGAAGTACACAGAGGGCGGGAGATTCCAAATACAGGGGGGAGAGAGGACAAAGATGTGAGGAAGGCAGCGTGGGCACGCCTACCCAGTCCCCCAACCACGGGGACTGCAGTAAGCTTATACTTCTTTTACACATGTTTAATAGGGCCACTTTAGATAAGAAAGGGATAGATAGGGAGCTGCTAGGAAGGTGTAGGGACAGCTAGAGATAGTGTAGGGGCTTAAAATCAGGTGACAGGTTCCCTTTAAATGTACAGGGTGGGCCATTTATATGGATACACTGAAATAAAATTGGAATGGTTTGTGATATCAACTTCCTTTTTGTGGCACATTAGTATATGGGAGGGGGAAAACTTTTCCAGATGGTGGTGACCATGGCGGCCAGTTTGAAGTTGGCCATTTTGGATCCAACTTTATTTTTTTTTTTAATGGGAAGAGGGTCATGTGACACATCAAACCTATTGAGAATTTCATAAGAAAAACAATGGTGTACTTGGTTTTCATGTAACTTTATTCTTTCATGCGTTATTTACCAGTTTGACCATTTATAAAATGTGTTCAAAGTGCTGCCTATTGTGTTGGATTGTCAATGCAACCCTCCCACTCTTGACACACTGATAGCAACACCACAGAAGAAATGCTAGCACAGGCTTCCAGTATCTGTTGTTTCAGATGCTGCACATCTCGTATCTTCACAGCATAGACAATTGCCTTCAGATGAGTGATGAGCAAACTTTTTTGTGAATGGTGAAGTTAACAAACAAAACCACCGCTATTGGTCTGACACTAACCCACAGTGGATAGATGCCTCCAGGACTGTTGGAACACAACAATTGATGGTATGGTGTGGTATATGGGGTACAAAGATAGTGGGGCCATTCTTCATCAATGGAAACCTCAATGCTACTGGATAACTGAAATTGCTACATGATTCAGATATCCAGTGGCATTGAGGTTTCCATTGATGAAGAATGGTCCCACTATCTTTGTACCCCATATACCACACCATATCATCAATTTTTGTGTTCCAACAGACTTGGAGGGATCTGTCCGCTGTGGGTTAGTGTCAAACCAATAGCGGTGGTTTAGTTTGTTAACTTCACCATTCACAAAAAAGTTTGCCGCATCACTCATCTGAAGGCATCACTCATCTGTTTGATCCTTTTTTCCTCTGTTTTCGGGATAGACATAGACACACACCCTCACAGACAATCCCACAGCGATCTCCGACGATGTCTTCCTTCCGGTCACCAGCAGGACCTGCGAGAAGTACAAGTACTTAAAGGACCTTGGTCATGTGACTCTCAGGCTAAGTCCATGGCAGTCTGTTGGTATTGTACTGGTCCTGGTGATGCCAACAAGGAAGACATCGCCAGGGCTCACTGTGGAATTGCCATGGAGGGTAAATAATTGAGGGTTGGTGGTGTGGAAAGCGCACCAGAAAAACTGAGCACTACTAGACATGCTCATTTTTTGGATGCGTTTACTGCATCACTAATGCAGCAGTCAAAAATGCTCACGTCTGCACAGCAAATTGAAAATCCCATTCACTTTGCTGGCAGACGCAGTGACTGATCTGTTTTTGGTGCAATTTAAAAAAAACACAGAATCAAAAAAGGATCAAAAATGTCCAGTGTGAAGATAGCCTGAAACATTCAGGGCTTTTTTCTGTGAAATGCAATGTCAATGTATTCGGAAAAAATGGTGCCATGTTCCTTAAGAAAAAAGTGTATCTCAAAGAATTAGAATATCATCAGAGTTAATTTATTTCAGTAATTCAATACAAAAAGTGAAATGCATAAATTATATAGAGTCATTACAGAGTGCTCTATTTCAAGTGTTTATTTCTGTTAATGTTGAGGATTATGGCTTACAGCCAATGAAAACCCAAAGATCAGCATCTCAAAATATTAAAGTAGGTTTATGTAGTAGGATGAAGGTTTAAAAACCGTGCTGTGTATTCCACAAAACATTAAAGGATGAATATAATATTGATTTATTAGCCAGAAATGCCCTGAAACATTGCGATATGATATTAATTTTTGATGATATTCTAATTCATTGAGATGCACTTGTGTACATATATCTATCACCCCATCATCCCCTTGCAGCCCCCAATACGGAATTCCCATCATTCCTTTGCAGCCCCCAATACGATATCTCCATCATCCCTTGCAGTCCCCAATACATTATCCCCATCATACACACACCCCTTTTCTCACCAGTCTGCAGCTGTCCCGTGCCTGCCGCTGCATGTATTCCGCCGCTCCCTGCCTCAGATACTGTAGATGTACGGGTGCCAATGACCAATCAAAGGCTGGCACCCACTAGCCAATCAGAGTCCAGCAGCTACTATTATGTGCCGACGTCAGCTGCTGGCCTCTGATTGGCCGGTGGCACCCATACATCTACGGGATCTGAGCCAGGGAGCTGGGAGTGGTACTGGAATAAATGTTGCGGCGAGGGGCTGGAGGATGAGTCAAAGCTGCATGCCTTGGTCTTCTGATCAGTGGGCATGCTGCCCTACAAAAAATTAGTATGTCTCATTTTCGGGGGCTGCCTTATTTTCAGCAGCATGGCAAAAACCCCTTAGTACGTCTTATTTTCAGGTAAACACGATATATATATACGAAGTACCATTCAGCAGCACACAAAGTGCCTTTGGCTTCATGGGGTAAATCCAGAGGAGCTTCGTGTGCTGTTGTGAACAAGGTCATGAATCTCTGTTTAAACCCTGTATTTATACATAATCCATCCCCTGCCTCTTCTGGCCGCTGTATAGAGCTTTCGTGGCACAACCAATGTCCGTTTTAGGAAGAAATTTTTTTATGAAATCTATATGCGTGTTACATACACATGTTGTCTGAATTATTTTCATGCTTTGTGGCTTCAGTGCATTTAAAGGGAACCTGACAGCTGATATTTGCTGGCCAATCCACTATCGGACCATGGCGGCATTATTTCAGCTGTATGTCTTTAACTGGATCACCGAGACGTTTCAGAGAAAAATTGTTATTCTGTTTTATCACCCATTTAAAACATCTTGGATTGTATGTGCTTCTGAATATTCTCTAATCTGCATTCTGTATACTCTAATTTGTAAATTAGGTTTCCTGAGAACATTCAATGCCTCAATAAGATTATTGCTTTGCTTTCTCTTTTTTTTTATGAACAGTCCTGGGATACTTTTTTCCGCAATGCTGATGCTGGTGCCTCGCCGGGTGAAGCCCATCAGATAGGAAGGGCAGCAGATATGCAAAATAAAGCATTGTTGATTCGCAGCCAAGGTCTTGCAATGGCTCCGGCCAAAGCTGAGAAACTGGTGGAGGACCATCTAGCAGTGCAGTCACTAATCAGAGCTTACCAGGTAACCTCCTTATAACAAAAGGACATCCCTCGAAAATGACTTTTGTTAGGTGACATATTTTAGCCTAGAGTTCCTATTTCTAGGTGTCCACCAAACATATACTTGTAAGATTGTCTATTCGTTGCCCTATTGTGACAGTCCTTCCTACCTGGTGCTGTCCCTTTGCCTTTATCTTCTTATTATTCATCTCAATTTGTTTTAGGTCAAAGGTTCTCAACTGATTTACTTTCAAGTATACCTGATATCTGTAGGCACAGTTTGTTCTTAGGGTGCAGGCACATTAGCATATGCTTAAATCGGAGTGATTTTGATGCATGATAGTTGCGAGTCTGCGTGTTTGTTCTCAGCTGACATCCGTGTGGTGTCCGTAAACAATGCGTTTTTAACATGGTCTTTCCCATGCTGTATAAACTGAGAAAAGAGTACACAGATAGGATAGACAGAATTGACAGATAGATGGTAGGAATAGCTAGATTGGGCTTACCAGTCTCCTGCTGTTACTTCCAGGGCTGCCCTTAAGCTACTTGCATATTCACTGCACTGTCTGGCAAACAGCCAATCACAGACACTCACACTCTGTGAGAGCCTCTGTGATTGGCTGTTGCAGTCAGACTGCATTTCCTCAATCTGGTTGTCTATCTATAGCAAATAACAAGGTAGCACTCCAAAATGGATGAAAAAAAAGTGGATATTTAATATTAATATTGCATTGGCCACCCACATGTGATATACCCATTCAGTCGCGACTATTTGGCACGCAATGCGAGTTCAGTGCAGGTAAAAAGTGTCAGTCTCATCTGACTTATTGTTTGACATTGGTCCGAATTTGACGCCAGTGTGCCAGCACCCTTATGCTTAGTACCAAATCTCCGTTTTGTATTTGTGTTTAGCCACAAGATATATAATATGGTTGCCTGCAGCCATGAGAGTTTACTATTAAATAAATGTAATATTGTTGTAAATGGCTTATTATTGAGTACAACATTGGGCAGGATTCTAGGCTTGGTATTGAGCAGGAGGAAACTTACTTAGGATTTGAACTTGAACCTGACTAGGTTTCAGTGCTGCAATGCAACAGTGCTAACTACTGAGACATCTTTCAAGACTCTTGAAAATTCCACCCAGTGGGTTGAAGCCTGGTAAGTCAATGTCTGACCCTTTAACAAACCTTGCAATGTGATTAGTAACATTAGCCAAACTAGATGGCCCTCTGCAGACAACTGTTTTGGGCTACTTTTCCCTCATACATGCAGAAAAAGGTTCCTTAGTTGTGTTGCAGGATTTATTAATGGGTAATACATTGACATACAGGGTGGCTACCTCCCATTGATGGCACTTCTTGAGATGGGTTTTCTTTAGAGAGATAGTTTGCATGTTGATCCCATGAAGCATTGTCAATATAGCTCTGTGCTTTCCTGTCCAAGCCTATATTAACACAAATGACATGAGTTTTAGATAACTGTAGAAATATTCTTTAAATTTCTGGAAGGGATATTTCATACATAATATGTAGTTCATGTAAATCCTTTACAAATGCATAAAATGGAGTTTTAACGGCTTGATGACAGATGTAATGGCATGGAGGAAAGCAGTGGTTTCAGCCAGCAGTCTTGTCCTTACTTGCAGATCAGAGGACACCATGCTGCAAGTTTGGATCCGTTAGGAATTAATCAAGTCTTTTTTGGTGATTCTGTGGATGAAGACTCAGTGGGGCACACAGACATTGGTAAGCAGCATACTAGGCCACTTGATGACCCTATTTTGTGATTTTTTTTTCTTTGGCTTACCTCTTCAAATTGGACAGATCCGTGGACATCATGTGGCTCAACTGGACCCTCTGGGAATTTTGGATGCCGACTTGGACTCTTTTGTTCCATCTGATCTTATCACTACACTTGATAAACTTGGTGAGAGTTCAGGACTGTAGATTGTATAGAAGGTAGCGTCTCAAGTGCTGTTCTTGGTTTTGTACCTTCTCTGTGGCTTTGCTATGTTTTGGCTTTATGTGCTTCTGCATAGTGGTGTAGTTGATAGCGTGGATTACACACTATCTATGTGTATGATTTTGCTTTGTATACTGCTATCTATGCTTTTTACCTTTTGCTTATAGATGTAGCTGTAAGTCCTAAAACATTCTGCATATAGTAAATATCACATCTATAAATTGTATTAATTGAGAGTTATTTGATATGAATAATGGCTACATCTATAGGCAATAAAGCCGATGTTTTCTGTTCACCATGTTGTCCTGTCAGTTTATTTCGACTTAAATGTGTAACCCCTTTCTCCAGAAACACCGTGTTTTGGTGCAGTTCTTAGCGGTATTTTGTTTGTACTGTTTTTTAGGCCTAACGTTAGTTCATGTTGAAACCTATTATGTTTGTGTTTTCATTTGTTTTAAACATCATCGGGTATGGGGAAGGGGGGTGTTGGGGTTGGGGGGGGGGGGAAGAAAGGGGAGGAAGGGAGGGGGGGGTCCCTGTGGAGGGTGGGGGAGGGTACTCATGAACGGGATGAGATGGGGAAGATGTGGGGAGACGTTGTGGTGGAGAATGTTGGGTATCATGCCACTAATGAAACACTATGGCGAGACAGATTAAAATTATAAGTTGGAACGTCAGGGGTCTAGCAGACAGGAGTAAGAGGGCAGTGGTCTTACGTCATTTGTTGTCCTTTAAGCCATCAATACTATGTTTATTAGAGACACATTTGGTCAGGGAGAGGTGTGGTGTGTTGGTAAGGTCCTGGATTCGACATGCATATCATGCTACCTATTCTAGTTATGCAAGGGGGGTTTCGGTCCTGGTTCACGCCTCAGTACCGTATGAAGAAGTGGAAGTAAATGTGGATAAGGATGGGCAGTATGTGTTTGTGGTGTGTCGGGTGTATAGACAGATGATGTGTCTAGTGGCAGTATATTTCCCTCCGCCATATTCAGATAGCAAACTTCACGAGATCATGGACCTGGCCGGGCGCAGGGTGGGACTAACAATACTAGTTGTAGGGGATAGGAATAATGTTCTGAATTGGTCCTTGGATAGGGAAGGGCGGGGACCCGGGGGGAGTAAAGTTGAGACTCCCTTTGCTAGGCATGTTACTGAATTGGGTTTTGTGGATTTATGGAGAATAAGGAATCCAGGAGTAAGATGTTTTTCGTGCTTCTCAACCTCGCACAACTCCATGTCCAGAATAGATTTGGCATTGGGAAATAGACAGTTGGATAGGATGATTAATAAGGTGGAATACCTGAATAAGGTGATGTCTGACCACAAACCGGTGGAGGTCAACATACAGATCGGGCCAAGAGGTGGGGCTCATGGGAGAGATTGGAAGGTTCACCCAACATGGCTGAAAACGATTGATATGGAACGTATTAAAGGGGAAATAGAGTTATTTTTTCAGGATAATGAAGGAAGCGCAGCCATAGGAGTGGTGTGGGATGCTATGAAAGCCTACCTGAGAGGTCTTTTTATACGGGACATTTCAAGGTGTAAATCTAGAAGGGAGGAGCAGGAGGCTATGGAGGGACTGAGATTGGCAGAAAGGGAGGCGGTGAGCTTGCCCACCCTGGAGACGCAAAGGAAATTGAAAAGGGCGCAGGAGGAGGTTGATAGAATTCATATGGGCTCGGCAAAAAAAAGACAGGAGTTTCAGAGAGTGGCCTTTTTTGAAGACGGTGAAAAAGTGGGCCATTTGTTATCAGTGGTGGCAGCGGCTCAGAGGGATTCATCGTATGTATATGCTTTACGGGATAGAGAGGGTAGTATGGTGGAGGATACTGGGGGCATATTGAATATTTTTAAACAGTTTTACGAACACTTGTATACCTCCGGGCTTACGTCCTCTAGGGAGGATATTGTGAACTATGTGAAAGTAGCCAACCTTAAACAAATACAAAATGAGGAAAAACTGATTTTGGATAAACCATTGACATTGGAGGAGTTGGAAGAAGCGTTGGCATCCATGGCAAATGATAAGGCTCCTGGGGGTGACGGGTTGCCTATGGAGGTGTACAAACAACTTAAGGATGTGCTGTTACCCAGACTATGTCAGGTATTTCAGGAGGCCTTGGGAGAGGGACGTCTGCCAGACTCCATGAGGGAGGCCACCATAGTGGTTCTTCCGAAGGAGGGTAAAGACAAGTATAAGGCTGAGTCGTATAGGCCCATTTCATTGCTGTCGGTAGACGCTAAGTTGTTAGCCAAAGTTATGGCATGTAGGTTGACGGATGTGGAGTCGGGCTTAATTCACCCTGGTCAGTCTGGCTTCATGCCGAATAGGTCGACCGCAATCAATCTACGGAGATTGTATGTCAATATGCAATTGCCGGCAGATAATGCAGGTTGTAGAGTAGTTGTGTCTTTGGACGCTCATAAAGCGTTTGACAGCGTGGAGTGGGACTATTTATGGGTGGTATTAGAAAAAATGGGCTTCAATGGGTAAAGTTGCTTTATTCCTCCCCGCTGGCCTGTGTAAGGGTGAATGGAATAAGATCGGATAAATTTGCTCTCACCAGAGGTACTCGACAGGGATGCCCTCTATCTCTTTTATTATTTGCCCTTGCAATTGAACTACTGGCAGCTCATATTAGACAGTCAGTTGAAGTGGTTGGCTTTAAATATGGTCAGGTGGAGGAAAAGATCACACTTTATGCTGATGATATACTCTTATTCCTGCAGGACTCCCGAGACGCACTTACACATGCAGTGGAGGTAATTGAGAAATTTGGAGCAATGTCGGGATTGCGGATAAATTGGGAAAAATCCAGTTTAATGCTGATAGACAGGGATGATGAAGCAGAGGTGGGAACTATACAATGTGCTGAGCTGAAAGTTGTAGAGCAATTTAAATATCTGGGCATGAAGATAGCGTTACCGGTTACAAATTTTGTCCGATTGAATGTAGACCCGTTGTTGATTAAATTAAAAGTTAAGGCACAAGCATGGTCCAAATTGCGTCTCTCAGTGGTGGGCAGGGCGAACCTGGCCAAAATGATCCTAATGCCTAAGATTCTTTACGTGCCTCATAACTCTCCTGTGTGGCTCCCGTGGGGGTTGTTCCAGAGGTTAAACTCTTTATTTAGGGATTTGGTATGGGGCAGGGGGCAACCCAGAATTAAACTTGAAATCTTGCAACTGCCAAAGTCGGAAGGGGGGATTGCTTTACCAAATCCTTGGATTTATTTTTTAGCGTCCCAGAGCCAGCATCTTAGAGGGTGGGTATCGAGAGGGCAGGGAGACTCGGTAAAAAAGGTTATGGAACTTATGACTGGCAGGTCCCCACTGGTACAGAGCTTGGAGGCGGGAGATCTGGGACAGTTTGGAGGGAGGTTTGCTTAGTGCTGAGGGTGTGGTCTCAAGTGAAGAAACTGAGGGGCATAAGTGGCTTCACGAAATATACTCCTGTGTGGATGAATAGAAACTTAGGTGAACTCTGTAAGTTGGGAGGTCAGAGAGCATGGACACGTGGTGGTCTTGTGTATCTATGGCAGCTTGAAGAGAAGGGGAGGTTGAAGTCCTTTGAGTCATTAAAGCAAGACTTTGGGATCCCGGACACAGATGGGTTCTTATATCACAGGGTGGCACATGCCTATAACAGACAAAGGAGACTGAGTAATCTCAAGATTCACAAGGACATAGTGTTGGACTATATTTGTATGGATGGTGACACTAAAGAAGTGATTTCGACTATATATGGCGATCTGTTGCATACATTCTTGCTGCGGCATCCTATACGGGCTCGGGATAAATGGGAAGAAGAAATAGGGGAAATAAATGATGAGGTGTGGGACACTATACTGGAATATGGTCCAAAGTTGTCTTTGAGTGAGCCGGGTAGGATGTCGCAGCTCTATTTGGTGCACAGAGTTTATAGATCGCCTGAGTTTTTACATCTGCTTTTTGATCGCTTAAGCGATATCGTTTGTGCATTGCTGCGTGCAATCAAGCAATTTTTCAATGTAAAATCGCTTGATCGTTAGATCGCAGATTTGTGAGCCAGAGCTCATATCAAGCGATAATCGCTTGATCAATCTGCATCATCGTGGTGTGTGACACCACGATGAACGATCTCCCAGCGGCAGAGCCTATGCTGGGAGATGGTATGTATGGTAAACGTCGGGTTACTAAGCGCCGCGCGGCGCCTAGTAACCCGATGTGTACCATAGTTACCAGCGATCTCGCTGGTCCACATCGCTGGTGAGTCTGTCTGTGTGACAGCTCACCAGCGATGTGAACGATATTGTTAGCGATCGCGCGTGCACGTCATCGCTAACAATATCGCTATCGATATTGAAGCGTGTGACGGCCGCCTAAGGGCCACGTCACACACACAGATAATTGTGCAGATATTGGTCAAAAATCTCTGGTTGCAGTGAAATCATGGACACATTGTTCATTTGTAAATGGCCACAAAATGGAACAATGTGTCCATGATTTCACTGCAACCAGAGATTTTTGACCAATATCTGCACAATTATCTGTGTGTGTGACGTGGCCCTAACGAAAACCCTTAACCAGCAATATGTGGAGAAAATGCATGCCATTCTTCACATCCTTAAGAGACAGTCTTAAGATCTCTGGGAAAGACCACAAGAGCTGGCCCACAGGAACTTTTTTTTTTTTAAATCCACAAAGAAGCATGGGAGGAATAACAATGTGGTCCTAAATACTTGACTCAACAGTGGTTTTATTTAATACAATGTAATCCCACCCCTGGTCATTTTATGTACATTTTGTATATCATATCTTCAAATTCTAGATAATTGAAAAGAAATCTCACTCCAAACAGAGATACAACCCCCTTCTATCCTTTATTGTTTTGCATTGTGTATTTTTAATCAATAAACATCCCAAATGCGGGTTGAACAGACAACAGAGAGTATCTTATTTATATACCATAGAAAAGGAGTAGTGTTAGCACTAGAAACACTCACAAACACAAATGACATAATTTTATCAACAGGAAGAGTTATACACGGGACTCCTCCAAAATTTCTTGTAAGCACCAACACATAGTGTCTATGGACTTACATCAAACTCCCCTAATAAAGCCAGCTCCAGTATAATTTGCCTCCTCTTGCCTCAATCTAGTGCAGTTTAGAAAGATTAATGTGACCGTCCCCTTTATTTTTTTTTCAGCAAATGTGTTGTGATGTGATTTTCTGGCACTTACTAATGGGTTTTCTCCCTGCTCTTGTTAGTACAGCCTTCCTTGTTGATTGCACATCAACTGTATGGCAGGGCTTATAGATACGGGCACAGAACTAGTAGTGGTTCAGTGTGTGACATGCCCAGACACCAGGTTGATGGGGCACTTGGAACCGGGCTGGTCAGTTCTTTTGGGGAATGTCACGGTGGCTTGACCCAGCTCCATGGTCCTGGCTGTGTCATAAAAATGGGGGAATTTTATTTGGGGAATTAATTAGTGACGCCATCCGTAGTATTTGGCAGTTGGATGGCTGATGCTGCGGTTCAGATTCACTGGGGCAGTTGGTGACGCAGCAGAGATATTACAGCTCTCCACGGGTAAAGCAAGGCCCCAGGGCAGTTATAAGGGTGATTTGATGATGGTTACTGATGTAGCACAGGGCAGGTGACGCAGTAAATAAATCTGAGGACACAGCAGGGTGCAGTCTTCACACTTTACTCAAAGCTCTCCAGGTTTCTCACCACTAATCTGGGGCCAGTCCCCACTGCGATCCGGTCGTCCAACCAGACTACAGTCGGTGTAGATTCGGGCGCCACGGGTGGATCCCTCACTTTCCGTGCCCCAAGGAGCCCTTCTCTGTCTCTGGAGCCTCTCACTGTCCCTTGCGTCTCTCCTCTCGCTTTTCTTGTCCTGGGATGAGCTCCGCTCCAGTCCTCAGGACATCTCTCCAACCGTCTCCTCACTGACTGACTGATTAAAGTTTTCCTCACGTTCTCTCTACTTCCGGGTGTCCTTCCTGTTTCTACTTCCTCCACCCACACCCTCTACCAAGTTCCCCCTCCAGCCTGAGATGGGGCCCTCCCTCAATAGGGCCCGCCTAGATTCCCTGGCCTGGAGTGGTGTGGTGTTGGATGCTGGTTTATGGGTACCGGGTAGTGCCCCCTCCTTACCCAAGTGTGGGGTACCACACCTCTGGCTGAGTTGCAGTACCTCTGTGGCGACTGGACCCTCAGAGGACCTGACAGGTTCCCTTTAATGTGTCTGTACCTCAGAAGCCGGATGGTCCCTTTGACCCAAAGATGTTGCTTCATCACAGACAAATTGTGTTTTGAAGATGTCTGAAAGGGTGTAGGGAAGTTACAATCTATCTTTAAAGTGCTATACAGTCATATTTTATGGTTTGCGGGTGGTTAAAGTATTTGACAGGTTAACTTTAATAATTTTGTGTGTGAGTATGTGTGTGTTTGTGTATATAATGTCTGTTGTAAACTCCTGGATTCTTCTGTATGTGTCTGAGCTTTTTTGAATATTTATTAGGGATTTAATTCATATTCTGCTCTCCTGTGATTCATTATTTAGCAGCTTGGTCAACATGCTGACATTGGAAAGCTTGTCAGTATAACCTTTACATTAACATCTGTGCACAAATGAAGACCAGACTGCTTCTAAGATAAACACAATATATGCATTTAACATCTTCTAGAAATGGGTAAACTGCAGATATGTAACTAGAGTCTCAGTGTATTAAAGGATGAGGGATGAGGTTGCACATCCAGTTGAAATAATGCTGGCCCCCTTCTTCTATAAGCCCAGTCATTATGGATGCTCTTTAAAGAGGACCTGTTATTAGGTCAAACCTTGACAGTTTTAGCATTTAGTTTATTCTTGCTGCTACCCTGAATAGTCAGTGTTTTTTGTTAAATTCACCGTTCTCGAGATATAGGCTTTTTTATTTGGTGCTAATTTTTATGTTCTTTACCAAGACCCTCCATATTGGATACTTGAGAGCATGACTTAGACTTATGCTGCATTATTATCCTGTGAGCCACTCCACCTTGTAAGACAGGGGTGGGGAACTCCAGTCCTCGAGGGCCGCAAACAGTGCAGGTTTTCAGGATTTCATTAGTATTGCACAGGGCTTGGAATCATCACCAGTGCAAGTGATTATGTTATCACCTGTGCAATACTAAGGAAATCCTGAAAACATGCACTGTTTGCGGCCCTCGAGAACTGGAGTTCCCCACCCCTGTTGTAAGACAATAAAACTTAAGTGATAACTAAAAAGGCCCATATCTTTGGAGCCTTATGACTCATTTGAAAATAACAAAAACTGTTCCCTTTTATTCTGGTGACAGGTTTACATAGTGGCCACCAAGTAATAACATTTGAGGCCCTGACTGTATTAAAGTTCTCCCAGACACCAAGATTATATACAGATAGGTAAAAAATGTTGGTACCATTCTGTTAAAGTAAGAAAATCCCACAGTGCACGCTAAAATAACTTGAAACTGTTGAAAGTAATTTTACATTTTTCTATTATCAACTAATGAGAATCAGATGGACATTGCTTCTAAATTGTGCTTCAATTGGAAAAAAATTGCCTCGAATAAAATGATTATACACTTAATTTAAAGCCATGTTCACACATTGAGTATTTGTTGAGTTTTTTGCCTCTGTTTTTGTAACCAAAACCAGGAGTGGAACAATCAGAGAAAAAGTATAATAACATGTCGCCACTTTGTGTTTATCACCCACTCTTGGTTTTGGCTACAAATACTGAGGTAAAAAACTCACCAAATAGTCAACGTTTGCACATGGCCTAATATTTTATTGGACAACTTATTGAGACAAAACCAATCTCTGTTCTGCGCCTGCTTGCAGGTATTTCGGCCCAATCACCATGAGCAAACTTCTCCTTATGTCTTAGGCTACATTCACACACAGCGTTTTTGGTATGTTTTCTTGCAGTGACATGCAGTGACTTTGGACATCCCAGCAAAGACTCTGCATTTCACTAATTGACATTCAGACAGAACGTTTTGTGAGGATGCAATTTTTGGCTCAAAAACGGGTTCTCACAAAGAACGAGCATGTCAATTAGTGTGGCGTTTTCTACTGCGCTAATTACTCACCTCTTCACAATCCCACGGCCTCCGCTGTAGGACCCATGAGTTATGTGTCGGTGGTTGTAGGACCTCCCCATGTGAATGAGTGACCTCACTCAGTCACATGGTGCAGTGCCGGATCCTAGAAGCTTCAAACAGAGAACTTGCAGGCCCTGCAGCCTCGCCCGGATGAGGACTTCACCAGAGGTCACCGTGGGATCACGGGGAGGGTGAGCAAGTGTATGTGTGTGTCTCTATTTGTCTGTCTGTATGTCTGTCTACGACCCCCAAAACAGAGCAAAAAAGCAGCACAAACGGATGATGCGTTTGTGATGCTTTTTTCCAACAAAAGGATCCGTTTTTCATGCAGAAACTGCACTAATAATGGATCCTCACAAAATGCAGCAAAACCGCTGCATGTGAATGTAGACTTAGGTGTGTAGAGAGCCTTATCCAGACTGCAGGTTTCAGCTCCTTCCACAAATATTCAATAGAATTTAGATCACGGCTCATAGAAGCCACGTCAGAAGAGTTCAATGCTTTTCTCTTAGGTATCCTTTGATGCTTTGGATCATTATTCTTTTGGAGGACCTATGACCTGTGACTCAGACCAAACTTTCTGACACTGAAAAGCACATTTCACTCTAGAATGTTTTTATAGTCTTGAGGTTTCATTCTTCCCTGTGCCAGATGCATCAAAGTCGCCTCAAAATATCACCAAGCCTCCTCCATGTTTCACAGTAGGTACAATGTTCTCTTTCCATGTATGCTTCATTTTAGTGTCTGTGAACATGGAGCTGATCTGATTGCCAGAAAGTTCCAGTTTTTTCTGATATGTCCCTAGGACATTCTCCCAGAAGCTTTGCGGCTTGTTTGTTTATGTTTTGGCAAATTCCAGTCTCGCTTTTTTATGATTTGTTTTTAACAGTTCTTTCCTCCTTGATTCCTTGATAGTCTTCTATGAAGTCCACTTTGGCCAAAACAGTGACAGATGGTGTGATTTGACACTGATGTAACTTAGCATTGAAGGTCACCTCTCATCTCCTTGGAAGTTGTTCTGGGCTTTATATTCTTCATCTTTTCAATTTTAAATCTTCTGAAAACCCTCTATCTTTCCTTTGTCCGTATTCAGTATAGTACACACCATGATGGCATACACCACAGTGGCTACTTTTCACCTTTACAACAGAAGCTAGGGAGCCAGAAAGTGCAATAGGGTCTTATGTGATAACCATAGTGTGAAGTGGTGTAATTGTAACTGCTGCAGATCTACGGGTGGTAAGACCAGAAAATGATTCTTATAGGATAATGCTTGACCTTTCTGAGCGCTGGCATAGATGTTTCCGTGAGAAAAATCCAGGACACATAATGGCTAAAGCAATGAGGTTTATGACTCATTTTGAAGTTCTCCAAGAAGATGGATAACGTTAAAATGTGTTGATGATGAACCACATTAGGTTAGCTATTGTGTGTCATGGATCCTTCCCACAGAAACATCTGTCGGCACAGAACAGCCACATATTATCCTATTACAATACTTTCCACCTTTTATATAGGCAGATTGACTGATTCCAAGTGTGTAGACATCTGTGACGCTAATTACACACCTTAGTTTAGCATGACCCTATATCAAAATTAGTTTCAATCTTTTGTAAGGGCACCATCATTTTTCTCCAGACCATTTTTATGTACTTATTTTTTCACCCACAATTCAGTAGCAATGTCTGATTTTCATTAGCTGGTATTTAGTAAATTTAATTTTGAAATGACTTTTTGTCAGGGTTTTCTTCATTAGGAGGGTATGAACAATGTTGTCCATGTCTGTAATTCTCCTGTGGTATCTGCTGTCTTCGAGCTGACAATAAGAAGCCTGTTTACTTATGGAGTCTTTTTTTTCCAGGATTAGTTATTCAGAATGTCTGAAAATCTTTTGTGTTTCCAGCGCCTTCCTTGTATTATTTCTCAGGGCTATGAACTGTCTCAGTCTCAGAAGTCTGTGTGAGTGATTGATGGCTGTGTTTTTGAGTGTAAGGTATTGCATCTGTCATAAAGAGGTGGATGATCTGTAGCGGCTGAATAGTATTGTGCATAATAAACCTCTGGATTAATGAACTCCAGCTGCTTACAACGCTTCAACAAGCTTTGTTGTTTTTCATTTTACCCACTCCATTCTTTTTTATTTATTTTTATTTTAAGGAGTTGATTTATGATTTTACTTGTGTGTAGATTGCTATCGTGCAATCTAGAGCATGACATTTTATTTTAATTGCATGAGAAAGGCTTTTCCTTTTCCCTTGTTTCACACGTCTTTCCTTGGTGCCCCAGAAGATGTTTGTGAGCAGGTGCTAACAATGTTTTAAACACCTCACATTTTCTATTTAGTTCTTTTCATCTAGAACCTTCTACATTTTTCTCTCTTCATTTCACATTATGTGGAATAAGGGCCACGTCATATTCGCTTGTTATCTTCATTACGTTAAGTACAGTAGCTGTGACCAACGTCGTCCAGATATTGATCATCTTGCCTGGTTTTAAGAGGACAGTAACTCAGTGTATTTAAACTGTCAAGTTAGTTTCCATTAAGCGGTGACCTTATGATTTTTTTTCTTTAATTTCCATGCCAGGAATGTATAAATCTAGAAATCCTGAGTCTGTAATAGTGAATTTCCTTCATGCCCTTCATCCTCTTTGTATCACTTTATGTTGTAATACACATTAGTATTCAAGGCGAGAGCCTGTACGGGGTCGAACATTTTTCTTCAGTCTCTTCTACACCAACATCTTCCCAGACAGATGTTTTAGTATCCTTCCAATCCTCCAGAAATTTACTTTGAAATTAAACATTTGACAGATTTTTGTCAGAATAAAAACCATCCCTACTGTGATGTTTGTGTGATGTTTTTGTTTCTTCTGTTCCAATGTCATGTTCATATCTTAGTTTTTTCTTATGTTTATAACAAGCATGTTTATGATGAGCATGTTTCATGTTCTATCAGATCAATAAACCAGATTTGCATGGCTCACTCTAGATCTATTTAGATATTTCTTCAATTGATGCTACTTTTGAATCTATTACATCTTTACATTTTGTCTTTATTCAAAATAACATCTTAGGTTTTTATGGCTTGCATGAGGGTGATCTAGATAAGGTTTTCCGCCTCCCAACGACCACCTACATTGGAGGCAGTGAAACATCCCTGTCTTTGAGAGAAATCATTAGAAGACTGGAAGTAAGTTATTTTGTGTGCAATCTCCACCTTAATCATGTTGCATTTATTTAATGAATGATTACTTTTCTATCAAACTGTGTACATTATTAAATTGCTTATTAACCAGCTTATGACTAATAGTTCTGACTTTTTCTTGCTATGCCTGGGGTTGTGTCTTTCAGCATTCATATTGCCAGCACATTGGGTTGGAGTTTATGTTCATCAATGATGTAGAACAGTGTCAGTGGATCAGACAAAAGTTTGAGACTCCGGGCATCATGAAATTTACAAATGATGAAAAAAGAACACTTTTAGCAAGATTAGTGCGTTCAACAAGGTATTCGTTTCAATCTCTGTCTGGTCATATTTCTTATTGGGTGTTGGCCTTTAGAAGAACTGGATTTCCTATGCCTATAGACTACCCTGGGAGGTATCTGTCCACTGATTGTGGTTTTGGCTTGTAAATGATGTATGCATATATAGAGTGTTAATCTTTTACTTACAGTGCTGTAAGACCGGGAGGAGGACACCCTGGTAGGTACAAGATGAACACTTTAAGAAGGGTAGAAGGTGCACCACAATGTACTAAAGTGACCAAAGCATGTTATATGATTAGTACCAGACATGCCTCAATGAGGAAGTGTGGGGAATAATGATTGGAAGCTGCTTTCTTTATCTACAGACGTCTTGCGGTCAATGTCAATTTTTAATAAGGAGACCATTCAGACTGTTGCATCCTATTTCTTTAGGTTTGAGGACTTTTTAGCTCGCAAGTGGTCATCGGAGAAGAGGTTTGGCTTGGAAGGCTGTGAAGTGATGATCCCGGCATTGAAAGCCATCATTGATAAGTCTAGTGACATGGGACTGGAGATATGTCATCCTTGGAATGCCTCATAGGTATGAAAATGGCCATCCTAGAGCATATAAAACATAAAAATGTCTTAATTTTTTTGAATATTTACCATACAGAGTATTACTGAGATTGTAATTGTTATTGACTTGCCAGGAAATTAAGGGGTTGTCCACTGTAGTAAAAAACAAAAACTTTTAATACGCATTGTTCAAGAATACTCAAATAAAATGGGGAGTCCCATCTCTTGGTTGGTACTTGTATATTGGTTGCCAAAAGCATCTCGTTTTTAGGAGGGCTCACCGTCTCTTGCATGATGCTATTCAGATGGTGCTGTCCAGCAGTTCATTGCACGTGGATGGGTGACCAGATTGGACACTGTGCAGGGAGAAGGATGCAGCATTAATTCTGGGCTTCATCCTTTTCTTTGTCTGGATCAAAATGTGATAGCTTATATTTGTGAGGTGGTATAACCTTAAAAAAATAGGGGAAAAAAAAAACCTATAATGGGTTTTCATTAATAAAGCCTTAAAAGCCCCTGGTTCTTTCTGAGTATCTACTCTCAAAATAGGGGACAAAAGTGGGGGGTCCACATATCAATAGAACAAGGGTCCAGATTCCCTTTAGCACCTCAAAACATACCCATGATAAGGAGGAATATGACTGTAGCCCTGTCTATCATTTATAATATGAAGTCTCGGGGACTGACTGAACGCAGTGATCATTTGTTAATGGGGAACAAGAGTTTGAGATACCATGTCTAGTGATCAGTGAAGATTGCAGGAATTAAACCTTTTATTTTTGATTTTCTATTGTAAGGATTCTGTTAATGGTTTTCTTTCACAGAGGCAGACTAAATGTCTTAGCAAACGTAATCCGGAAAGATTTAGAACAGATCTTTTGCCAGTTTGACCCTAAGCTGGAGGCTTCGGATGAGGTAATTGTCGCATTTTATTCTAATTATTGATAAATATTTGATGTTTAATTTTATGTGTGTATCTGTAATGATATGTAGTAAATTTTATATACACAAGAGAAACGCGTAAATGATTATTTAGAGCCGCATCTTATGACAAAAAATCCATTGAACCCTAGGATTTCTGTTTTTATGTTGTAAATTTTGTAGCATTTACAAAGTGCAAAAGTGTTCTTTTCCTAGGGTTCTGGGGATGTGAAGTATCATTTGGGTATGTACCATGAGCGCATTAATCGAACCACAAACAAGAAAATTACCTTATCTTTGGTTGCAAATCCTTCTCATCTGGAGGCAGCAGATCCTGTTGTACAGGGAAAGACAAAGCAGAGCAGTTCTACAGGGGTGACAACGAAGGTAAAAAGGTGAGTTCTCAGATATAGAAATCAATCAAAGTGTGTGTGTGTGTATACCCTACTCATAAAAAAATTAGGATTTTCAGTTCCAGGCACAATTTCAGGATGATCTTAAAATGTCTGTAACCTTTTCAGGTGAAGTTAATGTGACCTTCTTTACACTTTTGGATGCACATGTCCAGCTGTTCAATGGTTCAGTACATTTTGCACAACTTGCTGTTCTCTAACAAGGAGTTTAATGGCAAAAGTCACAAGAAGTGTTTGATTCACCCAATACATTTTGTAGTTGAATTAGAATTGGTATTTAAATAGTCGACCTCATCATGCTGTTCACATTCTGACATCATGAGACCAAGATGTCGCCTAACAATTGATTAGCAATACCTCATCATTGTAAGGGTTCAAGCAGGATGATCTCAGACAGAAGAGGCCACTGAACTTATATTGTCACAGTCATATCATCTGGTTGTAATAGAAATATTGAGACTGGAAGAGTTACAGAAAGGAATAGAAATGGACGTCCGGCCACATCCCACACTGATGACCACTTCATTGTGAATAATGCCCTGTGGAACTGGATGATGAATGGGTCACACCTCCAGGCTCATTTAAGGGAGAAGGACCCAAGTGTCACATCAGAACATTCATAACCATTTACATCAGTGTGGTCTACATGTTAGGCGACCTGCTAGGGTACCTGACCACACCACCAGGCACAGGCATCATTATATTGCATGGACCGGGAGCCTCTACGCTAGACGAGGGACCAGTGGACCCCTCTGTGCTTCTCATTGATGTAAATCCATTTACGCTGAGCAGAAATGATGGCTGGCAATGATGTTAGAGACGTCAAGGAGACCGCTATGAATCAGCCATTTTTGTCACCAGATGAGACTTTTGTGTCAATGTGGCCAGGTGTGTCTAGTCAATACAGAACTGCTGGACACTTTATGTATGATACAGTGAGAAGCCCCTACGACATGAGTAACAGTAATCCAGTGTTTGAGCCTCTGCATGAGCATCACAAGCCTAATTCATCTTTATGGACAACAGTGCTCCAGCTCATTAATAATAATAATCTTTTTTATATAGCGCCAACATATTCCGCAGCGCTTTACAATTCAGAGGTTCATATACAAACAGTCATAAGTAACAGTTGTCAAGGAATTGAGGTCTCACCATTTAGGAATACTGTTTATGGTACTAATGGTGTGGCCTGCTCTTTTCCTGAGGTACCTCAAATGTTGTGGCCTGCTCTTTCTCCTGACATAAATCCTTCATCTGTTTCAGTCTGCAGACCACGCCTCTTTGTAAAATGTGATTGGCCATTGATTTGTCCTTAGTCTGGTGTAGCTGTATTTAAACCATACATGAGTCCAATTAAATGTCATGATTAAGGGTATGGAGGTACCAAAACGCATAGGCAGGTTTTGTGGTCTGCTACACTATGTTTTTGATGAATTTTTTTGCACCTGTCCTAATAAACTTGCATACGTACTATACCTGGCGGATGCTGGATTTCTTTTTTTCTATGTGCACATTGCTGACGTCCATGCAACAACGCATTATCCTCAATCTTCTAATTCCATGGGGTGACCTTTTTGAACTTTCTCTTATACTAAATGAAGCAGCACCCAGAATGGAAATAAAGCGCTGGAGAGTTCTGAAGTGGCAGCAATGAGTCTGAATCTAAATAACATTGAACACCAGCTGAAAGATCTTAAAATTGCTGTTAGGAGAAGGCACCTTCAAATCTGAGAAATATTAGAGACCTGCAGCAGTTTACAAAAAAGAGAGTGCTCCAAAATTCAGGTTGAGAAGTGTAAGAAGCTTGTTGATGGCTTACGCCCTGTGCCCATGCTGTGTAGTTGGTCTGTACTTGTGCAGAAAATTCTGTATCAAATCTGCATCCATTTTGCAGACAAAAAATGCGTAAAAAATGTACTGCATTTTTCACTTGTTTTTTTTCAGTTGCGTATTTTAGAATGAGGTCAATGACTGCAAGGCTGTAAAACACTGTAAAACATCAATAATTGACATACTACTGATTTTTCTGCATCGAAGATACAGAAAAATCTGCACTACATATGCAGTGTAAAAAAACGCAGCGTGGGCACAGGACTTCTGAAATATCATAAACTTTGCTTGTTCTAAGATAGACATACAGTCATATGAAAAGTTTGGGCTCCCCTCTTAATCTTACTCATTTTTTTTTGTTTAAAATTGTTTTTTTGCAACAGCTATTTCAGTGTGATATATGTAATAACTGATTGACACATTAATATTTCAGGTTTGAAATGAGGTTTATTGTACTAACCAAAAATGTGAAATATGCATTATTTCAAATTTTGACAGGTGTCAAAGTATGGGCACCCTTCTGATTTTCATGATTTGAGTACTCCTAACTACTTTTTACTGACTTACTGAAGCACTAAATTGGTTTGGTAACCTCATTGAGCTTTGGACTGCATAGCCCGGTGTATCCAATCATGAGAAAAGCTATTTCAGGTGTCCACTTGCAAGTTGTTCTAGTTGCATCTTCTCTGAGGAGTGGCATCATGGGCTCCTCAAAACAGCTCTCAAATGATCTGAAAAAAGATTGTTCAACATAGTTGTTCAGGGGAAGGATACAAAAAGTTGTCTCAGAGATTTAACCTGTCAGTTTCCACTGAGAGGAACATAGTAAGGAAATGGAAGACCACAGGGACAGTTCTTGTAAAGGCCAGAAGTGGCAGGCCAACAAAAATATCAGAAAGGCAGAGAAGAAGAATGGTGAGAACAGTCAAGAACAAACCATAGACCACCTCCAAAGACCTGTAGCATCATCTTGCTGCAGATGGTGTCACTGTGCATCGGTCAACAATACAGCGCACACTGCACAAGGAGAAGCTGTATGGGAGAGTGATGCGAAAAAGTCGTTTCTGCATGCACGCCACAAACAGAGTTGCCTGAGGTATGTCAAAAGCACATTTGGACAAGCCAGTTTCACTTTGGAAGAAGGTCCTGTGGACTGATGAAGCAAAGATTGAGTTGTTTGGTCATACAACAAGGCGTTATGCATGGTGCCACAAAAACACAGATTCCAAGAAAAACACTTGCTACCCACTGTCAAATTTGGGGGAGGGTCCAGTCATGCTTTGGGGCTGTGTGGCCAATGACGGCACCCGGAATCTTGTTAAAGTTGAGGGTCACATGGATTCCACTCAGTATCAGCAGATTCTTGAGAATATGTTCAAAAATCAGTGTCAAAGTTGAAGTTACGCCGGGGATGGATCTTTCAGCAAGACAATGATCCAAAACACCGCTCCAGATCTACTCAGGCATTCATGCAGAGGAACAATTACAATGTTCTGGAATGGCCATCCCAGTCCCCAGACCTGAATATCATTGAACATCTGTGGGATGTTTTGAAGCGGGCTGTCCATGCTCAACCATCAAACTTAACTGAACTGGAATTGTTTTGTAAAGAGGAATGGTCAAAAAACCTTCAAACCAGGATCTCATTAACAGCTACAGGAAGCGACTAAGGCTGTTATTTTTGCAAAAGGGTGGATCTACTAAATATTAATGTCACTTTTCTGTTGAGGTGCCCATACTTTTGCACCTGTCAAATTTTGAAATAATGCATATTTCACATTTTCGGTTAGTACAATAAAACTCATTTCAATCCTGAAATATTACTGTGTCCATCAGTTATTACATATATCACACTGAAATAGCTGTTGCAAAAACCCAAATTTAAAAAAAAAAAAAAAAAAAGAGTACGATTAAGAGGGGTGCCCAAACTTTTTCATATGACTGTATGTATTTAATGCAGAATTTTCTTCACCAAATACGCAGCGTTGCACAGGGCCTTATAGGAAGCGATTATTGGAAGCGATAGGGAGCAAAGTGTGTGCAACCAAATATTAAGTTCAGGTTGCCCACAATTTTGACTGGCTCATCGTTGAAATTTTGTGTGACATGATGTCCAATTTGTTGCCTTTTCCTCTGTCTTTCTACATCTTTCTTTCTTTCCTTCTTTTTCTGTTTTTCTGTTTTTCTTTCTCTTTTTCTCTTTTCTTTTTTTTTCTTTCTCTTTCTTTTTTTTCTCTTTCTTCTTTCTTCTTTCTTTCTTTTCTTTCTTTTCTTTCTTTTCTTTCTTTCTTTCTTTCTTTCTTCTTTTCTCTTTTGTGTTGCTCCTATACACACAATGGACATAAAAATATATAACAAAATATGTGTAATTACAATTTTCGGGGATAAATACTTCATTTTCTGGAGCAACCTTCAATATATGTATCTCATACACAATAATTTGACTTGTAATATTTACTCATGTTTTGTAGGTAATGTCTATCCTTGTCCATGGGGATGCAGCATTTGCAGGGCAAGGTGTGGTATATGAAACCTTCCATCTTAGTGATCTTCCCTCTTACACCACCAATGGAACCATTCATGTAGTAGTGAATAACCAGGTAACATTTCTGAATATCCGCCTTGTATACTTTTGACTTATGAATATGAAAAGTATATGGCATTTATATTTTGGATGTGACAATTATAGATTGGTTTCACCACTGATCCACGTATGGCTCGTTCTTCTCCATACCCTACTGATGTGGCTCGTGTTGTGAATGCTCCCATATTCCATGTGAATGCAGATGACCCTGAAGCTGTAATGTATGTGTGCGGTGTAGCAGCAGAGTGGAGGAACACCTTTAATAAAGATGTAGTGGTGGATTTGGTGAGTTTTCTTGCTGATATCTCTAATGCAATCACCATTGCTAACTTATGTCACTGGATTTATAGGCAGTATGTTCCATATTTCTCATTTTAACATTGTATCTGACCCTATTCTTTATTTTGATTTTGAGGTGTGCTACCGTCGTAGCGGACACAATGAAATGGATGAGCCCATGTTCACTCAACCACTCATGTACAAGCAGATCCACAAGCAGGTTCCAGTTTTGAAGAAGTATGCTGACAGGTTGATTTCTGAGGGCATCGTTTCTCTTCAGGAGTTTGAGGTGCAGGACACTATAATCTACTTTAAAGAAAATACCTAATTAATCAATTTATATCAATTTTCATTCTCCTCCTCTCAGGCTTAATCCGCTGCTTCCTCTAACCTCTGTTTAAAACTGAGGGCACCGACAGGAGACCGCACACAGCTTTCCCGGAATCCTGCAGACTAGTGATTGGCAGGGACATAGTAATTGAACCCCCACCAATTCTGAGTTGTCAAACTTCTAGATCTCAAGATACAATATATTAAAGGGATTCTCCAAGAGTGTGCTAACATTCCCCCCTTCCTTCCCCCCTCCCCGGTCATGTAATTCTATCTGTAGCCCATTCTACTTGCATGTCAGGAAAGGCTGCTGTCTAAAGAAACACTGCTTCCTAGACTTGTGTCTCGACTGAATGAGGAGCAGCATTGCAAATCACACATTCTTCAGTTGGCTGCTGGAGTACCGCTGTTACATGAGCAGCCAGCAAAGAGATTTATCTCTTATCATATCATTGCCCTGCTTCAGCAGCTCATAGAGGCATGGGAGTTTATGATACTGCTCCAACAGTTGATACACAGGTACAGGTAGGAGTAGTAAAGTTCTTAGTCCGTACCGAACACCTAGTGTTCAAGCACAGATCCTGAACACTGACTTCCTTGGGAAGTCAGTGTTACAGTTCGGGTTCGGTTTGGGGGCGTTAAAAGAAAGCATGTATAGTAGTTATTACATGGCAGTATCATACTTCCCGCCTTCACGCCACTTTTACTTCTGGGCCACTCATTAATTTCCTGCACGGGGGCCCAACAGCCAATCACAGACGCAGACACATTGAATGGTCGCCTGTGATGGGCTGTTGGAGTAATATGAAAACTGCAAGTAATTTCTAGATGCTAGAATAATGGGCAAAATAATGGACTTCCCTGTATTTTGATTGCAGGCCAAGGTAAAGTCAGGCAACTGGGGGTGGCAACCCGTAGATGTCCGCTATATCTGCACTGAGAATCAAAAATACAATGAAGCGCTATGCAATTTTTTTTTAATTAATTATTTTTATTTTTACAGTACTATAATGTTAATGAATGTGTGAGGGGCCCAACAGCCAGTCACAGACGCGGTCACAGAGAATGGGTGTCTGTGATTGGCTGCTGGAGTAACCTGAAGCCTGCCCGTATATTCTAGCATCTAGAATGTATGGGCAGTTTCCAGATTACTCCAACAGCTAATCACAGACCTCCATTGGCTGTTTCAGTGATACTATTAGACCTCAGAGTCCTGCACTATAAAAATTTGTCTTTTGAAAGTGAAGTTGCGCTTAAAACAGATTTTTCCATTTTTTTTTTTCACGTTGACAAAGTATCAGTGAGCATAGAAATGTATAGAAAAAAAGCTTCTTACAAAATGTAATGGAAAGCAAGCATGTGCTCTCCATGGGTGTCATCTAGTAACCGAATTAATAAATCTTTTGTTCATTTTGGAAATTAATTGGCCATTGATCTTCCTTGCTATATTTTACTGTAAAGATCTTAGTCAGACAAGGAGTTGTGTGTAATGGTTGATCAGACAGTCACAGCTACGTCAGCTGGCAGTGGAGTCATATACAGGAGGCATATTTATAGGCTTCTCTATAAATCTTGTGAGCTTGGCCGTCAATTTTGTTACATGAAGCTGTAATCAGCCATTATGAGATTGCAAAAGTTATTCAGTCTGGTAAGATCATTCAAAACTCACCTCAAATATTCTCCCCAGAGCACAGGGTGCAGCAGTAAGAGACATGTGTCCACCAATACATACCACCCAGCCTGTGTCTGAGGTCACAAAAAGATGTAAGCGTGGTGTATGTTTGGGCGCTGAGGTAAGGAAGATCTCTGATGCTGGCTTCTTTTCCGGACTTTATTAAAATAATTGCAGTTATAATTATTCAAGCTTAAGGCTCTCAAAACCCACGATGCATTTCGACGTGCACACACGTCTTTCTCAAGTGAAGCACTTGAGAAAGACGTGTGTGCACGTCGAAATGCATCGTGGGTTTTGAGAGCCTTAAGCTTGAATAATTATAACTGCAATTATTTTAATAAAGTCCGGAAAAGAAGCCAGCATCAGAGATCTTCCTTACCTCAGCGCCCAAACATACACCACGCTTACATCTTTTTGTATCATTTTGACTCCCTATGGGGAGAGTGGTGGAGTGAGCTGCAGAGGAGGGAGAGTACCTGAGAAGACGTCAGCTGGATCGGCCCCTTTACTAGACACGTGACGCCGCCCGGCACTAGTGTTTCCCCGGAGAAGACCTCGTAGGAAGCACGAGGACGGAACCGGAGGATTCCGTTGCTTGATTTTAATAAGCTTATCTACTGGCTGTGGTTTATAACCAGACCAGGTGAGTTTAAACGCAAAAGAACCGCCTGCTAACAGCCCCATGTGTACAGGCGCACTATAAGCTGTTGTTGTTTTCCTTTACATGTGTCTGAGGTCAGGAATCAGTGACACAGGATGATTAATTCACATTATCTTGTGCCCAGTAATGGCTGTATATCTAAATTTAGATGGAGAGGTAATCCCATTTTAGTGAGGACATCCTACTAGGCTAAGTCGTCATATCACTAGGATCTAGGAATCTCTTCCGACAAGCCTGCAAACTGTGGTGACCCTCAGTCCACCAAACCGCTGTACAACCAGCCGTTCACTCTCCTAGTGTATCCCATTTCTTGTAGACTGTGAGCCTTTGCGGGCAGGGTCCTCCCTCCTCCTGTACCTTATGTGTGCCTTGTATTGTTCATAATTATTGTACTTTTCACATGTAAATCGCCAAGGAATAAATGGCACTATAATAATAATAATCTCGCTTCAAAGACGCCCAACAACTCTGAGAATAAGGAGGCACAGGTTTGCCATCACACCAAGGTTGCCCCCATCCAGTAGAACTTCAGGAGATTGGGAGCCCCTTCTTTGGAATGGTGGGGGTCCCAGAGGTCAGACCCCAGCTGACATGGTGATGTCTTACATTAGCGATATGCTGTTAGTCACTGAGGTGGCTATATATTCATTACATTTCTTCCCAGTTTCCCAATGATAAAACATGTCTTCAGAATCCCCAGATAACTTCACATGGGGCAGATGTAACAATGATGTGGCCATTTCCTAATTCACGGCTTGCCATACTTTTTACTGTGGTAGAACTGCTAAAAATGTTTGTCCGCAAAAAAGAGATGCTTAGTGGTACATGTGGCGCGCTTTGTCTAGGTCGGCAAAGCGATCTATAGTGCTTGACCATTCCAATGTCCTGGTTAAGATTTTTGATCAATTTCCTTTCTTACATAGATTTTTTAGCAGGCCGAGATTAATGTGCCATACCTACTGTGACAACCTTTGGTCCTTGCTATGTTGTGTGGGACTGCCTATTAATTTGTGGTAAATTATTGAACGAACACTTATTTTTCAGTGAAGAGCACTGGGTTGTTTCTGGCAAGCCCTGCACTATTGGTTACAACCTCCTGCATCTTTCATGTAGTGGTGGTAAAGCTTGTAGGGCTGTAAATTGCTGACCATACCATGCTTGAGTCTCACCTGACTAGTTGTTGTGGACAGTAATGTGTAATCTGGTGCAAGTATATTTTTTAGTTCATTTCGTGTTTCTTTTCCAGACTGAATATGGGTGAATGTTTTGTTATTGTCATTTGGTGACATTGTATAGATTTTGTACACAAAGACTTAAATATCTAACAAAGTATATGTTATACTCCTTCAAAATACGTTTGTCGCAGGAGGAGATTGCCAAGTATGACAAGATCTGTGAAGAGTCGTATACACAGTCCAAAGACAAGAAAATACTTAACATAAAACATTGGTTGGACTCTCCATGGCCTGGTAGGCAACATTTTTCAATCTGAATATAGATATAAGCAATATTTGACCTAACCATACTGCTGAATGTTCGTTGTGTTACTTACAGGTTTTTTCACTTTGGAGGGTGAACCTAAAAGTATGACATGTCCCCCCACTGGGATTCCCGAGGATATGCTTTCCCATATTGGTAACATTGCCAGCTCTGTGCCAGTGGACAATTTTAAGATCCATGCAGGTAAGTGAGCATCAAAAAATGCCTTTATATGTTCTAAAACAACTAAGGTGAATGTTGTTAAAAGTCTACGTTTTACTATTGGAGCAGTATTATTGGTCTTTGTACTCAATAAATCCACGTGAATTTTTTTAATTGCGCATTAAAGTTCAACTATCCCTGATGTATGTAAAACGCAAACATCCCTTCTTTCAGCTTTTGAACACCATTTTACAGGCATATGTTAGATATTTTTGTAAACCAAAGATTGGGTAACTGCAGAGCCTTCACTTACACTTGTACTTCTTTTAAGCTACAGTGTGTAGTGTAGCTCAGAGAGTAGACACATTTCTAGAAGTCTGGATGACCATGTATACCATAACTCTGCTGCAACACATGGTGGAAAAGGCTGGTTGTTTTCACTACGTCAGATTACTGTGCAGACATTTCTCATAATTCAGATCACAAAGTCCTACCTTGTACAAAGACTGGAAGATAGGTCAGAGGCTAGCTGAATTATGATCAGGCTGTATATAGGCTTAACTTGAGATCATTACAAGGTGTATAATGCATTGTTTTAGTAAAATTACTCAACTTCTTTATACTAATTGTGTCTTTGTATGAAAAGATAATTTATTTGCACACAGTGCCACCTGATCCTATCTTTTTTTGCGTTGTCTTATTTTCCTATCTAATGCTGTGTGTCCTGAGATTTGTCACTTGACTTATCACTGTATCAAGATGCTTTGCAATTTTTCTTTTCTGACTTCTATGTCTATTTATCATGTGCCTATGCCACTAATGCCTCATAGCCAGGTGATCTATTTTGCAAACTTCACAGTAAAAAACACCCTATAAAATGTCACTAATTTTTGCTCCAAATATATTAAAGGAATTCTGTTACCCTCCAACCTACCAGCATTTGTGTATTTATTATTAATTACTCTCCCTAACCATCCCTTTATACTGTCTGACACATGTTTAAAGAAAATCTTCATAAACCCTGTTTTTATTATACTAATTAGGTTTTTCACTAGTGATGGGGCATTTGCTTCCCCAGATTATTTGTCCAACTGAGCAGCTCTCCACACCCCTGTGGGCATGATAACATTATTTGCAAAAGTCGGCGTCATTGTTCGCTGTCTGTAAATCCGCACATGCAGTCGGCTTTCTTCACTTACATCAATGCTCCTGTGAAGCTGGTTGTAGCCTTCCTGCCTTCAGAGGCACCCTGTACATGTCTGGAAGTGGGGAAGACTGGATTTTCATCTCCAGACCCCTCTAAAGCTGGGACATGTGCACCCAGCTTCGGAGGTGCATTGATGTTAGTGGAGAAAGCCACATGCATGTGCAAGATTTACGGAGAGCTGTTGATGATGCTGGCTCTTGCAAATAAAGTTATCATACCCAAAGGGGTGTGAGGACATGCTCGGTGAGCCGACTAGTCAGGGAATGAACGCCTCCTCGACCAGTGAAGAGCCTAAATAGCATACTAAAACAGAGTTTATAAAGACTGCATATATATTAATGCAGGTGGGTTTGAGGGCATGGGAAACATGACCGGTTCTTTTTAAGTCTCTAGTTTGCTATCACAACCCCTCTGTGGTCAGTAGTATATGAGCAGTCTTTGTTGTCCGTTACGATCAGCTGTCATTATTTTGCTCATCTTTTAATTATTGAATATTAAGTCTCTGCTCGGTTTGTCTCAGTTTACACAGCAAAGATAACAAGCAAGCTACAGACTGTTGGTATCCACTTATGGAGCATGCAGCAATGGCTCCTGTTTAAAGGGAACCAACCAGCAAGATTTAGGGTTATAAAGTGAAGCCAGTGCCTTACAGACTCTGGGATACTGAGTGCAATCATACCTTTACTTCAATGATTCAAGGTTTGATTGCAGAGAAAAGTGTTATAAATGTTATGCCAAAGGAAGGGGGCGGGGGGCAAACCAAGTGTGCAGCATTACGTCACTATGTGGGGTTGAGTTATTTTTTTATTACTCCCCCATGCGCTCTAAGCCAAACCCCCCTCCCTCTCCACCTTCCTCCCTCTCTGCCACTATTTAGCAGCCTGAGGACACCTGACATTCCGCATTCTAATAACTGTATGCCAGGCGTCCTGTGTACCTGAGCTTACACTCCCACCCACCTTCTTTTGCCTGCTTGTGACTGCTTTTCCTGCTTGTGACTGCTTCTCCTGTGAGTGTGGGCATGATCACAGGAGTGTAGGAGAAGGCCCCGCCACCTCCAGTCACTGCGCGTCACTAGTCTCCTCACAGTCACAGACCATGGTAAAACACAGGATAGGAGACTGGGACAGATCTCCACTACTGTCATCTGTGATCTGTGATGACAGTAGTGAGGATCTGACCCATCTCCTATTGTGAATCTTTCCGCGGTCTGTGAGTAGAGGAGACCGGGAACAAGCAGAGACTGGAGGGGGGTGGGGTCTTCCGCACTCCTGTGACCGTGCGCATGATCACAGGTCAAGCAGTGACAAGCATGAGAAGTAGTGATAAGTAGTGATAATCTGGTGATGGAGGGAGGGTAGGAGTGTAAACGCGGGCATATAGGATGCCTGACATACCGGTATACGTATGCGCAATGTCAGGTGTCCTGGGGATGCTAAATAGTGACAGGGAAGGAGTAGGGGGGAGGGTTTGTTTTAGAACCCATGGGGAGTAATAAAAATAACCCAACCCCTCATATTGACGCAGTGCTGCACACTTGTCTCGTCTCCCCCCCTTTGCCATAACTTTTATAACAGTTTTCTCTGCAATCAAACCTTGAATCATTGAAGTAAAAGTCTGATTGCACTCCGTATCCCAGTGCCTGAATCACAGTCACAATTCATGTAAATTATCCATCTGCATTATCTATTTGCTGTGAGTGAGGGTGAACTATAATATGTTTTCTACTGTGCAAGGTGTGCGATCATTGAATGATAAGGAAGTTTGAGTGATGGATATCGATGTAATAAAGAGAGAGCATATTGATCCCGAGAGCTTCCATGTTTTTCGGATTATAAAACGCACTTTTGTTCCCCCAATTTTTGGGGGAAAGTGGGGGTGCATTTTATAATCTGAATCTACTCTAGGAGAGGTAGGGGAAGGGGGTGGCTCTGGAGGCTGGAGGAGGCTGGCTGCAGCTGCAGCCCATGGTCATGTGTCCCCGCTCATTATACTCGTATAATATGCCCTGCATCCCACTTTTCACCACCTCAGTGCTGAACCCAGCTCTAAGATATGGGCAGGTGGAGCAGTGCATATTATGAGCCTGCAGTCATCCCCTCCATTCTGGATATGGCCCCCCCGCATCACTGTGTATGACCCCCATCCTGCCGCACATACTAAAATAACAAACGCTTTAAACTTACCTTCTGGCACTTCTCTCCATTGCTCCCTGCTTGCCACACTTGCTGAGTCCTCCTGTGTCCCTGAAGCATCCTGTCATGTGACCCAGCACTGCACAATGATGTCATCACTGCACGCCCCGAACACATGATCAAATGCCCCAGGGATACAAAAGGACTCAGGAAGTGCAGCAAGGAGGGAGCAATGGAGGGAGCAATGGAGGGAGGCGCCGAAAGGTAAGTACAAAGTGTTTGTTACTTAGGATGTGCGGCAGCATGGGAAGCCATACACAGTGATGAGGGGCCATATTCAGGATGGGAGGGAGCTACGTGCCAGGACAAGGGGGCCATATCGAGCACGGTGGGGGAGACATAACAAGGACGGGGGCGGGGGCATATGCAGGACGGGGGGGCATATCAAGGACAAGGTGTCTATGTGCCAGGACAATGGGGCCATATCTAGGATGGGGGGGGGCATATGCAGGATGGGAGGCTGTGTACCAGGATAGGGGGGCCATATGCAGAATAAGGGGCCATATACAGGATGAGGGGGGCTATGTACCAGGATGGGGGATCTATCTTTCTATCTATCTATCTATCTATCTATCTATCTATCTAAGATGAAAAAATGAAGGGCAGCACTTCCTTTAGTGTATCCATGTGGGTTTATTTTGTCCTAGGACTGCGACGTTTCGGCACACAGCCTTCCTCAAGCAGTGTGCTGAAACGTCGCAGTCCTAGGACAAAATAAACCCACATGGATACACTAAAGGAAGTGCTGCCCTTCATTTTTCATCTTAAACAACAACCAGTGAAGTGGTAGGAGGGCTTTGCACCCGCTGTATGCTGATGTGCTTTTTCGTTTTTCTTGGTTTCTATCTATCTATCTATCTATCTAAAACAATTTCTCTGTTTTTTATCGATCGATCGATCGATATAAACAGAAAAAAAACTGAATAAAAGCTGCACAGCACTCAAGATATAGTGTGAACTGGTGCAAGCTGCGATGCTGGAACAAATAAGGAGAAAAAATTCACTGCAGCACTCAGTTACTACCAAAAATGTACACATGCTAATAAGCGGTTTATATATGAGGAAAAAATGTAAAAACTTACGATGTTTTCACAAAACTCAATATTCTTATATTTTTATTTACTGGGGTTCTTGGTACATATATTAACCAATATCTGTTTGATCATCAACCTCTCCACGGTGACCCCAGATCTGATGAGTCCTACGCTGACATCCTTATCCTCCTTGTCCTCCCTCTCCCACTTCTAAGTGGGTGGACACCATCTCAACCTCAGACCACCTGGGGGCGATGAGGGTGCTAAGTGTAGCTGTGGAGCCAGCAACTCCACCTATTAGACATAAACAGAAAAAAAGCTGCACAGCACTCAAGATATAGTGTGAACTGGTGCAAGCAGCGATGATGGAACAAGCAACCAGAAAAAAATCACTGCAGGATATATAATACATATATATATGTGTGTGTGTGTGTATACTCATGTATATACGGTATATATATATACATATATATATATATATGGCTGAAATGTCCCCTCTTGGCTTATAAACGAGTCATATACTTTTGTGTGAAGTGGGGGCTGTGTCCGGGAGCAGGAGGAGGCTGGAGGAGGTGGGGGAAGGCTGTAATATGAGCGGCTCTTAACTTGGAGCCGCTCATAACTTATTCATGATATGCACTGCATCCCCCGCCCATCCGCGGGGGGAGCAGTGCATATCGCATTACAGGCTCCTCATCACAGTATGGCGTCCCCCACCACAGTAAGGCCTCCCATGCTGCCGCTGCTCACTGTACACTGCATAGTGTTATTAGCTCTCACCCGCAGGCGGATCGCTCAGGGCTCAGTGCATCCTCCCTGTGTGTCATGTGACCGGCCGGTGACGTTATCGCGGTGAGCCCCGGTCACAGGACAAGAAGCAGGAAGGAGGGAAGATGCACAGCCAGGAGCAATCCGCCGGCGGGTGAGAGCTAATAACACTGTATTTATTTACAGTGAGCAGCGGCAGCATGAGGGGGGGCGGTACTGTGAGGGGGAGCCTGTATACCAGGGATTGGGTCCTGTATAGACTGTCCTGGGAGCTGTATACACTGTGCTGGGAGCTGTATACACTGTGCTGGGAGCTGTATACACTGTGCTGGGAGCTGTATACACTGTGCTGAGGGCTGTATACACTGTGCTGAGGGCTGTATACACTGTGCTGAGGGCTGTATTGTATACACTGTGCTCGGGGCTGTGTACACTATGCTGAGGGCTGTATACCTGTGCTGAGGGCTGTATACACTGTGCTGAGGGCTGTATACCTGTGCTGAAGGCTGTATACCTGTGCTGAGGGCTGTATACATGTGCTGAAGGCTGTATACCACACTGCTGAGGACTGTATACCTGTGCTGAAGTCCCTCGGCTTATACGCGAGTCAATAAGTTTTCCCAGTTTTTGGGGGCAAAAGTAGGGGGGTCGGCTTTTACACGAGTATATACGGTATATGTGTGTGTATATATATATATATATATATATATATATATATATTATAATATACCAGGATGGGGGTCATGTATGAGGGTCAGGGCCATATATACTTATTATAAGGCGAACACTGGCATTATTAGACGGACCCCATTTAACATTAAAAACAGGGGCATAATGATCGTGGTCACAGGGGCCGTGGCTGCGACAGGGCACGGACGTACAGGGGACTGTTCCACCCCCAGCGACTGCCGATCCCTGTGCTTGGCGCCCGCTTCACATAGATGTGCTGCACTGCGCAGCAGAGCGCTGCACGCAGCTATGGTGCCTGTGTGTCAGGGAGAGGAGGGTGTGGAGAGGGGAGCCTCACGCTTTCTACTGCTGACCCTCCTCCCCTTGCTTTCTCTTACCACAGCCTGCTTTCCATCTGCGTTCCTCTGTGGAATGCTTTTAGCAGGCTGGTGCTGCCTCCTTGCACCTCCCCCTCCTGAGTCTTCTCTTCGGTTTTTGTAAGCTGGAGAATGGAGCAGCGAGGGAACCAGGAGAGGCAAGTACTTTTTTTTTTTCTAATAAGTGAATGCAAGGTGGCCAGAGGACTATGGGAGGAGGAGGGGGGTGCATGATACTATATGGAGAGGCTATGAGGCTGCACTATATGGAGAGCTATGAGGCTGCATATATGAAACAGCACTATGTAGAGAGATATAATGTTGCACTATATGGAGATTTTGAGGCCGCAATATATGGAGAACTGAGCCTGCATTATACTCTATAGAGGACTATGAGTCTGCATTATACTATATGGAGAGATATGTGGCTACATTATACTACATGGAGGGATGTGAGGCTGCATTATACCATATGGAGGGCTGTGAGGTTGCATTATTCTAAATGGAGAGATATGAGGCTACATTATACTATATGGAGGACTATGAGGCTGCATTATTGTCCTAGTCTGCACCCTTTAGCATGTAAAGCGCCATGGAATATAAAGGCGCTGTATAAATAAATAATAATAATAATCATAATTATACTATATGGATGGATGTGAGGCTGCTTTATACTATATGGAGGGTTGTGAGGCTGCATTATACTATATGGAGGGGCTATGAGGCTTTATTATACTATATGGAGAGTTATGAGGCTGCATTATATTATATGGAGGACTATGAGGCTGCATTATACTATATGGAGGACTATGAGGCTGCATTATATTATATGGAGGGATGTGAGGCTGCATTATTCTATATGGAGGGGCTATAAGGCTGCATTATACTATATAGAGGCTTGTGAGGCTGTATTATACTATATGGAGGACTATGACGCTGCATTATATTATATGTAGGATAATGGGGGTGCATTATAATAATTGGATGACTATTGGGGCTACCTTATGAATGGGGGACTATGGACTGCATTATAATACATAGAGGACTATGGGGGTACTTTGTAATATATGGAGGAATATGAGGGTGCATTATAATAATTGGAGGATTATGGTGGCAGGAGGAGGAAAACCAGGACGGGGGAGATATAACCACGATAAGGGCAATATTCCAGTAGGAGAACCATATATTGCAGGATGATTAATACATTATTAATATTATCATTAATACATAATGAAGGGGAAAAGGGGTCAATCTGTGAGTCTTTAAAGGATCTAGAACGTTACACAGGGCCCATACATCTGACGGATGTGTGCGCGAGGGGGGCCCAGGTCTAAATTTCGCATCGGTAGCTAAGGCCAAAAGCAACTCAGCTCCGCTAGGCCTGATTTCTGTGGATGCTGAAAAGGCCTTTGACAGAGTCACCTGGGGGTTTATGAGGAAGGCGCTGATTCAACTTGGCCTGGGTCCCCGGTTTTTGCACGGAATCATGTCCCTATACTCCTCACCGTCTACTAGGGTGAAGATTGGTGGTGCCTTATTTTTCCCGTTTAAAATAGCAAACGGAACCAGGCAGGGATGCCCGCTGTCACCCCTGCTATACATTATTGTAATGGAACATTTAGCTACGGCACTCAGAGCCAATGTTGATATTCGCGGGATTGAGCTGGGTCAGAGTCACCACAAGACGGCACTATTTGCCGATGATCTTCTACTATATGTCTCACAGCCCCTGATCTCTATCCCTTCTATTTTGAAAGAATTCGAGCAGTTCGGACAGCTGAGTAACTTTAAAGTTAACTGCTCTAAGAGAGAGGCGCTCAACATTTCCTTACCTGGAGACTTGGTATCTCATTTGTCCAGACAGTTCCCATTCAAATGGAAAGCAGAGGCCATTAAGTATTTGGGAGTTCCCATCCCAAGAGATCTTAGGCAACTGTTTAGGTTAAATTATCAACCCCTATTGACTAGTGTAGAGGAGGCTTTTTCATCATATCGACAACTAAACCATACCTGGTTCAGGAGAATGAACGTAATCAAAATGGATGTCTTGCCCCGACTCCTATATATCTTTCAAACATTTCCTGTCCTTCCGGACAGAACGGTTTTTGCTAAACTACAATCTCTTATTATCAAATTTACCTGGGGCGGGAAGAGATCTAGGTTACAGATTATTATCCTATCCCTACCTAAATCCAGAGGAGGAGTTGGGTTACCTAACATAAAGACATACTTATTTGGCTTCTCTCGTCAGAGCCCTGGACTGGAACTATTGTACGTCATCCAAGAGATGGGTGGAGGTGGAGCAGGATGGCCTGGGGACCCCACTGAAGCATTTGCTCTGGATTCCCCCTGGGAACTTAAAAGAATTAGTTCCCCTATCCGACATGACCAAGATCACTTTAAATGTATGGTACTCTGGTAACAAAAACACTTTATTCAGATGGCAGACTCAGTCCTCTCGCCTCCCTCTCTTCTAGCTTTTACACCTGGGCTAGGAAGACAAAGATTTCTATGTTGGCAGAGTGTGAATGATACCCGAATGGGACAGACCCTATCTGATGGTAATTTACCCTCAATGGGGAACTGCAATCTATAGATCCTACTAGGCCACTTAGATGGTTCGAGTTTCTCCAGTATAAATCATTCTTATTTCCGGTTGCAGGGTGAGACTGACGCCAAATATATTGGAGAGACTGTTACAACAGGATTTCCCCCCGAAGCGTAAAATTTCAGCTTTGTATCAGGCCTTAGAGTCCTTGAGAGATCAGGGCAACCTATACTTCCAGCGTGCCTGGGAGAGGGAGTTAGACAGGAACATCACAGACAGTGAGTGGCAGAAATGCTTTTTATTTACCCACAAATTAGCTAATGCTTGTATTGCGCAAGAAGGAGCTACAAGCTGCTCACCAGATAGTACCTATGTCCGGTTGCCCTTCACCGCATGTTTCCTGAAACTGCAGATAGTTGTTGGCGTTGTGGGAAGTCACCAGGGACGATGCTCCACATTTGGTGGAGTTGCAGGGAAATCCAGCAGTTCTGGTCTAGGGTGTTCAATACTTGCACACGGATAACAGGTAAAAAGGTCGAGTGCTGTCCTGAAATAGGCCCTGGGAAGATGGATAACAGAGCTATCGGGCTTTACAAGAGGGATATCCTCCGTTTCTGTGTCTCGGCCGCTCGCGCTCTAATTCTGAGACTCTGGAGAACTTCTTAAGTTCCATCATTGCTTGACTGGTTCAAGGAAATTATGGATATATTCCGAATGAAGGAGCTAGCGGCTGACGCATTGGATTCTCGTGATACATTTTCAGTGGTCTGGATTTAATGGATCCTGTTCCAAGATTTGGCTGAATTCAGGAGTACTTTCTCCGAGGTTGATACAGTGGTATGATCTCTGGCCGACATGGGGTCGAGGTAACCCTTTTTTCTTATCCCTCTTTGGTCCTATCCCCTTCTCTACCTGACCCCAATTATCCTAGAACAGTCCCCACCTATCCTATTCTTTCCATTTATCTTTTTTCTTTCTTTCTTTCTTTCTTTTCTTTCTTTCTTTCTTTCTTTCTTTTCTTTCTTTCTTTCTTTCTTTCTTTCTTTCTTTTTCTTTCTTTCTTTCTTTCTTTCTTTCCTTTCTTCTCATCCATTTCCATAATATTCATATACTTTTGGTTTTGGGAACTTATCTCTTAGCCCACCCTCTCTCGAGGTTCCAGCAATGTTTGAAATGAGCAATGTATATATTGTCTAGAGCAGGGGTCTCAAACTCGGCTGGGTTGGTGGGCCGCACATAGAAAAACATTTATAGCGGGGGGCCGCATCCCTTGTAGGACTAAGTGATATTTTTAGTAATACCAGGATTTTTAGCTCAATGTAGCAAAGTACAAATCCTGATCCTTTTCTTGTAGTAATGTCCCCATTCTGTAGTAATGTCCTTTTCTACTGATGTCCTCCATCCTGAAACCCTTTTCTTGTGATGTTCCCCATCCCAAACCCCTTTTCAAGTGATATCTCCCACCCTGATCCCCCTTAGTAGTGATGTCCCTCTTACCGGTTCCCTTTTGTAGTGATGTCCCCCATCCTGATCCCGTGATCTCCCTCATCCCGATCCCCTTTTCTAGTGATGTCCCACATCCCAAACCCCTTTTCTAGTGATATCTCCCATCCCAGTCCCCCTTAGTAGTGATGTCCCCATCCCGATCCCCTTTAGTAGTGATGTCCCCCATCCTGGACCCCTTTTGTAGTGATGTCCCGCATCCTTGTCCCTTTTTGTAGTTATGTCCCGCATCCTCATCCCCTTTTGTAGTGATGTCCCCCATCCTGATCCCCTTTTGTAGTGATGTCCCCCATCCTGATCCCCTTTTGTAGTGATGTCCCCCATCCTGTTCCCCTTTTCTAGGTATGTCCCCCATCCTGATCTACTTTTATAGTGATGCCCCCCATCCTGTTTTACCTTTTTTTTACACACTCACATACACACTTATTCACACTCACACCCTCACACACAAACCCACACACACACTCTCACATATCCACATATCCTCATACACACAAACTCACACACACCCTCACTCACATACACACACACTCATCCTCACACACACACTCACTCATACTTTTCTCACTTTAATGATGCATCGCTCAGTGCAGGGGTCGGGGCAGTCCCCGCTGTGCTGACTTACGGCCTCCGCTGTGCTATGACTTCCACCAGCCGCTGCTCAGACAAGCTCTGTTGCCCAGCAAGATCAATGTAATCTGCCAGCCAGAGGCCCACAGGTGACGCCATATTCCACTGTCAGCTGCGGGCCTCTCATTGACTTGCTGAGTGGTAGAGATTGTTAGGGCCGGGGACGGAAGTCCTCACACAGCGGGGATTGCAGCGGCCCTCTGCACTGGGGTGATGCATCATTAAGTTGTCCAAGGTGCCGCGGGCCGCACAGTGAAGCACCAGGGGCCGCATGCGGCCCTCGGGCCACGTGTTTGAGACCCCTGGTCTAGAGAAACCCCACTGATGATGGGCTTATTTCGGATGGCCCGGACATAGGGCGAGTCCCTTGAGGCCTAGCGCTCACTGGTTTCATCAAAGATAGTGACAAGATATTAAGGGATATCCCAATAAATACTCTTTTGTCCATGGCCAAACTGATGAAGGGGAGCCTATTTTTGATGGGGGTTCCTAACCCCCTCTTTGGCGGTGAGCCCCTTTACCCGAAGAAGGGTCATTTTGTTTTTAGGTTCTGGAATATAAATAAGGGATTAGATAATCCTATACTTGAAGAGGGGGCATAAATATGTGGTTGTCCATTGTATAATGTTCTTATAACTGATATTATTACTGTGATTCCCATATCTGTATTTTCTGATTTATATCCATTTGTATAACTTGTAATGCTTTCACAAAACAAATAAAAAGAGATTAACCATAAATTTCGCACCGGGGCCCACCAGACTCTAGTTACGCCAATGATTAAAAATGTTTTTTATCTTTTTCTTCACCAAATTTGGGATGCGTTTTTTAATCCGGTGCATCTTATAAAGCGAAAAATACAGTAGGTCTCTTAAGCTTTTCTCCTTATTGCTACAATCATCATAAAAATATAACGATGCACTGTTTCCGATCGAATAGAGACAGTTTGAGCATACAGTTGTGGCCAAAAGTATTGACACCCCTGCAATTCTGTCAGATAATACTCAGTTTCTTCCTGAAAATGATTGCAATCACAAATTCTCTGGTATTCTTATCTTCATTTAATTTGTCTTAAATGAAAAAACACAAAAGAGAATGAAGCAAAAAGCAAAACATTGATCATTTTACACAAAACTCCAAAAATGGGCCAGACAAAAGTATTGGCACCCTCAGTCTAATACTTGGTTGCACAACCTTTAGCCAAAATAACTGCAATCAACCGCTTCCGTTAACCATCAATGAGTTTCTTACAATGCTCTGCTGGAATTTTAGACCATTCTTCTTTGGCAAACTGCTCCAGGTCCCTGATATTTGAAGGGTGCCTTCTCCAAACTGCCATTTTCAGATCTTTCCATAGATGTTCTATGGGATTCAGGTCTGGACTCATTGCTGGCCACCTTAGAAGTCTCCAGTGCTTTCTCTCAAACCATTTTCTAGTGCTTTTTGAAGTGTGTTTTGGGTCATTGTCCTGCTGGAAGACCCATGACCTCTGAGGGAGACCCAGCTTTCTCACACTGGGCCCTACATTATGCTGCAAAATTTGTTGGTAGTCTTCAGACTTCATAATGCCATGCACACAGTCAAGCAGTCCAGTGCCAGAGGCAGCAAAGCAACCCCAAAACATCAGGGAACCTCCGCCATGTTTGACTTTAGGGACCGTGTTCTTTTCTTTGAATGCCTCTTTTTTTTTCTCCTGTAAACTCTATGTTGATGCCTTTGCCCAAAAAGCTCTACTTTTGTCTCATCTGACCAGAGAACATTCTTCCAAAACGTTTTAGGCTTTCTCAGGTAAGTTTGGCAATCTCCAGCCTGGCTTTTTTATGTCTCGGGGTAAGAAGTGGGGTCTTCCTGGGTCTCCTACCATACAGTCCCTTTTCATTCAGACACTGATGGATAGTACAGGTTGACACTGTTGTACCCTCGGACTGCAGGACAGCTTGAACTTGTTTGGATGTTAGTCGAGGTTCTTTAGCCACCATCCGCACAATCTTGCGTTGAAATCTCTTGTCAATTTTTATTTTCCGTTCACATCTAGGGAGGTTAGCCACAGTGCCATGGGCTTTAAACTTCTTGAGGACACTGCGCACTGTAGACACAGGAACACTTACAGTTTGCAGGCTAAGGCCAGCACCACCGCTCTCTCTGTGCGTCTCTGTCAGTTCCAGCAGCCTTCCAGGATCCCCTGGGACCTCTCATTCAGGTCCCACACACTGTGAGCCCCTATTCCTGGTGCACAGTTCCTCCACACAGCGATATGTCACTTCCAGTTTAGAAAAAGAGCAGGGCTGCACACAGGATAAAAGTGCTCATTCCATTTTAATGCATCACAGGGGTGTTACAGGTGGGGGTGCAAAGGAAGGAGGACCGGGTAGCCCCGATGGTACAACGAACGTTTCGTGCTCAGCTGGCGCTTCTGCGGGTACAATCCTCTTTTGCACCCCCACCTGTAACACCCCTGTGATGCATTAAAATGGAATGAGCACTTTTATCCTGTGTGCAGCCCTGCTCTTTTTCTAAACTGGTAGTAGACACAGGAACATTCAGGTCTTTGGAGATGGACTTGTAGCCTTGAGATTGCTCATGCTTCCTCACAATTTGGTTTAGCAAGTCCTCAGACAGTTCTTTGGTCTTCTTTCTTTTCTCCATGCTCAATGTGGTACACACAAGGACACAGGACAGAGGTTGAGTCAACTTTAATTCATGTCAACTGGCTGCAAGTGTGATTTAGTTATTGCCAACACCTGTTAGGTGCCACAGGTAAGTTACAGGTGCTGTTAATTACACAAATTAGAGAAGCATCACATGATTTTTCTAACAGTGCCAATACTTTTGTCCACCCCCTTATTTATGTTTGGTGTGGAATTATATCCAATTTGGCTTTAGGACAATTCTTTTTGTGTTTTTTCATTGAAGACAAATTAAATGAAGATAATAATACCAAAGAATTTGTGATTGCAATCATTTTCAGGAAGAAACTTGAGTATTATCTGACAGAATTGCAGGGGTGTCAATACTTTTGGCCACAACTGTATCTGTACAACATGTATCGCCATGACCAAAATGATTTTGACTTTCCTTACTCGCTATGAGTGTCACTATAACAACAAAATGACGCAATGTCTTAGATTGGATAGAGAGACTGACCTTATCCTTATGAGAATCGAGACCATGACTTGAATGATCCTGTTTGCCCTATCATTGGATGACAAAGGTGAGCCTCTTTTCCTCCCTTTATTTGTATTAACCCAGGTAAAATTATATGGCTGTCTCATCATTCATTGATTGGCCATAAGCGTTTACACAGGATAATGGAGCAGGAATCCCCTACCCTTATAATGATATAGGTCTGGCTGCTGAATACAGCCAGCAATTATGCTGATACGTTCTCATGAGACATGTATCTTATTCACTTTAGTTACTTACCGCTTGCCACTGATGACTCAAAGCAGTGATCAATGATTTTAGGCAACCTTCACATTTGCGGTTGTTGACGCAGCGTCCCTGATCTTATCCACACGCATGCGCACTGCGTTCCTATGTTTAACATGGGAACACATTGTGTGTGGGTTTGGCCATGTTTGCGTTTGGATGCATTTTTTATAAGCGCCCTCCGAATGCAAAATGTTGCATTTTTTGTGCGTCTGAAGATGCTCACTTCCTACGCAAGTGTCCTCTAGCGCACAAAAAATTAATGGAGCTCAATGGATCCGCAGTGTCCTCCGCATGACAGCACAGGAGAACACTGCGGATCACATTGAAATCTCCATAGTCTCTCTCTCCCTCTTTCTCTCACTCTCTCACTCTCTCTCTCTTTCTCTCCCTCATCTCCCGGCGGCCGCCGCTGATCTCCCGGCCGTGACCGCTGATCTCCCGGCCGAGACCGCAGATTGGGTAGCCGGGCACCATACTTTGTGAATGCACGCGAAAAATCACCACTGCGTTCACATCAGTATGGTAGCGTTTGGCACTGCGTTTGTGTCTGCATGTCAGACGCATGTGAGTCGGGCCGGTAGGGAAGGGGGCACTCGGATACTGGGACGGTGGCTTCGGTGGGGGATCACGGCTGGTCGGGTCCCGATTCCGTGCCCTGGGCCCTCAATTATGGGGATGGGATGAGGGGAAACTTGGGGATAGGGAAACGTGATGCTACTTGTGATATCTGGTAGTGTGGTTACCGGCCGCTGAGGTGATGGTGAAGCAGCTTTGGTAGTACAGCTCCCAACAGGCGGAGCTTTTACTTCAGGGCAGCGGGGTGGATGAGAGGAGTCGCAGTCCTTGACTCTTTGGTGCTGTCCAGACCTTTTGGGCGACAAATTAAATGAAGCCAGACACCAGCTCAGCTCAAACAGTTTCTTTACTGGTAGCAGGTGGATAAGGTACACGGTACAGTCTGATTCACACCGGGAGTTGTAGCCGCGGATTTTGGAGGCTTTTCCAGAGTGTGTCAGAGGTGTCTCTACAATAACTTTCTGGGTCTGTGTTTTGCTTTAGCTCTCTTGTCAACCACGCTAAAGAGCCCGATAGCCGGTCCCCTGGTCTGTTACTAAAAGGTACTTCTGACTACTTTCCGATAGGGACGGGAGCGGTGAGAAGACAATCTTCCCGCCACCGGTATTTAGTCCATTCCCTTATTAGTGTCTTGGACCCACTTTGGGACAGAGGTGGGATTTTGTCTTGTGGTGCTGTGGCTCCTACTTTAGGCCCACAGCTTGCCGGTCTGCGGTTTGGGATGAACCGTTAACTAACAGCCTCGGTTCCGGTTTACCGGTGTTGACCTGTACTCTCCAGCCGGCTACAACCAGTCCTGGAGTGTCCCACTTTGTTGTCTGGATCACCTCTTTCTTAGAGATGCCCTCCTGTCACAACCGCAGGGTCCCCTGCGTCTGTCCTTTCTCCTCTTCTGTCACCGTCTGAGTGACTACTCTGTAACTGTCACTCACGTCTTTTCGCTCTTCTAGGCTCCACCCCCTGGGACCTACTGAATACCAGTCCCCTGTGCTAAGGTGTCCTATGAGCGTGTTTTGGGTGCAGACTCTGTATTTTCCTTCTCATCCCTGTCAATAGAGGCACTACATCTTCTGTTTAGGGTGCAGTACCTCTCTGTGGCATCCCGCCAGAGGCGCCAAACATGCAGACCAAACGCTTGTGTGAAGCTAGCCTAAGAAATGCATCGGGCTTTTTTTTCCAGGGTATTAGTCATCCTCATCATCTAGGGTGTTGGAAACAATTGTCAGGATAATAGATAGATCTTTCATTAATAGGTTAATCTCCCCCCATTTATAGAGTGAAATTTATGACAATTTTCTTTCTTACTGGTCATCAGATCTTCTGGATTAACTGGATATTAATATGCACTAATATTTACCAGCTAGCTATCAAGTATATGGTTACAAATATTTTATTAGATGAGATCAGGGGCGTAACTACAACAGGTGCAGGGGTTGCAATCGCACCTGGAGCCTAGGAAGCCCCAAAATTCCCTCTAGCCTATACAAATAGACTAACTCTATTAAAGATTTGCAATAATTGGGAGCCCCACTGGAGAGTTCACATCGGGGCCCATGTGCTTCAAGTTACACCACTGGAGATTATATTACAGTTAGTCCTAATTAACATTAGTGGACTACCGTATATACTCGTGTATAAGCCGAGTTTTTCAGCACAAAAAATGTGCTGAAAAGTCCCCCCTCGGCTTATACACGAGTATATACGGGTACCCGGCTGTATACAGCCCCCCCCCCATGGTATACCGGGCCCCCCCCTCGTGGTATACCGGGCCCCCCCTGTGGCAACCTGTAAAGGAAGCGATGATTATACTTATCGGGTCGCTGTCGCCGCCGCCGCCGCTCTGTCACCGTCCGTCACCGCGCTCCTGGTCGCACAGGAAATGACGTCATTTTCTGTGCGCCGGTGAAGGAAGCATGAAGACCAGGAGCAGCGCGGTGACGGACGGTGACAGAGCGTCGGCGTCGGCGACAGCGACCCGATAAGTATAATCATCGCTTCCTTTACAGGTTGCCACAGGGGGGGCCCGGTATACCAGGGGGGAGGGCTGTATACAGCCGGGTACCGCTGTATACAGCGGGGGCTGCTGTATACCCCTCTGGGGCTGCTAAATACCCCTCTGGGGCTGCTGTATACCCCTCTGGGGCTGCTGTATACCCCTCTGGGGCTGCTATATACCCCTCTGGGGCTGCTATATACCCCTCTGGTGGCTGCTATATACCCCTCTGGGGCTGCTATATACGCCTCTGGGGCTGCTATATACGCCTCTGGGGCTGCTATATACGCCTCTGGGGCTGCTATATACCCCTCTGGGGCTGCTATATACCCCTCTGGGGCTGCTATATACCCCTCTGGGGCTGCTGTATACCCCTCTGGGGCTGCTGTATACAGCTCTGGGGCTGCTGTATACAGCTCTGGGGCTGCTGTATACCCCTCTGGGGCTGCTGTATATACCACTGGGGAGGCTACTGTATACTACCACTGGGGAGGCTGCTGTATACTACCACTGGGGAGGCTGCTGTATACCACTGAGGGTGCCTGTATACCACACTGCTGGGGGCTGTATACCTGTGCTGGGGTCCACCCTCGGCTTATACACGAGTCAATAGGTTTTCCCAGGTTTTGGGGGCAAAAGTAGGGGGGTCGGCTTATACACGGGTCGGCTTATACACGAGTATATACGGTATTATGAATTGGTTGATTTTAAATACCATTATTTACTATTAAATAATTATGCCTTAGTCAATCTTAACTAATATGTGAACTAACACTAATAAATCTGAATTGATGTTAGTTAACAAATAATGTCACACTAGAAGATAGCAGGGTATCACACACACCTGGATAACATCTAACAGTCTGTCTGTAGCCACACCACCACCCACTTGGTTCTTGTACAGGCTAGTACTTTCTACTGCACTGTCCCTATAGGCACCTACACAGATAGTAATAACCCTAACTGTAGCACTAGAAGGTGACTGCTCGGGCCTTGCTTCCTGATAGGCAGTCGAAAGTTTCCCATACCTGTGATTGATTAAACACTGAGACTTTCTCACCCCAGGTCTCCATGAAGTGACAACAGGGCGCGACATGCTCCTGACAGCTGACTAATTCATTCTGAATCTCGCCATGTGAGATTTTATATATTTTGAAACTCTGGTACCAAGGCTATATACTCTTTTAAGGAATAAATAAAGGTTATACTGTAATAACATCACTCTAATTGGAATAGTTAGTAAATTAATTCTTCTGGATTGACTGACCTTCATACCAGTAATGATGGCGTGTCATATCTCTTTTCTTAGTTGAGTGGTTCTTGCCATACTCTGTCTTATAACAGTTTTGTAATAAGACTCAACAGTGTGTGGACCTGTGTAAGAACTCGGCCTCTATAAAACACAAGACATGGTTGTAAGCACTTTCTGAAGGAACTCTTGATGAGACATACCTGGTAAATGAAAGCTATACCCAATGAAGCTGCTTGAGAGAACGCCACGCGCAGGTGAAGCTGTCATCAGACTAAATAGGGGGACTTTGAGGAACCTGTGGTTTAGCATCTATTCTGGTTTGTTTCACATGGGTTTCTTGTTATAAGTATTTGACTTGTACTGTAAATGCTGCAGATTTTCTTTTAAGATCTTGTTCTATGCTCTCCTTAATGGGCATGGGATGAGTGTTTGGTTGGAATATATATTATTACATGTGTGTATTCTGTTTCAATTGTAAATACATTAGGTTCTATGCAATAAACATTTGCAGTCACATTTTAGCAGGGATGTCCTGAGGCTTATGAAGTAATAGCCTGGAAATCACCATACATGTTTATTTAATGGAAGGTTCCCTTTTGCTATTAATTATACACGGTGTTAAGGTTTATGAACCTTTTAACAGCTGTGGCCTTTTCCTAGTGATGAGGTATAATTTATATGCCTATCTCGATGGTGTTACACACCACATTTGAGGTTTATTATAAATGAAGTAGTCAGTAATATCAATTTGTGGTCGAGCTTTGCTTCCTTTTGACACTATTGCGTCTCTTTTCCAGATCAGAAAATAAGGGCATTTCCCTTTTTTATTCTTGATCACAATCTTTTATTGAACATAAAGTCAGGGTACCTAAACATGTAAGCATACAATAAACACAATGGCTACACAAAATTGTTTATCCACATATACGAAGAGAAGCGTGTTTGGGTAGCACAATCATGTGATCCACCAGTCACATGCTAATTTTCAATAATATAAAAAATAGACCAGACAAGCATGTATGTGCAACCGGGATCAGGGAAATAATCAAACACTCCATAAGAGTCATCCAAATTTTATTATCAAAAAATATATGTATATACAGGAACAAACAAAACATTTAAAAACGTATTATAGCTATCAAAATATTCATGCTAAACAGAATGATGCTACCCACATTTGCATAATCATATCAGCCAAGGCAAACCATAAGGGTGGGTTTACACGCTCAGATATCTGAAACAATATCGTTTAAACGTCACGCTTTTGACATAATTCAAACGATAGTTTTTGCATAATTGCGTGTAAACGCAGGATATCTGAAGGAAAAATCGTTGGATCGGACATCTCAAAAGTGTGCTGAGGACCTCACTTTTATCGTTCGTCGTCCAATCAACGCTCCAGCAAAGTGCAGCATCGTTCAGTGTTGACACCAAGATGAACGATATCGTTCTGAATTCTCCTATTCCTGACACTTTATCCAATCGTTCACAAAGTTGTAATGAACGACGCTAGCGCGTTGCCAAATTACACATCGTTAACAATATCCTTGCGTTTGACAACACACTAATGATGTCGAAACGATTGCAGTCACGTGACATTCCAAACGATATTGTTTCAGATATCTGAGCGTGTAAACCCACCTTAAGTTTTACAGCATTATATAATGGACATGTTAATCATTAAAGGCTGTTAGCAACAGAAGATGGCCATGAAAATGTTGCAGCAAAGAAGACTGTCCTGGCTTTTGCTGGAATAATTGCAAAATTGCATAAAAAAGTGCATAAATGTGTGCAAAAAGATTGCAGCAAAACACTGTATCTATAGAAAAAGTAAACACAAAAGTGAAAAATACACTTGGTATAAAAGAGGGCTTAATTGGGTACTGAGCGTGCTGTGAGCCCTGCATACTTGATAATGAGGATTATGGTAACTACTTAATTGGGTTGAGGTAGTACTAAATGGTACACCTTTGAGCCTTCTTTTATACCAAGTGTATTTTTCACTTTTGTGTTTACAGGGTTCTGCTTGGTTCATTCACTAAACCAGACAGCTAACATTTTTGGCCTTGGCTGATATGATTATGCAAATGTGGGTAGCATCATTCTGTATATTTTGATAGCTATAATATGCACTTTAGGACACAGTTGGTGGTATTCTCGGGGACGAGCTTGTACCCCCCTCTCTTCTATGATTTTGGTAGGAAAAGGCTCCGCAGAAGCTCCTCCACAGCCCCGTCACAGGGTTTTTGGGCCTCACCTGCAAGGAGCAGGTCCCATGAATCACGCTCGTCTGGTGAGCTCCGTGATTTTGATTCGAATCTGGACCAGGAGGCTTCCTTTGATTCGGCCTTCTCTGATACTCTTGCCATGGTGGACGACCTGGTTTTGGCCATTAATCAGGCCTTGTCAGTGGCTGACCCAGCCCCGGTCGCATCCTTGGATCCCGTGGTATCTTAAGAGACCCAAAAGACCTCTAAAAGTCTTCTCAGACCACCCTGAGATTCAGGACGTTCTGCAGAAGCATTGGTCTCAATCTGATAAACGTTTTGGTAATCGTAAGGCGATCGAGTCCCGTTACCCTTTCTTGCCAGCGGTATCACAAGCCTGGGCAGACCCTCCGCAGGTGGACCCTCTGGTGTCCCGTTTGGTCTCTAGGACTTTGCTATCTCTCCCTGATGGCGCGTCTATCAAGGATGCTACTGACCGTCAGCTTGAACACTTGTCAAAATCGGTGTTTGAGGCTTCAGGTTCGTCCCTATCCTTCGCCTTCATGTGGGTGGCTAAGGCCATTGTGACCTGGGCGGGTGATTTGCATTCCGCCTTACGTCACTGGGATTCAGATCCAGAATTGCTGGATCTGGCCGCTCAGATTTCTGTAGCAGGGGATTTCTTGGTTGACGCCTCTATTGATGCAGCCAATTGCACTGTGGTGGCGGCCGTTGCGATTCGCCGAACCCTTTGGCTTCGAGAGTGGAAGGTGGATTCGGCCTCAAAGAAGTCTCACTAGCATGCCCTATTTAGGCGGGCGTCTCTATGGGGAAAAGCTGGATAGGCTAATCTCAGATGCTACGGGAGGTAAATGTGGCACCCCAAGGGTTAATGTGCCACAGAAATACCAACACAGGTTTACTCCCCACACAACACTACACTAGAAAGTGGGAGGAGTTTAGGTGGCACCTGCACTAGTGGGAGGAGCTAAGTTGTTTACCACAGAGCAGGAGTGACAGTTAGTTCAGAGGAGAGTTTAGTCTAGTCTGGAGCAGGAGCAGAGTCAAGTAGAAGTGGAGGTCCTGAGAGGTCTGAGGAAAGGAGACAGAGGAACAGAGGAACATACCCGGGATAAAGAGTTACCCCAAAAACTTGACCCCGGGGAGGCGCTTAAGACGGATACCGGATCCGAGGCTGTGCCTGAGACAGACAGGACAGTAAACACCGGCATAGTGAAGGTCCACCATCTTCACAGCACCATAGCAAAGCAACACGGAGGGGTCAGTGACACAGAGGACTCAAGTTGCCCAGCATATTGGTACCCGTGAGCAGAGACAGGGCCAGCAGTACAGCTACAACAGCAGCAGGGCCACACACAGCGCTTAAGTAGGAAGCCAAGGACCCGGTCAGGGTGGGAGCAACCTGGTACAGACTCCGTGGACAATATTGTGTGATACCATCTGCAAGTAAAGACTTGGAAAACAACAGAAACCGTGAGTGTGTGTGATCCTTATGCTGAAGCCCCACTTGCCCTCATATACTGCGATTACCTCTACTCTCATCATCTCTACTGCTACCCTTACTCTCCTGCAGCATCAATAACTATCCTCACAGACTTTAACTACTACTACTACCACTGCCCCGGGGAACCCAGTTCTGCCCACAGGAACTATTCCATCCAAGCTGCTATCCCATCATCCCCGGAGGTTCTGCAGCAGCGGCGGCCCCATTACTGGCCGCATATAGTGGGTGGCGTCACGAGTGACAAATCCCCTGTAAATAACCCCCATTTTATTGTGCGGGCCCGGGACATGGTCCGGACCAGGACCGCCGTGACATCTCCCAGCAGTACACCGGTCCAGCACCGAGTACCTCGTCCCAGTGGGCTCCACATAAAAGTACCTCTCTTCCTCAGCAGAAGCCTAAGCGTAAGTTTTCTAAGGGTCAACAGACAAGATTCTGGTCCTTTCGGAACTCGTCCGGGTGGTCCGCTTCCCGCTCGTCACAGCCGTCCCGTGCGTCTCGCACAGACAGGAGTTCCCAGGCTCCCAGCAAGCCGAGTTCAAGCTGGCAGCCCCGCAACCGTCAGGCTAAGTCGAAGGAGTCCGGGTCTCAGTGGTTTTCCTCTTCTTTTTTTTTTTTTTTTAAACATTATGTTTTTATTGGAAAGTTTTCAGGTACATAAAATAGTGGATGAAAATAGGTACATATCCAAATAACAGAATACAATGGGGTACAAAACAATCATTCAAAATACAATAGAATATAACAGTAGGGAACATGTTTCATTAAGACAGACAAGGAAGGGAAAAAGAACTTAGGGAAGTGGTGGGAAGGGGAGGAAGGGGATAGTGTTTGTGGGTCGGCCAGATAACCCGGGATATATAATTTTGGCTTTGGTAATATTTTTACTCAAGTAAACTTTATCACGTATTTCTTTACAAATGTGCTTAGGTCGTTATTATTACATTGTTATGCGGCGAGCTCACCCATGTATCCCACCAAGCAATGATTTTCTTACGTTTAGACGCCTCTGATGCCAATACCAATTCGTAGTGTAAATGCAGATTAAGTTGAGAGATTACTTCTTGTATAGTCGGAAAGGAAGGTTTTTTCCAGTGCCTAGTAATGCAGTAACGGGCTGCTATAAGTATATTAGAAATTATTGGTCTTAGGCCTCTTGGTAAGTCCTGAATGTCCAGGCCCAGTAAAGCCATCTGTGGCGTCAAATTGAGGTTGAGTCCAGTGGTTGTAATTATCAATTGGTTTATTTGTACCCAAAAGGAACGAATGCCCGGACAGTGCCACCAGACATGTGTCATGGTTCCAACCTCTCCACAGTGTTTCCAACATAAGTTTCCCCCTGATTGGGGAGCCCTTCTGAAACTAGCAATTTTGTCTGGAGTTAGGTACCATCCAAATTGGAGCTTTTTTGCCTGCTCATGATGGTTCAGGCAGGATGTAAAAGAGAGAGCGTGTGATGATGCTCTCCTCCATTCCTCCATAGTCGAGGCAAACGATAGTAGTGTCTCCCATTTAGTCATGAATGGGAGTTTCAATCCTGCTTGTACTTCTGACAAGACCCTGTAAAAGATGGAGATCCCTCCGCTGGCAGCCAACTTTTGTTTAAAAATAGATACAATCTGCGGGAGAGTATCCATCATATTCTCTATTGGTATAACTACAGTTCTAAGAAAGTGTTTTAATTGTAGGTAAGAGAAAATTTCAGTATTTGATAGATTGAATTTGTCTCTCAGAACTGTAAATTGCTGAATTTTGGTATCGCTCATCACATCCGTCAACTGTTTAGCGCCTGCCCTCCGCCACTTCGCCAGAGAGAAGGCTGGGGAGTCTATACAGCATTCCACAGCCCTCAACGTTATGTACCTGTACAAACATTTCAAAAGCGAGCAGCTGACCAGTGACCAAACTCCAAGCACAGCTTGCATGGATTTCAGGAGTAGGTTTCCAGGCCCATGGCGGAGGAGACGCGATTCCAGCAATAGACGAGTAGAACATTGTGGGGCATACCAGGATTCTATTTGAAGCCATAGGGGCAAGGAATTTGTTTCAGAGTTGGTGATCCACCATAATTGTGAAATCTCCAAGTTAACCGCTCTGTAATAAAGGTGTATGTTAGGGGCACCCATCCCTCCCATATTGGTCGGTAGCGTCAATGTTGTGGAGCTAACTCTATGTGGTTTATTTAACCAAATGAATTTGCTTAACGTGGATTGGAAAAGGTTAAGGATCTTTCTGGGAAAATGTATCGGAATGCAACGGAGGAAGTATAATATTTTTGGAAATAGGATCATTTTGGTAATTTGAATTCTGGCAATCCACGATAATAGCATGGGGGAATATGATTGTATCAAAGAGCGCAGTTCTTTAATTAGAAGATCGGCATTTAATTTAACTATATTTTTAGTGTGGGAGATTTGGATACCCAAATATGTAAAGCTTCGGGAGATCCAAATGAAAGGCATCGTATGGCGCAACAGAAATTGATCGTTTGTTGGAATGTTTACCGGGAAGAAGGAGGATTTGGTTAAGTTGAGTTTATAATATGAGGCTGCTGCGAATTCTTCCAAGATATTCATTAAGGCAGGGACAGTTTGTTTAATATGGGTACACGTGAATATCACATCATCTGCATATAGATTGATTTTATGTTCTACTGGTCCTACCCACACCCCCGAGACCTCCGCCGTGTTGCGCACTATGGATGCCAAGGGCTCCATAACCAGGGCAAAGATCAATGGAGAGAGGGGACAGCCCTGTTGTGTGCCATTAGTAATGTCAAATTTTGATGATGTAAAGCCAGAGGCACGGACTAAGGCTGAAGGTGATGAGTATAAGGACATTATGGAGTCCCTAAACCTCCCCACTATATGGAACCTATCCAGGACTTCACTGAGGAACCCCCAGTGCACTCTATCAAACGCTTTTTCTGCGTCGAGTGAGAGTAGTGCACCGGGGGCGCCCCCCCTCTCCATGATCTCCAACAGATTTATTAGTCTTCTTGTGGCATCCCTGGCCTGACGACCCGGGATGAAGCCCACCTGGTCTTTACCCACTAGGTCAGGAAGTACTTTCATGAGTCGAGTGGCCAGGATCTTGGCGAACAATTTAGTGTCACAATTTAATAAAGCTATCGGCCGGAAGTTGCTCGGGGTTGTGGGGGGTTTGCCTGGTTTGGGGAGGGTAGTGATCACAGCTTGTAGTCCCTCCTCTTTTATTTTACCTGTGTCTTGCCATAATCGAAACATTTTAGCTAAATATGGAATCAATAATTGGGAGAAGGAGTTGTAATATTTATATGTATAGCCGTCTGGGCCAGGGGCTGTGTGTTTTTTGGATGCTTGAATGGCCTCTTGGACCTCTACTTCAGTTATGGGGTTATTTAATTGGTCGATTTGTTGTGGATTCAAAAAAGGTAGAGTGGCCCTATCTAAGAATTTATTAATTATTGTTTTTGTGGGTTGCTGGTGGTGGAATCTGTTTTTAGATTATATAGAGATTCGTAATACGTTTTAAACTGATCAACAATTTTTATGGGGTGTCTTATTTTAGACCCATTGGAATCCAATAAGTAAGCTATTTTAGTGGTGGCCATGCGTTTGCGGACTCGTCTAGCCAATAATTTGCCCGCTCTATCCCCCATTGAGTAAAATTGGGCTTTAGATCTGGTCATATCTTTTTGGACTTTAAGTAGAAGCGTAGTGCGGAGTTGCCTACGTGTCTCTATTAACTCGGCTGTTAGAGTTGACGAGGGATGGGATTTTTGTTTATATTCCAACTTTTGGATGCGGGATGTGAGTGAAGTAACTTTGATGGTGTGTTGTTTTTTCACCCATGCCGACATCTTTATTAGTTTACCTCTGAGAACAGCTTTGTGTGCCAGCCAAAGCGTTTCCGGGGAAATATCTTCTATGTCATTTAGGGAAAAATATTCTGTTATGAATCCTGAGATCTCTTCTAGGTGTGCAGGTGAAGAGAGAAGATATTCATTAATTTTCCAAAGGCCAATGGGGGAGACAGCTAAAGCGTCTTCCATTGTTATTGAAACGGGGGCGTGATCTGTCCATGAAATGGAACCTACATCAGCCGAAAGACACAGAGGGAGCAGAGCAACATCAGTTAGGATGTAATCTATTCTTGACCAAGAGCCAAATCTAGGTGACATATAAGAGTAGTCTCTTTGTTCTGGATGGAAGCATCTCCATACATCATAGAGTCCAAATTGTGTAAAAGTAGATCCCAACTCGGCTCTGTATGTTCCAGGTCTGGAGCAGTCAAGTTTTTTGTCCGCCGGAGCGTTTAGGTCTCCGGCTATGATTTTTTTCCCTATTGATTGTGGGAGTAAGAGTTCCAGAGTTTGAGTTAAAAATTTATTCTGGCCCACATTAGGGGAGTATAAAGACATTAGAGAATATAATACATTATTTAACTTGCAATTAATTAAGATGTAACGTCCCGCTGGGTCGACTATAGAGGAAATGTGTTCAAAAGCTATTCTCTTGTGAATTAGTATAGCTACTCCCGCTTTTTTGACCTCTGCGGAGGCAAAGAAACTATAAGGATATTGGGGTGACCTCATTCTGTGTACGTCAGCTGCCAGCAGATGGGTCTCCTGCAGGAATAAAACATCATACCTGAGTTTTACAATTTGTTTCCAGGCCAAGGAGCGTTTCTCTGGACTGTTAAGACCATTAACATTTATTGAACCACATGTGATACTCATGGTGGATCAAAGCCATCTAATTGTCGTACTCGAAGATCACTATTGGGCAATCGGCCGACCTGGGGAGGGAAGAGGGGGTGGGAGAGGAGGGAGGAGAAAACAGTAGGATAATTAATGCAACAATACATAGCAATAAAAGCATTAACGATCAGAACGCTCAAACAGGTGAAGCCAGTGTGCCTCATATCCACAGTCTCGCGGTCGGGGCCACTGAAAAATAAAAAAAAGAGTGCCAGATGCAATGCACTCACGGGGCAATAAAATCCCAGGTTAGATAGAGTTGTAGAGATAGATAGATCAGGGAACATAGGGGTCAGAGGACAAGAGGAAGTGAGAAACCAGTAGGAGATTTTAGAGTGGAGGTATTTAGAGAAAGGGGGAAGATATAGTTGTAGTGCGGAGTAGGAATATGCCACAAGATGGCGAGAGTAGGGAGAAGAAAAAAGGGAGATGGGATGGGACTTAGGGAGAGTGTGAGGATGAGTAAGAAAGAGCAGGAAAAGGAGTGAGGAACTCTATCCGGGATTGTTTAGCTCCAGGATATTGAGAAACAAAAGAGTGGTTTCAGGAGCATAAAAGAACAAGAGTTCCCGACCACCCCCGGGTTATCAAGCTGTGCGAGCCATTATGAAATCACACTGTGAACCACTCGGGATCAATTCTGGGTCGTCCTCCTCGGTTTTTCTTTCCATCCAGGCGAGCTTGCATGGTGAGCCTGTCGGAGCCATTCTCAGGGGAGAGGTCATCAGTCCCCACTGTCTCAGAAGTCTTTCTGCGTGGGCAGGAAGCCAGCAAACATAAGATTTATCTTCCTTTTTGAAGATGAGCTTTGTAGGGAACCCCCATCTGTAAGGAATGTCATTGTCCCTCAGGACTTTGGTGCAGTGCTGGAAAGCTTTACGCTGTAGTAATGTTCCTGGTGAAATGTCCTGATATACTGCAATATGTGCAAATTTATCTGGTAGCTTAGGACGAGCTCTCAGTGCCCTGAGAAAGTCATCTTTCACTTCAAAATAATGCACTCTAGCAAGAATATCCCTGGGCAGGGAGGAATCCAGATTTGATGGTTTTGGGATCCTATGTATCCTGTCGATTTTGAACTCTCTGGGGTCTACTTCAGGTAAAGCTGCAACTAAGAATTCCTGTAGAAAGCTCCGCAGCTCTTTGTTTTGGACATTTTCATCCACCCCCCTCAGCCTCACGTTATTGCGACGTGATCTGTCCTCAAGGTCCAAGTTCTTGCTCTGGATCCTTGCAATATGCTCTTCTAACTGCTCGTTAGTGTCTAGCAGATCATTATGAGAGGTTATAAGCTCAGTGAGCTTCCTTTCTAGTGAATCTGTGCGAGCACCCAGTTCAGCCATTTCACCCCGCACCTCCGCCACCATTTGCATCATGTCGGCGTGGAGGGAGACCCGGAGCTCCGCCAGCAGTTCCTTCATGCTGGTGTGTGTAAGGGGGATCTCGGGAGCCCGGTTCCCGCCAGCCGCTTCTTGTGATTGTGGACCTCGTTTGGCCGCTCGCGCCGCTCTGGGGGAGGGGGCGCCATGTTGGAGTCTGAGAGCGTGAGGGGCTGTGGGGCTGTAAAAAAGTCGGAAACCCGCCTGGGTGTTAGTCCTGTGACCGGTTTCGTCTTACCCATCGGTGCGGGAGACAATCCGGTCCTTTGTGTCACCGAGTAGGGCGTCAGAGGAGGCTCGGGATGCTGATTATTGCCGTTTCTAGGCCCGGGTAGTCAGGAGCTCAGAGTTATGCGGCCTCCGCCATTGCCAGTCAGGCCACGCCCCCCGTTTTCCTCTTCTTGACTCGGTTCCTCCAGAAAGCACCTCCCAAATTGGCGGCCAACTTTTTCACTTTCGACACGCCTGGCTCGCTGTCCCAGACGACAAGTGGGTTCGGGAATTGGTGTACTTCTGCTACAGCATTGAGTTTCACATTCGTCCCCCTCCCCCCCAGAAGATTCTTCCCTTCCAAACCCCCATGAACGCCGGCAGGCCAACGACTCCGCCCGTCAGGTGGGAGTCGTTCCAGTACCACAGCAATTTTGTTCCCCCAAATTTTGGGGGAAAGTGGGGTGTGTGTCTTATAATGTGAAACTACTAAATTGGGCTGTTGGGGAGGGGGGGCTCTGGAGCAGTGTCTGGGGGCTGTCAGGATGCTGCAGCTGCGGGACATGATCACATGGGGCCGCTCATTATGCTCCTGTAATATTCACTGCATCCCACTGTCAATCACCAGCAGGAGCAGCTCATATCACAGGAGCTTACAGAGCGAGTCTGCAGCTGCTGGCTTCGATCCTGTGTGCATAGTCAGTGCTTTCCACACTTTCTTTGCGTGTTTGCGTGGAAAACACTGACTATCCAAACCATGCCATATTCACCTCGCTCCCTGCTGCCATCCATCACCGCTGTCTGTGCTCTGCGTCCTCCGGTCATGTGAGCGTCGCTGCAGAGTGACGTCATCACCGTGCGCCGCTCATGACTGGAGGACACAGAGCACAGACAGCGGGGATGGATGGCTGCAGAGAGTGAGGTGAGTATGGCATGGTTTGTTATTTTTTAAAGTGTGCACCATATGGGGGACAGTGTGGCATGGGGGACTGTGCCAGCATGGGGTAGGGGAAACTGTGCCAACATGGGGGGACAGTGTGGCAGAATGGGCGGACATTGTGGCAGCATAGGGGACATATATGCCAGCATGTGGGGGCCATGTACCAGGATGAGGGACACATATTGATTGTAAGACGGACACTGGCATGATAAGACGGACCCCATTTGACATTAATTTTTTTTTTTCTCTTTTCCTTCATCAAATTTGGGGGTGCGTCTTATAATCAGGTGCGTCTTCTAAAGCGAAAAATACAGTATCTTTTATCTTTTAATGGGACCAAACAAGGGGCATGAGAAAGGGTTGTGTAAATAGTGCGTTTTTGTGCTGTGTGTGTATGTGTACAAATACAATCAATTTGTGCTGCCTTTGTTTATAGGCATCTGCACTTGTACAGCTGACAAAGGTAGCACAATCGCAGCAGAAAGGCCCACAAACAAACAGCAACTGATAACCACTGCAGTACAGGCCTGGCAGAGCTTTCAAAAGGAGGAAACAGTCTGGTGATGTCCATGAGTTCAAGACTTCAGGCAGTTCTTTCCAACAAAGGGTTTTCAACCAAGTATTAGAAATTAATTTGTTTTTTTTTTTAACAACTATGTACTGAGCCCCTTGAAATTAACAGGTTTGGAATTTAAAAAAGGCTTTAGTTCCTCACATTTTAACGCATACATTTTGAATTACAGCTGAAAGTCTGAACTTAAACTCTATCTGAATTGTTTTGTTCAAAATCCATTGTGGTGTAATGTACACAACAAAAATTAGACAAATGTGTTCTCTTACCAAATATATACAGACCTAACTGTATTTGTTCAAGTGTTGTTTGGATCTATGTTGTAATGTCATTTGACCATACAAAGTCCACAACGTTAATATTTTTATTTATCACAATAGATGATGACCATACAGTATATATTTTCAGTAGAAACTAATAAAAATGTTGTGTTACAGGACTCTCCAGGATTTTGAAGGGCAGATTGGAAATGACAAAGAACTGTCTAGTGGATTGGGCCTTGGCTGAATACATGGCATTTGGTTCATTATTAAAAGAAGGAATCCATGTCCGACTTAGTGGCCAAGATGTGGAGAGGGGAACATTTAGGTACTTTTATTTATTTACTTGTTTAATGAGGTTCATATCACTGTTGCAATACACCACTCCAGTGTTTTTTTTATTTTTTTTTTTATTTCCCCGCTAGAGTGGTGCTTTCAATCTAAGTAAATCCCTAGCCTTCTGTCTTAGGCCACATTCACACATTCAGTAGTTAGTGAGTTTTTTTCCTCTATTTGTAAGCCAAATCCAGTAGTGGGTGAAAAATACAGAAGTGCACGCGTTTTTGTTATACTTTTCCTATGATTGTTCCACTCCTGGTTTTGGCTTACAAATACTGAGGTAAATAAACTCACCAAATGCTGAACATGCCAATATGGTCTCATTCTCAACCTTTGACATCTTCAGCTGTTATCTGCCTTTCTCCTGACAGTTTTCTCTGGTTTGAGATCTGCTAATTAGCTCCACTGTTTCATGAACCATGCCAGAGGTCACAACTCAATACATCTCTGTGAGGGCCTCGGTCTGACCTAGTTCTGGCTGTCTTAAACTTGTACTGTGAGCATGTGACGTAACTTCTGACTTCCACCCATACTGAAGTTAGTCACAAGATGGCGCCGCAGGACTGGGGCAACGACGAAAAAAGTTAGACACTAGAGGGTGAGTATAGGAACAGAAGCGGGGGACTTAGATTTTGAGCAACTCTCAAGCGGTGAAAACTTAAGTGTTGCATTGAGGATTCTTTACAGATATGTAGTGTGCGCCATGAGCACTGAACCTAGCCTAATACTGCGTACCTATATTTCATTACTTGCAACAAATGTAGAAGTTTAGTGCTGCTTGTTGAATATGTACAATGATGTATGAAAGTCATATGTACGATAAACAGTTCTCAGATTTAAGTGACCAATTTTGGAACATCTATCAAAGTTTGTGGGAGGTAGAAGCTCCCAGAGCTGCTTCTTCAGAGAAGGTGGCTAAAAAAGCACCCCAATGATTTCTGTGAAAAGCACTCCGTATCACCCTCTTCATAGCACCCTAAATGCAGTACGAACCCCCACATAGCATCGTTAATACAGTATGAACCCCCAAGATGGCCCCTATATGCACTTTTAGCACCCTATATAATATGAGGCCCCATATAGCCTTCTACAGTATATACAGGCCTGGCGCCAGCATCCGGCATACCCGGGCAGATGCTGGACCGCGATGAAGTGATAGAGCCCACTCACTGTCTGTGAGGGAAGCAGTGAGGAGCCCCAATCACACACAGCTGCCCTTTCTCCCTCTTTCTCATGCTCTGCACTGATCTAGGTAGTCGGTGTGCAGCAGGAGAAGAAGCTACATGAAGCTACATGGAGGATGAAGGACCTTTCAGTTCCAGTCATGTGACTGATCAAACGACTGAAATTTAGGCCCTTGAAGTTATTGCTGCTGCTCAAGTTCTGCAGCCTCCTGCAGCTCCCAGTGGCTCCTCTCCTGCTCTGCACCGATGTGGTAATGTATTGATTGTGTGTGTGTCTGTATGTGTTTGCACTGTCCATGTAGAAGAACGGTGTGCATGTGTGTGTTTTTCTATGTGCATGCATTGTCCATGTAGCAGAGCTGTGTGTGTGTATGTGCATGTAGCAAAGCTTTGTGTATCTTTTTATGTACATGTAGTATCCCTGTTGCAGAGCTGTGTGCGTCTGTATGTGCATGTAAGCAGAACTGTGTGTGTATCTGTATGTTCATGTAGTAGTGCTCTCTGTGTAGTGTGCATGAATTGGGCATGTAGCAAAGCTGTGTGTGTATCTGTATGTTCATGTAGCAGAGCTTTGTGTGTAGTGTGCATGTATTGGGCATGTAGCTGTGTGTGTAGTGTGGATGTATTGGGCATGTAGCAGAGCTGTGTGTGTAGTGTGAATGTTGCAAAGCTGTGTGGGGTCTGTATGTGCATGTATTGGGCATGTAACAGAGCTATGTGTGTAGTGTGAATGTAGCAGAGCTGTTTGTGTCTATGTGCATGTATTGGGAACGTAGCAGAGCTGTGTGTATCTGTATGTTCATGTAGCAATGCTGTGTGTGGTAGTGTGCATGTATTGGGCATGTAGCAGGACTTTGTGTATGTACCTGTATGTTCATTAGCAGAGCTGTGTGTGTAGTGTGGATGTATTGGGCATGTTGCAGAGCTGTGTGTGTAGTGTGCATGTAGCAGAGCAGTGCGTGTCTGTATGTGCATGTAGTGGGCATGTAGCAGAGCTATGTGTGTGTAGTGTGCAGGTCGTGTGTCAAATTTGCATGTAGTCCAGTCATTTAGGTCTATGAGTATATAGCAGAGCTGCTTGTGTCTTATAGTTTGCAGAACGACACTAACTATACCTTTATTGCCTCCATATCCTACCTTAATATATTAAAATTTGCGTTAATGACACCTTTATTTACACCGCTAGGGAAGCTTTAACTAATAGGAAGAAATGTTTTCTTATTTTCATCTGTCTAAACTTGGGGTGCTGCTTATGGTGCAGATGCGCAGCATTGCGGACATAAAGTGGGCCATGGAAACGCTTTCGCCTGGGGCCCACAAATATCTGAAGCCGGCCCTGAGTATATACATGAAATCATCTCATACATATGACAAGAAAAAACACCCACACATACTTACCTCACTTCCCTTCATCCAGTGCTCTGCTTCTGTCTCTGTACACTGACTCTACATACAGTAGATGTGATGATTTGGTGTCAATGTGTCTACTACCTTATACGCTGAATGGTGGAAGAGTGAGCCAGCTTCTACCTCTTCCAGCAATGTATTCACTGCTTTCTGCATCTTGAGGATTCGGATAGCAGTGACAAGCAGGCAATGAAATAGCAGTGGGTATTGTGTGGCCCGTGGACCAGTGTTTTAAGCTCTTCGGTTGTCTGTGTCCACTGGGCGTGTTGGCCAAGAATATGGGCTGCACTTTGCCCAGCTCTGGACTACAGTCATTGAATGTTATATACAAGGTATGTGACTGGTGAATGATATACTATGTAAGCATCCAAACAGTATATACAGGATAATATGAGATTGTATATTTATTCTATGAGATATTACACCAGTAAAACATTATTCTGTATACATCATCTGATGTCTTTGACACTGTATATTACATATAGTATGAGATGTGACTGAAATATGATATACTGACTACAGACACCACATAGTAGTGGATGATATGTGACTGGTATATTTGATGTACTTGGTTTATATATATATATATATATATATTGTGAGGTAGCAAGGGGAATGGTGGTAGAGGGACGCTATGTTTCCCCAAGGATGGTGAGCTACTGCATGTATGGGACAGGAGATGCTTACATGAGCATAGGTGAGGTAGGTTTGGCCACCGTTACTGAGAACGGTGTCTGTTGGTAAAGCCTGTTATGGGACCTCATCTATGAGGAATGGGGGAAGGTTTTTGGGCGGGCCTCCATTCCTCATCTCCTGCCCCAGGCTTTTGAAGTAGCTGGGAGGGAAAGACAGGTAAAAAAAGGTTTAGGCCGGAAGAGACGGCTGTCAAGGTGTTGTGAGATGAGATCAGACTGGAGAGGAGTTCAGTCGGTGGGAAAGGAGCCTGTGAGCACACAGAGAGCGTGTACCGGACCCCAAGGTGGGGTAGGACCCCTAGGCGAGCTCCAGGAGGAGCAGGTTTCGGGCCGACGCTATTATCCTGATGTAAGGACTGTTTTTTTGTTTGTTTTGCCATTGTGTGAAATAAAACTCACTTGTTTTTGGACTGAGCCTGAGTGTCACTGCCTTACTTGCTGCTGCTATAGAGCCTGATCCCTACATATGGTGGAGAATGCGGGCAATGCAGTAAGGCATACACTAATCGCTGTGGAGGACGAGTTGTATGTCCTGGGTGAAGCAAGCCCTAAAGCAGCGCTCAGCAATGGAGGACGTTGTAAAGGCATTGATTGAAGCCAACCTGCAGCAGAAGCAGCAACAGCAGATGTATGCTGAGGCGCTGCAGGCCCAGCAGCACAGCCATACGGAGGCCCTGAGACTTCAACAGCAAACTAACCAACTCCTGATGGAACAGTTAACAGCCCTGAGGTCAAGCGCACCATCTGATCCACAGCAGGACATCAAGAAGAGGGTCCGTGCGTCCCTCCAAAAGATGACCGCAGGGGACGATGTCGAAGCTTTCTTGGCGGGGTTCGAGAGAGTGGCAGAGCGAGGAGAGTCTGCCGCTACACCAATGGTCGGAGGTCGTAGCGCCATATCTGATTGGAGAGCCCCAGAAAGCGTACTACGACCTGAGCGAGCAGGACGCCCGGACTATCAAAAGGTAAAAGCCGAGATTCTAGCTCGATTAGGTGTGAATGTGTATCTCCGTGCCCAGAGAGTCCATTGCTGGGCCTATGTAGAGACTGTAGCGGTCCGGTCTCAGATGTATGATCTCGTCCATCTTGTAAAAAAATGGTTACAGCCGGAGCTGTTGTCCCCAGCGCAGATGGTGGAAAGAGTGGTACTGGACAAGTTTGTGCGGGCCTTGCCCCCAGCCATACAGCAGTGGGTGGGACATGGGGACCCTGTCGATGCCAACCAGCTGGTCGGTTTGGTGGAACGTTATGAGGCCACCCAGAACTTGTTAAAAGTTTCTTCCCCAGCCCGTGTGCTCCCCAAATCCCGCAAGGTCACAGACCCTGAGAAATACAGGACTCTGACACGCACCCCCACCCCTGCAGGCCCTCAGGCAAGGAAGCTAGAGACTGTTGTGTGCTGGAGGTGTCAAGAGCGAGGACACATTGCTGCAAACTGCCCTATCACCACCGATCCTATGGACTGCAGTGTGGCCCGGCGTGTCTCCCTCTATGCCTTCCCGGTATATACCGCTGCTTCCCCAGAGCCTGCACCTATCTCTCCCATGTGTCAGGTTACGGTGGCGGGATGTCCTGCAGCTGCCCTCTTGGACTCGGGAAGCCTTATCACCCTGGTGCATGCCACCTTGGCTGGGTCTGCATCCTACACGGGACGTAATGTGGGGGTCTTATGCATTCATGGGGATTTGAAAGAGTACCCTACCGCCATAATCACTATCCAAACCCCGAAGGGGGAGTGTCGTCATGAGGTGGGAGTGTTAGAGTCCCTGCCGTATGGACTGATCCTTGGGAGAGACTTTCCTCTATTCTGGACTCTGTTACCGGGAAACCCGGGGTTAAGGGGTAAACAAGTCCAGAATGTCACGGACCCTGAGCCTGAACCTCGTGATCCCGACTCAGGGGTGCCAGCCGTGGGAGTAACAATGTCCCCTCTAGAGGTATTAGCGGGTGAAGCCGACGAGCTCGGGTCAGTACCTGAGTTCGCAGAGTTGGGAGTTCCCCGTGACAATTTTGGTACTGCACAGCTCCAAGACCCGACGTTAAATCGGGCAAGGGAAAACGTTATTTGTATTAATGGGGTGTTTCAGTACCCAGGAGCAGACCAGGTGTTTCCCCATATGGCTGTCAACCAGGATCTGTTATACAGGGTTGACAGAGTGCGGAGTGAGACCTTGGAACAGCTGGTGGTTCCGCAGCCTTATCGCCCGACGGTGCTCGACTTGGCACATAGGCATGTGCTGGGCGGACACCTCGGCCATAAAAATGACTCTGGAACGAATTCTGCAGTGTTTTTACTGGCCGGGAGTGTTTCGGGAGGTGCAGCGGTATTGCGAATCATGCCCCGAGTGTCAGCAATCCGCTCCTATGCCGCACTTCCGTAGTCCCTTGGTACCCCTGCCCATTATAGACGTACCATTTGAAAGGGTCGCCATGGATCTGGTGGGTCCTCTGGTCAAGTCTGCCCGAGGGCATCAGCATATCCTGGTAATCATGGATTACGCTACCAGGTATCCAGAGGCAATTCCACTGCGGCACACCTCGGCGAAATTGATAGCCAAAGAGCTACTCGCCGTGTTCTGCCGGGTAGGAATCCCTAAAGAAATACTTACGGACCAGGGGACGCCGTTCATGTCCAAGGTTACCAAGGAGCTATGTAAACTGTTCCGGGTAAAGCAGTTGCGCACCTCGGTCTACCATCCGCAGACAGATGGCTTAGTTGAAAGATTCAACAAAACCCTAAAGAGCATGCTGAAAAAGGTGGTATCCAGGGATGGGAAGGACTTGGATTGTCTTCTACCATACCTGCTGTTCGCGATTCGGGAGGTACCACAGGCCTCAACAGGTTTTTTCTCCGTTCGAACTCGTGTATGGTAGACATCCCCGGGGCCTGCTCGACATTGCCAAGGAGGGATGGGAGCAGGAACCCACCCCTCACAAAAGTGTAGTAGAGCACATCGCGACCATGCAGGACCGGATGGCAGCGGTGATGCCGATAGTGAAAGAACACTTAGAGGAAGCCCAAAGAGCTCAAAGCCGGGTATATAATAGATCCGCTAAGGTCAGAACTTTTAACCCGGGAGACAGAGTCCTGGTACTAGTGCCTACTGTGGAGAGTAAATTCTTGGCGAAGTGGCAAGGGCCCTACGAAGTCCTAGAAAGAGTTGGGGAGGTCAACTACAAGGTATATCAGCCGGGTCGGAGAAAGACCGAGCAGATATACCATGTAAATCTGCTAAAAGCCTGGAAAGACAGAGAGGGTCTGGGTACAGAAGGGTCTCCAGCTGACCGTCCTCCTGCAATGACTTTACAGGCCAAGGTGGTGCCTGAGGGGGCAGTGGCAGAAGTGACGATAGCCGAAACCCTCACGAAAAACCAGCAGCAAGAGTCTCGAGAGTTTGTGGCCAGGAATACGGATGTATTTTCAAAGCTGCCAGGGCGTACCTCGTTGATTACACACGACATTGTCACCGAGCCCCAGGTAAAAGTTCGGATGAGGCCCTACCGAGTACCTGAGGCACGGCGAAAGGCCATTTCAAAGGAGGTTCGTCAAATGCTGGAGTTAGGGGTTATTGAGGAGTCGAAAAGTGAATGGGCTAGTCCCATTGTGCTCATTCCCAAACCCGATGGGACGATACGGTTTTGCAACGACTTCCGGAAGCTGAACGAGGTCTCTAAATTTGACGCTTATCCAATGCCACGAGTAGACGAGCTCATTGAAAGACTCGGGAAGGCCCGGTACTTCTCCACACTCGATCTAACTAAGGGATACTGGCAAGTACCCCTTACGGATAGCGCCAAAGAGAAGACCGCGTTCATCACCCCGGAGGGTCTGTTTCACTACCTGGTGTTGCCATTTGGCCTACATGGGGCTCCAGCCACGTTCCAAAGATTAATGGACATCGTGTTGAAGCCTCATCAAAGGTACGCCTCGGCCTATCTGGATGACGTCATCGTTTTCAGCAGCGACTGGGAGAGCCACTTGGCCAAGGTACAGGCTGTGGTGGACTCTCTCCGGGCAGCGGGGCTGACTGCCAACCCCAAAAAGTGTGCTCTGGGAATGGAGGAGGCACGCTATTTGGGGTATGTGATAGGCCGAGGTATGATTAAGCCGCAGGTCAACAAGGTCGAAGCCATCCAGAGTTGGCCCCAACCAAGGACAGTAAAGCAGGTGAGAGCCTTTCTGGGAATTGTGGGATACTACCGGAGGTTCATCCCCAATTTTGCCACCCTCTCAGCCCTATTGACAGACCTTCTGAAAGGAAGACGGCCCGTCATGGTAAAGTGGAACCCCCAGGCCGAGCATGCCTTTCTGGTCTTGAAGACGGTGTTATGCGGGTCTCCCATCCTTATCACACCTGACTTAACCCAGACCTTCATCGTGCAGACCGATGCATCAGAAGTAGGGCTAGGTGCAGTCCTTTCTCAGGAGGTGAATGGGGAAGAACACCCCGTTAACTACCTGAGCCGCAAGCTCATGCCTGCAGAGAAAAATTACAGTGTGGTCGAGAGGGAGTGCCTAGCCATCAAATGGGCCTTGGAAGCGTTGAGGTATTACCTGCTGGGGCGACGGTTTCGGTTGGTGACTGACCACTCCCCACTCACGTGGATGAGCCAGTCAAGAGAGAGGAATGCGCGAGTCACCAGGTGGTTCTTGTCGCTCCAGAACTTCAACTTCACGGTGGAACAGAGCCGGGAGGCTGCAGGGCAATGCCGATGCCTTGTCCCGGACTCACTGTTTGGTGACAGGAGTTCACCCCCCCCGGGTTGAACTGAGGGAGGGGGTGTGTGAGGTAGCAAGGGGAATGGTGGTAGAGGGACGCTATGTTTCCCCAAGGATGGTGAGCTACTGCATGTATGGGACAGGAGATGCTTACATGAGCATAGGTGAGGTAGGTGTGGCCACCGTTACTGAGAATGGTGTCTGTTGGTAAAGCCTGTTATGGGACCTCATCTATGAGGAATGGGGGAAGGTTTTTGGGCGGGCCTCCATTCCTCATCTCCCGCCCCAGGCTTTTGAAGTAGCTGGGAGGGAAAGACAGGTGAGAAAGGTTAGGCCAGAAGAGACGGCTGTCAAGGTGTTGTGAGATGAGATCAGACTGGAGAGGAGTTCAGTCGGTGGGAAAGGAGCCTGTGAGCACACAGAGAGCGTGTACCGGACCCCAAGGTGGGGTAGGACCCCTAGGCGAGCTCCAGGAGGAGCAGGTTTCGGCCGACGCTATTATCCTGATGTAAGGACTGTTTTTTTGTTTGTTTTGCCATTGTGTGAAATAAAACTCACTTGTTTTTGGACTGAGCCTGAGTGTCACTGCCTTACTTGCTGCTGCTATAGAGCCTGATCCCTACATATGGTGGAGAATGCGGGCAATGCAGTAAGGCATACACTAATCGCTGTGGAGGACGAGTTGTATGTCCTGGGTGAAGCAAGCCCTAAAGCAGCGCTCAGCAATGGAGGACGTTGTAAAGGCATTGATTGAAGCCAACCTGCAGCAGAAGCAGCAACAGCAGATGTATGCTGAGGCGCTGCAGGCCCAGCAGCACAGCCATACGGAGGCCCTGAGACTTCAACAGCAAACTAACCAACTCCTGATGGAACAGTTAACAGCCCTGAGGTCAAGCGCACCATCTGATCCACAGCAGGACATCAAGAAGAGGGTCCGTGCGTCCCTCCAAAAGATGACCGCAGGGGACGATGTCGAAGCTTTCTTGGCGGGGTTCGAGAGAGTGGCAGAGCGAGAGAGTCTGCCGCTACACCAATGGTCGGAGGTCGTAGCGCCATATCTGATTGGAGAGCCCCAGAAAGCATACTACGACCTGAGCGAGCAGGACGCCCGGGACTATCAAAAGGTAAAAGCCGAGATTCTAGCTCGATTAGGTGTGAATGTGTATCTCCGTGCCCAGAGAGTCCATTGCTGGGCCTATGTAGAGACTGTAGCGGTCCGGTCTCAGATGTATGATCTCGTCCATCTTGTAAAAAAATGGTTACAGCCGGAGCTGTTGTCCCCAGCGCAGATGGTGGAAAGAGTGGTACTGGACAAGTTTGTGCGGGCCTTGCCCCCAGCCATACAGCAGTGGGTGGGACATGGGGACCCTGTCGATGCCAACCAGCTGGTCGGTTTGGTGGAACGTTATGAGGCCACCCAGAACTTGTTAAAAGTTTCTTCCCCAGCCCGTGTGCTCCCCAAATCCCGCAAGGTCACAGACCCTGAGAAATACAGGACTCTGACACGCACCCCCACCCCTGCAGGCCCTCAGGCAAGGAAGCTAGAGACTGTTGTGTGCTGGAGGTGTCAAGAGCGAGGACACATTGCTGCAAACTGCCCTATCACCACCGATCCTATGGACTGCAGTGTGGCCCGGCGTGTCTCCCTCTATGCCTTCCCGGTATATACCGCTGCTTCCCCAGAGCCTGCACCTATCTCTCCCATGTGTCAGGTTACGGTGGCGGGATGTCCTGCAGCTGCCCTCTTGGACTCGGGAAGCCTTATCACCCTGGTGCATGCCACCTTGGCTGGGTCTGCATCCTACACGGGACGTAATGTGGGGGTCTTATGCATTCATGGGGATTTGAAAGAGTACACTACCGCCATAATCACTATCCAAACCCCGAAGGGGGAGTGTCGTCAGGAGGTGGGAGTGTTAGAGTCCCTGCCGTATGGACTGATCCTTGGGAGAGACTTTCCTCTATTCTGGACTCTGTTACCGGGAAACCCGGGGTTAAGGGGTAAACAAGTCCAGAATGTCACGGACCCTGAGCCTGAACCTCGTGATCCCGACTCAGGGGTGCCAGCCGTGGGAGTAACAATGTCCCCTCTAGAGGTATTAGCGGGTGAAGCCGACGAGCTCGGGTCAGTACCTGAGTTCGCAGAGTTGGGAGTTCCCCGTGACAATTTTGGTACTGCACAGCTCCAAGACCCGAAGTTAAATCGGGCAAGGGAAAACGTTATTTGTATTAATGGGGTGTTTCAGTACCCAGGAGCAGACCAGGTGTTTCCCCATATGGCTGTCAACCAGGATCTGTTATACAGGGTTGACAGAGTGCGGAGTGAGACCTTGGAACAGCTGGTGGTTCCGCAGCCTTATCGCCCGACGGTGCTCGACTTGGCACATAGGCATGTGCTGGGCGGACACCTCGGCCATAAAAAGACTCTGGAACGAATTCTGCAGTGTTTTTACTGGCCGGGAGTGTTTCGGGAGGTGCAGCGGTATTGCGAATCATGCCCCGAGTGTCAGCAATCCGCTCCTATGCCGCACTTCCGTAGTCCCTTGGTACCCCTGCCCATTATAGACGTACCATTTGAAAGGGTCGCCATGGATCTGGTGGGTCCTCTGGTCAAGTCTGCCCGAGGGCATCAGCATATCCTGGTAATCATGGATTACGCTACCAGGTATCCAGAGGCAATTCCACTGCGGCACACCTCGGCGAAATTGATAGCCAAAGAGCTACTCGCCGTGTTCTGCCGGGTGGGAATCCCTAAAGAAATACTTACGGACCAGGGGACGCCGTTCATGTCCAAGGTTACCAAGGAGCTATGTAAACTGTTCCGGGTAAAGCAGTTGCGCACCTCGGTCTACCATCCGCAGACAGATGGCTTAGTTGAAAGATTCAACAAAACCCTAAAGAGCATGCTGAAAAAGGTGGTATCCAGGGATGGGAAGGACTTGGATTGTCTTCTACCATACCTGCTGTTCGCGATTCGGGAGGTACCACAGGCCTCAACAGGTTTTTCTCCGTTCGAACTCGTGTATGGTAGACATCCCCGGGGCCTGCTCGACATTGCCAAGGAGGGATGGGAGCAGGAACCCACCCCTCACAAAAGTGTAGTAGAGCACATCGCGACCATGCAGGACCGGATGGCAGCGGTGATGCCGATAGTGAAAGAACACTTAGAGGAAGCCCAAAGAGCTCAAAGCCGGGTATATAATAGATCCGCTAAGGTCAGAACTTTTAACCCGGGAGACAGAGTCCTGGTACTAGTGCCTACTGTGGAGAGTAAATTCTTGGCGAAGTGGCAAGGGCCCTGCGAAGTCCTAGAAAGAGTTGGGGAGGTCAACTACAAGGTATATCAGCCGGGTCGGAGAAAGACCGAGCAGATATACCATGTAAATCTGCTAAAAGCCTGGAAAGACAGAGAGGGTCTGGGTACAGAAGGGTCTCCAGCTGACCGTCCTCCTGCAATGACTTTACAGGCCAAGGTGGTGCCTGAGGGGGCAGTGGCAGAAGTGACGATAGCCGAAACCCTCACGAAAAACCAGCAGCAAGAGTCTCGAGAGTTTGTGGCCAGGAATACGGATGTATTTTCAAAGCTGCCAGGGCGTACCTCGTTGATTACACACGACATTGTCACCGAGCCCCAGGTAAAAGTTCGGATGAGGCCCTACCGAGTACCTGAGGCACGGCGAAAGGCCATTTCAAAGGAGGTTCGTCAAATGCTGGAGTTAGGGGTTATTGAGGAGTCGAAAAGTGAATGGGCTAGTCCCATTGTGCTCATTCCCAAACCCGATGGGACGATACGGTTTTGCAACGACTTCCGGAAGCTGAACGAGGTCTCTAAATTTGACGCTTATCCAATGCCACGAGTAGACGAGCTCATTGAAAGACTCGGGAAGGCCCGGTACTTCTCCACACTCGATCTAACTAAGGGATACTGGCAAGTACCCCTTACGGATAGCGCCAAAGAGAAGACCGCGTTCATCACCCCGGAGGGTCTGTTTCACTACCTGGTGTTGCCATTTGGCCTACATGGGGCTCCAGCCACGTTCCAAAGATTAATGGACATCGTGTTGAAGCCTCATCAAAGGTACGCCTCGGCCTATCTGGATGACGTCATCGTTTTCAGCAGCGACTGGGAGAGCCACTTGGCCAAGGTACAGGCTGTGGTGGACTCTCTCCGGGCAGCGGGGCTGACTGCCAACCCCAAAAAGTGTGCTCTGGGAATGGAGGAGGCACGCTATTTGGGGTATGTGATAGGCCGAGGTATGATTAAGCCGCAGGTCAACAAGGTCGAAGCCATCCAGAGTTGGCCCCAACCAAGGACAGTAAAGCAGGTGAGAGCCTTTCTGGGAATTGTGGGATACTACCGGAGGTTCATCCCCAATTTTGCCACCCTCTCAGCCCTATTGACAGACCTTCTGAAAGGAAGACGGCCCGTCATGGTAAAGTGGAACCCCCAGGCCGAGCATGCCTTTCTGGTCTTGAAGACGGTGTTATGCGGGTCTCCCATCCTTATCACACCTGACTTCACCCAGACCTTCATCGTGCAGACCGATGCATCAGAAGTAGGGCTAGGTGCAGTCCTTTCTCAGGAGGTGAATGGGGAAGAACACCCCGTTAACTACCTGAGCCGCAAGCTCATGCCTGCAGAGAAAAATTACAGTGTGGTCGAGAGGGAGTGCCTAGCCATCAAATGGGCCTTGGAAGCGTTGAGGTATTACCTGCTGGGGCGACGGTTTCGGTTGGTGACTGACCACTCCCCACTCACGTGGATGAGCCAGTCAAGAGAGAGGAATGCGCGAGTCACCAGGTGGTTCTTGTCGCTCCAGAACTTCAACTTCACGGTGGAACAGAGCCGGGAGGCTGCAGGGCAATGCCGATGCCTTGTCCCGGACTCACTGTTTGGTGACAGGAGTTCACCCCCCCCGGGTTGAACTGAGGGAGGGGGTGTGTGAGGTAGCAAGGGGAATGGTGGTAGAGGGACGCTATGTTTCCCCAAGGATGGTGAGCTACTGCATGTATGGGACAGGAGATGCTTACATGAGCATAGGTGAGGTAGGTGTGGCCACCGTTACTGAGAATGGTGTCTGTTGGTAAAGCCTGTTATGGGACCTCATCTATGAGGAATGGGGAAGGTTTTTGGGCGGGCCTCCATTCCTCATCTCCCGCCCCAGGCTTTTGAAGTAGCTGGGAGGGAAAGACAGGTGAGAAAGGTTAGGCCAGAAGAGACGGCTGTCAAGGTGTTGTGAGATGAGATCAGACTGGAGAGGAGTTCAGTCGGTGGGAAAGGAGCCTGTGAGCACACAGAGAGCGTGTACCGGACCCCAAGGTGGGGTAGGACCCTTAGGCGAGCTCCAGGAGGAGCAGGTTTCGGGCCGACGCTATTATCCTGATGTAAGGACTGTTTTTTTGTTTGTTTTGCCATTGTGTGAAATAATACACACTTGTTTTTGGACTGAGCCTGAGTGTCACTGCCTTACTTGCTGCTGCTATAGAGCCTGATCCCTACAGTATATATATATATATATATATATATATATATATATGTATATAATGAGTGCAGAACATGTGTCTGTAGTATGTCACATACATACATAGGATATCAGCTATTATATACATGATGACAAGTCACTGGTCCAGTATCTGATGCTCATAATATATATCGGCCACTTCATCCTGTATGTAAGAATAAACATTTTGTCTAGCCGTGATTTTTAGATAAGCTGTCTTGAACAGTAAAAAATCAAGTTGTCAAAACTCAACCTGTGCGGCAGCTGTTGACCTCGCACAGTGAGGGCAATGTGATCCTTGTGAGCGTTCATTCTGTGGTTATAAGTCACACTGAGCTTCAGCAGAGTGAATGCATACCAGAATGTACAGAATCTGTCTCCCTTGCTCTGCCTCACTCTACGGCGCACTCTACGGCTCTCTCTACATCTCGCTCTCATCTCACTCTGCTGGCCCATTCTACGGCTCATTCTCTGGCCCGTTCTACGGCTCGTTCTCTGGCCTGCTCTACGGCTCGTTCTATGGCTCGTTCTCTGGTGCGCTCTACGGCTCGTTCTATGGCCCATTCTACGGCTTGTTCTCTGGCCCGCTGTACGGCTCGTTCTATGGCCCGTTCTACGGCTCGTTCTCTGGCCCATTCTACGGCTCGTTCTCTGGCCCGCTCTACGGCTCGTTCTATGGCTCATTCTCTCGCCCGCTCTACGGCTCGTTCTATGACCCATTCTACGGCTTGTTCTCTGGCCCGCTGTACTGCTCGTTCTATGGCTCGTTCTACGGCTTGTTCTATGGCCCATTCTACGGCTCGTTCTCTGGCCTGCTCTGCGTCACAGTCGCACTGAATGATTTTGTCCACGTGCTGCTGTGGGTCACACTGGGGGCTGATAGAATCCTCCACCTTTAGGAACATGACTAAATTAGTTTATCACCTGAAATAAGGGCAAATGCATGAACTTCTTTTCCACATTATTATTGAGAAGAGTGGAGGTTATTCATTAACATATAGAATAAACATGTATGTGTTTGATGTTCAGTTGAGTGTATGTATATACAATTCTGTACAATAGACACACCTGTTCCTAGCAGATTGGAAGTTGTAATATCTGCACAGTGAGGACCAGCTCCATATTACTCGCACTATATGGACATATATTGTGACACAGACACACTTCTCCTCCAGGAGCTTTTATGACGTCCCGTTCTAAATCCACACTCATTAATATGGAGTTGGTTTCCCTTTTGCAGCTTAACATCTTCCACATTTCTGGGAAGGTTTTCTACAAGATTTTGGCTGTGGTGTATATCTGCACACACTTTGCTTTTATCCGGTGATCCAGGACCATTCATCTTGATGCCTAAGCCATCATAAACTAATTGGCTGGAGGATATGTTGCTTGAAAATAATTTTTCCTTGCTGCCGAGTCTTTGGATGACTGTAGAATGAGTTCAGTAAATTTGGCGGACATTTATTATTTGCACACGCTTCCTGCTCAGTCGTATGGGTCCCCTACGATATTCTCAGTACCCACAGTGGGGTTTTGAGTTTCACTCAGCACAAGATGGAGTAAAGTCAGACAGGACTGGTTACACTGATATTCGGAAAGACAAATCCATTTGTTTATCTCAGATGAGCCCGATTTATACAGCTCTAAATTAAATGTACTTAACCCTGTACCAACCCACCTGTCTTTACTTATTCTGGTCATTCACACATGGATAAGAGGGCAATTTGTCCCTGATACACATTATGGCAGAGGAGGGGGCATCGCTTTCTCAGTGTTTGACACTGGCTGCTAGCAAGCAAGTAATACACATAATAGGTATTATCAGTGTAATAGTCCATTTTGCCTGGGCGCGTGCGGAGCTGAACATATTGGTGTGATTCAGTCAGTTAGCCTCACTCATTACTCAGGGAGTTAATGGATTACAGTAATTGCTTCAGTCATCTCTGTTTTCATAATGTGCCTCTGCCTCCCATTCTAATGCTGATTAATGAACCCTCCAGGATCTGCAGAAAGGAGGTGGAGTGGAAATATCCACCGCTCCAATATATCCCACCAGGCACTTTAAAAGGCCATGCAATATGGTTGTAATATAGGACTGCTGGTTAATATAATACCAGCTTCTGTAATAGGGCTACGGTTTATTTCATTCACTAGATTTATTAGTAAGTGTCTGACACAAACTGTACATGTCACAAATTACAATATTGAGATTTATTTCACTAACAGCAATAAAAGGTCATGGAAATGTTATGAACAATGTAATTCATGACAAATAATACATCAGAAGTGATAGTATATTACTGCCAAAATATAGTTTGTAAAATTCTGCCATGTTGCATTTTAGTAGTAAAAAGTACCGTAAATTCAAAATCATAAAACCATCTAATAAGAAAATATTTTTCTATGGGGTCCTTGCAGCGGTTTTGTTGTCTGCTGACGGAGAGTAAGGCTTTCATCAGCAGTATGGTGTTGCAGTTTTTTTAACCAGTATTCCTGAAATAAAGCTGTAAAGTGTGCCACAGATACAGTGCCATACATCACACAAAGGGTCCCTTTTTAAAGCCCCACTCCAAGGTGTTTTGTTCTTCAGTGCTGAAATGGTGCTGGAGCCACACTACTGTATGACTTGGGCTAGGATTGCATTCCATCACCTGGCGGCTCTACTAAACTTAGTGTGTCAATGGCACAGAAATATATGAAGCCGTCGTGCTTGGATCAGTAGAGCCGCAGTCTGTCCAGTCTGTGCAGTGAGATCTTCGCAAAAGTCCTACAATAATGTGACTCCATCTTTATACTCACCCTCCAGTGGTTTCATAATTTTTTTCTAACATTGTTCCAGTTCTGCGGCGCCATCTTACGCCTGTACCTTTTGACTGGCTGAAAGTTAGATGTTACATCACAAGTGCTCAAATCAAGTGTATCAGAGACAGAGAAAGGCCAGAAGGAAGCTCTCATAGAGATGTACTGAGTTGTGACCTTCAGGTCACAGGAAGCACTGGAGCTGCTGCCAGCTCAAAGATCCTAGCAGACCCACTGGAGCGGTGGTGATAGAAATGAAAGCCACTGGAGGGTGAGAATGAGACAGGGGACAAGGGACTAACATTTAAAGCCCCACCTCAGTGGTAATAAAACAAACGCTGGAGGGTTGTTTAAAAAAAGAAATCCATATGAAATCTGCATAGAAAAATGTAAAGTGTAGTGCTTTCATATTCAGTTGAGAAAAAAAAAAATGTTTTCATCATTGCTGTAATCTAAAGGTACAGATATAGTCATGATGACTGACAATGTAAAGGCCTATCACTAATTGTACCTTTACACGCCACTACCGAAGGTTAGAAACCACCCGGTGTTGGAGACAATTGTAACTTGTACCTTCAAAACACCGCGAGGTAGCGGCGTGTAATTCAGGTTGTTGCCACTGGTCTCTTTGGACACCTGTTTCCCAGCCGTGCTCAAAACAAGCAGGTATAAACCCTATGGTAGCGGCGTGTAATCGGGGCACAGGTACGGTATTTGAGTTACCTGGGGCGTGCTTAAGCGTCATGTATACCACGCCCCATCAGCTATTATTGGTGGGGAGTACTGTGTACCCATTGGCTGTCCCTGTACAGGGCAGCATATTTAACGAGATGACCAGTCACTACACATTTGCTATACCGTCATGTATTAGCCAGCCTCCCTGCACTGGCTGGCCAATCATGATGTTATTGCTTTGTCCAACCACCGTACGAGCGTCTCATAATTCACAACTCTGGCACGCCTATGTGTTGTCCCTGCTGCCCCAGGTCCTCCCATATTCCCTTGTGGTAGTGGCGTGTAAATGAGGGAAGGTGCTCTACAGAAGGTAACCTACGGCACCCGTCGGTGCTTCCAGGGATAGAAAAAACCTACTGTGGAGTACCTTGTAGCGGTGTGTAATTGCGGTATCGGGTACCGTTAGGAACCGTTGAAACGTGCGCGTGCACGTGCGATACCTGGTGGTTTCTAACCTTCGGTAGCGGCATGTAAAGATACCATTATGGCCTTTTTTTATTTTTTTTTTTATAAACATACCATATGGCTAGAGATTTGGTCTTTTTTATTCAATACTAATTTATATAATTGTCTCTAGGATGCTTTGCACTATTATTCTGTGAGCCATGGGACCATAAAAATTAGAACCAAATATGAAGGCCCAAATTCTTGGAATTTTATGGCAGATTTTTTAGAAAAGCTGAAAACTCAGGGGAGGATCGAAAATATAAAATAAGAGCAAAACTTGCAAAGTTTTTATCTTTTAGTAGATTTTGTCATCTTTATCATTTTTTATCAGAAAAAAAGTGTGATTATTTAATAAATAAATGTCCATGGTGCTCACTAATAGCAGATGTACATCTAATACGTTTGTCTGAATGAGTCCTAAGATTACTGTTTTCGAAACCCAATGTTGATCTAGCAAAGGTTACTTTGACTTCTGCAAAAAAAAAAAGTGTAATTCAATTATCCCAGGACTGTGTAATCTTAACACCCACTATTTTTTTTTTCAAATCATTTTTAAGTTTTTTCCCTTCATTAAACATACATACATTTCGTCTGATCAGTATAGTACAGTAACAATCCCAAACTCTTCCCTCCACCACTAACCCGAAATCAACCCAGTCACAAATACTTTACACATCACATTATGCCTTTCCACACAGTCAAACAATAAAGTTGAAGACTTGCATAGAGGCAAGAATTAATCTTGGCTCATTCAGACACCTTGACCATAATTTGTCAAATTTGATTTCTTTAACACGCACTTTAAGTAAGCTCCCCATTTAAACTTTTGTATTGTCTAAACTTGTGTAAATATAAATATATATATAATATATAAAATATGTATAGCTTCATGTAAGTTAGTTAACATACTCACTGATTGCAGCCTTGCCCTAATTACTGCACCGACCCTGCCCTCTTCTGGGTCAGGTGACTTCAGTTCCAACTTGCTGATTTACTCTGTGCTCTGTTTGACCCAGAAGTGGTTTTTACAATGTAAAGCCCCTTTTACACTAGCGTTTTGTCTATGGGTCTTGCGGCATGTGCAGCAAGTGCGGTATAGCCGCGGTTCTGGCACTTGCAGCAGTTGCGGCTGCGGAAAAACCCGCAGTCAGCGGTGTTTTTTTTTCGCAGCTACAAGTGCTGGAACTGCAGCTATACCGCACTTGCCGCACCTGCCGCAAGACCCATAGACAATGCATGGGGCTTGCTGCAAGTGTACCGCAAGTGCTGCCGTTAGGCAGCAGATGCGGCAAATCTCCCGTATCTGCCGCAATTTGACAAAAACGCTAGCGTGAAAGGGGCCTAAGTCTGTGGAACATCAGAACATGGTTTCATAGACTTGCTTTGTAGAAGACACTGCCAGCTGTCACATAGACCAATAGAGTAAGCCGCACTGGAAATACAGGGAGACTGCAATCTCTGAGTGTATCAATGCATCTACATTACCTATACTGTATCTCAATGACAATGTAAGCAATTTTAACCTATAACATCTATACAAGTATTAGCTTACATGTTGTCTGTGTTGTGTTTTATAAACCTCTTAAACCCACACAACTCTCTTTATCGTTCTCATTTAACTTGTCCTCAACACTAGTTTGGAAAAAATTATGCCAGACATAAAATCTCAATAAAGCATAAAAAATTAAATGACACAGAAGGAGCCTAGTTTACTTATCGTATATACTCGTGTATAAGCCGACCCGTGTATAAGCCGACCCCCCTACTTTTGCCCCCAAAACCTGGGAAAATCTATTGACTCGTGTATAAGCCGAGGGTGGACCCTAGCACAAGTATACAGCCCCCAGCAGTGTGGTATACACCAGTCCCAGAGGTAGATACAGCAGCCCCAGTGGTAGTATACACGCAGCCCCAGTAGTATATACAGCCCCAGTGGTAGTATATACAGCCCCAGTGGTAGTATACAGGGCCCCAGAGGTATATAGCAGCCCCAGTGGTAGTATACAGTGCCCCAGAGGTATATAGCAGCCCCAGTGGTAGTATACAGTGCCCCAGAGGTATATAGCAGCCCCAGTGGTAGTATACAGGGCCCCAGAGGTATATAGCAGCCCCAGTGGTAGTATACAGTGCCCCAGAGGTATATAGCAGCCCCAGTGGTAGTATACAGGGCCCCAGAGGTATATAGCAGCCCCAGTGGTAGTATACAGGGCCCCAGAGGTATATAGCAGCCCCAGTGGTATTATACAGTGCCCCAGAGGTATATAGCAGCCCCAGTGGTAGTATACAGGGCCCCAGAGGTATATAGCAGCCCCAGTGGTAGTATACAGTGCCCCAGAGGTATATAGCAGCCCCAGTGGTAGTATACAGGGCCCCAGAGGTATATAGCAGCCCCAGTGGTAGTATACAGTGCCCCAGAGGTATATAGCAGCCCCAGCGGTAGTATACAGGCAGCCCCAGTAATGCAGGCCCCCCCCAGCGTCTCTCCGGTCACCTGTAAAGCAAGCTATACTTATCAGTGTTTCGCTCGCACCCGCCGCTGCCGACATCCACGATCCTCCATCTTCATGCGACTCCTCTTCCTGTTTCCTGTGCGCGTCGCCGGGAATGACGTCATTGCCGGCGACGCGCACAGAAACAGGAAGAGGAGTCGCATGAAGATGGAGGATCGTGGATGTCGGCAGCGGCGGGTGCGAGCGGGACACTGATAAGTATAGCTTGCTTTACAGGTGACCGGAGAGACGCTGGGGGGGCCCTGCATTACTGGGGATGCGGGGGCTGCTGTATACCGATGTATACATCGGTATGTACCGATGTATACATCGGTATACAGCACTGACTCGCGTATAAGCCGAGGGGGGTACTTTTCAGCCCAATTTTTGGGCTGAAAAACTCGGCTTATACGCGAGTATATACGGTAGCTAATAGCTGCGAAAACAATGGACCAAAAAATCATACTGATTTTGAATCCTTTCCTACTGGGGTTGCAATATTTATATTCAGAGCTAATTGCACATTTGATCTGCCCTTTAGTGTCTATATTATTTTATGTCCCAATGAACAGACAATATTTAGCAATTTGAGTATTCTTTGTGGGTTTTGTTTTTATTAGTTTTCATTTTATACCACTGTATGACTGCATCCATTATATTTTGCTTGACTTTTTTTCTGTCGCATTAATTAGTAAAATCATGTATATGAAGTTGAATGCATTGTTGCACACCAGGCAACTTGGGATATTGTAGGAAAAGATCATACATTTCTGAGCCTTGATGTGTGCATATGCCAGGGCCGGCTCCACGTTTTTGTGGGCCCGGGCGAAACTGTGTCAGTGGGCCTCTTTAAGTCGGCCGTCACACGCATCAATTTCTTGAATGATATCGCATAAGCGATCTGCTTTTTGATCGCTTAAGCGATATCGTTTGTGCATCGCTGCGTGTAATCAAGCGATTTTACAATGTAAAATCGCTTGATTGTTTGAGCGCAGATATGTGAGCCGGACCTCAAATCAAGCGATAATCGCTTGATCAGTCTGCATCATCGTGGTGTGTGACACCACGATGAACGATCTCCCAGTGGCAGAGCCTATGCTGGGAGATGGTATCTATGGTAAACGTCGGGTTACTAAGCGGCGCCTTGTAACCCGATGTGTACCATGGTTACCAGCGATCTCGCTGGTCCACATCGCTGGTGAGTCTGCCTGTGTGAAAGCTCACCAACGATGTGAACGATATTGTTAGCGATCGCGCGTGCATGAGATCGCTAACAATATCGCTCACAAGATTGAAGCATGTGACGGCTGCCTAAAACATACCATGATTCATGAATACAATATAGAAGCTGTGGGCTGTGTATATATAATATACAGGCACCTGGGTGGGCTGTGTATATAATAAAGAGGCTGTGCAGGGCTGTAGATAGAATATGGAAACCGCTGGACTGTATATATAATATGGAGACTGCCAGGCTGTTTATATAATATAGAGGCTGTGGGCTTTGTATGTATAATAAAGAGGCTGCTGGCTGTATATATTACTTGGAGGCTCTGCTGGGCTGTATATATTATTTGGAGGATGTGGCAGCCAGGCAGCAGCCCCCAAATATTATATATACTCCGGCACGGCATCCATTGTATATATATTGTGAGGTAGCATCCCCTGGGGAACCCGCTTGGCAGCATAATTAACACCAACTACAATGTGTAATGTAACATAAATCATTTTTTCATCATAAACCGCTTATTACTCACATAACATAATTCACCTCTGTACATTACAGGATATTCAGTCACATAATTTACATTACAGTACATTTAGTCATATATCACATTTTCAACAGAACCTCAACGCGTCCCCCACGACCCTTGCAGACTTCCGTCTGGTTCCAATGGTGGTTACAGCCGCCTTGCTTTTGACAGGGATCTTTCACCATCATATGCACACTTTACACATTATTGTAGTGATCCTCATCCTACCCCTAGGGAGTCTCAACCTACATTACACCATATACCGCTTATCACTGAGACCCTGCTCGACATCATAGTCAGTCCCATGTTACATGGCGTCACCCTGAGGATACCTCATGCCTGGCCCTTTCTGCCTCAGCCATCATGAGTCACTCACAACACACATACTTTCCTTTGATCACCAAGGGTAATTTTACATACGCCCTGTTGATCCATCACACACATCAACAGAACATCAAGGTGTCTCCCACCGACCTTTGCAGACTACTCAGTCTGGTTCTAATAGTGGCTATGCCAGCCTGGCACTATTTACATATATGCCTCCGATAGGACTATACACATGAACACAACTCATTCGCCTCCCAAAGGGCTATTCACATAACACAGAACATGGCGGCTATACCCGCCTGGCACACATATACGTAGCACACTTAGTCCACCATACATCCGTGGACTCAGTCCTTACGGTGATTTTGGCCTGATAACATGAACAGAAGTTGACACAAATGGGTTTGAATGGCTAATAAAGGAAACATCCTCACCTGTCACCTGATTGCTTGTAATCAGTGTGTGTGCATAAAAGCTGAGTGAGTTTCTGGGATCCAGACAGACTCTTGCATCTTTCATCCAGCCACTGAAGTTTCTGGATTGTGAGTCAAGGGGAAAGCAAAAGAATTGTCAACGCATCTACAAGGAAAGATACTTAAACTGTATAAATCAGGAAAGGGATACAAAACGATATCCAAGGAATTGATAATGCCACTCAGCAGTGTGTCAAATGGAAAAGAAGGGGCTCTGTAAAAACCAGGCCATGGTCAGGTTAGACCAACAAGAATTTCGGCCACAACTGCCAGGAAAATTATTTGAGTAATAAACCCCACAAATTACATCAGCTGTATTACAGGACTGAATACTAGTGGTGTGGACTGTTTCCAGATGTACAATATGGAGGCACTTGAAGAAAAATGGACTGCATGGTCGAGTCACCAGAAGAAAGCCACAAAGTATCTTGCCTACAATATGCCAAACAGCACAGAGACAAGCCTTCAAACTTCTGGAACAAGGTACATGGAGTCATGAGACCAAAAGCAAATTTTTGACCAGAGCCATTTAGAGCGGTGTCAATAAGTCCTATGATGAAAGGAACACCATTCCTACTGTAAAGCATAGAGGTGGAACTCTGTTGTTGAGATGTGTGAGCTACAAAGGCACAGGAAACTTGATCATAGTTGAAGAACAGATGAATGCAGCACTTTATCAGCAAATACTGGAGGCAAATTTGCACTCATCAGCCCGGAAGCTGTGCATGGGATGTACTTGGACGTTCCAACATGACAAAGATATAATACACAAGGCCAAGTCGACCTGTCATTGGCTACAGCAAAACAAAGGGGAGGTTCTGGAGTGGACATCTTAGTCTGCTGACCTCAATATCTTTAAACCACTCTAGAGAGAACTCAAGTGCACAGTTCATGCAGGAAAGCCCAGAAATTTACAGGAACTGGAGGATTTTTGCTAAGAAGAATGGGCAGCTTTACCAACTGAGAGAATAAAGAGCCTCATCCACAACTACCACAAAAGACTTCAAGCTGTCATTGATGTTAGAGGGGGCAATACACGGTATTAAGAACTGGGGTATGTGAACTTTTGATCAGGGTGATTTGAATGTTTTTATTTGTGATTATGATTTAAAATGAGAAAACACAGTAGTTTAACAATAAATGTATTCACCCAACCGCTAACCATGAGTGGAAAAATAGTTTGTGTTATCATTCATATTCTCTGAAAAAAGGCCAAGAAAGCAAAAAATCAGTAGAACTGTAAAGTTGGTATTAAAATATAGCTTTTTAATATTCTCTTTAAAAAGACCCTAATTGGAGAACAGACACCGCAAAACATACAAAAACATGTCATAAATGTGCATTGGGCTCTATAACACACCCCTCATAAATTATCGTCCTAGAGATAGAAGAACACCCAGTGTCAGAAAACTATCTATTATATAATTGCCGTAGCGACTTCCGTCGCACACGGCGCTACTTCCGTGGCTTTGTTCGTGGGCGCGTAGCGCCCACGCGACTCACTCGCAATGGCCGCTTTGCGGCCATTGCGAGCCGCTGCAAGGGCGCGGCAATGGCCGCGAAGCGGCCATTGCAAGTCTCCCGCCCCAGCGACGACCGACGGGAGCCGAGCCCCGTGGCCGAAAATAGAACCAAGGGCCCGGCCATACTTTGCTCGAAACACCGCTATGTATCTCTATGGGAAGTGAGGCGCTATGCTGATTGGTCGGCGCAGCACACAGCGACCAATCAGCATAGCGCCTCACTTCCCATAGAGATACATAACAAAAACAAGCGGGAAATTTGAAACTCAAAGTCCTCCATTATATCTCTATGGGAAGTGAGGCGCTATTCTCATTGGTTGCTGTGTGCTGCCGGCGACCAATGAGAATAGCGCCTCACTTTCAGCGGTAAATTTAAAACTCAAAGTCGTCCATTATATCTCTATGGGAAATGAGGCGCTATTCTCATTGGTCGCTGTGTGCTGGCGGCGACCAATGAGAATACCGCCTCACTTTCAGCGGTAAATTTGAAACTCAAAGTCGTCCATTATATCTCTATGGGAAGTGAGGCGCTATTCTCATTGGTTGCTGTGTGCTGCCGGCGACCAATGAGAAAAGCGCCTCACTTCCCATAGAGATATAATGGACGACTTTGAGTTTCACATTTACTGCTAAAAGTGAGGCGCTATTCTCATTGGTCGCCGGCAGCACACAGCGACCAATGAGAATAGCGCCTTACTTCCCATAGAGATATAGTGGACGACTTTGAGTTTCAAATTTACCGCTGAAAGTGAGGCGCTATTCTCATTTGTCGCCGGCAGCACACAGCGACCAATGAGAATAGCGCCTCACTTCCCATAGAGATATAATGGACGACTTTGAGTTTCAAATTTACCGCTGAAAGTGTGGCGCTATTCTCATTGGTCGCCGCCAGCACACAGCGACCAATAAGAATAGCGCCTCACTTCCCATAGAGATATAATGGACGACTTTGAGTTTCAAATTTACCGCTGAAAGTGAGGCGCTATTCTCATTGGTCGCCGCCAGCACACAGCGACCAATGAGAATAGCGCCTCACTTCCCATAGACATACATAGCGGTGTTTCGAGCGATGCATGGCCGGGCCCTTGGTTCGATTTTCGGCCACGGCGCTCGGCTGTCGTCGGTCGTCGCCGGCCCATGAAACTCGCAATGGACCTACGTGCCGGAGTGACCGTGGCTGCAACGACTCACCTATCTATCTATATCTATCTATCTAGCTATCTATCTATCTATATGTATATCTATATATCTATATCTATCTATATCTTTCTATCTATCTATCTATATCTATCTATCTATATCTATATGTATATCTATATATCTATATCTATTTATATCTCTATCTATCTATATCTATATCTATCTAATTATATCTATCTTTCTATCTATCTATCTCTATCTATCTATCTATCTATCTCTATCTATCTATCTACCGTATATACTCGTGTATAAGCCGACCCGTGTATAAGCCGACCCCCCTACTTTTGCCCCAAAAATCTGGAAAAACCTATTGACTCGTGTATAAGCCGAGGGTGGACCCCAGCACAGGTATACAGCCCCCAGCAGTGTGGTATACAGGCCTCCCCCAGTGGTATACAGGCCTCCCCAGTGGTAGTATATAGCAGCCCCAGTGGTAGTATATAGCAGCCCCAGTGGTAGTATACAGCAGCCCCAGTGGTAGTATACAGCAGCCCCAGTGGTAGTATATAGCAGCCCCAGTGGTAGTATACAGCAGCCCCAGTGGTAGTATACAGCAGCCCCAGTGGTAGTATACAGCAGCCCCATTGGTAGTATACAGCAGCCCCAGTGGTAGTATACAGCAGCCCCAGTGGTAGTATACAGCAGCCCCAGTGGTAGTATACAGCAGCCCCAGTGGTAGTATACAGCAGCCCCAGTGGTAGTATACAGCAGCCCCAGTGGTAGTATACAGCAGCCCCAGTGGTAGTATACAGCAGCCCCAGTGGTAGTATACAGCAGCCCCATTGGTATACAGCAGGCCCCCAGGGGTACATATAGCAGCCCCCAGGAGGTACCCAGCAGCCCCCAGGGGGTACACAGCAGCCCCCTGGGGGTCCCCAGCAGCCCCCAGGGGGTCCCCAGCAGCCCCAGGGTGTCCCCAGCAGCCCACTGGGGGTACACAACAGCCCCCTGGGGGTCCCCAGCAGACCCCAGGGGGTACACAGCAGCCCCCTGGGGGTCCCCAGCAGCCCCAGGGGGTCCCCAGCAGCCCCCTGGGGGTACACAGCGGCCCCCAGGGGGTCCCCAGCAGCCCCCTGGGGGTCCCCAGCAGCCCCCAAATGCTGGCACTCGCCCCCCCTTGCAAGGGCCCCCCCCCCCGCTTCTCTTACCATTCCGGACTTCTGATCCGCGCCGCTCCTCGGTGCTCCTCGCTGCTCCGTCCGTCTTCTACATCCGGGATCCCCGGCGCGATGACGTCACATGCCTGCGACGGCCGGAGATCCCGGATGTAGCAGACGGACGGAGCAGCGAGGAGCACCGAGGAGCGGCGCGGATCAGAAGTCCGGAATGGTAATATAACCATCGGGGGGGGGGGGGGGGAGGGGCCCTTACAAGGGGGGCGAGTGCCAGCATTTGGGGGCTATATGCACTGCTTTCCCCTGCCGCTGATTGACAGGGGGAAGCAGTGCATATTTAATGAGCGGCCCCACGTGACGGGGCCGCTCATACAGCAGCCCCCCCCCCCGCCTCCTGAAGCCTCCACAGCCCCGGACACAGCCCCCACCCGTATTGACTCGTGTATAAGCCGAGGGGGAGACTTTTCAGCCCAAATTTTGGGCTGAAAAACTCGGCTTATACGCGAGTATATACGGTATCTATCTATCTCTTTATCTATCTATCTATTTATCTATCTATCTATATCTATCTATACAGACCAGTAAACGACTGCAGCACTCCAATAAGATGTAATATGCCTTTAATGGCCTTCAGGCATCCTGTGGTGGACGTTTCGGTCCTCAGACCTTCTTCCAGCTGGAAGAAGGTCTGAGGACCGAAACGTCCACCACAGGATGCCTGAAGGCCATTAAAGGCATATTACATCTTATTGGAGTGCTGCAGTCGTTTACTGGTCTGTATAGGGGGGTGAAGGAACATAACCCTGGACTGATTTGCACCACCCTTATAAGGGATAAAGTGCTGCTCTTAGTCTTTTTCTATATATCTATCTATATCTATATCTATCTATATCTATCTATATCTATATAACTATATCTATATATATTATATCTTTCTATCTATCTATCTATATCTATATCTATCTATCTATATCTATATGAAAAAAACGGAACAGCACCAGATATTACCAGACTTGTGCAGCGCTTTTTCAACGCCGGTCAAGTGTCCATGTAAACAATCCAAAAAAGGAAAAAGCAGCACCAAATAGATAGCCAGGCTTGAGAAAGGACCTCCGGTCCGAAACGTCGCCACGCCATTGGCAATAAAGGTTCACTTGATATCTATTTGGTGCTGCTTTTTCCTTTTTTGGATTATCTATATCTATATCTATCTATTCTATCTATATCTATATCTCTATCTATCTATATCTATCCTATCTATATCTATCTATCTATATCTCTATCTATATCTATTTATCTATATCTACAGTTAGGGCCAGAAATATTTGGACAGTGACACAATTTTCGCGAGTTGGGCTCTGCATGCCACCACATTGGATTTGAAATGAAACCTCTACAACAGAATTCAAGTGCAGATTGTAACGTTTAATTTGAAGGGTTGAACAAAAATATCTGATAGAAAATGTAGGAATTGTACACATTTCTTTACAAACACTCCACATTTTAGGAGGTCAAAAGTAATTGGACAAATAAACATAACACACAAAATATTTTTATTTTCAATATTTTGTTGCGAATCCTTTGGAGGCAATCACTGCCTTAAGTCTAGAACCCATGGACATCACCAAACGCTGGGTTTCCTCCTTCTTAATGCTTTGCCAGGCAGCCTTCAGGCCTTGCTTGTTTGTGGGTCTTTCCGTCTTAATCATGGATTTCAGCAAGTGAAATGCATGCTCAATTGGGTTAAGATCTGGTGATTGACTTGGCCATTGCAGAATGTTCCACTTTTTTGCACTCATGAACTCCTGGGTAGCTTTGGCTGTATGCTTAGGGTCATTGTCCATCTGTACTATGAAGCGCCGTCCAATCAAATTTGCAGCATTTGGCTGAATCTGGGCTGAAAGTATATCCCGGTACACTTCAGAATTCATCCGGCTACTCTTGTCTGCTGTTATGTCATCAATAAACACAAGTGACCCAGTGCCATTGAAAGCCATGCATGCCCATGCCATCAAGTTGCCTCCACCATGTTTTACAGAGGATGTGGTGTGCCTTGGATCATGTGCCGTTCCCTTTCTTCTCCAAACTTTTTTCTTCCCATCATTCTAGTACAGGTTGATCTTTGTCTCATCTATCCATAGAATACTTTTCCAGAACTGAGCTGGCTTCTTGAGGTGTTTTTCAGCAAATTTAACTCTGGCCTGTCTATTTTTGGAATTGATGAATGGTTTGCATCTAGATGTGAACCCTTTGTATTTACTGTTATGGAGTCTTCTCTTTACTGTTGACTTAGAGACAGATACACCTACTTCACTGAGAGTGTTCTGGACTTCAGTTGATGTTGTGAACGGGTTCTTCTTCACCAAATAAAGTATGCGGCGATCATTCACCACTGTTGTCATCCGTGGACGCCCAGGCCTTTTAGAGTTCCCAAGCTCACCAGTCAATTCCTTTTTTCTCAGAATGTACCCAACTGTTGATTTTGCTACTCCAAGCATGTCTGCTATCTCTCTGATGGATTTTTTCTTTTTTTTCAGCCTCAGGATGTTCTGCTTCACCTCAATTGAGAGTTCCTTTGACCGCATGTTGTCTGGTCACAGCAACAGCTTCCAAATGCAAAACCACACACCTGGAATCCACCCCTGACCTTTTAACTACTTCATTGATTACAGGTTAACGAGGGAGACGCCTTCAGAGTTAATTGCAGCCCTTAGAGTCCATTGTCCAATTACTTTTGGTCCCTTGAAAAAGAGGAGGCTATGCATTACAGAGCTATGATTCCTAAACCCTTTCTCCGATTTGGATGTGGAAACTCTCATATTGCAGCTGGGAGTGTGCACTTTCAACCCATATTATATATATAATTGTATTTCTGAACATGTTTTGTAAACAGCTAAAATAACAAAACTTTTGTCACTGTCCAAATATTTCTGGCCCTAACTGTATATCTATATCTATCTATATCTATATCTATTTATCTCTCTCTCTCTCCCTCTCCCTCTCTATCTATCTCCCCTCTCTCTCCCTCTCTCCCTCTCTCTCTCTCTTTCTCTCTCCAGATTCTAGACTCCCGATTCTTTAGAATCGGGCTCACAGCTAGTACTTAATATTCCCAAAAACAAATTAAAACTTTTAAAATTGCAGTTATTAATAAAAGTATAAAACATTTGATAAATTTGGAAAAAAAAATAGCAAATTATATAGACTTAAATGTACAACTAGCATAGAGTACAACATGTCACAAAGAAAAAATAATCTTGGAATCATTGAGGTATGTGGAAGCAATCATGAGTTTTTACCACATAAATAGACTCAGCACAGATTTGAAAAATGTTGTCCTGGTCAGGAATATGAAAAGGATCTTAGGTGTGAAGGGGTTAAAGCACTAATTAAACGTGCAAGTAATTAGCTGAATCTAAGAAGCATGCTGTATCCTTAAGACTGCTCTTCCTTTTTAATTTGAAAATGGCTTCAAATGTCAATAAGGTTAAGTAAAGTAATTATTTTCTTCCCTGAAAGCCATCGTCATCATGTTTTACACGACCAGGATGTTGATCGGAGAACCTGTGTTCCAATGAATCATCTCTGGCCGGACCAAGCTCCATACACTGTGTGTAACAGCTCTCTTTCGGAGTACGGTGTTCTGGGTAAGTCATCCCTGATGGCCAGGCTCTGCTGGTGTAAGTGTATTTACTATTGAAATAACACGTGAAGTTCTTCGTTCTCCTACACTGCAGAAACGTAATGTTGGCTCACGAATGAGTTATTGAAGTTCAGTTTGACTTTCCACTATTATTAAATTTGCACCATTAAGTGATCTGGTATTTTTAACAGACAAAACTAAAGACGCAATCCGAATAAAGATAACAGTTTTGTTTTTTAAAAACCTGATCCGTAATCACGTCAAGCTTGTTTATTGCAATAATCAAGAATATTGTCACAATTCTACTTCTACTGAGCTTCTCTACACAAAAAGAGACCCCTAGACTAAATTATCACCTAGAAATGATTACAATCAAAACTTCACGTAAATAAAAAGCAACATATGTGCCAAAAAGCTGAGACAAATCTGTCATCTTGCAAGCTTCTCAGCCATATCTCCCAATCACCACAAATATGCTCATAATGCTAAAGATAAAATTAGATTAGGATTAAGAGCTGCCAGGGGAAATGTCTCTCCGAATACTCCAGAAAGCTCATGAAATTTTGTATTTCTTGTAAACATATAAAACAGAAGTAGATAACAGAACTCCATTCAAATGTATATCTTCACAAATTAGAATTAGAATTATGGATCCCACAGTCACTACCTTTTTCTTACATTCATCTGAAGATGGTAATTGGGACAGTTTCCCATGGGGTAAAGAACATTTGTTCCTAGTTATTGCCCAGCTAACTTCTAACAAGTGATGTCCTACAAACTGGTTTTCATGACTAACAATGTGTAGGGAAAACTACCTCTGCATTGGATAGTTAGGGAACAGGTTTGCCTGTTGGTTCAGGGTCGCCCTTGTTAGGCTACAAAACCCACTTAGAGCCAGCATAGAGTTTTGTTCTCATCCTCATTATTGAAAATTGAAGATTATTGCTGGAATCAGTTTGCCATCTTGTGATTAAAATTCTAAGTGAAAGAGGGATCTAAAGTGGAACATTTCTTCCGCAATGATCGTCTACTGGTACTTGTAGCCCTCCAAAGCAATTGAACAAAAAAATCTCCATTTTGATCTCGATAACTTTGGGGATACATAATGTATAATACCATAGCACAGCAGGCCTTACCTTTGAATAATCAAGCTTATTTCCTCACAAACAATAATAAAAACCCATGCAGTGTATAAAAGTATAGAGTTCTAGCGGCACTAGACTACTGCCTGATCCTGGGTTTGGCTTTCACAGCTTCTTCCCTAGCCTGTAATACTCTCATCATTAACATCGATATTGTTATAAATGTATAGGTGAAGCTTGCAATTTTATTTTATTTTTTCATACGTAAAAATCAAAGATGGTAAAAACTGACACATTGACCAATCTCTGATGAAAATGTGTTTCTTGAGTACATGAAAAATCACAGACCTTCCTTCATGGGAGTCCATCAAAGCAAGTGCATGCTAATGCCTGTGATAAGTGTATACTAGGAGCAACAATTTTTTTTCAGTATTGTTTTGAAGAATCCCTTTTGGACACCAATTAAAGGAGCACTAGACCATAATATGAGATATGAGGCTTGGTCATGAGACCACACAGTTTTTTTTTTCTGGCCATAAAATATCTCTATGCTGCTGATAAAAAAAAAAAAAAAAATAGGTCTCTGGAAATGGCCAACGAGTCGCCTAGCCCACTTGTGTGCAGCATTCACTTGTGCAGTATTTGTGACATCTCAACTGAATCCTGTCCACAAAGACCAATAGCAGTGCAGAAACTGCTTTGGACCAAGCTCGGGAGGGTGCTTATAAATGACAAGCGTTTATATTATTAACCCAGCAGTTGCTGATGGTGAGGTAATGTTTTTATCAGAAAACCCTTTAGACCAGTATTAGGTGAATGTCAGTGCAATTGACAGTCAGCTGTCAACCCCTGCCCATTCCAATTGTTTGACCGATCAAGCCAGCAGCGAAATATACATGTTGATTTTTTTTTATTGCTTTTGGATGCAAAATTTAAAATCATTTTCAATTTTGTTTAATTAAAACATAATATCGTTTCTCTTAAAATTGGTATGTAGTTTTTTTTTTGTACGCCTTGATTTTATTCATATTCCTAAAAGCAATCCTTTGTTATTGCACAAAATGTATCAGCACAATGAGAAGGTAAAGTCTCTCAGTTTTGTTTTCCAGAGGGAATCTGACCTGGTAATAGTAGAAATGACAGATACATGACACCTGCCACTGAAAGCTTAGTGGTGGCTTCTGCTTGTCTCTATGAGGATGGAATAACAAGAAGCCTGAGCCTGCCTGTCATCCTCTACAGGATGCACAGTACACTTGGCAGGAGAGGACTAATTAAATAACATATCATAAACTTTCCTGTATTATCAGCAAGTTTATCTAATATTTGATATTTTAGAGCAGTCCCTTTCTTTCACTCAGAGCATATCATTAATAAAACCTCATTACAGCTATTATGATCAATATGTGCCTTTTTTTCAATTGGAGCCAATTCAAATTAAAATTCTAGTTAATTTGGGTTGAAATTATAAGGTGTAAATAAACATTATGCATTTTTATCTTTGTGATTTGACAACTTTCTGACTGGGCTAATTTTTGTTTTGACAACATAGCCGTATGAGGGCTTGTTTTTTGCAGGATAAGTTGAATGCCAACGTTTATTTGCCAGATAATGTACTGCGAAACACAGCTTGCACCTGACTTGTATGGAGTGGGCTGGACTGAACAGATCTTAAAAAGGAGATAAACCAACATTTTTAAAATTAAAAATTAAAACAAATACTGAGTGTTATAAGTGTGTGTGATAAATAATCTGACACTCCTCTCAATAGTCAGGACTGCGTAACATGTTTTCCATGTATTATCCTGTAAAGGGGAAACAAAAGTGCATTAGGGTCTTATCTCCAAAAATGTGAAATATAACAGTGGTGATATTCCTTGCTCAGTACCCACAACCAGTCTATGCGTTTATATAGCTGCTGCTTGACCCACACTTCCATGTGCGCAATAGTGGAGATACAGGAATCCAAAGAGATGGTGTGACACTATCAACACTGTGTACGAAAAAAGACCACAAGTGATCTATAAGGGTACCGTCACACCTGGCTATTTCGGCAGCGATTTTATAGGCGATGCTGGGGCGTGGCCTATCACCGCCGACATCACCGATGCGTCGCCAAATGTGAATAGGCGAGGGCGACGCATTTGAGTGCTCGCCTGGTTTCACAGCAGCACTCTGAAACCAGGCACCACTCTGGGGCGATGTGTACACATCACCCCATGTAAACAGTGGACGCCAATCTCACAGGCGATGGTGTTACGGCATCGCCGCTTGGGTGTTTAGACACCCCAGCGGCGCCGCCGCCTGTAAGATCACGGTGCGTTGCCGGAGGTGTCGCAGCATGTAAACATGCGACGCCGATGCTGGTGTGGCGCCAAAAACGTGCACACTCCCACCCGTCGCCGCCGACATCTCCGGCGACGTCACCTGGTGTGACGGGCCCCTAACTGTGTTTATTTTACTGTTAATGCCGCTGTCGGAGTTTGTCAACTGCATAACAGCACATTAGGTAGGGTGCATTATTCTATGTGTCCATGATGTGATCGCGTGGCAACAATGCTTATCCTTTGAAATCGTGAGTCTGTTGTATACTTCTATGCTTGTCCTTATGGAGCTCCCTTGAAACCTGCCTTTCGCCAGGCTTTAAAGGAGACAGTGACTTTTACAATAGTCAGCAATACTGTGATGTTGCTTTACATAGCACAATAGATCAGAAGATCACAGGTTCAAGGTTTGTTTGTTTTTTTTAACAAATTTGAGTTTTTTTTCACCTTTTAAAAAAAAAAATCAAAAAAATCAAAACCGATACATGTATACATGGTATCTCTGCAAGCCTACTGATATGGAAAATCGTCTTGCCAGATAATTTTTACCACACACTGAACACCGTAATAACAGAAGCCAAAAAAATATGGAAAAATTACACTTTTTATTTGCCATGGTACTTTGATTTTTTTTTTCTGTTTTACAGTACATTGTCTTGTAAAATAAATGGTGTCATTTAAAACTAAAATTTGTTCTGCAAACACAAGCCCACATATGGTTATGTTGGTGGAAAAATGGACCCTAGAAGACAAGAAAGAGAAAAAAACAGAAGAGCAAAAACACACGATTGCCTAGGAGTGAAGGGGTTAAGTGAAAAAAAAAATATGATTACTCCTTAAGCTTTCCATAGTCTTCAAACATGCTACAGCGCATCATGAAGACAGACCATCGTTCATGTTGTTTGCCATTCGTTTTCGTACATCTGATTAAAGGATTTGACTATCAAAATCTTTTTTCAAAAGTCACAGAAGTACCAGAACTGTAATTATACATAAATATGTAATTATGTAATAAGGTTTCTTTTGCTTTTAGGTTTTGAGCTTGGTTTTGCCATGGCTAGTCCTAATGCCTTGGTATTGTGGGAAGCTCAGTTTGGAGACTTTCACAACACTGCCCAATGTATAATTGACCAGTTTATCAGCTCTGGACAGGCCAAGTGGGTGCGTCACAACGGCATCGTGCTGCTTCTACCTCATGGCATGGAAGGAATGGTGAGGAAATGCTGGTCTCACATCTGTTAATCATACAGAGATGCTGACTGATCTACACAGTGGGGAAGTTAATAAAGGCTAAGTGCTCCAGGGGGGTAAACTCATGAATAATTTTTGAATCTGGAGTTGCTTTTTATTCTGGCTCTGCTTAGTTCCACCTTTTTTTTTCTCAGAGTAATGAGAAATTAAACAGATGCAATTATATAAAAACTCAATAAAGCAAAAAACTTATAAAGAGCAAGGTATTTGTAAATAAAGGTATAAATGATACCCTTGACAAAGCATTTGTAAAATGCATGTCAGGTGCTTAGTGGGTGAGCCTGTTACTCCCTTGTTGCTACTATTTTTCTTATCACTAGTAACTTGTGACTTGTTCTACAAGAAATGTATCTTAATTGAACTTAAATCCATATATATAATATACACACATACACAATAACCTAAATAATCTTAATTACAACTAACTTGGTCATTGCACTCTTTCGATTCCTGTTTGTGACTTCTTTTGAGACCCCCGTCCCCCCTTTACTCCTCCAAGGGATATAATCTCTGCTTTTAAATAGACTACATTTTGAAGCTTTGGGATAGCCACCTAAAATTGCAGTTAAAAATGTTTTTTTTTTTTTTTTTTTTTTTTAGAGAGGTGTTCTCCTCTGAGAAAAGTGTGTATGTATGTGTATACACAGTATATACAGTCATAGAGAAAAGTGCTGGCACCCTTGAAATTGTTCCATAAAATAAAGTATTTCTCCCAAACAATTACTGCAATTACACATGTTTTGTCATACACATGTTTATTTCCCTTGTGTGTATTGGAACAACACAAAAAAAATCAGAGGGAAAAAAGGCAAATTAGACTTCATTTCAAACAAATTCCTAAAAGTAGGATAGACAAAATTATTGGCACCTTTTCAAAAGTGTAAGTATCTGTTTCAATCATGTGATTCTTGTTCAAACTCTCCTGTGGCCAGTAATAGGTGTGGATAATATGGAAATCACACCTGTAACCAGATAAAAAGAGAAGCTATTGACTCAATCTCTGTGTGTGCCACACCTAAGCATGAAGAACAGAAAAAGAAAACTCTAAGCACTTCAGAACCAAAATTGTTGAAAAATATCAAAAATGTTAAGGTTGTAAGTTCTTGATATTCCTTTGTCTACTGTATGCAACATAATCAAGAAAACAAAAAAAGAAAAAACCCAAAATTGAATTGGAATGCAAGTATGTGCATACAACGTGTAGGTGCGTGTTCAAATAGGTCACACAACAACAAAACCCAAAAACTGAAACAAAAATTAGAATATACCCTCAAGTAGATTGCAATAGTGCATAAAAAACAGGGTACTTAGTAACATTATTTTGATCAGAATAATGTAAAAGCGGATCCGGACAGACTTTTTTAAAGTTCAAGTTTGGGACAAGACTTGACCCGATCTTGAGCCCGAACCCAGACTTTACAGTTATGACACGGTGGCTAGGCGGGCTGTAAAAGAAAGCAAAACAGAGATTAAAGCAGCACTTGTAACACCACTTCCAGGCTGCTCATTAACTTGTGGTTTATTCATTGGACTCTGCCTCCAACTGCCTCCAACAGCCAATCACAGACGCTCACTCCGTGTGATAGCGTCTGGGATTGGTTGTTGACCGTCCACCCATTATGTCTACATATGTTATTTGTTGCCATTTGCAAAGAACCTGCCATCATAGGGGTGTAAAAATAATTTTTAAAAAATTGCATAGGGCTTTTCTGTACTTGTGATTCTCAGCGCAGATAAAGCTGACAGCTACAGGATGCCACCCCCAGCTGCCTGTTTATACCTTCTCTGGCAATCAAGATTACAGGTGAGACTATTTTTTAAAATTATTTAAATAAATAATAATGTGTGGGATCCGCCCTATTTTTGATTGCCAGCCAATGTAAAACCATGTATCTGGGGACTGGTAGCATGGTGACGTCCATAGTTATTGAGCTCGCCAAGCTACAAAATAGTAGCCCGCAGTCACCCCAGAAATTGTCAAATTCATTAGAAGTGCCAATTCCTGGCTCTTTACATGTCTCTAGGGATGAGCGAGTATGCTTGTCACTACTCGGTGCTCGCACGAATATCTCGGGGTACTCGGCGAGCACCAAGTACCGCCGAGATGCTCGGACTCCTCGCAAATAATTATCGATCTGACACAAATACACAGCTCCCATCAGTGCACACAGTGAGCTGGCACCTCACAGAGAGCAGATTGATTGTTGGGCCACAGCAAGGTGTTGTATGTTGCGACGATTTGAAAAAGCCCACCCTCTCGCCCATTCCCAGAAACATTTGTTTGACTTACATTGGGCTCGGTGCTCTGGCCGAGTACACGAGTATCTTGGGATACTCGGCCAGAGCTTCGAGCACCCGAGCATTTTAGTACTCGCTCATCTCTACATTTTTCCTCTCTTCCTGATGCCCTGGTGCATTGGGGTGATAGAAGGGGTTAATGACAGCTGAGTATTGATTAACAGCTAACTTTAAGCCCAGATTGATAATGTTCAGGCTTCTATCAGACCCGCTCATTATCAATCATGAGTAAATAGTTAAAGGATTTTTTAAATGTGTTTTTTTATTTGAAGTAAGACACACACGACCCTCATTTTCCCATGTATTAACCCCAAACATACCCTCCGACGATAATCCAGTGATGTCAAGCGAAGTACACGGCTCATGCGTTGAGCCGAGACATTAGTGTCGTTCACCACAAGCAGCGCTCTCAGTCTTATAGCGCTACATTTGGTGAGAAGATACTGCTGCCTCCACTCAATACATGTAGCAGGGTTGAGTTTTCTTCGCTGGACATCATTGTGGATCATTGAGGGAATTCCTTGAAAGTTGTAGTTGCCAAAATTGGGTCACTTGGGGTTTCTGCTGTTTTGGCATGTAATGTCTTTTTAAATGTTACATAGTGTCCTCAGTGTATTCCAGCCAAAATATTGATCCAAAATTCAAATAGCTCTCCTGTGGTTCCAAGCCCTGATGTGAGCCCAAAAAGTTGTTTTCCTCCACACTTTGGGTAAGGCAGGTGACATGAAGCAAAACATAGCATGGTCAGTGTTGGGAGGTACTCCAGTAGAGAGATTTTTAAAACATTTGAAAAGATGCTGCTGCCTCACTACCTAGATCAGGGGTGGGCAACTCCCTCAAGGGCTGCAAACAGTTCATGTTTTCAGGATTTCCTTAGTATTTGACAGTTGGAATCGCCATCTGTGCAGAAGATTAAATTACCAACTGTCACATAAAAAGGAAATCTTGAAAACCTGCAGTGGGAGCGGCCCTTGATGCCTGGATTTGGCCACCCCTGACCTAGATAATGGTCAATAAAGTATTTGTTGAGGGGACATTGCAAAGGTCACTATATGAGGCTATAGCGGTCTTACACATGGAATGGAAATATAAGGAATTACCGATCTCCTACAGACCTATCTTACTACTCATGTCTGATACGATTCTGGCTAAAATTCTGATGAATAGGTTGAGATCTTTTATAAAGTCAGTAATTCATCCTGACCAAGCTTGCTTGGTCAGTCGACAGTCATTAACCTATTTAGGTTATTTTTTTAACCTGCAAGCACTGCTGTCTGATTCCAGTAATAAAGCTATTCTTTCCTTAGGGGTACGTCACACACAGCCATATCGCTGAAATCAGCGACCTCGCCAGCTATATCCCTGTGTGTGACATGTATCAGCAATCAGGATCCTGCTGTGAGGTTGCTGATCGCTGCACATCCTTCAGGACCATTTTTTGGTCCTAGGTCTCCCGCTGGTCAGTGTGACAGAGAGAGACCAGTGATCAGCAACCTCACAGGCTGGTAACCATGATAAACACCAGGTAACTAAGCAGCCCGCACTGCCTAGGTACCCGGTGTTTATGATGGTTACCAGCGCTAAGCGGGAGGAGGCTGGTAACCATGGTAAACAGCGGGTATCTAGGCAGCGCGCGCTGCCTAGATACCCGGTGTTTATCATGGTTACCAACGTCCTCCTGCTTTACAGGCTGTGCTAAGCGGAAGGACGCTGGAAACTATGATAAACACCGGGTAACTAAGCTGCACGTGCTGCCTAGATACCCACTGTTTATTATGGTTACTAGCGATGTGGAGGTGGCTCCCTGGTCGCTGAGGAGATCTGTCTGTTTCACAGCTCCCCAGCAACCACACAGCGATGTTCCAGCAATCCTGGTCGGGATCACTGGAACATCACTGTGTGTAACGGCATCCTTAGATGCTACAAAAGCTTTTAATTCTGTGGAGTGGAAGTTAAGAAGTTAAGTTCTGTGGCATTAATAAAGGGAATGGGATTTGAACTTAACTTCATTAAATGAGTAATGCTACTTTATAAAGAAAAGGAAAGAAGCTGTCTATGGAGCGCTAGGGCAAAGATTAGAATTATAGCAATTAAAAGGTGAGAAGTCTTTTTTAAAAGATTTGCTACACAACGCATTTCAGTAGCAGCTTGCTAACTTCATCAGCTACCACCTAATGAAGGTGGCAAGCTGCTACCAAAACGCGTTGTGGAGCAAATGTTTTAATAAAGGTTTGTCACCTTTTAACTGCTATAATTCCAATCTTTGCCCTAGCGCTCCATAGACTGCCTTTTCCTTTTTCATTTCCACATCATTTCGAGGGTATGTGGCATGAGCAGCTCTGGGCCTACTATACATTGCCCACAGCAAGTGCAGGACCTTCAGTGATGTATCTCTGGCTACGCCCCCACTGGGCGGTAAGAGGCACATGCAGCAGCATCCTTGCCTCCACGCTGTCATCCGGGGTTGGCAGGGGTGCACAACCCATTGAGGTGACTTGCCCATCGGCCCTTTTTTACTCCCACTGGATCTCCAGATGTTTCTAAAATGCACTCCCTGTCTTTTTTGTATATTTCATGCTACTTTATAAGGCCCAGACAACTAGAACGAGAGCTAACTGTGATATTTCAGTGAGTTTAAAGGTTTTTAAGGAAAAAAGGCTGCCATCTTTCACTTTTGCTTTTCACACTTGCAATAGAATCCCTAGCCTGTATTAGCCTGATTATGGGATTTGGTAAAGAGGAGCGGATTGCCCTATATGCGGATAATTTGTTATTTGTGAATAATGTAAATAAATATTTATCTTCTAATAAAAATGGATACCATTTCCAGATTCAGGGTTTTCTCTGGCTTATCTATTAAAGGGAACCTGTCATGTTGTTTTTGGTTTTTAAACCTCCCCCAATGTTATTTAGATTATGCAGTGTGCATCACTAACTTGGTTTAAAAAAAATCCATGTATTTATTATACAAAAAGCACTTAAGATGCTTATACGTTTGCATTAGGTACCTGTACACTCAGTCATCGGGGGTGAATAGTTTAGCTGGCAATTGTTCACGTCAATCCACATTGAGTCATGCAGTTTTGAAAAGTAGTCCCACCCCCACATCCCCAGAATTGTAATATATCAATATTAGTGATGGGTGAACATGAACTGTAAAGATCGGGGTCTGGACCGAACACCTAGTGTTCAAGCACAGACCCTAAACACAGACTTTCCTGATAAATCAGTGTTACTCTTTGGGTTTGTCTGGGAGGGATGTAAAAGAAAACAAAACTGTAATCAAAACAGCAGCGTTGTACTTACCGATGCCCTTAGCTTTTACTTCTGAGTCACTCATTAACCTCCAATTTATTCTTTTGACTCTGACTCCAACATTCAATCACAGACGCACACTCTCTGTGACAGTTTCTTTGATTGGCTGTTGTGCCTTCACCCATTGTGCTGGCTTCTGTGATTGGTTGCCATTGGCAACGAACCTGCCATCATGGGGGGTGTAAAAATAATTTTTAAAAAATGGGCGTAGGAGTCCTCTGTATTTTTGATTTTCAGCACAGATAAAACAGCCATCCACAGGCTGCCTGGATTTACCTTGGTTGGCAATCAAAATATATAATGAATATATATATATATATATATATAATATATATATATATATATATATATATATATGAGGGCTGGAATTATCATCATGGTGTGGCCCATAGTTATTGCTTTCCCCTCTGGCTACAGAATAGCAACCCGCAGCCACCCCAGAAATTGGCAAATGCACTAGAAGCACCAATTCCTGGTGCTGTACCTGGCTGTTCCTGGTGAGGTGGCATAGGGGTCATAGAAGGGGTTAATGATAGCTGAGTATTGATTGACAGATTGATAATGTTCAGGTTTCAGAGACCCACTCATTATTAATTGTATAAGGAAATAGTTCAAAAACACACACAGAAAAATCCTTAATTTGAAATAAACCAAACAGACAACCCTCATATTCTCATTTATTAACCCCAAACATGCCCTCTGATGGTAATCCACAGCGATATCCATCAAAGTACACTCGCCTTTGCTACATGTGGTCAGAGAGACAGGGGCCACTAACTGCAGCAGCCGCTCTCAGACTGAGCCATGGCTGTGTGAGTGGTGACGTCAGAGTTCATCTGACGTCACTGCTGCGCTCAATCTGAGAGGGACTGCTGCAATGAGCGGACACTGATCTCCCCGCTCACCGTTTGTGGGCTTGGGGCACCCAATAACTTATTTCAATCAAAAATTTACCTTGGCTGGTAATCAAAATTAGGGTGGACAGCCCATGCGTTTTTTTTTAATTTTATTTAAAGAATTAATAAAAAAAAAAAATTGCCAGCCAAGGTAAATTGAGGCAGCTGGGGTTGCATCTAGTAGCTTTCTATTTTATCTGCGCTGAAAATCAAAAATACATGGGAGTTTTACCTATCCAAAATTTTTAGTTATTTTTACACCTATGAAAGGCATGTTTGTTGCTAATAGCAACCAATAACAGACGTCTGCACAATGGGTGGGGGCGCAACAGCTAATCACAAACATTGTTAGGCCCCATTCACACACTGCTTTTTTTTGCTGCATATTTTTACGCATTTTTACGCACAAGCTCAAAAAAAGCCAGGAGTGGAACAATCAAAACCGGGAGTGGCACACTCAGAGGAAAGGTCTAATGGTGGGTTTACACGTATCAATATCGTTGCGATATCGCAATTCAATGGCGCGGGAGCGCGCATTCAGTGCACGTGTCTCCCGCATCGCATCGGAGGTTTACACGTTGCGATTTTGAATCCAACGTCCGTACGATGTCTATGCCCCCCAACCCAGGAACGACCATTTAACATGGGAGTGAATGGGTGACGTTGAACTTCACATCGTAGTTGGGCTGTCACACAGCACGATCCGGCTCCAATCTCCATTCAATATCGGAGCATTGAATAGCACGCTCATTCAATCCCCGATATCGCATTGACATCGTTCCTGCATCGTATTGGACGTTCACACCATACAACGCAGGAACGATATCGGATCCAACGATCGAACCACGTGACTTTTCATTGAAATTGGACGCCAATATGCACCTTTTAAACCCACCATAATGGAAACAAGTGCTCCACTTATATGTTTAATCACCCACTCCTGGTTTGTGATGAGCTTGTGCTTAAAAATATGCAGCAAAAAAAGCAGTGTGTGAATGGGGCCTTACAGAGAGTAGGCATCTGTGATTGGCTGTTGGAGGCAGAGTCCAGTGAATAAATTGGAGGTTAATGAGCAGACCCGAAAATGGTGTTGCAAGTGCCTTCCTTGGTAAGTATAATGCCGCTGCTTTAATCATTTTTTTTCCTGCTTTCCCTTTACAGCCACTCAGCCCCCTAGCTACCATTTATAACTGTAAAGTCTAAGTTCGGGGTTTGGATCATGTCCAGTCCTGGACCCAGACTTTAAAAAGAAGTCCAGCCGAATCCGCGAAACCTGATTATTTGCGGGGTTTGCCCATATCTAATTAACATCACTTACAGATCTCAAAAATTCACTGATGCTGTAGAAGGACCTGTGGTGATGTCACAACCATGTGACCAAAATAGGCGGAGCTAAGCCTACATTTCCTTCATATTTAAGAAATGACTGACTGGCACACCAAGCAACGTGACCTTGTCATTGGGTTTTGGACTCGTATGCATTTGCCAATACATTTAGCTAAGCATTTCCTTTAATTCAAGCATACCTACAGCAGCAATGTTATGTCATATTTTCTCTGTTCCATTTTGCAGTAAGCTAAGTGTATTTTTCCCTTTTTTTTTTAATATTCCCACCGTAGTAATGCATGGCCATAGTCTTCTTATTTAAGTCTAAGTATTTCTTTCACGTCAGGCCTGCTTAGCTCCGTCCATTATGGTCACATGTTCACAACATCACCACAGGTCCTGCAGTGCTGTCACTCAATTACAATGCAGGGGGCATGACACAAAAAAATTGCATGAATGAACTTTATTGACAGTAAGCAAATGCGCCATCTTTATGGCTGAAGCCAAAGTATGTATGTACAGTCACATCAGCATATAAAGTATTTTGTTAAGCTAAAGAAGTACAATTTTGCTTTTAGAAAACCATGTTAGTGGAAACGACATGACAGGTTCCCTTTAATTGATCGAAGTCTGCTTTGCTTTCCGTGGATAATTTATCGCCGACCGGGCGAAGCTTTTGCATTTCTGGCATTTATGTTACTAAGGAGGGTGATGATTACATACCTTTTAAATCTGAGCCTTGGTGTTTAAGTCAAGAAATAAAGTTGGAGCAAGTGCTTTATGCCTTCTTTACTTTATGCCCTGCATAATTCCACCATATGGATCCCAAAGTATTGGTTTTAAAAAAATGCACAATATTTTTAGAGGCCTGGTTTGGAAAAGGGGTGTCCCTTGAATAAAACTGAAAAAAAAAATGCAGTTGCCTAAGACCAGGGCAGTTTAACCCTACCACATGCTTGGGAATATTTTTTTAACCTCTCGTCTCCAACATTTTTGGGGGTGGGCATTGGAGAAGGCTAGAGAAGTTGAGGCTTTGGTGCTTAAATTCCTATGGTGAGTGGAAAGCATTTTTGAGCTTCTAGAGTCAGATATGCTCCAAACCAAATCCAGGCCTGCCTCAACCCATGTCCTCATACATAAGATAGTGGCCTTACAAGAAGTTGTGGGGTATGGGTGACTGCTCTTAATATACCCCTATATGGAATTACCCAGGCCTAAGGGAACACCTCTCATCTTGAAGGGTTTAGAGAGTGGAATAAATAAGGGCTTAAATATCTGTACTAGTTATATCTAGATGGACATTTCTATACATTTTGAAAGTTAAAACAAATGTAACAGTTAAGTAACTCAGTCTCTGTCAGGTCATTTTTCAGTGATGCTAATAGTACCCTTGAATAGTGCTCAGGTAAACCTTTCAGAATATGTATAAATCATTAAAGTAACCTGTTTAGCTCTCTTGCTATAAGCATCTTCACACCATGCAAGCAGTTGGTACATTAGTCCTGTCCATTACATTCACTGCCGAATAGTCCGACTGTATAAGTATTATTTAAAAATCCACGCCTATCCAAGCTGGTGTTCTGTCCCTCCCATGTGTGCTGTATGCTGTTACACTGAGAGGGAAGGTGTTTTGTGCTACAACTCTTGTAGTTACACACTATAGTCTGTTCTATTTGTAAAAGATTTTTGTTTATATGAACATTAGTTTTCCTTCACGCATGAGCAAATGATCAAATGTTCATATAAAAACAATGAAATATCTCAGAGCACACATTACACACATGTCTCAGATACATGCAATGAAGATCTCAGATCTGCATCTTCTGAGAGAACACACCTCCTCCCCCTCCTTCCTCCTCTGTCTGCATAAGGATCAGAGGGCAGAACAGTGTAGTGATGCATGAATATTCCTTCCTTGGTAAGTGGCCAGCAGAAACTCACTGTGATTGACAGATAAAATTAATCTTTTATTTTGAAGTTTACACTGGATAAGTGGGTAGTATAGTTAATATAAGTACATAAATAGAGAGAGCTTAGAGAAATGAATTAGAAAATGATATCTGTTACATGACCTGACAAATTCCCTTTAAGACATGTTATAAGGCCCCAGAGCATATATATGACCTCACTATCTCTCATAACAGGGTATTGGATTATGTTGTTTAAGATAAAGTAACCTAAGACCTGATTTTTTTTTTTTTTTTTTTTTTTATAAATCTCTACTATAAAATATTTTGGGAGACCCTATGGTTTTAGTCTGATCTCGATGGGAAGGGGGACATAGGATGTATCTCCTCTGAAAAGTGGGAACATATCCTGGAGTGTCCAGAAAACGTGTCAATTAATGTGGCTCAAAGAAGATCTCAATTATTTCCTATACATAGAGCATATTGAACTCCAAATATTATGCTTAAAATGTACCTCAGTGCAAGTAACCAACGGCCAAGATGTAGAGAAGAAGTTGCGGATCTGGTCTATATGGTCTAGTCATGTTCTAGACTTAATGAATTATGGGGAAGTGTGGGTTGACTGGCCAGTGATTTTTATAGCATTCACTTGCTTCTGAATGCCAAATCTTGTGTTCTTAGCTACGTGGCAGATATTGGGATTCCTCAATACAGCTAGCCATAGCCAAAGATGTTGTATTATGTTGGAAATTCTATTGCTAAACATTAGCTGGCCAGTACCCCAATACAATTGAAGAAGTGGTTCTTAAATAACACTATGGTAATGGAGACAAGGGTTTACATTAATAGAGGAGAAAAAGCCAAGTTTGGGAAACAGTGGGGGAGGAGCTGGATTAGATACCCAACAGTGGTATCCAGTATACTGGCTGGAGATGTGATATTCAAACTGTTTATTCTTGGTGAGATTTACATCATCTGGTAACAATGACAATATATATGTATTTAAAGAGAACCTGTCAGCAGAATTTAGGACTATAAAGATCAGCCATTGCCATAGTGGCACTGTGATGCTGATTAAATGCATATGTGGACTGAAGAAATCAAATCTTTGGATGCTGTACAACTTTCTAAAGTTCTTCATAGATGTCATCCATGCATCACTTATGCATTGGGGCGGGCCTTGGGGGGGAGGGGGTAGAGTTGTCGTCTATCCCACCCCAGTACCTGCCTCTTCTTTTATTGTTGAAATTTTGCACCGCTGCCGCCATCTTTGCTTTGGGTAGCGTGTGCACATTCTGCTTCCGCAGGAGGTGGTGCATGCGCATACCTCAGTCTCTCCCGATGCCACTATATTAAAGGCAGTCTGTACAATCCTTAGGTCCCTACCAAAATAGCGCCACTGGCAACGCATGTGTGGTCAACACGCCATTTTGGTAGAGACTCAAGGATTCTAAAGACTGTCTTCAATAAACTGGCGTCAGAGAGATTGCGGAATGCGCATGCGCTACCTCTGGCGCTAATTTAGTGACTTGGAGACTGCAGAAGCGCAATGCGCAAAGGAGAGAAATGCAACGATACGGGACACGTCCAATCCCCAAGTCCCTCTTTGATGCACAGATGACGACGTCAGCATGAAATTTTAGAAGATGATTATACATCATCCAAAGAACGGATTTCTTCACTACAGGTATGCATTTATTCAGCATTGTAACAATATTATGGCAATAGTTGTAATTTATAGTCCTAAATCTTGCTGAAAGGATCTCTTTAGAAGTATTGGGTTATACTTGTATATGCTTTTATTTGATGGCATTCCAAAGCGAAGTTGGAGGAATGTTGGGGTTCGAACACACTGGTAGAGATAAAGGACAGATTTCATTTACAACCAGATCTGATGTAAATGCTCTTCACGCTTGTTTACTGCATATGTCCTAATTAGATCTGGTGCTTGTTATACTGCTTTCTTTATACCTCGATTAAAAACGTTTCATTATAAAAAAATAAAAATTCCTTGATAGGTGTAGTTTTCAAAAAGGGGTCAGTTGTTGGGGGTTTCCACATCAGGGGCTCTGCAAATGCAGGCATTCACGATCTATTCCAACCAATTTCAACTTTTGTATTCCAATACCCCACGTTGGGGTCTGTAGTGTTCGGTACCGGGGTTGGTCTGTTAAACAAGAAAAAAAGTTAATGAACATAATCATACTTACCGGATCCGCGTTCTCCCTTACGGCTGTCCTGCGGCGCTGCATCACTTCCAGGTCACTCATTATTTTCTGGGAATATTCACTTTACTGGCTCCAACACCCATCACATACGCCCAGAAGATAATGAGCGGCCCGGAAGTGACTCAGCGCCATGGCACAGCAGGAAGGGAGAACGTCGACCCGGTAAGTATGTTATGTTTCTTAATTGCTTGCTTTAACAGTCAGACCCCGGTCCTGAAGACTACAGACCCCCAACAGGTTCGCCCCTCACTATTTACCACTAACATAAACTACAACGTAGCATGAAAGAACAGTCTTCGAATCATGGCGATATTTTGAAGCATTTTAGAGTTACTACTGTATAAAGTGACACGGGTCAGAATTGTAAAATTTGGCCTGGCCAGAAAAGTAAAAAACAGACTTAATTAAAAACACAATTAAATGATTGATAATCCATGGCAGTGTCCAGGGAGAGTAGGGCCCTGTGCACACATTGAGTATTAGGTGTGTTTTTTTACCTCAGTATTTGTAGGCGCAAACCAGGAGTGAGTAATGATACAGAATTGCTGTTCATGTTTCTATCATACTTTTCCTCTGATTGTTCTAAACTGATTTTGGCTTAAAAATACGAAGGTAAAAAAAACACCAAACACTTAACGAGTGCACACGGTTTTCAACAGATTTAATAGGAAGTGCATCAATTACTATTAACATAATGAAACCAAATGAGACATACAAGCCACTACAGATACGGGATGTAAGCTCAAATTGCAACACTATACAGACAATTACAGTACCCTGCTTCAACACACTTTTCACCTGCCCCTTGGAAAATAATACGACTGCAAAATGCAGATCTGGATATCTCCACGTGTTGTCCTTCTAAGACAACCTATGGTCATGAACGCTGCACACACTCGCCTCCTTTCTCCATATCTCTCCGATGCTGGCCTTTCATAGATGACTAGACATAAGTTTTGCATTAAAGTATTTTATAAGTGCGTGTTCCATTTCATTCATTACAACCAGTGCATAGATTACCCTTCATGTTCTCTTCTCACCTCTCAATACATTAATGTCACTTGAGTACATATGATTCATCCTAAAGTGATTCTCCAATGTATTAACCAGTCTAGTGAATTTCCATGGTATACAAATTGAGTTTCATTTTTTCTAATGATAACCTTGGCTACCCTTTCCAGCTGGTAGTTCATATTTCTTGAGGGACATATCCTATTGCACCAGAATAAATTGCTTCCTAGGAGCCTTTAATGCTGCTCCTTTTCCTTTTGCTTTCAATAATGTGATTCTGAGATGAGCATCCTTTAACGCTTCTCCTTAATACTATTACCAGGGGCCGGAGCATTCTTCAGCCAGACCTGAAAGGTTCCTGCAGATGAGCAATGATGACTGTGATGCTTATCCTGTAAGTTGATTTGTCCAGTGCTATTCTGCATTCCAATATGACCTCAATTTCTGATTGTACCAACCTCAAATATTTATTATTTTTGGGCTTTGCCACATTGTGATTTCTTAATGCTTTTCTGTTATCAGTTTACTTATATAAAGTAAACTTATATATACATGTGGGTGACTCTTGATCGTGTTACTTATACATTGTGTTAGACAATGTAATGCAAACAAATAAAATTCTACTGAGTTGTAGTCAGATTTTGCCATTGAAACCTACTCCAACAAATGAATTATTAATGTATTTCATGTCTGCAGTTAGGCATTTATTTACTTTTGATTTCTTTTGGTAGGAATTTACCCAAGATTATGAGGTGACCCAACTGTATGACTGCAATTGGATTGTGGTGAACTGTTCAACACCTGCTAGCTACTTTCATGTGCTCAGACGCCAAATTTTACTGCCCTTTCGTAAGCCGGTAATTTACAGTCAGCGATTATTAATGTTCATAAGATAATTGTAGAAGTATTTACAGATCATCAATATTATGAATCCTATTTTCAGCTCATTGTTTTTACACCAAAATCTTTGCTGAGGCACCCAGAGGCTAAATCAAGTTTTCAAGAAATGAAAACAGGTTGGTAAAAGATAACTTTAATAATCTGTAGCTAAACATACAGTGCTGTGCAAATTAATTGGAACAAAGCATTTTTTTAAGTAAAATCATAAGTTGGTTACCAGTCAGTGATTCAAACCAGTTTTAACTGCTTTGAACATGTGTGAGTGTACAACCTTGAGTAACAAAATGTGGTTTGATTGGTTTTAGTCAGCAAATACCAGCTAGCTGCCCCCTCAGCTTCAGGTGAGAGCTGTTTCTGTGAGGAGTGGTTTAGTGTACTTTTTCTCTCTGTGTGATTTGTGCCTGTAAAAATGGATGTTACTCCACCAAAGAGGTCTAGAATTATTACTCTTAATGAACATACAAGTCTGACTGTAAAAGAAATTGCCATACAAGTGTGGTTCCATGATGAAGAATTGAAGAATTTATGCAAAAACTTGATAGAATCAATGCCAAAACGCATTGAAAATCCCATATCTGCTAAAGGAGGACTTATTTCTTACTAAAATTGGTATGTAACAGTGCATTATAACATTTTATTATTAAATATTCAAAACTGTGTTTTTTTGCTTTGTCCAATTAATTTGCACAGCACTGTATTACCACACTGAAGTTATAGACCGCATATAACACGGATGACGATCGCATTGCAATACCCAGACTGGCCGCGGCTCCCCTGACCCGAGTGTGACAGCCTCATGTAGTTCTATTCAGCTCTTGCACTCGAATCAGGGGAGCCACCAGTCAGTACATACATTGCAATGTTATCATTGTTCATGTTATACACTGGCTGTACACCCTAAGGTCAGGGTTCCCTTGCGAGTGCGATGCAAATAGACTCTCGTATCTTGCATTGCATCACCCGACACATTAGCCCACTCTCCAGACAGCAGCATGCATAGAAATACATGCAACTGCACGCTTTTACTCTGAGAAGCAGCAGCCGTGTCGGGTGATGCGCTGTGAGACACGCGAGAGTCTCTCGAATCGCTTTCACATCGAAACCCTAGCCTAAGAGCAGAACAAGGATTAGTGCTCCATTCACGGTAACCCTAATCCTTCAGCTGTGTCTTTAGTTTTGTCTTTCTGAATTTTACATGCTTCTTCGCTATACATGTCCATCTACTGTACATGAAAACACCATAGCCATTTTTTTGTTGGCTTTCATGAACTGTATTTTTTCCCACCAACACATCTCCATGCATGCTTTCAAAGAGCCATAATTGTGTATATATATTTTTTTTTCTTATTTATTTTTCTGTCTATGTCAATTTATAAATGCTTGTTTTTTATGGGAGTGATTTTTTTCTTAATGGTACTATTCTGGATTAAAAATAATGCATTGAAATAAGTACAATTAAGCCTTTTTGAGTCAAATGAAAAAAAAATACACCTCTACATGCTTGCTTGCGGAAGTAATTTATTTATTTATTTATTTTAAATAATGGGAAAAGGGGAGATTATTCCAACGTGTATATGATATACAATAAAGTAAAAAATTGAAGCCAATGTTTTACTTTATTATTTAATAGGGAATTGTGATTGCTTAATTGCCTGAAAAATACATAGCAACCCTCTTAGGCCGGCTTCAGACTGCGTTTGAGATCCGATCCGTAGCTGTCCACTTGAAGCAGACCGCTGCGGACCAGATCAGCACACAGGACTGGGGGGGCTATTATGCCCTCCGATCCTGTGTGCAGCCGCACGCAGTTCCTGCTGCTGATAGGTGAGGACCGCGGGCGCCGCGGTCCTGAGCTGTCAGAGGCTGCAGCTGCATGCGGCTGCACACAGGATCGGAGGGCATAATAGCCCCCCAGTCCTGTGTGCTGATCCGGTCCGCGGCTGCCTGCTTCAAGCGGACAGCTACGGATCGGATCTCAAACGCAGTCTGAAGCCGGCCTTACTATTTTAGCCATACAGGCAAAGGCTTTTTAAGTGGTACTAATCTAGCAAGCTGCCATGACTACATGAAAGAGGGACACCCCTCCTGTCTAACCACTAAAATTCCATGGTCCCTATTGATCATAGCATTTTAAGGGTTAAATTGCACTGAGATTGAGATTGGTGCATAGACAAAGTTATGCATTCAGTTGGCTAAAGCAAATAAAAAAACTTAATTTATTGATCAAAAAAGGTAAAGGGTTGTTCCCATCTAATAAAATGATAGCATACTGTTTTTGCCTTCTTGCATTAGTATGTGAATTAAAGAAAACCTGTCACCAAACCAGGCATGGTGATCTAATTACAGCACTGGATGCAGCATGTCTGCAGCATCCAGGCAAGAGGTCACCCAGCACTTGAGCAGTTCTGTACCCCGAGATAATACACTTAGAAAACTTAGGGTATGTGCACACAGGGAGGTTTAGGGCCGTTTTAGCAGCGGAAACCGCCGGTCGGTTTCCATCAGGTTTATGCAAATTTATGTTAATCCAAAAGCGGCTTTTGGATTAACATAGAAACCTATGGAAACCGACACCCGGTGTGCACACACCGGCGGTTTCCACATGCTCATCCGTTGCTAACCCGCTGGGTTCCCAGCGGGTTAGCAAAGAATGAGCATGTTCAATAATCCGGCCGGTTCTGCAGCGGCTGCAAGCAGAATCATGTCCTGCTTCCAGCCGCTGCAGAACCGACGCCACTAACCCGCTGTGCACCGCCGCACACCCGCCCGTCTTCCGCAGCACGGACCCGACAGGAAGCCGGTGGACGGCTCCGGAGCTTCCTGTCGGGTCCCGCCCAGCCGCCGCCGCCCCTAACCCGCCCCCGTGTGCACATAGCCTTACACTCTCACAGCCGCTATCAGCTGAGCTCTGACCGTGGCTTTTAACCATTTAAACAGCTACCAATCTCTGACAGGGAATAAACAGTAAATGTCACTTGCACTGGTGGTCGTGTAAATTGTCTCTGGTATTGCAGTGTATAGTGCAAGTTATCAAATGATCCCAGCTTCAAGTCCCCTAAGGAAACTAAAAAAATAAGAAAAAGATATATTTTTGCAGCTTTTATGTTACTCCTGAGGACCTCGGTATACAAAAGGGAGTATTTTGGGGGATGTTTTCCATGTTATGATTTTTTTTATGTTTGTACTGTCTTCAAAAGGTTTAATAAAATTTATCTGATTATGTAAGAAAATAGAATTTTTTTTTTTAAAAAACCCCACAAAAATCAAATCTACTCTTTTCCACCATTAAAAATAAGACCTAAGACAACCAACTTAGAAGGCATTAAATGGCTGCCCACTTGGTAAAGCTGGGATCAAAAAGGGGAGAACCATCATCATGATGATTATGCCCTGATAAAGTAGCGAACCGCTAAAAAACGCATTGGCCCTAATAAAGTTCTGAAAATCCATGTGGACCTGTGTATTCCATCGGCAGTGCAGATCTGAAGTCCCGATTCTCCCTTTTTGTATCCCGAATGTGCTCAAAATTGGTATCCGTAAAAAATGACAGCACAAAAAAAGCCCACACAGAGTCCCATCAACAGAAAGGTATTTTCAGTACATGGTATGGCAGAATGGATGTTATCGCTCAGAACTACAGCTTGTCCCATATAACACAAGCCTTTATGTGTTTGTCAACAGAAAAATCAAAAAAAGTTATGGCTCTTCAAAGATGTTATGACAAAAATTATTCTGCAAAAATGAACAATTCTCTGGTAATTAAAGGGTTAAATTACTAGTGGAATAGTTTCCTATAAAAGTGGATGTGGTCATATTAATTTGCACAAGTACTTGACTCTTCCTTGCTGCAGTTAGTCGAGAGAACAGAACTCCCTGCAGGGAGCAGCACAAGTCTATTCTGTGAATACTGAACACTTATTGTAGGACCTGAGCTGCTTTTACTTTGTTTTCCAATGTGCCGATATGTTTGCTTATTCTAGAGCACTAACTATTAGTTTCATTATTTAATGTGAAGGCACCGTCTTCCGCCGTGTGATTCCTGAAAGTGGAGCAGCTTGTCAGAATCCTCAGAATGTGAGACGGGTCATTTTCTGCACCGGGAAGGTTTATTATGAGCTTGTCAAGGAAAGACATCAAAAACAGTTGGAAAGCCAAGTAGCAATCACAAGGCTGGAGCAGGTAACATATTTCTCGGCCTTAATCTGTTTGGCACAGAATATTTTGACAGCAAGATTTGTTACAAATGAATTATAGGGCCACGTGTGACAAGAAAATAGGATATTTTTCCTGTCATGCTAATACAATTCCGTACTGGATGTATTGACCCCTATTAGTTACAGGACAGGAATATGCAAATCAGAAACTTAATTTTTTCTTCGGTGGATGGCCTGTCAGCAAAGATATACTAATGAATATGGAGCTCAAATGTTTAAGCCAAAAATAGAAGAGGGAAGCGGATGCATTGGTAACATATTGAAAAAAATAGTTTGAAGTGAAGCTATAGGGTGTCATATTTGATGTCACTCCCATTGTGTCACTGTCCTATGTCCTAAATAGTATTGGACTGTAGGAGAGCACTCCTAAACCAGAGGGAGATCTTTGTTAGCAGCGTGCGTAATGTGGCCTGAATAGTCAGCGTGAGTACACGGCTGTTGAGTCATACATTGTATAGGGAGTTCGAAGGCTAGCACTCTGCTTCAGTGATGGTCACGGTGCAACTGAAAGGGGCCAAAGGTCCCGTAGCCAATATGATATCGAACATCAATGACACACGTGCAATGGAAGAGTTTGTATCAAGTGAGCAGTTTATTAACAAATTCTAGGTGAAGCGATACATTGTATCTGACAATGAATTCAAATGTAGCAGATTCATTCTAGTCAATTACATGGGGTAATCTTGGTTCCAAACTTGGATTTCTGATTGCCATATGCATTTGAATAGGACAATCTGCTACATGGAGTAATGTACCCTTAACTCTCTAACTTAGTACAAATATCACTTATACACAGGATGAGTAATAAATTATAGATTCCTGGGGGTTCCACCACTGGGACCCCCACTGATCCTGAGTCCGGTGGTCCTGCAGTACCCTGCCTGACTAGAGGTATGTGCATCACAGCTCCATTCATTGTCTAGGGTAGTGCTGGAGATGACCAAGTGCAGCCTAATTTAAAGGGGTTGTCTCAAATTTTTGAATGGCTAATATTGCAATATGAGTGTAATAACAAAAAACTTTACAATTTATCACTTAATAAAAATCCTTTTGTTCTCGACAACAGGCGGATTTTTAATTCCGAGGTTTCTGGCTACCAAGCAGTCTCAGTAGTCAGTTACCTAGGAGCGCCATCCACTTGCAGGTTCTAGGCTTTAGAGAGAGCCTGCATGAAACTTTCAGTCCCGCTGAATCTTCTAGCTGCATGGGGAGTGCTCCAGAACAATGGCGCAGCCCTGCCGCTGGTCAGTTTTCAGGACGGAAGATTACAACACTCCTCTTAATATTTATTTCTGTTTTATATTGCAGATAGCTCCTTTTCCATTTGACTTGGTGAATCAAGAAGTTGACAAGTATCACAATGCAGAATTGGTGTGGTGCCAAGAGGAGCACAAAAATATGGGTTACTATGATTACATCCAACCTCGGTTCCTTACCATTTTGAATCATACTAGACCAATCTGGTAAATATGTGCATATGTATACTTTACATCTGCTTAACCAAGCAAAAAATCCCAAAGCATACTACCATGTTTAGGCATATCATGAGCTCTGCAAATGCAACATGGCATCCGCTATGTGTTCCAACCAAAATGGCGCTCTAAAATACCAATCGCGCTCCTTCCCTTTCGAGACTTGCCATGTGCTCAAACAATAGTTTAGTCTTGTAAAAATGCAAAATTTGGGGCTAGAGCCACATTTTTGTGAGAAAAAGTAAAATATTCATATTTTTCTTTCACATTGCTGTAGTCCCTGTGAAGCACCTGAAAGGTTAATATACTTCTTGGTTGTGAGCAGTTTTAGGGATGTAGTTTTTAGAATAGTGTCACTTTTGGGGATTTTCTGTCACTTAGGCTTCTCAAAGTCACTTTGGACGTAGAACTGGTGATAAACTTTTAAACCTTCTTACTTCCTAACAAAAATTTTTTTTTAATTATGCTGATGTAAAGTAGTATGATGTAAAGAAATATTTATTATTTTATGTGACATAACTGTGGTTTAAGGGCATTAAATTTAAAAGTCTGAAAATTGCAAACATTTCCAAATGTTTGGCAAATTTTCAATATTTTCACAAATAAACGCAAAATATATCATCTTAAATTTACCACTATTATAAAGTACAACGTGTCACGAAAATCTGTCTCAAAATCACTGGGATCTATTGAAGCATTCCAGAGTTATTAGCTCATAAAGTGACACTGGTCAGAATTGTAAAATTTGACCTGATCAGGAGGATGAAGGGGTTGAACCGGAGAATTAAAGTGAACCTGTCAACAGTTGTTTCACATATAAGCTGCGGCCACCACCAGTGAGGCCTTATATATTGCATTCTAGAAAACTCTATATAAGTCCCCAGGCTTTTCTGCATAATGTAAAAAATACAGTTTTTATTCTACTCACCAGGGGATGGGGGCTATCCGGTCTGATGTCGTCATTGGTCTTGGTCCGTTGCCTCCTTTCTTCCACCCCTAGAAGAATTTATCTAGGGGAGTAGTGAGCATATTTTACCTCAGGAGCACCCTATTGGACTTTAGATTTTGCTGGAATTGTTTCAGGGTGCCTTGTCAAATTGACTGAACCCTGAGGTACCAGAACAGCAGAACCCCACCTCATAAGTGTCTTCATCTTACAAACCACATTTCTCAATGAATTCATCTAGGGGTGCAGTGATCATACTGGCACCACAGGTGTGTCACAGAATTTTATACCATTGAGCGATAAAGAAAAAATAATTACATTTTTACCACAAAAATGTTTTTAGCTGCATTTTTAATCTTTTTGACAGAAAGGGAAATGGGTAAAAATGGCACCAAAATTTGTCTCACAACTTCTGAACATGGAAATACCCCGTATGTGGATGCACAGTAGTGCTTATGCACAGGTGCGACCCAGGAAGAAAGGAGTGCTATTTGACTCTGAGTATTAATTTTGGTACAATAGTTTGTTGACTCCATGTACAGAGCTCCTAAGTGCAGAAGAGTAGAATCCCCCTCAAGTGACCACATTTTGGGTGTTTTCCAGAAACAAGCAGCAATGGATGTTGCTGAGTGAGAATTGCAAATCTGCCATTGTAGTACCCAATGTGTTGTAGTGCTCACTACAGCCCAGTATGTTGTAGTTCCTATACGTTGTACCTCACCACAAATTCTACTTCAGTCAGACTGGAGTTGGATTTCTGGCGTACGGATCTCCACTCGTCACGACTGAGATGAGCAGTGGTATTGCATATCCCCCCCTATCCGGCCCCAGCTTCGAGTATTTTGGCAGAGACACGTGAAGCTTGCATTAATACGGAATCTAAATAACAAATAGGTTTGTAGACTTGTCCTTGTATACATTTTATAGGTTGAGTCATAGGAGTTAATCACATATCCATGGATATAGTCCACCCAAACTCAATCATAATCAAACAAATTCCAAACGGAATCAAGGGTATCTTTAAAATCACAGTTTTTATTATCAAGCTTTAAAACCAAGGTAGTAGCTCAATAGTTTCATAAAGTTCAACAAAAATAGAGACAACAAAGAATGAGTATGGAGGGATAAATTACAATATTTTTACCAAGAGAACAGTGCCTCACAGCATGCTGAAGGGGCCGGAGAGCAACACTCACAAATCTGCAATGCAGTTACACCATTCTAGACATAATGAGATTGTTAACAGAAACTCTCAAGTATTGGGCTATAATATGATCCAAACTATGAGAGTATATAGCCTTCAAACTCCTATCTCAAATGTCCAGATCGCCCGCACTTATATTATATCCACACTAAGATTTACAGGAAAACCTGTGCAAACTCAACCCTCAATCCTACACCTTATTCTGCATTTAGTTAGGCATATCAAAAATCAAGGTGCCTAAAGTTGGCCGCTTGTTGAAATAAGATAGCACATAAAGCAGTTAGGGAGGTTTATAAGTTCAGTCCGCCCAATAGTGCCCCTGTACCCTTGTAGAAATAGGCTGACAGTCTAGAATCAAGTAGTAGAGTGATACCTACATTAATGCATTAATTTTTAATTGGTAAAAATATTGTAATTTATCCCTCCATACTCATACCATTCTTTGTTGTCTCTATTTTTGTTGAACTTTATGAAACTATTGAGCTATTACCTTGGTTTTAAAGCTTGATAATAAAAACTGTGATTTTAAAGATACCCTTGATTCCGTTTGGAATTTGTTTGATTGTGATTGAGTCATAGGAGGACAGGTATGTCTTAGCAATAGAAACTTCACTTTGTTTACATATGTTCCTTATAAAAGTTTTATAAAGGTAAGACAGGTTTTTATGTCCTTTGTAAATGGAGAAGTTAAAAGGATCATTTGCCTTCTGAGTTCACCTTAAAAAAGTCAGGATTTATTGGTTATTAGGTTTAGTTTTGCTGAACATGTCAGTAATATCGGTTTAATCTTTGATTCTAATGTAATCTCTTCTTGTAGGTATGTTGGTCGTGACCCAGCTGCTGCACCCGCCACAGGCAATAAAAACACCCATCTCGTGGAACTACGGAGATTTTTGGATAGTGCTTTCAATCTTCAGTGTTTTGAAGGAATGACCTTTTAATACTTTAAACCAATAGTAATATTCTAGTATTCCAGTATTAATACCACTATGCCCTAAAGATGAAATTTAATTTGTTTCTTGCTATATCAAACCATACCTGTGTCATTTATTTGCTCCTTTCTGTTTCTTTAGTTCGCTCTTAAACAAGCCTGGTGTTCTCATTAAATGCAGGATTTTGGGAGATTTCTCCAGTGGCATGGACCTCCTAAAGGTCTTAGAGAGGCTTGAACTTAAAGCCGGTGTAAGGGGTCATAATGTCATAGACACTGCTCACTTCCAAATCATCAATTGGTTATGTATATGAAATGATAGCTAAAGTATGTGTTGGGCCATTCCAATAAGAAGACACTAACTTTATAATCCCTGATCAGTACATTCTCACCGGACATTTATTTATTTAGTTGAATTCTTAATATTGGTTGTTTGGTGAATTTGTAATGGCTGGTGGACGTTAATAGCTGGTACACTACATCCAGTCAGTTCTCGGATCAGCTCAATAACAATAGTTCTGTATGTTGAAGAAGAAATTCTATATAAATTGTAAGATGTATAATTGCCTCTACTGGCAGAATGTTCATCTTTTTTAATAATCCTTATATGAGATGTTTTTCAGTTAATAAAATCTAGACCTTTTTCCCATTGCTGTTGTCCAGATTGGTTTTATTCTTTGAAAACCGACCTCTTGTTTGAAAACATACTTGTAAGTAAATGAGGATTCCTTAGGCCTTAGGGCCACTTTACACACACCAACTTATCTGTCCAACTTCTGAACAACTTACTGGTTGCAGTGAAATCATGGAGACATTGCTCCATTTTGTGGCTGTGTACAAAAGGAACAAATTGTCCATGATTTCACTGCAACCAGTAAGTTGGTCAGAAGTTGGACAGATAAGTTGGTGTGTGTAAAGTGGCCATTAATCCTGTAGTAATCGGTAAAAAAAAATGCCAGAATTTTCTATGGCAGATTGAGTTTATATTGGAAACATCAGGCTACAAATTGGCTGACAGAAAAATGGCTGTATTAACAAAGTGTTCTATAGTGCAAAACTACCAAAACCTAAAAATAAACAAAATTAACTTGGTATCCTTAAAAGAGCTAAACAACTAAATAACGTTAGCATGACATTTTTACCACACAATGAACACTGTTAAAAATAAAAAAAAATTGTGATTCTACAAGTATTTAATTTTGAATAAAAATCAGAATAGAACCTGTGATATCTTGCTTTGGAATACTGACAATTTAGCAGCTGGGATCATACTTGAGTAGGAAGACTGAAGAATTACTTCAGAATGGCTGTCCAGTTACATATCCAGTTTTGAAGAACTGCTGCTGCCATATTGTACAGATGTCTACAACCATAGAAGAAGAAACCATATGCTTGTGATCAGATACCTGTGCATAGAATTGCTCAAATATGTCACTTCTTCAGAGATTATTAGACCCACAAACTATGTATCATAACCATTTGCTACATGCTGATTTTTTTAGATCATGGAACTGGGTGTTGGTTTGTAGAAATGTAATGCATGTCAGTACTTAGTCTGCAAATTTGCACATCTGGTTAAAAGGAAAAGTGCATTATCAGATATGATGTATAACAATGGGTCCAAACGGCTATCTGCAATTATATCCACATGCCAATTGTTATATGCCACATTCACGATCCTCCCTATTTTATCTCTTGCACATTTGACACTCAAACTCAGCTTTCACATAAGTATTTATATTCTCCACGCTGCCAAGGAAGACAATCCGGAAGCCTTCCAGGTTGTCTTCCTTGGCAGCGCGCAGAAAAACACGGCTTTCACATAAGTATTTCTTGTACTCCACTGGTTCTGCAGTGGCTATCTTATCATAGCGTCTTCAGCTGGTTGTAGTTTATACAACCAGTGAAGGTGAGTCACACCCTAATAACTAAGGTGTGTTCATTTGTGAAACATTTAAAGCCCTATGTGTGCTCTCCCCTTCTTTTATTACATTTGGGTTCACATGTTATCTCGCTGACACAAACTTGCTGGGATAATTTTTGCACAGATATCCTTGGGTATCTCATATAACACATGTGTCTAAATGTGTGTGTATATACATATATATATATATATATATATATATTGTGTAAATATTTTTTATAGCATCAGCCTTGACTTCTGTGTTACTCCACTGCACCTCTTTTTTCTGATTTCTGAATCTGAAGAAATTGACAAGTAAAATATTCCAGTGTGGGCTTGTTTCTAAGTGAGTTTATTTTATACATTTTTTAAGGGTAAAAGTTTCCTTTAACCAGCAAAGTGACTGACATTTATGAAATCTTTATAAAGAACCAGTCGGATTTCTTGAACATATGATTTAATGAATGCGTTTCGGAGATAGACTCCTTCTTCAGAAAATAATCACATTACATACATAGAAGAAATCTAAATTATGGTTCTTTATGACGATAGTAGCGCGGTTTTAACTTTCTCCTTTTCTAATGTTACCACATCATTGATACTTGGACTACAGCAGTGATCTGTTTAAAACAAGCGATTATAGTGGTTGTGTCTGACTCAACCCTACCAAGTGAGCAGCCCTTGTCTTCATACTCAGATTGAATTTGCACCGATTAAACCCTATTGAGCTTTTTTTCCACAATTTTTTTCAGATTTCTGAAATCTAATGCAAAATCTTATTTTTTGTCTACTCATTTGAAGCATCAAAGGTTTTTGTTTTTCTTTTAAATCTGTAGCATATCAATTCTTTCAGCATTTTTCATCTTTTAAAATGAATGGGAAAAAAATATGTGAAATGTGTCAAAAATGTACGTTTTTTATTCAGTGTTTCTCATGCTAACGCTGTTTTATGGTGCAGAAAATATGTGCACAACTTTAACCCCTGCAAGGGTGTAATTGTACACCTTTAAGTGTGTTCCCTCCCTGTGATGCAATCTCACCCTCTGAGCTTGCATCATCCTCTGCACATATCAGCTGATCTGATCAGCTGACATGTGTAGTTAACAGCACTAATTGGAATTGTTAACCCTTTGGATCGCGCTATCAATCACTGACCGTGCGATCCAAAGCATCGTGGCAGGGATCAGCGGCTCTGTGATGTGATCACTGTGTTGTCATAAGAGCGCGGGGTCAGATGATGACCCCATATGCTGTCATGAATCACTTCCTGCCAGCGATGCTTGAGCTTCATTGCCTGCAGAAGGTGATCATTTGTGCTATGCAGAGGAATGCTGAAGCATCTATCTACATAAAAGCAATCTCACTGTGCAGAGCTCAGGCGCCCTAAGGGGCCATGTAAAATAAAGAAAAAGTTTTAAAAAAAAAAAGTTTAAAAGAAAACCTAAAAGTACAAATCACCCGCCTCTTGCCCCATTAACAATAAAACTATTTAAGACGGAAATAAAAAGTCCAAAGGTCAGGCTTAAGTTTTTTTTAGTTGCCACAACAAAATGCAATAGCAACCAATCAAAAAGCATCACATCAACCCAAAAATGGTATCACTAGAAATGTCAGCTCAAGACGCAAAATATATGCTGTCACACAGCTCCAGATAGGAATGCTATGGGTTGCAGAAAATGGCGCCTAAAGTGGAATTCTTCTTGTTTTAAAAAAAAAAGGGGCGTGGACTGGGTGAGCATGTAGGCAGATGTGTGCTACAGCAGCTCTGGTAACCCTGCATGAAATTCCTACCTACCCGGGGTTAACACACGTGGAAACTTACGGGCCAGCAGTCCAGACCCTCAGGAACATGCTGAGGCATGGAGGAAGCTGGAGAAGACCCGGTGGGATGGCGGCAGAATGAGGCAAATAGCAGGTCAGACAGTAGCCGGGATCCAAGATGGCACCAAGAGGGGCCCTAATGCAGTCATAACCGGTGGGGAGCAGCAGAGGCAGAGAGAGGTGGCTGAGCATCTGGCTCAGTTTGCCCAGACCCCCAATCAGCGGGAACTGTGGTCGACTTCTCCTGCTCCTGTCTCATTCACAGGCCAGGTACTGAGAGACAGTGTGGGTGCAGAGACTCAGGGGAGAGACAAGGAGTTGTGGGCTGCACAGATCCATGATTCTTGTTAATGATGGCACCAGCAGGTAGTATAATGCAGATGGTGAAACAACACAAACTGCGCAGGGGGAAGATGAGCCTTCCCTGAAAATGTGCTTAAAGCCGTAGCACAATGTAACACAGACCTCACTGGCTATATGGACTCCCTTAAAATTGATATTTCCCTTATAAGACAAGATATGCAGAAGGGAGAGATTCACAGTAGCAGAGGGCAGAGTGAGTGATCTTGAGGACACAGTAATACCCCTGACTAAAGGCTTTAAAGCTGCCACATCATTTGCTTTCTTATGAATAAAACAGATGACTTGGAAAACTAGTAGAGATGCCGTAGATTTTTTTGAAACGTGGCTATTAAAGTCTCTTGGTAAAGATAATTTTTCCAAGCTGTTTGCCGTTGAGAGAACTCAGAGTTCCTACCAGACCCTTGCCTCCTGGAGCACCTCCAAGAGCTGTATTAATCAAGATGCTTCACTTTAGAGATAGAGATAAAATACTGCAAATGGCCTGTGCTACACCAGACATGCATAGTGAGGGATCCCAAGTCTCCATTTAGCCTGCTTTTTCTGTGGAAATTCAGAAAAGGAGGGCTCAATTCATGGATGTAAAAAGGGAGACTCAGACTATTGCAAGTGCCATATGCTTTGCTTTACCCGGCAAGGCTGAGAGCTTTGGCATTGGCAGAGACCCACTTTTTTGAAAACGCCAAAGAGGCCTTGAGATAGCTTGACCTAAAAGAACAACAACTTGCATGCTGGCTGATGATATTTGAGGAATGGTCAATACTGGGAGTTTTATTGTAGGGTCTAATAATTGACCAATTCTTTGAACTGATTTAAGTGCACTTCCTGAATGCTACAGTAATCTGGTGATTCTTTTTTTTTTATGGTGTATTTTTTTTTATGGTGTATTATATTCTATAAGAAGGATTTGTATTTGAAGAAGTTACCCTTGGCAAGCCGATATATGTCATGTTTGCTCTGTATGTTACAATAATAACAGAGGGAGGGACGCTAGTTGGTCGCCCACCCCTGACAAATGCAGTGGTGAGGAGAGTACTAGGGGGTGTTTCTTGATGTAATGTTCCCCAGTCCGAAGTCGCATATGTTGCTGTGGCTATTATTACCACTCTGGTTCTGTGTTTCAGCTCTTGGTACTTTCATAGCCTTAGATGGGGAAGGGAGGAAGGGTTTGGATGGGGTAGTATGTTGTTTGACTGTTCCCTGTTCCTCATGGCAAGCTATTAATTATGGTACAGGTGGAAAGAAATATTGGACACAATACTGTATAGAATATATCCTATGGGATATGACCCATGATATGGCAATGGCGGACCAGGTTAAGTTGGTATCTTGAAATATCAGAGGTATGGGGGACCTTACTAAGAGACAGGTGATATTCCAATGTCTGAAAGTTTACAATGACTCAATTGTATGTCTACAAGAAACACACTGCGCCAAAAACCCAGTCAAAGATATTTCCAGATTCTGGAAAGCCCCGCTTACCACTCAACGTACAGCACATATTCCAGAGTTGTCAGCATCTGAAATACATCACCATTTATTCTTTGCTTGTATGATAAATCCATAGGGGAGATTCATATGTTTGGTGTGTAGTTTATTGGGGCTTAGAATTTGTATAATAGCGGTATAATTCCCACCCTCCTTTTCTATGAAGATAATGCACCAAATAATACCCTGGTTGCTGGAATATACTAGTGTCCGCCTTTTGGTAATTGGGGATTTTAATACATATCTCAATGTCAAACAGGATAAATATGGCATGGAAGTGGGTAGGGGTGAGATGAGTGACACGGCCCTGCGCACGTATTACAATAACTGCAAATAGTTGATATTTGGTGCAGCAGATTCTCGGAAGTCAACAATACTCATGTTTCTCAGCTTCATACTCCTTTTTATTCAGAATACATTTGGCCTTGGGAAAAGTGGAGATAGTGACACGGGTTAAAAAAAATAGAATATTGCACAAGATGATTATCTTATCATTCCCCATTACTGGTAGTCTTGGAGATGGGTGCAAGATGTATGGGAAGGGGTGGAATGTGGAGAGTTAACCCATACTGGCTTTCATTATATGGGAGAGATGTCGCACTGGTACATCAATGACAGCTGGTTTTTTTTTTCTGAAAATATGGGTACTGCATCCCCATTAGTGGTCTGGGAGGCTATGAAGGCATATGTGAGAGGGATCTTCATAAAGGAAGTGTCTAGAATTAAATTTAAAACCAGATCCGTTACTCAGTGCTTTCAATATAGTGTTGATGTGCTTGAAAAACGGTACGTTGAGAACCCCTGTGAGAATAATGGAAGTCAATGGGTAGAGGCACACAAATATTTAAATAAACACTTGCTGAGACAGGCAGAGAACAAAAATTTTTTTTCTAAAACGAAGCTATTTCAGTAGGGAAGAGAGCAGGACATTTGTTGGCGGTAGTGGCAAGGGCACAACAAGGTACACCCATGATAACGCCTATCAGACTCAAGCAGGGCAACAGTCATTGATCTGAGTTATATTTTGGGGAAGTTTTTCAAATTTTATAAGCAATTATACATTTCTAAACTAACCAAATCTACACGGGAGATAGACAGATATGTTGCAGACTTGCTGTTACGTAGGCTGACAGATGAACAGAGAGAGAGGCTGGACTCACCATTATCATTGTAGGAATTACAAGAGGCCCTGACAAGTTTCCAAAAACAATAAAGCACCCGGAGCTGGTGGGATTCCAATGGAAATCTACAAGGAAGTGGGTTCAGTTTTACTCCCTAGATTGTTAGATGCCTTTAGGGAAACAGTGAAGGTGGAATCACTGCCAGATTCTATGAGAGAGGCAGTTAGAGTGCTTATTCCAAAACCAGGAAAGGACCCTATGTATCCAGTGTCCTATAGACCGATTTCGCTGCTCCCTGTAGACATACGTTTTAGCCAAGACTGGTGTGGAGGTTTTGGGGGGTGGGGGATGGTGGGGCAGAGGGGGGTTGTTTGGAATGTTTCTCTTGTGTTGGTAACAGAAAATTGGTTTAATAAAAAAAAGTCAGAATTTTTTTTCATCACTTAAATGACAGTAAAAGTATACATGTTGGGTATCTACGAGCTCGTACCTACCCAAGACATTATACTGACACTGTAGTTTTACCATACATGAACATGGTTAATATAAAAATAATAATGAAATTTCACTTTTTTGGGGGGTATTTTTTCCTGTTTTCCAGTACACAATGTGGTAGATTGAATGATGGTTCAAAAGTACAACTCGTCACACAAATAGCAAGCCCTTATATGTCTATATTGATGGAAAAATAAAGAAGTAATGGCTCTTGGAATAAGGGAAGCGAAAAATAAATATAACAGAAAATCACCCAGTGGTGAATGGGTTAATGTAAGTGTGCTTGTATGTGCATAGGCCTCTACTATCACAGTTCTTGATTTGCTGACACACAACACTCCAAAGAGTGACATGGAAAAACTGACATGGAAGGAAACAATGGGAATCACTAATTTCTTAGGCTGTGTGCTCACGGTCCGGAGGAGCTGCGTGTTGGACGCAGCTCCTCCGGACCTGAGTGAAGCTGTGGGTGCCAGAGGGAGATCGCCGCCGCCCCGTACTCACCATGTGTGGCAGGTGCAGAGTGGCTTCTCCCTGCAGTCACCCCATGGGAGCCGCTTCCAACTCCGCAGCATGAAATGAACATGCGGAGGAGGAGCGGACTGCCGGCAACCCACACCGCAGCTAAAAGATCGCTGCAGTCGGTTTAAGCATAGTGATTATGGGATTTCTTGAAATCCCATCCACTATGCTTATACTGTACTACGCAACGTTTTGGATGCAGCAGCAAGACGCTGCGTATACTGATCGTGAGTATTGCAGCCTTAAACTGTTCTGATCAAATGAAACTGTGCTCTGATTGGTCACTATGGGCAACAAAAACAGTTTTATTGTTTGCCAGTCTAATTAACAAGGCCTAATCTTATAGAAACCACAAAAGGTAAAAGTGTTTTGTTGTTCATGGCCCATCATGTGTTGTGTTAAGCAAATAAGAGAGAGTGTTTAAACTTTTATATTTAGTTTGACAGAAGTGCATGGGACCCCAGTCCTGAGCTGAAACACTGGGATCTCCACCTATCAAACATTAATACTACATTTTATCTATACAAAATGTAATGAAGTAGCTACCATTTGGGTGTTACCTAGCCTTACACAAGTGTCGGATTTTGGTTCCTTTTCCTTGAGCTTGTTCCCTGTCTGCCAGTTTAGTACATTAACCTGGAGTGGACATACTGTAATCGCCAAAGGCCTTTCAAGCCTGTCTCAGACAGCCTTTTGCATAACCTTCATTTACCATGTGTACTACTGGAGTTTGTCTCATTATCCATTTGTTTTGGCTGTCTAATAATTTCTTCAGAAAACTCCAGGCTATTTGGTTATCTGCATTCCTTGCTAGCTCAGGGTGCTTTCACATCGTGTTATTTTTCCTGTCCGTGGGATCCTATGTTTTTGCAGGACCCCATGGACAGGAAAGGAAAGCATCGGAGGTGACCTCCAAATGCTATTTCTGTGTCCGGGTCCGTGATTTTCACAGATCTGGACACAGAAAAAGCTGTGCTGGGCACTTTCACTTCCGCAATGTATATCCATGCATTGTGGAAGTTCAATAAGTAAAAGCAAGGGGTTAAAAAATAAAAAACTCTATTCTCATATTCCAGCGATCCCCCGACACCTCCGTCAAGCTCCGGGTGACTACAGGACCTGCCGTTACGTCACAACCCGGCAGCGTCATTGGGTCACATGACCGCAGTTACCGTGGTAACCAGTCATGTGACCCTATCAGCTGATCGGGTTGTGACGTAATGCCAGGTCCTGTAGTTATCTGGAGCTTGCTGGAGGCGTCGGGGGATCACTGGAAGGTGAGAATAGAGTTTTTTTTTATTTTAGTCCTTTGCTTATATTTAATTTCACTTCCGCAATGTACATTGCAGAAGTGAAATTAGAGGGCACACAGCAGCTTTAGTGTACTGAGCATGCTCAGTACACTAAAATCAGGTCCGAGGAGCAATCAGCTGTTTCCTCTGACTCGCGCTCATAGGCCCCCATGTTAACTGGCGTGGATCCTGTCGGATTTGATTGTGTCTGATTTGGTCCGCTGTGCCCAAAATTGGAGCAGTCTCCGATTTTGGGCACAGCAAAAAATCGGATCTAATCGAATCCGACAAAAATCGGATGGCAATTAGGCCAAATCCGATTCGATCTGTGCCCACAGGATAACATGGGGGCCAAATCGGATCCGTTGCTGTCTATTTTACAACAGAGATCCACTGATCCTCAAAAATCACAGTGTGAAAGCAGCCTTAGGGTATGGACACACATCCGAGTGAAAAAACTGTCCGATTCTCGGATCCAAGAGTCTGACGAGTGTCATCTGCCTTTTGGTCAGTGTGGCTTGCGAGTGCTGTCCGAGTGCAATCCGTTTTAATCCTCAGCAGCTAGTTACTGTATAATCATTTACAGGAACATTTTGTACAATTGTCTGAGCTACAGAATGGTAATGTATTAATTAAAACTCGCATCAGACTCGGATGGTGCGAGTGCGGTCTGAGTGCAAACCGTGTTTTTTGTCGGACCCATAGACTTGCATTGGCGAGTCTCTATCCGTGACTCGCATAGAATCGCAACATGTTGCGATTGACTCGCAATCCAAGAATTGGATGCGGAAAAAGCGTATCAGACTTGGAAATGTGCTCTTGGACATTAGTTAACATTGGTCAGGGAGCAATGCGATTTTTCCGCACAGTTAACTCGGACGAGTTTTGCTGATGTGTGTCCGAGCCTTTAGACTTTTAACTTCTGGTGCTATTGCGCTCTCAGATTTGCTACAACAAATATCTGATGATAAACTTTTCTATTACTTATGCTGTTTGCACAGGTCTGCTGCAACAGTGTCTAATCTTTACAAACAAGTATCCAGTTTACCAATTTATCACTGCTGTGCTGCTATTAACCATTTGTCTACTACAAGTCTATCTAATGTTTCTGTGTAAAGCCACACACTTGGCTCATTTTGTTTTGGTGTTTACTGCTCTGCTTGTTCATCTGTCATCCTGCATATCCCACTGTCCTGATTCCTCCCCTAACCATGTACTGTATGGCAACACCTGCTTTGCTGCCCCAACACTTTGTTTGTGCTGGACACCCTGATCTATGACTTAGGATGCTGTTACATTTGGCGATGTTCCAGCGATCCCAACAATGATACAACCTGGTAGGGATCGTTGGAACGTCACTACGTGGTTGCTGGTGTGATGTCAAACAGTCAGGTCTACTCAACGACGCAGCAATGAAACGGTGACCTGTATAACAACCTCAGCGGTCGTTGGGACCCTGTCACACAGCAGCTAGTCTGACGACTCAGACCTACATGGCTGAGTTCTGAGTTGCCAACGAGGTCGTTGTTAAGGCGTCAAACACACCCAGCGGGAAACAGACGATCAAAAAATGGTCCAGGACATTCATACATGATCGGCGATCTCACAGCGGGGGCCTGGTCACTGTTATGTGTCAAACATGGCGAGATCGCTGGTGAGGTCGTTGTTGCGTCACAAAACCTGTGACATAGCAGCGATCTCGCTATGTGTAATGGCTTTAGAGAAGCCACCTAATCAGGTGAGCCATAACACAAGATGAACCTGGATGCTTACAGCACATCTTTTGCTTCAAAAATAATAATGCCATGGCTATTAAACACTACTGCAAGTGCTTTTTGGAATGTTTATGGACTCTCTCAATTCTTTAAAAACATTTACTCCCATTTTCCTGGCAAAGTATGTAAATCCGGTAAAGAGGATGATTCTTCTTTTGCCTTTGATGATGCCAATTGATAGCCAAGAGCTTCATGGAATCTGTACAAATCTGCCATGTTCTACAATAGATATAATATACACTTATGCAGATTTATCCTCAATGAACTTCATTCTTGCCGCAGATTCTATCCTAAACTATCATTACACATTGACAGTGCTGCTGGGCCTTTTATACTAGTGGTCTGTACATTGTAGCTTCTAGCATGCATGACAAATGGGAGGTCCTTGAACCATTGTGACAGGCATGGACAGGGTACATTTTCTGCCCACCAAAGCTTAGACTGAATAGTCGGGAGAACCTCTACACTGGATTTACTGCAGGTTGGTGATTATGATGGTGGATCTTCTATTTGTACTCTCAGTGAAGATTTATACATATCAGGTTAAATATTTTTTTTTCATAAACGTGCATTGTCGAGAATTTTGTGTGCCACGATTTATTCTATTAAGTGTATAGCCAAACCCATTCCAAGCTTTCTGAAGGGTTTATAGAGTTATTCTGGGATTGGATTTGCAAAGTAAGTAAACCATCTTCATCAGTGCTACATGATTTATTTAATGACTAGCTGTGAGCCCGATGCAAATGCATCGGGATTCTAGAACGTGGCAATATTATTTGCATTAATAGCATTATTATTACCATTAATAGCATAATTATTAGCATTAATAGCATAATTATTAACATTAATAGCATAATTATTAGCATTAATAGCATTAATAGCAATATTATTTGCATTAATACCATTATGATTACCATTAATAGCATAATTATTAGCATTAATAGCATAAATATTAGCATTAATAGCATAATTATTAGCATTAATAGTATTAATATTAGCATTAATAGCATAATTATTAGCATTAATAGCATAAATATTAGCAATAATAGCATAATTATTAACATTAATAGCATTAATAATAGCATTAATAGCAATATTATTTGCATTAATAATAGCATTATTATTACCATTAATAGCATAATTATTAGCATTAATAGCATAATTATTAACATTAATAGCATAATTATTAGCATTAATAGCATTAATAGCAATATTATTTGCATTAATACCATTATGATTACATAAATAGCATAATTATTAGCATTAATAGTATAAATATTAGCATTAATAGCATAATTATTAGCATTAATAGCATAAATATTAGCATTAATAGCAATATTATTTGCATTAATAGCATTATTATTACCATTAATAGCATAATTATTAGCATGAATAGCATAATTATTAACATTAATAGCATAATTAATAGCATTAATAGCAATATTATTTGCATTAATACCATTATGATTACCATCACTAGCATAATTATTAGCATTAATAGCATAAATATTAGCATTAATAGCATAAATATTAGCATTAATAGCATAATTATTAACATTAATAGCATTAATAGCATTAATATCAATATTATTTGCATTAATAGCATTATTATTATCATTAATAGCATAATTATTAGCATTAATAGCATAATTATTAACATTAATAGCATTAATTATTAGCATTAATAGCAATATTATTTGCATTAATACCATTATGATTACCATAAATAGCATAATTATTAGCATTAATAGCATAAATATTAGCATTAATAGCATAATTATTAGCATTAATAGTATTAATATTAGCATTAATAGCATAATTATTAGCATTAATAGCATAAATATTAGCATTAAAAGCAATACTATTTGCATTAATAGCATTATTATTACCATTAATAGCATAATTATTAGCATGAATAGCATAATTATTAATATTAATAGCATTAATAATAGCATTAATAGCAATATTATTTGCATTAATAGCATTCTTATTACCATTAATAGCCTAATTATTAGCATTAATAGCATAATAATTAGCATTAATAGCATTAATAATAGAATTAATAGCAATATTATTTGCATTAATAGCATTATTATTACCATTAATACCATAATTATTAGCATTAATAGCATAATTATTAGCATTAATAACATAAATATTAGCATTAATAGCATAATTATTAGCATTAATAGCATTATTATAAGCAGTAATAGCATTATTAATAGCATTAATAAAATTAATAATACAATTAATAGCATTTATTTATTTTTTTTATTATTATTTTTTATGTAATTATTTATTATTTTTTGTATTATTTTTTAATTATTTTTTAATTTTTTTTTTATTATTAAATTTATTATTTATGTAAAGTGAGCCTGAGGCTGAGACCCAGTTCTCCTTCAGGTCCGCTGAAAGGGCTGATATTATTAGCATATATTTAATTTTTTTATTATTATTTTTATTTAATTATTTATTATTTTTTATTTATTTTTTTATTATTTTTTAATTATTTTTTAATTATTATTTTTTTAATTAAATTTATTATTTATTTAAAGTGAGCCTGAGGCAGAGACCCAGTTCTCTTTCAGGTCCGCTGAAAGGGCTGATATAATTAGCATATATTTATTTTTTTTATTATTATTTTTATTGAATTATTTATTATTTTTAATTTATTTTTTTATTATTTTTTAATTATTTTTTAATTATTTTTTTTATTATTAAATTTATTATTTAGGCTGAGACCCAGTTCTTTTTCAGGTCCGCTGAAAGTGCTGATATAATTAGCATATATTTAATTTTTTTTTTATTATTTTTATTGAATTATTTATTATTTTTTATTTATTTTTTTATTAATAATTAAAAAATAATTAAAAAATAATAAAAAAATAAATTAAAAATAATAAATAATTCAATAAAAATAATAATAAAAAAATTAAATATATGCTAATTATATCAGCCCTTTCAGCGGACCTGAAAGAGAACTGGGTCTCAGCCTAAATAATAAATTTTATAATAAAAAAAATAATTAAAAAATAATTAAAAAATAATTAAAAAATAAATTAAAAATAATAAATAATTCAATAAAAATAATAATAAAAAAATTAAATATATGCTAATTATATCAGCCCTTTCAGCGGACCTGAAAGAGAACTGGGTCTCAGCCTAAATAATAAATTTAATAATAAAAAAAATAATTAAAAAATAATTAAAAATTTTTTTTATTATTACATTTATTATTTAGGCTGAGACCCAGTTCTCTTTCAGGTCCACTGAAAGGGCTGATATAATTAGCATATATTTAATTTTTTTATTATTATTTTTATTGAATTATTTATTATTTTTAATTTATTTTTTAATTATTTTTTAATTATTTTTTTTATTATTAAATTCATTATTTAGGCTGAGACCCAGTTCTCTTTCAGGTCCGCTGAAAGGGCTGGTATAATTAGCATATATTTAATTTTTTTATTATTATTTTTATTGAATTATTTATTATTTTTAATTTATTTTTTTATTATTTTTTAATTATTTTTAATTATTTTTTTTATTATTAAATTTATTATTTAGGCTGAGACCCAGTTCTCTTTCAGGTCCGCTGAAAGGGCTGATATAATTAGCATATATGTATTTTTTTTATTATTATTTTTATTGAATTATTTATTATTTTTAATTTATTTTTTTATTATTTTTTAATTATTTTTTAATTATTTTTTTTATTATTAAATTTATTATTTAGGCTGAGACCCAGTTCTCTTTCAGGTCCGCTGAAAGGGCTGATATAATTAGCATATATTTAATTTTTTTATTATTATTTTTATTGAATTATTTATTATTTTTAATTTATTTTTTAATTATTTTTTAATTATTTTTTTTATTATTAAATTCATTATTTAGGCTGAGACCCAGTTCTCTTTCAGGTCCGCTGAAAGGGCTGATATAATTAGCATATATTTAATTTTTTTATTATTATTTTTATTGAATTATTTATTATTTTTAATTTATTTTTTTATTATTTTTTAATTATTTTTTAATTATTTTTTTTATTATTAAATTTATTATTTAGGCTGAGTCCCAGTTCTCTTTCAGGTCCGCTGAAAGGGCTGATATAATTAGCATATATGTATTTTTTTTATTATTATTTTTATTGAATTATTTATTATTTTTAATTTATTTTTTTATTATTTTTTAATTATTTTTTTTATTATTAAATTTATTATTTAGGCTGAGACCCAGTTCTCTTTCAGGTCCGCTGAAAGGGCTGATATAATTAGCATATATGTATTTTTTTTATTATTATTTTTATTGAATTATTTATTATTTTTAATTATTTTTTAATTATTTTTTTTATTATTAAATTTATTATTTAGGCTGAGACCCAGTTCTCTTTGAGGTCCGTTTATTTTTTATTTATTTTTTTATTATTTTTAAATTATTTTTTAATTATTTTTTTTATTATTAAATTAATTTGTTCGCATTGAAATACATTAGCGGTGTGTCGGCGATTTTATGGCCGCCGACCTGGTTCTATTTGTCGGCCCTAAAATCGCGGACACACTGCTAATGCATGTCTATGGGCAGTGAGCTCGAATTCTGATTGGTCTGCGTCCAATCCGAAATCGGGCGGACTGCCCATAGACATGCATTAGCGGTGTGTCTGCGATTTTAGGGCCGACAAATAGAACCAGGTGGCCGGCCATAAAATCGGCGACACACCGCAAATGTATTTCAATGGGATCTGAGGTGCTCTTCTGATTGGCTGAGGGCATTAGAGAGCGACCAATCAGAAGAGCAGCTCACATCTCATAGAGATAGAATGGCGGATTTTGCGTCCATTGTATCTTATTGAGAAGTGAAGAGGACGTCGGAGATGGAAGTTGGCGGAAAGAAGACAGAAGACCCGGGGGCCGGACGAAGAGCCGAAGATGGCGAAAAGAAGAGAGAAGAGCGGCGGGGCCGGAGGAAGAGGACGGCTGGCCGGACGAAGGGATTGTGGATCGGACGGACGATCAGATGACTAAGAAGGCATGTAAGTGATCGACGGGGGCGTTAGGTTAGGGACGGCGGGGGCTTCGGGTGTAGGGCCTTAGGTGTTAGCGGCGGGAGCTTAGGAGGCGGCGGGGCTTAGGGGATAGGGGCTTAGGTGCGGCGGGGCTTAGGGGGCAGGGGGGGGTAGGGGTTTAGGTGCGGATTCGGGGGTAGGGGGTTAGGTGCGGCTTAGGGGGTAGGGGCTTGCGGCAGAGGGTAGTGGCTGCGGCGGGGTAGTGGCTTAGGGCGGCAGGGGGTAGGTGCTTCGGCGGCGGGGTAGGTTAGGGCGGCAGGGGGTAGGGCTTGCGGCAGAGGGTAGTGGCTGCGGCGGAGTAGTGGGTTAGGGCGGCAGGGTGTAGGGGCTTGCGGCAGAGGGTAGTGGCTGCGGCGGGGTAGTGGCTTAGGGCGGCAGGGGGTAGGGGCTTCGGCGGCGGTGTAGTGGCTTAGGTGCGGCAGAGGGTAGTGGGTGCGGCGGGGTAGTGGGTTAGGGCGGCAGGGTGTAGGGGCTTGCGGCAGAGGGTAGTGGCTGCGGCGGGGTAGTGGCTTAGGGCGGCAGGGGGTAGGGGCTTCGGCGGCGGGGTAGTGGCTTAGGGGTTAGGGCGGCAGGGGGTAGGGGCTGCGGCGGGGTAGTGGGTTAGGGCGGCAGGGGTAGGGGCTTGCGGCAGAGGGTAGTGGCTGCGGCGGGGTAGTGGCTTAGGGCGGCAGGGGGTAGGGGCTTCGGCGGTGGGGTAGTGGCTTAGGGGTTAGGTGCGGCAGAGGGTAGTGGCTGCGGCGGGGTAGTGGCTTAGGGCGGCAGGGGGTAGGGGCTTGCGGCAGAGGGTAGTGGCTGCGGCGGGGTAGTGGGTTAGGGCGGCAGGGGGTAGGAGCTTGCGGCAGAGGGTAGTGGCTGCGGCGGGGTAGTAGCTTAGGGCGGCAGGGGGTAGGGGCTTCGGCGGCGGGGTAGTGGCTTAGGGGTTAGGTGCGGCAGAGGGTAGTGGCTGCGGCGGGGTAGTGGCAGGGCGGCAGGGGGTAGGTGCTTGCGGCAGACGGTAGTGGCTGCGGCGGGGTAGTGGGTTAGGGCGGCAGGGGGTAGGGGCTTGCGGCAGAGGGTAGTGGCTGCGGCGGGGGTAGTAGCTTAGGGCGGCAGGGGGTAGGGGCTTCGGCGGCGGGGTAGTGGCTTAGGGGTTAGGTGCGGCAGAGGGTAGTGGGTTTGGCGGGGTAGTGGGTTAGGGCAGCAGGGGGTAGGGGCTTGCGGCAGAGGGTAGTGGGACGGGACTTAGGGGGTAGAGGCTTGTGGCAGAGGGTAGTGGGACTTCGGCGGCGGTGTACAGCGCGATGGTATACTACAGTCCCATGGGCATACGCGTGTTAAGCGGCAGCGAACATTGCGAGTCGTTGGCGCATGGGACTGTAGTATACTATAGCGGTGTACACTACAGTCGTATGCGCTTCTGTGGCTTGGTTAGCGTTCGGTGGCAGCGACTCGCAATGCCCGCTTCGCGGGCATTGCTTCGCGAGGCTGCAACGACTTGCAATGCCCGCGTTGCGGGCATTACTTCGGGAGTCGCCGTGGCCGCTACGCGGCCACGGACAGAGTCCAGGTTAAGAAACCAGGACTCGCTAACCAAGCCACCGGAAGTCGCGCCGCTCCGACGGAAGTCAGTTACGGCAATTATATAATAGATATTTACAGATTATATTGTTAGATTATATGTTAGATCCTCTTCACAGTCACCTACTGCCACGCTACACATCTGAAGATAAAATACTCAAATAACCTATTTGCGTGTATATTTATTTTAAGGAAACTGGTGCAACTTTCAGATTTAGAAACCATTTTTATCTTTTCTCCTTAATCATATAGCACCTGGAATAAGGATAGCAAAACAGGGTAATTAAAGGTGGGAATTCTAAGGGGTACTTCACACACTGCAACGTCACAGGTTTTGTGACATAACAGTGACCTCTCCAGCGATGTCGCAGTGTGTGACACGCACCAGCGATCAGGCCCCTGCTGTGAGGTCGCTGGTCGCTGCACGTCACTCAGGACCATTTTTTGGTCCTTGGTCTCCCGTTTCTCAGCACGCATCCGCGTGTGTGACCACGAGAGACCAGCGATCCAGCGACCTCACAGGCTGGTAACCATGATAATCACCGGGTAACTAAGCAGTGCGCGCTGCCTAGATACCTGGTGTTTATCATGGTTACCAGCGTCCACTGTGCTAAGCAGGAGGATGCTGGTAACCATTATAAACACTGGGTAACTAAGCAGCGTGCGCTGCTTAGTTACCCAGTGTTTATCATGGTTACCAGCCTGTGAGGTTGCTGGATCGCTGGTCTCTCGCGGTGCTGCTTAGTTACCCGATGTTTATCATGGTTACCAGCGATCTCACGGCTGCTGAGTCGCTGCTGAGTTGCAGCTGAGTTGCTGGTGAGTCTGCTTGTTTGACAGCTCACCAGTGACTCCAGAGAGACTTTCAAGCGATTCCGGCCAGGTCGGATCGCTGGAAAGTTTCTGTGTGTAACTGGACCTTAAGAGACAACATTTAACACTCCTGTGTTCAAGGCTGAGCTTTTAGAGGATTATTAAATATCAAGCATTAATGTTAAATAAGGGTGCACAGGGATGGCCAAAAAGCTGCACTATAAATGTCTTGTAAGGAGACTATTTTTCTGACCGAGGAGGTAAACATGGATCTTATGGAATGTGCTTTTAAAGATGATGGAAGATTCACAACTGTTTTGAAGATAGGAATGGTGGGTAGCAAATTTGATCAATCTTACTAGGGAGTCTTTAGCTGCCTTTTTGCTTTTCTAGACTCTTGAAATTGATAAAACAAGCTTTCAGTGTGCCTGAAATTCTGGTCTATTGAAGATACAAAATCCATTCAATATCTTGCAGTTAAAGATTTCATGAAAGGTATATGCAGAAGAAGAAATAAATGGCTAAAAATTAATTATTCTTTATTGTAGATGAAACTTTACGTAAGAAAGATTGTAGAATCCGTATTAACATCACATGAGGCAGAAAACCAAGATAAGGCTCACGATGTGAAATTCTCCAAACCTTTAAGCTGATATAGCCGAAAAGAAAGCATTCCAAAAGACATACTTGATACCAGCACGTCCAGGTGGTTCATAAAAAAGATGCAGTATGGCAGATGAGAATTAAAGGTAGATCTCAAGTAGGAAAAGGATCTCAAACCATTGCAATGAGATTCTTTAAAGCCTTATAAATATATTCTTAACAGAAGTTAAGAAAAAAAATACTCTGAGATATTGAATGAATAGCTGAAAGGTTTTCAGCACTTTACGAAGCTCATCCTTGAGAAACCATAAATGACCGCTTTACACGTCCCGATATCGTTGTCCAACAACGATAAAAAGTCACGTGGTTCGTGCATTGCTGCCTATATCGTTCATGTGTTGTGTGGTGTAAATGAGCAATGCGATGCAAGAGTGATGCCAAAACGATATCGTTGGGGAATTGTGCAGGCTCTCCAACTGGCCAATATTGGCTTGACGATCTGGCAGGATCGTGCTGTGTGACAGCGCAACTACGATTTGGAGCACAACTTCCCCTATTCACTCCCATGTTTAATGGTCGTTCCCTGGGTCGCTCGTACACAGTGCAAAGGAGGGGGCGTATAGATCGCAGTTGAGTAGCCTGCCGATATCTCCCTGTGTAACATCTCCCATGCAATCTTGGACTAGTGCCAAAAACGTGCGCGCTCCCGTGCTGTTGTATCCAATATCGGAACGATATTGGGACGTGTAAAGCGGCCATAACACTTTGGCAAGAGTAGGACTGGAAACACCAAGTTAAATACTTTTTTCAAAACATCTTGATAAAGTACAGCAGTGGAGGATGGTCTTGTAGACAATATTACTGCAACTGAAAAATATGACTAGATTTTGGTTGTAGTGGAGATCGTGAAGCTCTTTTTTTTTTTTCCGTGACCTTTCCGAATTTACTTTTGTTACTTCCTGAGTACCTTCTACCTGGAAGGAAGGACTAGTAGGACTTCGCACAGAGCTTTTTTAACATGTTCTTTAGTTATTTTCTTTAATGTGGATTTAGAAGCAGATCTGCTTTAAGAAGTAAATACAAATCTGTTTGAAACTAGCTTTAGTTTTTTTTAATGTCTTCAGGTAATACTGACCATTATTAATTTTTAATAGATTGTTATTCTCTGACCCAAACAAACCACCTGGTTCAAAAGGCAGTGCATTAATTTAGAAATAGTCACTTACCAAGGTTTAGGCCAGATTGCTCTCCTTACCATATTTTTAGCAATATTCATTCAAGAAAAAAAATCACCCAAAATGATCCCCTTTTAGAAATAAATTAAATTTGGGTGCTCTTGCTTTACAGCTCCATCCTGAATATCTCTCCGCAATTTAGCTTAACGAGGCCTGAAAAACTTGGGATGTCAGGACTGCATTTAATAATAATAATAAAACTTTATTTGTATAGCGCCAACATATTCTGCAGCGCTTTACAGTACAAATGGTACGTATAAGAAAAATATACAATACAGAATGGTAGGTAATACAGAACAGTAGTTACATACAATAAACATAGAATCAATGTAGGAAATACAATAAAGAGGCAAAAAAATAAAGGTGACCCTGCTCGAAGGAGCTTACAATCTAAGGCTAGGGTCACACATGCCATGCGTTTTTTTAGGTGTTTTTTGGCCACCTGCGTTTTTGCTGTTAGGTGTGGGGACCCCTTAAAAAGCCCTTAAAGAGGACCTGTCGCCAAACCAGGCATGGTGATCTAATTACAGCACTGGATGCAGCATGTCTGCAGGATCCAGGCAAGGGGTCCCCCAGCACTTGAGCAGCCCTGTACCCCGAGATAATACACTTAGAAAACTTACATGCTCCATCCATTAAGGAGGTGGCTAGGGGCAGGAGCGAAGGACAGATTCACACCCCCTGCATGTTTAATCTGCCCACAGCTGCCAATCATTCTTTCATTCGCCCCTCAGGGGGCGGGGCCAAACAGCAAGTTCTGAAAAAAACAAGCTCTGTTTAAATGCTGCTGAAGAGGGAGAGAACGATTGTATAGGCAATGTGGCATGATCGTGCTGTGTGACAGCGCAACTATGATTTGGAGTGCAACTTTCCCTATTCCCTCAAATGTTAAATGGTCATTTCCTGGGTTGCTCATACTCCGCGTGGAAAAGGGACATACATCATCGTAGTTGCGTTGACTGCCGATATCTCCCTGTGTGACATCTACTATTCAATTGATGAGGCCAGGGCTGGGGGGGTACTCGGTCACCAGGTCTGCTGAGTAGGGAGTCACAGGTGGATGGTATCCCGGTGCCGTGCCCTGGGGATCATTTGAAGGTGGATGAAGGAATTATTTACAGGGGAACGTGACGCCACCTGTAGTGTCCGGTAATTTGGTACCGACGCTGCCAGCCGGCCACTGAGGTGATGGAGGGGGCAGCAAAGTATGGTACAGCTCCCCACAGGTGGAGCTTTACCTTAGGGCAGCAATAAAGGAAGATGGTGGGAGAGGGCAGTGAAGGAGGATGATGGTGAGGAAGGGCAGTGATGGGGTCCTTTCTGGCACGATGGTGAATTTAGCTGTTAACAGACACACAGAGATGATTGTTCCGGTACCTTTTTACTGGTGGTCACATAACAGGTACAATCCAGAGTAATAACCAGGTCCCTGGTGCAATTTAGGATTAACTCCTTGGAAGGATATGAGACCTCCTTTATCTCTGTACTCTGCCTTGAGGGATGAGTCCTGCCTGAGTCTGAACCCTCCTCTTCTTTATTATCTTAAACTAACAGTGAGGTCCTTCTGTGGGGTGCCGGTTCCTCCTGTGGCCCCTGGTCCTATGTTTGGTTAGTTTAAAGTCTCTTTTTCTCTATCCTCAGGGTTAAACTCCTCCTGAGTTTGCTGGGCTTTTTACTGTGGCTCTGCAGGCCCACAGCATCGGACTCCAGTGTCCGGTTGTGCTCAAGGGGTATATATTTGGATCCCTTTTCTTGTTCCCTATCTCCACTACTTGCCTCCGGTCCCTTCCTTGGGGTATGAACAGCCAACAATCGTCCCCTTGGTCCTGGCCTATATCTCTCACCAGAGACCAGCAGCTCTGCCTCCTCCTTTTCCTCTCCTCTCACCAACTAACTGCCAACTGTCTCCTGGGACTGTCTCCTCCTCTCAGCCTGGATCTTCTTAAAGGGAAACTGACTTAATGCAGCCAGTAGAACTCCCCCTTTAGGTCTGAAGTGGTAGATGTTGTGTGCTGAACAAACCAAGGTGTCAGTCCTTCCTTGCACCAGTGTAACCTGTGGCAATCCCCTGCAGGGGTGCCACATTCCCCCCTAGTTAAACACAGTCCTCCGGGACTGAAACATTTTTCATTAACATGTCATAACTATTTACATTTTGATTTTGTACAGAGTCTTAAAAATGAAAAATTTACAAAAACCAGGAATGGGAAAACAGGTTACCAGTTCAAACAGCGTTAGTCCATCCGCTGCAGGCTGTTTAGGGGGTGTTGAAACAGGGGTTTGCCACTACCAGTCCAGTGGCTATGGTCCATTTTGAAAATAAGAAAAAGAGAAAGTTCAAGAGTCCAACAGGTTAAGTTTCTTAAAATTAAAAGAAAAAAACTATATACATATAGACTATATACAATATGGGTGTATCTGCTTAGGAGGCCTGGCTTCACTTATACCACCCCCAGGCACTTTCTTTTCCTAATACACAAGGGGTTGTCTTTACAATGTATATCTTTTGTTTGGCCATTGGCCAGAGTGGGCTCCTCCTATACATAGAATTCATTCAACAAGCAAAGTAGGAGGTTTCAAGCCCTTTTGTAATCATTATGTATATCAAGAGTCACGTATGCTCTGTTTTTCATATAAATTTATTAAATATTAATTACATTTAAAGTTCATTACAAGGCATATATAAAGGATATACATAATTTAGGTTTTTATTTATTTCATATGTGATCAAGTTTATGTGAGATTGTGACCATTAAAATTTTTCCTGGTGTAGGAAACATCCCTCCTAATTGGACTAGGGGTAGAGGACGGGAGTATCCTGTACAGATTATTTCCCTATGTATACTATGCAGTGGTGTATCAGATACAGTATTGAAGACAGCCAAGTGGTGTGTGTGTCAACTCCAGGGGGAGAGGAAGCGGAGCAGTGCTGGATAAAGTCCTATGCAGAGAACCTGCAGCTCCTCTGCCCCTGGGGAATCACAACCCCAGCTAGCCTCATAGTTTTGTAACCTGCATTGTAATCACCTCAGGGGTACAGATTTTAACCTCCTCCCACCTCCTCTAAAACTTACCCATGTCCAAGGGGGAATATGAGTGTCGGGGTGCCCCCAGACGCGTTTCGCTATTGCTTCCTCAATGGGGTCCGTACTATAAATGCCGAACGGCATCTGTTTATATTAGCACTGTGCTCCTGCACGTGTATCCCGTTTCCGCTCCGCCTCCACCACGCCGATCCGCGGCCAATCCCGAGGCTGGAGAGTCAGTGGCCACCTGATCTCATCCAGCCTATCCGGGATGCCTGCAGGGTCGCTGGGGGGCGGGAGCGGAAGTTGTAACTGGGATTCCTCACCAATGGCATTGTACCCAGGGCGGAAGTGCCATTTCCACCATTTTGGATACTGGTGTCCCTAGGATCACCAAGATGACCTCATATAAGGGCGGAAATAGGCATTCCGCCATATTGGGTAAAGGCACCTCACACAATTACCCTCAATTACATTTATTATAAGGAATGGGGAAAGATTAAGACCGAAGGGAAATGTATATAGATGTTTCAATCCTAAATTAAACCGGGTATTTTCCCAATTACCCCATATGATGTGTAAATCCGTTGTATGTTCCCTCCCACGATATTCCAGGGCTAGCATTTTTACCTTGGACTTGCATCAGACTACCAACACCCATTTATCCATGTTTTCCATGGACCAACAGGAGTGGCAGTGCGCGCACTCCCCCCACCTCTATACTCCATACCCAGTCATTACCACATCTGGATAAATCACAACACATAGAAGTATCATTGAGTCATTACTAAAGGATTCACGATTACAGTTTCCATCAATATTTCGGTCTTTATACTTCTTTCCCCATATCGGTACTTTAGTGCGAGGTGAAATCCATTGGTGAGTCTTTCAGTGTTCACAATCAGATGTCGCATGGCCGTACGGTTACATCATATACTCATATCTAAGAAGTAAAGGAAAAGTGACAAGTGAATTAAGATTATTAAAACCACTAATTAAAAAATGATCAAGTCAGCAGTTTGCAGCGAACAAGTCCTTTATAGGAAGGGTACAAAGCTCAATTTTTCGTTTAGTCCCTTTGGGCTCATTGTGTCGAGTTTCACAATCCATTTACATTCTAATTGTGCTAGCCTCTTATTATAATCCCCACCGCGAGATCCCAAATTTAGGGTATCAATCCCTCTGACTTTAAATCCTATTGGGTCGCAATTGTGTTTTTGCTTAAAGTGGCGGGGTATGGTCTTCAACAGGGGGTTATCTGCTTCCAATTTAGCTGCAGCTCTAATATCGCGAACATGTTCGCCAACTCTGATGCGCAGTTCCCGTGTGGTCAGTCCAATATAGACCAAACCACACGGGCACGTTGCATAATAAATGACATTGTTTGTGGAGCAGCTTATGTATTTTAAGATCTTATACTCCTTTTCACCCCTGGTGTCCATGAATGTTGTGGATCGGACCATACTCCGACACCCCTTGCAATCACCACAAGGATAGAAGCCTATTCTGGGTTTTGTACCTCCAATGGTAGGTTGATTTTTCTGCACATAGTGGCTATGCACAATTGTATCTCTTATATTCCGACCCCTCCTTGCAGTCATAGCCGGGTGGGCTGTGAGGACTTGTTTCAAAGAATCATCCCTTCTTAGTATGTCCCAGTGTTGTTTAAGAACTCGTCTCATACTACCCCACTGATCGTTAAATGTAGATATGAACCTGATGATTTTTTGATCAGTCCCTTTCGATTTTGGTTTCGGGATAAGGAGATTTTCCCTAGGAGTTCTTATCGCTCTTTGGTATCCATTTTTTATACTCCTTTTAGTATACCCCCTCGCCAAGAACCTGTCCCTCAAGTCATCTGCCTGCTCCTGAAAGTAACTTTCTGTGGAGCAAACCCTCCTGGCCCTTAAAAACTGGCCAGTGGGAATCGCTGTTATAGTAGATGGCGTATGGCTCGAGGTCGCGTGGAGTAGAGCGTTCACAGCCGTTTTCTTCCGGAACATATTAGTCTGTAACGAGCAGTCTGGATGAACCACCAGCTTGATGTCCAGGAAATCAGCTTCTGAGGTGTGCTCCTTAAAAGTTAATTTAATGTTATATTTGTTGGTATTTAACATATCTTTGAACACCCTCAGTTCCTCACTTGTTCCAGTCCAAAGGACTAAAACATCGTCAATAAATCTTAACCAGCACTGCGCATGGGACGCGGCCCACGCCCCATCCCTGAAAACCTCCCTCTCCCAATACCCGAGAAAGAGGTTTGCGTAGGATGGAGCGCAGGCCGCGCCCATCGCAGTGCCTCTAGATTGCAGGTAGTAATGATCTTTAAATAGAAAGTAGTTATGAGTGAGTATATATTCCAGCAACTCCAGGATCAATCTCACCAGCGGCTCATCCAGACTGCTCATATTTAGATAGAACTCTACAGCCCTAAGGCCGTCCTGATGTTCGATGCAGGAGTATAACCCCTCCACATCAGCTGTGATTAGGGTGGTGCCAGGATCCACAAAGACCCCATTAATCTGCCGCAGGACGTCCGTAGTATCTCTGACATAGGAGGGAAGAGTTTCTACCAGGGGGTGCAGGTAGAATTCGATGAACCTGCACACTGGTTCACAGATCCCCCCTATGCCAGAGACTATCGGACGTCCTGGGGGGACAAGGGGGTCCTTGTGGATCTTTGGCAGTATATAGAAAGTTGGAGTAGTGGGTAACGACACTATGAGACCCTCAAAGATTTGTTTGGGGATGATACCATGTTGGAACGCCTGTTCGAGTATCCCGAACAGCTCCACCTCAAATTTCTTCCCAGGGTTTGAGGGTAGTAATTTGTATGATTCTTTGTCTCTGAGCTGCCTCATTACCTCTCGTTCATACATGCTTATAGGCCAAACGACCACGTTCCCTCCCTTATCCGCAGGTTTGACAACTACGTCAGGGAGTGCCTCTATTTCTTGTAAGGCTTCTCTCTGACGTTTCGTTAAGTTGTCATTTCTTATCCTTCTATTCTCCAATTTTTTGAGGTCCTCCACCACTCTCTTGTAGAAGACCTCAACTTCAGGACAAAGGGACCGGGAGGGAACGTGGTTAATCTAGGATATAGACATTTGGGAAATTTACCTTGTGTCTCCAACTCGGAGTCCGACTCCAATGTCTCCAGGTCACTTAATGCTTCCCTCTCTGTCTGTGACAATCCATCACCAACCCTTCTTTTTAGGTGCAATTTATGTAGAATTAATCTCCGGGTAAAGAGGTTTAGATCCTTCAGCACTGTAAAGTAATTGAAGCGGTTAACAGGAGCAAAATTCAAACCTAATTTCAATACCTCTATCTGTGGTTCTGACAGGATATGGGTTGACAAATTAATTACCTCCAAATTATTTTTGCTCCTTTTATCCACTGATTGTGGAGGTGTGATGGTTCTTTTACCAATTCCTGATCCTGTTCCCATCAGACCAGATGGTCTTCCCAGTGGTAAGAATCCACCCTCTCCACCCGTTGCACCCTCCTCCTCAAGTGATGATAGTGAGGAAAGAGATATGGAGACATTGGAAGGTTTCGGGACCGGGACCTGAGGTTGTTCCTTGGGTGGGGGTTTAGGTTTATTCTTTTTCCTGCCCCCCCATCTATATACTGTATTGTTCCGGTAGTCTTCGGAATCCCGTTTATATTTTTTAGCTTTCGCTGAGATAATCTCCTTCTCCCATTTCAGGTAGTTGGAGTCTAAATCTCTCTCCAGCTGACCTAGCTCTTCCTCCGACATTCGTTCTGCCAGAACACTTTTCACTTCCTCAATCTGTTTCTCCAGCACCTTTAGAGACTCCGAGTTTAAACCAACTAAAATGTTCATATATCCCATTGAGCATGTGGAGGACAGGTCTTCCCACTTCTTTTTAACCTCATTAATTTCAAATTTAAATGAGGGAAAACACCTGTACCCTCAATCCTCTGGGTATCATCCCTTTTGAGATGTACCGTTCCATAAAAGACTTGTTCCACCAGAGTTTTGTCCTCTGGTTTAACAGTTGTTTTAATTTGGTTACTGTCGCTTCAACTGCTTTTGGACTTGAATCATTAGGGGGTCCCAGCTCATCATTAAATACTTGATCAAGTTTCTGCCGCCAAGCGTTGTCGCGTGCGGTATAGTCCATTGTTCTAGGCAACGAGACTGTAAAAATATACAGGATACAGATTAATAATACACAAGGGGTTGTCTTTACAATGTATATCTTTTGTTTGGCCATTGGCCAGAGTGGGCTCCTCCTATACATAGAATTCATTCAACAAGCAAAGTAGGAGGTTTCAAGCCCTTTTGTAATCATTATGTATATCAAGAGTCACGTATGCTCTGTTTTTCATATAAATTTATTAAATATTAATTACATTTAAAGTTCATTACAAGGCATATATAAAGGATATACATAATTTAGGTTTTTATTTATTTCATATGTGATCAAGTTTATGTGAGATTGTGACCATTAAAATTTTTCCTGGTGTAGGAAACATCCCTCCTAATTGGACTAGGGGTAGAGGACGGGAGTATCCTGTACAGATTATTTCCCTATGTATACTATGCAGTGGTGTATCAGATACAGTATTGAAGACAGCCAAGTGGTGTGTGTGTCAACTCCAGGGGGAGAGGAAGCGGAGCAGTGCTGGATAAAGTCCTATGCAGAGAACCTGCAGCTCCTCTGCCCCTGGGGAATCACAACCCCAGCTAGCCTCATAGTTTTGTAACCTGCATTGTAATCACCTCAGGGGTACAGATTTTAACCTCCTCCCACCTCCTCTAAAACTTACCCATGTCCAAGGGGGAATATGAGTGTCGGGGTGCCCCCAGACGCGTTTCGAGCCATACGCCATCTACTATAACAGCGATTCCCACTGGCCAGTTTTTAAGGGCCAGGAGGGTTTGCTCCACAGAAAGTTACTTTCAGGAGCAGGCAGATGACTTGAGGGACAGGTTCTTGGCGAGGGGGTATACTAAAAGGAGTATAAAAAATGGATACCAAAGAGCGATAAGAACTCCTAGGGAAAATCTCCTTATCCCGAAACCAAAATCGAAAGGGACTGATCAAAAAATCATCAGGTTCATATCTACATTTAACGATCAGTGGGGTAGTATGAGACGAGTTCTTAAACAACACTGGGACATACTAAGAAGGGATGATTCTTTGAAACAAGTCCTCACAGCCCACCCGGCTATGACTGCAAGGAGGGGTCGGAATACAAGAGATACAATTGTGCATAGCCACTATGTGCAGAAAAATCAACCTACCATTGGAGGTACAAAACCCAGAATAGGCTTCTATCCTTGTGGTGATTGCAAGGGGTGTCGGAGTATGGTCCGATCCACAACATTCATGGACACCAGGGGTGAAAAGGAGTATAAGATCTTAAAATACATAAGCTGCTCCACAAACAATGTCATTTATTATGCAACGTGCCCGTGTGGTTTGGTCTATATTGGACTGACCACACGGGAACTGCGCATCAGAGTTGGCGAACATGTTCGCGATATTAGAGCTGCAGCTAAATTGGAAGCAGATAACCCCCTGTTGAAGACCATACCCCGCCACTTTAAGCAAAAACACAATTGCGACCCAATAGGATTTAAAGTCAGAGGGATTGATACCCTAAATTTGGGATCTCGCGGTGGGGATTATAATAAGAGGCTAGCACAATTAGAATGTAAATGGATTGTGAAACTCGACACAATGAGCCCAAAGGGACTAAACGAAAAATTGAGCTTTGTACCCTTCCTATAAAGGACTTGTTCGCTGCAAACTGCTGACTTGATCACTTTTTAATTAGTGGTTTTAATAATCTTAATTCACTTGTCACTTTTCCTTTACTTCTTAGATATGAGTATATGATGTAACCGTACGGCCATGCGACATCTGATTGTGAACACTGAAAGACTCACCAATGGATTTCACCTCGCACTAAAGTACCGATATGGGGAAAGAAGTATAAAGACCGAAATATTGATGGAAACTGTAATCGTGAATCCTTTAGTAATGACTCAATGATACTTCTATGTGTTGTGATTTATCCAGATGTGGTAATGACTGGGTATGGAGTATAGAGGTGGGGGGAGTGCACGCACTGCCACTCCTGTTGGTCCATGGAAAACATGGATAAATGGGTGTTGGTAGTCTGATGCAAGTCCAAGGTAAAAATGCTAGCCCTGGAATATCGTGGGAGGGAACATACAACGGATTTACACATCATATGGGGTAATTGGGAAAATACCCGGTTTAATTTAGGATTGAAACATCTATATACATTTCCCTTCGGTCTTAATCTTTCCCCATTCCTTATAATAAATGTAATTGAGGGTAATTGTGTGAGGTGCCTTTACCCAATATGGCGGAATGCCTATTTCCGCCCTTATATGAGGTCATCTTGGTGATCCTAGGGACACCAGTATCCAAAATGGTGGAAATGGCACTTCCGCCCTGGGTACAATGCCATTGGTGAGGAATCCCAGTTACAACTTCCGCTCCCGCCCCCCAGCGACCCTGCAGGCATCCCGGATAGGCTGGATGAGATCAGGTGGCCACTGACTCTCCGGCCTCGGGATTGGCCGCGGATCGGCGTGGTGGAGGCGGAGCGGAAGCGGGATACACGTGCAGGAGCACAGTGCTAATATAAACAGATGCCGTTCGGCATTTATAGTACGGACCCCATTGAGGAAGCAATAGCGAAACGCGTCTGGGGGCACCCCGACACTCATATTCCCCCTTGGACATGGGTAAGTTTTAGAGGAGGTGGGAGGAGGTTAAAATCTGTACCCCTGAGGTGATTACAATGCAGGTTACAAAACTATGAGGCTAGCTGGGGTTGTGATTCCCCAGGGGCAGAGGAGCTGCAGGTTCTCTGCATAGGACTTTATCCAGCACTGCTCCGCTTCCTCTCCCCCTGGAGTTGACACACACACCACTTGGCTGTCTTCAATACTGTATCTGATACACCACTGCATAGTATACATAGGGAAATAATCTGTACAGGATACTCCCGTCCTCTACCCCTAGTCCAATTAGGAGGGATGTTTCCTACACCAGGAAAAATTTTAATGGTCACAATCTCACATAAACTTGATCACATATGAAATAAATAAAAACCTAAATTATGTATATCCTTTATATATGCCTTGTAATGAACTTTAAATGTAATTAATATTTAATAAATTTATATGAAAAACAGAGCATACGTGACTCTTGATATACATAATGATTACAAAAGGGCTTGAAACCTCCTACTTTGCTTGTTGAATGACTTTCTTTTCCTAACTTGATGTGCATGGGGGCTAATCCAGTTCCTCCACCCTTCTGTACACTACCATTAATAACATATTTACATTTTAAACATTTTTACATTTTCCCACATTTTATGGCCTACTCTCTGTATCTAAGTGGGGGCTGACCAAAGTTACTACGGGTTGACCTGCGTAGCACTAGTGTGTTACTAATGTCTATACCTGATGCGGTGTATGCTCTGTCTCTCAGTCTATCAGATCTATGTGTTGCTGTAATACTGTAGTATTGGCGTAGTCTCTCTAGTGGACTGGCAGATTCACCGATTGCAGGGATCTCTGGTTCCGGTACAACGGGTGGTTCTTCTACTCTTGGCGTTTCTGCTGCTGATGGAAACATTATAGTTAAGATTAGATATGTACCTTCTATTTGAGGCCAATCTGCTGGTAATTCTCCAATGATTGTCTGGACTGTCTTTGGCTTCTCTTGCTCTTCTGGCTTTGGACAAGGTACATCTTCTTCTGGTTGAAGCTGTTGAGGGCACTTTTTCAAATGATCTCTGGACACTGTTGCTGTAGTTTCACCATGATCTTTACTGATTAAACAGGTTTTCTGGTTATCAAAATTGGATGGTAATACAGTGTATGGTTCTTTTTCCCACTGATCATCTAGTTTGTGCATTCTCTTTTTTCTTCTCAAAACCAATTCACCTGGTGTTAAGGGCGTTCCTTGCGCACTTCTGTTGAAGTTGGTTTCTTGTCTTCCTCTAGATCTTTCCAGACTTTTCTCAACGCATTCTTGGATTTTCTGGTATTGTTCTTTTCTTCTAGTATCCCAATCTGTATCTGTAGTATCTGCTTCAGGAACTACTATGCCTATCTCAAAGTCAGCTGGCAATTCCCCTGGTCTTGCTCTCATGAGGTATGCAGGGGTGCAATTTGTTGAACTTACTGGGATGTTGTTGTAGATGTCAACTAGATCTGGTAACTTCTCTGGCCACTGGTTGCGTTCTTCTAAGGGCAGAGTTTTTAGCATTTCAATTACCACGTGATTCATCTTTTCGCACATTCCATTTGTTTGAGGATGGTAAGACGTGGTGCGTATTTTCTTGCATCCGTATAGGCGACAGAAGTCTTGAAATATTTCAGCTTCAAAGGCAGGTCCTTGGTCTGTCAATACCTGGTCTGGATAGCCATGAGGTCTGGAGAAATAAGCTTGAAATGTTCTTGCTGCTGTCTCAGCTGTTAAGTCTTTTACTGGAGCTACCACAAGAAATCTAGAATAATAGTCTACCATGGTAAGAGCATAAGTGTACCGTGATTTGCTGGGTGTGAGTTTGACATGATCTATGGCTACCAGTTCTAATGGTTCTATGGTGATGATAGGTTTGAGGGGTGCTTTCTGGCTGTTACGGTCTTTTCTTCTTAATGAGCATGGTCCACAATTTTTACACCATCTCTCTATGGAGGCTCTCATTCTGATCCAATAGAATTTTTCACGTAACAGTATTTCTAATTTTCTCCATCTAAAGTGTCCCGATCCATCGTGGTACACTTGCAATACCATTTGAACATCACTCTTTGGAACCACAACTTGCCATACCATTTCATGCGTCCTTGGGTTGATGTACCGCCTGCACAGTTGACCTTGATAGATGAATAACCGGCTTCTTTCTTTCCACAAGTGTTGAACTTCTTTACAAGACTTACTGCCGGATCACTGTCTTGAGTCTCTTTCCATCCATAGTGAGGCAACGGGTTTAGTTCAGCAGTCTGACGATTTTGGTAGACGCGATCTTCAGTGATTTGCCATTTTCTACTTTTAAGGAAAGCTGGGAGTTCTATTTCCTCTAAGTCATCTTCTTCTTCTTCACTTCCTTGTGGATGTACTTGAGGGTTTCTGGAAAGGGCATCAGCATTTGCATTATTGCGGCCTGCTCGATATTTAATAGTAAAGTCATAATTCGACAGTCGAGTCATCCAACGTTGCACGAGGACAGAAGCACCTGATAAATTTACTACCAGAGAAAATGTACTAACATAGAGTACATGTGTTGGCACAACAGAGGAAAGTAACAAAAAACATTGACGTACCCAAATGGGAGGTACACATTCATTGAAAAGGTGATAATATATCACAGCTTGCAATTATATCAGTAACAGAGTACAAAGGGATAAACCCTAAGGGCCCCTTTACATGTCGCGATATCGCAACGCAACATCGATAAAAAGTCACGTGGTGTGACCGTTGCAGTTGATATTGTTTGTGCATTGTGTCGTGTAAATGGGCAATGCGACGTGAAAACAACCTAACTACGATATTGCAAGAAGATTGTGCAAGCCCTTCAACCGTACGATATTGTATAGGCGATGTGGCATGATCGTGCTGTGTGACAGCGCAACTATGATTTGGAGTGCAACTTTCCCTATTCACTAAAATGTTAAATGGTCATTTCCTGGGTTGCTCATACTCAGCATGGAAAAGGGACGTACATCATCGTAGTTGCGTTGACTGCCGATATCTCCCTGTGTGACATCTACCTATGCAATTGATGAGGCAGGGCTGGGGGGGGGGGTACTCGGTCACCAGGTCTGCTGAGTAGGGAGTCACAGGTGGACGGTATCCCGGTGCCGTGCCCTGAGGATCATTTGAAGGGGGATGAAGGAATTATTTACAGGGGAACGTGACGCCACCTGTAGTGTCCGGTAATTTGGTACCGGCGCTGCCAGCCGGCCACTGAGGTGATGGAGGGGGCAGCAAAGTGTGGTACAGCTCCCCACAGGTGGAGCTTTACCTCAGGGCAGCAATAAAGGAAGATGATGGGAGAGGGCAGTGAAGGAGGATGATGGTGAGGAAGGGCAGTGATGGGGTCCTTTCTGGCACGATGGTGAATGTAGCTGTTAAACAGGCACACAGATACACAGAGATGATTGTTCCGGTACCTTTTTACTGGTGGTCACATAACAGGTACAATCCAGAGTAATAACCAGGTCCCTGGTGCAATTTAGGATTAACTCCTTGGAAGGATATGAGGCCTCCTTTATCTCTGTACTCTGCCTTGAGGGATGAGTCCTGCCTGAGTCTGAACCCTCCTCTTCTTTATTATCTTAAACTAACAGTGAGGTCCTTCTGCGGGGTCCCGGTTCCTCCTGTGGTCCCTGGTCCTATGTTTGGTTAGTTTAAAGTCTCTTTTTCTCTATCCTCACGGTTAAACTCCTCCTGAGTTTGCTGGGCTTTTTACTGTGGCTCTGCAGGCCCACAGCATCGGACTCCAGTGTCCGGTTGTGCTCAAGGGGTATATATTTGGATCCCTTTTCTTGTTCCCTAGCTCCACTACTTGCCTCCGGCCCCTTCCCTGGGGTATGAACAGCCAACAATCGTCCCCTTGGTCCTGGCCTATATCTCTCACCAGAGACCAGCAGCTCTGCCTCCTCCTTTTCCTCTCCTCTCACGAACTAACTGCCAACTGTCTCCTGGGACTAACTGTCTCCTCCTCTCAGCCTGGATCTTCTTAAAGGGTAACTGACTTAATGCAGCCAGTAGAGCTCCCCCTTCAGGTCTGGAGTGGTAGATGTTGTGTGCTGAACAAACCAAGGTGTCAGTCCTTCCTTGCACCAGTGTAACCTGTGGAAATCCTCTGCAGGGGTGCCACACAATCTTGGACAAGTGCCAAAAATGTGCGCGCTCCCGTGAGATCGTATGCAATATCGAAATGATACTGCGACGTGTAAAGCGGCATAAGGGTACCGTTACACGTCGCAACATTGCATGCAATTTCACTTGCAACTTACTGTGAAATCATGGACACATTGTTCCATTTTGTGGAATTTTTTCGGGTTGAGGATGGAGTGAAGCTCAACTCCCATACCTACTGCCAGTTTCTGGAAGACAACTTCTTCAAGCAGTGGTACAGGAAGAGGTTGGTATCGTTCAAGAAAAGCATGATTTTCATGCAGGACAATGCTCCATCACATGCATCCAACTACTCCACGGTGTGGCTAGCCAGTAAAGGTCTAAAAGAAGAAAAAATAATGACATGGCCCCCTTGTTCACCCTATCTGAACTCCATAGAGAACCTGTGTTCCCTCCTAAAATGTAAGGGCTACAGGGAGGGAAAACAGTACACCTCTCGGAACAGTGTCTGGGAGGCTGTGGTGGTTGCTACACGCAATGTTGATCGTAACCAGATCAAGCAACTGACAGAATCTATGGATGGAAGGCTGTTGAGTGTCATCATAAAGAAAAGTGGCTATATTGGTCACTAATTTTTTTGTGTTTTTGTTTTTGCATGTCAGAAATGTTTTTTCCTAAATTTTGTGCAGTTATGTTAGTTTACCTGGGGAAAATAAACAAGTGAGATGGGAATATATTTGTTTTTTATTAAGTTGCTTAATAATTCTGCACAGTAATAGTTACCTGCACAAACAGATATCCTCCTAAGATAGCCAAATCTAAAACAACCCACTCCAACTTCCAGAAATATTAAGCTTTGATATTTATGAGTCTTTTGGGTTGATTGGGAACATAGTTGTTGATCAATAATAAAAATAATCCTCTACAATACAACTTGCCTAATAATTCTGTACACACTGTATACTGACTGTAAGGGTACGGACACACTGGCATGAAAGTCGGACAACTGCAATGCGAGTTTTTCTTGCATTGCAGTCGGACCAATGTTATTCAATGTCCGAGAGCACATTTGCGAGTGTTGGGCGTTTTTTTCTCAGCGATTGACGGACGAGAAACAAATCGCAACATGCTGTGACAGTATGCGATTTACGTGTTAGACTCGCCAATGCAAGTCTATGGGTCCGACAAAATCACGGACCGCATATGGAAAGCAGACGGACCATCTGAGAGGCATCTGTTCTTTTTCACTGATACATTATCATTCAGCAGCTCAGAACACTGTAAATTGTTCCTATAAATAATTATACAGTAAATAGCTGCTGAGAAAAAAAATGGATTGCACACGGACACCACTCAGATGTGATCTGAGAAAAATGTCGGACAGTCGCATAGCAGTTGGATGCAAAACGGACCAAAAAATGGACGTCACTCATAAGACTTCCGGACAATCGGACTGTATTTTTACTCACCAGTGTGTTTCCACCCTAAGACGGACACTGGCATTATAAGATGGACCACATTTAACATTAAAATATTTTTACTTCTCTTTTCCTTCACCAAATTTGGGGAGCGTCTTACAAGTCGAAAAATATGGTATGTTTTAGAAACAGGAGAATTCTTCTGAAGACAACCATCTTAAATACAAGATGGGGTTGAAGTAGGCACGTAATGCTGTATGATGTGGAAATGTGTGACTTTTAGACCACGTTGAGTATTTGATCAAGGTTTTTTATTTCCCTATTTGTAATCCAAAACCAGGAGTGGAACAGTCAAAGGAAAAGTATAAGCCTATGTTCACATGTTGCTTGTATGCTATTTTTTTCTGCAAAACCTGAAGTCTTGTCATTATAAAAAGACAAAACACAGGTTTTCCTGTCTTTTTTGTGTTTTTCTTACTGCATATTTGCTTACTTTTTGTATCAGGATACCTAAGTCCACTTTTCTTTCACCTTGCAAACATGAACAATACAAGATATTAGACCAGAGGTCCCCAACTCCAGGCCTCGAGGGCCGCCAACAGTGCAGGATTTCAAGATTTCCTTAGTACTGCTCAGGTGTTAATGTGATCAAATGCACAGATAATGATTCCAACCCCTGTGCAATACTAAGGAGATCCTGAAAACCTGCACTGTTGGCGGCCCTTGAGGCCTGGAGTTGGGGACCCCTGTTTTAGACCAATGCAAGACAATCACACATTGATGAGTTATCCTAAAGGTACCGTTACACGGTACGATATCATGAACGATATAGCTGAAACGTCACGGGTTTGGAGTCGTTCAAATGACATTGTTAGTATGTTGTTGCGTGTGACATCGAGATACGACTACGATAAATCGTTGGATCGTTGATTGCAGATTTGAGAACATGTTCTCAAGTCAAACGATCCTCGATCAGCCAACCTGTTGCATCGTTGTGTGTGACACCGTGATAACGATGTCTTAATGACTTCCCCTATTCACAACAGTGAACAAGTATCGTTCGCTGAGTTGTGCGAACGATAGCTGCTCGCCGCATCATTGGTGCTTCATTCACGATATCTAGACGTGTGACATCTTACCAACGATCTCAAAAAGATGTCCTAACGATCGCGCTCCCGTGAGATCGTTGGTGATATCGTCTCGACATTGTAGCATGTAACGGTACCTTAAAGATAGGTCATCAATGTTAGTTCTGGACAACCCCTTTTTAGGCTAGGTGCACACTGGCCGGCGGGTTGGTCGGCGGCGGCTGGGCGGACCCGCCAGGAAGCTCCGGAGCCGTCCACCGGCATCCTGGCGGGTATGTGCGGCGGGTGCAGGGCGGGTGCCGGGCGGGTGGCCCGAGGGTTGCGCCGGCGGTGTTGCGGCAGCTGGAAGCAGTACATGATTCTGCTTGCAGCCGCTGCAGAACCGGCCGGTTTATAGAACATGCTCATTCGTTGCTAACCCGCTGGGAACCCAGCGGGTTAGCAACGGATGAGCATGTGTAAACCGCCGGTGTGTGGACACCGGGTGTCGGTTTACATAGGTTTCAATGTTAATCCAAACGCCGGTTTGGATTAACATAAATTTACATGAAATTTATGTAAACCGACCGGCGGTTTACACATCTAAACCGACCCTAACCCGGCCAGTGTGCACATACCCTAACAGCTTCATCTTAGTGAATTCATTTATGCAATAGTTTTTTACTTTGTGTTCTTCTCCTTAGCATAATCGATGATTAAGCTTTGGTGCTGTATAATGTCTAAACTACATCTATTTTGATAACAATATCCACTAGAAAATGATGTGCCATCAAAGCCTTGGTAATCCAATGGCCAGTGTACATTTGTACACTAGAAAAATCAAATTGCAAGTTAGCGGGGACTGATCCGTCTGACATCATCACTATTTCTGCTTTGTATTTGAATGTCTTACGTTTTGAAGAAAGCTATTACCCGCTGGTTCATATTAGATTATTTGTTTTAATGTTGAGCTACAAATGTATAATGGGTCTAATGTACTAGTGCACAGCAGTAATTAGTAAAATTGTTTTGTTTTTCTCTTTCTAATTACATTTATGTACTAATACAAACGGTCTTATAATGATGCATAGCTTCATACTGTATGGTTATCTGACAAAATAAAATTGGATCTCAGCTTCGAATCTTACTTTCTCTTGCCTGGTAGAGCCTTATTCTTTCTAGTACTTCCAAGCTATTACCAATTTTTTTCTTATCTTATATCTGGGTTGACAAAGGCCTCATTGATGTTTTTATAAAATAAAAAAACTTTTGGGAGCAAACTTGTCTTGGATAGTTGCTGTGGATCTACATATGCGATTGTGCTTTCTCACGGCAATCCCCCACCCAGAGACGAGTGAAATCTCTTATTTAGGACTAAAGGCCCAGTTACACACAGATAATTGTGCAGAGATTGTTCTCAGATCTCTGATTGCAGTGAAATCATGGACACATTGTTACATTTGTACACGGCCACAAAATGGAGAAATGTGTCCATGATTTCACTGCAACCAGAGATCTGAGAACAATCTCTGCCCAATTATCTGTGTGTGTACTGGGCAGTTATAGTGCAAATAATTTCCTATTTAGTTCCCCACTAATTTAGTTTTACCATAGAATTGTTAAATCAATTTTGTGTGCCGCTGAACGCAGTACTATTGACCCACATATACATTACTACTGGCTTCCCATCCCCAAATCAGAATTACAAAAGTGCTGCTTGTGGGTAATTTCTGCAAAAAAATGCATCTTGAAAGCTTTTCACGTGTTTAAAAAAAACCTCTCGCCCTTACTTGCTATCACTCTCTTACCCCTAAAAATATTACTTTCGGTGTCATGAATAGGATAGGGCCAAGTTACTGTATTTTTTGGACTATATGATTCACATTTTTGGTCCAAATTTGAGGAAACGGTGCAGTGGGAGTAGCAGTGAAGTGGATAACAGGAGGCATGAGTAGGCACACTGCTGCAGTAATCCGGCAGCTGGGGTGAACACGTGTGCCTGCTATTAAAGATGAATATTCAGTTCTCCCCACATCCATAATCCTGTCCTCTTCTTGGACTCACTGAAAAGCGGACACACTGATAGTCCCAGCCGCTAGCTTACTGGGTCGATCATGTGTGTCCGCTATTAAAAAAAAATGAAGCTTCACTGCTCACCAATGTTATTTTTTTAAAATGGACATATGAGTTCTGCCAATATTGCTGCATAGGTTAAAGGAGTGCAGTGGGGTTTGCCTGTCACTGGTAAGGACATACGCCACACATGGCATCAAATTTTTTGGTGTGCATGTGTGGCACCCCTGCGGGGGATTGCCACAGGTTACACTGGTGCAAGGAAGGATTGACACCTTGGTTTGTTCAGCACACAACACCTTCCACTCCAGACCTGAAGGGGGAGCTCTACTGGCTGCATTAAGTCAGTTCCCCTTTAATGAGATCCAGGCTGAGAGGAGGAGACAGTTGGTCCTAGGAGACAGTTGCTAGGCAGTTAGTTCGTGTGAGGAGAGGAAAGAGGAGGAGGCTGAGCTGCTGGTCTCTGGAAAAGACAGATGCCAGGACCAGAAGGGACCATTTTGTCAGCTGTTCACACCCCAGGGAAGGGGCCGGAGCGAGGCAAGGAGAAGAGGTAGGGAATAAGAAGAGGGACTAAAAGATATTCCCCCTTGAGGACAAACGGACACTGGAGTCCGATGCTGTGGGCTTGTATAACCACAGTAAAAGCCCAGCAATTTCAGGAGAAGTTTAGCCCTGAAGGAAGAGATTAGAGACATTAAAAACTAACCAAACAGAGGACCAGGGGCCACAGGATAAACCGGGTTCCCGCAGAAGGGCCTGATTGTTAGTTTTAGACAATAGAGAATTGGAGAGCTCAAACTCAGGCAAGACTCATCCCTCAAGAGAAAGAATAGAGATAAAGGAGGCCTCATATCTTTCTAAGGAGTTGATCCTAAATTGCACCAGGGACCCGGTTATTATGTTTCAACCAGAGCTGGGGTGCATGGGGTACTCGGTCACCGGGGCTTCTGTGTGGGATGTCACGGATGGTCGGTATCCCCGGTGCCGTGCCCTGGCGAACAATTATACCAGGTGTTGTTGGTAAACGGTGGGGGTGAAAGGGGTTATTTACAGGGGAACGTGACGCCACCTGTAGAGTCCGGTAAGGTGGTACCGGCGCTGCCAGCCGGCCACTGAGGTGATGGAGGGGGCAGCGGTGTGTGGTACAGCTCCCCACAGGTGGAGCTTTACCTCAGGGCAGCTATGATGGTGATGAGACGGTGAGGGAGGACAGTGATGGTAAACGGTGGTGCAGTTCTTACCCTTCTGCTGTTGATGTTGATGATGTTAAGTCCTTTGAGCTGCAGCAGGAAGAATAACAGAAACCAATTCTTGTTTAACTTTGCTTTACTCGGTACCGGCTGATGGCATAACAATACACGGTACAGTTTGGTTTAGGGTGTTGTTACCAACTCAGGATTTCTCTTAAGGAGTCTTAGATGTTCTTTCTCTGTCTTTCAGGGTTTCTATTCTCTTTCTAGATCTTTCTGTCTTTCCCACCTTTGGAGAGCTCAACCGCCAGTCCTGCAGTCTGTATCTAGTAGGCTTAATTTGACTATTACCGGTCCAAATGGGAACAGCAGGAACGCACAAGTTTCCCACCTGACACCGGGTTTCAGTCTTTCCTCACTAGTGTAGGACCGTCTTTTGGGCATGAGGGGTGAGGTACCTTTGTGGGGCTGTCAGCAACCCGTTTCTGTTGGGCCTGCAGCTCGTCGGCTTCGCAGTCAGGGCTGAACTCCTGGCTGCCTCGGTTGTCCGTGTCACCGGTGAACCCTCAACATGACCAGCTGGTTCCTACCAGTCATGTTCCGTTGCCATCTGTCCTGGGCCCCCACATAAAGATGGGGTACCCTCCACTCAGGTGAGCTGCCAGGCGTGACCACACGGTCTGCCTTCCCAAGCCGTCTGAGGTAAAATCTTAACTGTCACTCTACTCTATCCTAAGCTCCGCCCACCACCTGTGGAACCTACTATATTACAGTTCCCCCTACTCTAAGTGGTGCGGTCCTAAGTGAGTGCTAAAAATAGACTCCATAAGCATTAAATCCTAACCTATCAACTTACAATATATTACATATAGATGTTAAATGCAATACCACTCTGTGGCGCATACCCGCAGGGGCGCCACAATTATTCAGAACTGTACCTGTTTTGTGACTACCAGTAAAAGGTACCGGAACAACTATCCCTGTGTGTATGTGTGACTGTTCATCGGCTATAACCCACCATCTTCCTCCTTCACTGCTCTCCCTCACCATCTTCCTTTAATGCTGCCCTGAGGTAAAGCTCCACCTGTGGGGAGCTGTACCACACTTTGCTGCCCCCTCCATCACCTCAGCGGCCGGCTGGCAGCGCCGGTACCACCTTACCAGACCCTACAGGTGGCGTCACGTCCCCCTGTAAATAATTCCCCCCCCCTTCAAATGATCCCCAGGGCACGGCACGGGGATACCGTCCACCTGTGACTCCCTACTCAGCAGACCCGGTGACCGAGTACCCCCCCACAGCCCTGGCCACATCACATGCCTCTTTTAAAGATGTTGCATGAGATAGACCATAAACAGTGAAGACAAACAAACAAAGGACATGGATTACTGAAATCATGTCCTGTGGTCTGATGAGACCAAGATATACTTATTTGGTTCAGATGGTGTCAAGGGTAAGTGGCTGCAATAATGTGAGGAGTACAAAGACAAGTGAATCTTGCCTACAGTATACAGGTGGTGGGAGGTTCATGGTTTGGAGCTGTATGAGTGCTGCTGGCTGTGGGGAGCCACAGTTCATTGAGGGAACTATGAGTGCCAGCATGCACTGTGACATACTGAAGAAAAATATGATTCCCTACCTTTTGAACCTGGGCCGCAGAGTATTCCAACATGATAATGATCCCAAGATGACCACTGCCTTGATAAAGAAACTGAAGGTAAAGGTGCTGGACTGGCCAAGCATGTCTTGAGATCTAAATTCTATGAGACTCTGTGGGACACCGTCAAATAAAAGGTAGAGCAAGTTTGTTTACATCCACCAGCTCCATAACGTTGCAATGGAGGAGTGGTAGAGATTCCAGTGACAACCTGTGAAACTCTAGTGAACTTCATGTCCAAGAGAGTTAAAGGGGAGCTCTGGTGAGAGTAAACATTTTTGTACTGTCTTTGCCCACATACACAATAAAGCAGAGGTGTCCACTGCAGTTCTAGGATGTTTACATCGCTTATAAATCAATAAAATCATATCTGCTCCTCACCACTCACCCCTCCCTTGTGGGACAGTGGATCACAGAACAAATTCAGCAGTGGGCATGGCCATCAGCTCTCATGCTAAAACTATATGCTAGCCCACACTATATATGCCTGCTGTATCAATCACTGTACTCTCCTGAGCTGAGTGTGACAGCTGCACAAACATACACACTGTCACTCAGCTCAGGAAAGTAGTGCGATACATACAGCAGGCATATAGAGTGTGGGTGGCATGTAGTGAGAGCAGGAGGGCATGGCTGCCGGCTTTGATGCTTACATTATATGTTGCCCACACTCTATATACCTGCTGTATGTATATCTGTACTCTCCTGAGTTAACAGTGACAGCTGCACAAACATATACACTGTCCTCTCAGCTCAGGAGAGTACTGTGATATAGCAAGCATATAGAGCAGGAGTCTCAAACTCCAGGCCTCGAGGGCTGCACACAGTCCAGGTTTTCACGATTTCCTTATAATTTGACAGTTGGTAATTTGATTACCAACTGTCAAATGCTATGGAAATCCTGAAAACCTGCACTTTGCGGCCCTCGAGGCCTGGAGTTTGACCCCTGATATAGAGTATAGGTGGCATGTAGTGAAAGCAGGGGGTGTCGCCACTGACTCTGATGCTCACACCATATGCCACCTACACACTATATGACTGCTGTATGTGTCGCGCGACTCTCTTGAGCTAACAGTGACAGATGCACAAACATACACACTATCCTGTTGGCTCAGGAGAATGGGGTGATATATACAGCAAGCATATACAGTGTGGGTGGCATATAGTGTTTTCATCAGATCTGGTGGCCTCACCCCTGCCATGCACCCTGCTCTTACTACATTCCACCCACACTCTATATGCCTGCTTTATGTGTCGCATGACTCTCCTGAACTGCAAATGAAATGGATGCCCTCCACACCTTCCAGGTGGGCTGTCATCTTAATTGTCTGCCGCCAAATTGGATGCTTTGTCTGAGTGTGTGAGAACATTCATTTAGTGTGTGTTAGGCTGGCTAGATGTCGCGTCCATGGTGCGGGCGGGAGTGTGTGATCTGTAAGCAGGCATCCGCCTGCGGACTGTTCACATATAGGAATGAATGAGTGCTTTCAGACCGCGGTGCGCCCCATTATAAACATAGGGGCCGCGGTCTGCATGCTGATACTTGCAGATGCATCTGCAAAACGCTGCAGATGCATCTGCAAGTGTGAAGGCAGCCTTAGTTAGCCTTTCAGTTCAGCCTTGATCTGGACATTCAGTCCATGCTGATAAGGAACTTCTGTGCAGCTAATTCTGAGACAGTGGAATTCGAAGGGAGGGGGAGGATGAGGGATGCTGCAGTCTGCACACTGGAAGATTTCTGAATGACTTCTATAAGAGTTATAAAAGTTATTAACTATTTATTGCCATAACAAAAGGACAGTGTGTATGTTTGCAGCTGTCACTGTTGGCTCAGAAGAGCATCAGAGCTGCTATGCAAAAGGCTGATATCATGGACTGGTGAGGTGGAACACAGAGTGGGTACTGCGGAAGACCAAATTATTAAATTGCAGAAAGCCCAAAAGCAATATGTGAAACAATTCTCAGACCTAACTGCTAAGACTGATGATCTAGAAAACCATTCTACACAAAATAATCTCAGGATAGTTGGGGTCCCGGAAAAAGTGGAGGGTCTTGACTCCGCTGAGTTCATAGAGTAGTGGCTCAGATCTAAGATGGGTTCGGAAACTTATCCAAAGTATTTGTGGTGGAGAGAGCACACTGAGTCCCTACAAGACCCCAGCCTCCTGGCTCGACTCCACGTACCATTCTTGCTAGAATTCTAAACAACCATGACCGAAACAAAATTCTGAGGAAGGCCACAACCATTAAAGATTTGATGATTAATGGACATAATATATCCATTCTTTCGGATTATTCGGCAGCAGTACAAAAACTAAGGATGAGTTTTATTGAGGTGAGATGGCGCCTGAGAGGAATGGGCCTGGAATATTCGATGATGTACCTGGCCAGACTAAGACTGGTTGCAGTAGGTCAAGTGCACTTCTTTCAATCCTCTGAAGAGGCCACAGAGTGGATTGATAGAAATGGCAGGAGACTACAGGAGAAAGGAGACTGAGATGGTAGTCAGTTGACTCTGGACTTAACTTTGGAGGACTTCCGACGGCAAATTATTTGGTGGAGGGGAGGTGGTTGGGCTGTAGCGATGTGGCTGGTCTAACAATTACACAAAATGTTAAGTTTTACGTTCGTGATGTTGACATGAGGAGGGTGGGGGAAGAGGTACACTGGTATATCGGTTGAGTATATAATTTTTCAAAATGTGTTGCTCTAATAATAAGGGTAGAGAGTGGTTTAGATAGAGCAGGAAGGCTTGGGGGTGGTTAGGCGGCGATTTACCTCACCCTCAGTAGAGAGAAGCTAATTAGGGAGGGTAGATAGGGGAGGGTAGAGTAGCTGGGAGGCTATAAGGGGGGAGGGAGAAAATAGGGAGTGGTTGGAATTGTTAGGGGGAAGGTAGTTTAAAGTTGGTTGTTGGGAATGTTTGGGGGGTGGAGGGGAGGCAGGGAGGGGACTGAGAAGGATGGGAGGAGGAGAGGAGTTGTAGACGACAGGTAAAGAGAGGTTTGGAGCAAAGGATACAGTCTATGCTAGATTATGGCTGGAGTTGTTAAAGTGTTAAACTGGAATGTTAGGGGTCTGGCAGATAGAGGTAAAAGAGCGGCAGTGTTACGACATGCCCTTTCTTACAAGCCGTCCATAATATATTTGTTGGAGACTCACTTGGTTAAAGATCGAGTTGGAGTTCTAGCTAGGAAATGGATTATGCATGCGTATCATGCTACATATTCTAACTATGCAAGGGTGGTCTCAGTCCTGGTCCATATTTCACTGCTGTATGAAGAAGTGGAAGTGCGTATGGATAAGGATGGACAATATGTGTTTCTGGTGTGTCGTGTGTATGGGTAATTGATGTGTTTGGTTGCGGTGTATTTTTCACCACCATACTCAGGGGCGAAATTACAACAGATCCTAGAGTTAACTCGGCACAGGGTGGGGATACCATTATTAGTTATTGGAGATATGAATAACGTCCTTAACCATTAATTGGACAGAAGGAGGGGGATCATGCGGGGCATGGAGGGAGATGGAGAGACACCCTGTCATATATGATACAGTCTATATAGAGTCTAATGCATGGGTATAATGAGACACATGAGACATACGCTTCTTAAGCAGCTCTTGTATTGCTTCATACAAGTTAGTGCATCAACAGGATAACATAAATGTAGTTGCAGAGTGCAAGGCAAAACAACCCAGGACATCAGAGTATTAAAGCATAGCACAAGTCATTCAGAGTCCATTACTTTCCTGTCAGATGTTGCTGGCAAACAGGATGATTCCAGGCAGAGTGAATCCAGGCTTCAGAGAGCAAGACACAAACTGGTTGCAGACCTGATTCTGGAGCACAGGTTAACCAGCTGAAGTAGTTTAAAAGGGCAATTGGCAAGAAACAGGGCAGGGACATCAAAGCTGAGGACTCCATATTGTTTGAGGGCAAGAGTCAATGCACAGGACAGGAAACAAGATGGCCGACGACAAGCTGAGAACTCCATATTGGTTGAGGGCAAAAGTCATTACACATGACAGGAAACAAGATGGCGACAAATACACTAAATGCAAACATAACAACAGATATAGCAAAAAAGACTGAAAACCTTACACACCCTTTGCAAAACATATTAGAGAAATTGGCTTGGTAGATTTGTGTAGGGTGAGAAATTTGGATGTGAAGTGTTACTCTACTCTTGTTTTCTCCATCTTATAACTCCATGTCATGTATTGACATGGTGCTTGGGGATAGACATATGGATTCATGGATTGAGAATATAGAATACTAAACAAGGGTGGTTTCAGACCATAAATCATTTTAAGTGGTATGGCATGTTGGTACAGGATTCCAGCGTCAGAGAGGGGAGTGGAATGTGCACCCAGCCTGGTTGAAATCACTGGATATGGATAAAATTATGGGTGAGGTAGAAGAGTTTTTCACTGAAAATGTTGGAAGTGCATCTGAGGGTGTAGTCTGGGACATTATGAAAGCTTTTGTTCGGTGCCTGTTTATTAGAGACATTTTGAGGTGCAAGACTGAGTCCCGGAGGGAGGAGCTTCAGGAGCTGAAGAACCTAAGGGCGGATGAGAGGGACACAATAAGTCGACCCACCCCGGATACGTACGGGAGTCTTAAAAAAGCTCAGGAAGTAGTGGATGAGATACATCTTCACAATGCTAAGAAGAGGCAGGAATTTAAGAAGGTTTCGTTTTATGAGGATGGGGAGAAAGTTGGACATCTCTTATCAGTAGTTGCTTCTGCCCAAAGGGAATCATCATACGTTATAGTCTACATGATGAGGGAGGCAAATCGATGGCAGGTACTGATGGTATACTTAAAATCTTTAGAAAACTCTGTGGAGACCTATACATATCTAGGCTGTCAGTCTCAAGAGGGGAGATACAGAATTTTCTGGAGAAGCGAAGTTGCTGCAGCTTGGTGATGAAGATAGAGAGAGCTTGGAAGCACAGCTATCAGTGGAGGAATTGGAGGACACCTTGGCTTCCATGGCAAATGATAAGGACCCAGGGGCTGATGGCATACCGGTGGAGGTCTACAAAATGTTTAAAGACCTAGTGTTGCCTGAATGAGGCAGGTTTTCCTTGAGGCCTTGGGGAAGGGTAGGCTACCAGAGTCTATGAGGTAGGCAATAATTGTGGTCTTGCCAAAGGAGGATAAAGATGTTAGGAGACCGGAATCTTATAGGCCAATTTCATTTCTGTCAGTGGATGCCAAATTGCTAGCCAAAGTTATGGAGACCAGACTGGTGAAGGTGGCTAATTATGTTACACATCCAGACCAGTCAGAGTTTATGCTGAATAAATCAACAGCCATAAATTTGAGGAGACTGATTTTGAATATTCAAATGCCAGCAGATAATATGGGAAGTAGGGTCGTGGCATCCTTAGACGCTCATAAGGTATTTGACAGTTTGGAGTAGGAATATTTGTGGATGGTGCTTAGGGAGATGGCTTTGGGCCAGTTTTTATCTCTTGGGTAAAGTTGCTCTATTCCTGCTCGAGGGCACGAATAAGGGTGAACGGAGAGAGGTTGGATGGATTTAACATTACTAGAGGGACCTGGCAGGGGTGCCCCCTCTCTCCCTTGTTGTTTGCTCTTGCGATTGAACCACTTACCACTCATATTCGTAGGGCTAAAATGGTTAAAGGATTTAAATTTGGATGGGTGGAGGAAAGGATTGCACTTTATGCCGATGATGTCCTATTGTTCCTTCAGGATCCCTGGGAGTCCCTGAATCAAGCGGTGAATATTATTGAGCGGTTGGGGGCTATGTCCGGGTTAAAAATAAACTTGGATAAATCCGATCTCATAATCGTAGATAGAAGTGGGGTGGGAGAAGTGGGAGAGTTGGGATGTACCTGACTTAGAATAATAATTCATATATTTAGGTATTCAGGTTGCCTTACAGGTAACGGATTATGTGAGATTGAATGTACTTCCACTCCTAGCTAAACTAAAGGAGAAGACTCAAACGTGGAGTAAGCTGTGTCTCTTGGTGGTGGGTAGGACGAATCTGTCCAAGATGCTACTTATGCCTAAACCTTTATATGTGTTGCATAACTCACCGGTGTGGCTCCCTGGGAGTTTATACCAGCAATTCTGAGCAGCCAATCACAGATGCAAATTGTCTGTGATTGGCTGTTGAGCCCCACCTGCTATGCCAGCAATCAATCACAGACGCAATGGGTGGGGTGCAACAGCCAATCACAGATGTTGTCAGAAAGACTGGGCATCTGTGATTGGCTGTTCAGCAGGCAGTGCAAAGCGGACCCAGAACTGACCCCAGCGGCGCAACAGGTGAGTATAAAGGTTAGTCATGTTAAGTCCCCGTTTGGGGTCCAAGGCGAACACTCAGGTGTTTGATATGGATCCAAAACAGGTTAACGGATGTGGTAAAAAGAGACACATAGACTATACACTGATGACATACCGATCCAAAACACTGATGACACTGGTACCATGTGTTCACTGATGTATTAATGAGGCCTAATACTGTATTTCTCCTGAAGTATCCACTGCATACGGTATTAAATGAGCCGCCAAAGGTCCCTTTCATTTGTAATAAGTTTTTTAAGCATCTCATAAACTACAAAGATGTACTGCGAAACAAATTGCAGAAATGGATTCATCTCGAACCCTTCTTGTAATGGGTGTTTTTGTTTTGTTTTATCATGAAAAGTTTGGAGTGAAATTATTTGCTGTATTCCTCTGTTTGAAATAATCTGTATTACGTGGAAGGAGAAACCTTGTCACATCAACACATTTTTATAGGGTAATTACTTTGTGGAGGCTTTAAATAATCACCAGCATGAAAAATTACATGGACGAAAAGTTACGTTTTCCTGCTGGAAAAAAGAAATGTGAAGAATATGTTTAATAATACTTTGTGTTTCTTGCTGACAAATTGTAAATTACTCTGAAGAAAATGTGCTTTATAATGTGTTGTGCTGCTGATCCAATGTTAATTATGCCCTTAGCGCACAATCGGGACAGCTACGATTTCAGAAGAAAAAGGCGTAGTAAATCTTGTGTCTTGCTACACTTGTTTGTGTGTAGGCATGGTTTAAATCAGCTGCTATCCACATTGCTGAAGAGTGAATGCAGCTGCAATGAGGTGTTAAACCTTTATAAATATTTATATCATACACACCCACCCTCCAAATGTACTGCACTCAAATGTTCTTGTAAAATGTTATAAGGCCTCATTCAGATGCCCGTGTTACACGTACGAGTTCTATCCAAACGTTTTCTTATAACGTGCCCCTATAGTATACAACTATCTCATTTAAGTGACAATTCTGTTTCTTTTACTTTCTCCATATTTGATATTAAACATTTAGGATATGTAGAGTTGGAAGACAGACACAGAGTATAATAGATCAAGACAATGTAGCATTTTTAATATGCCTTCCGCACAGCACGTCTTGCTTCTTCACATAGTGGGTCCAGTTTGCCATCACCTCCTACAACACAAAAATAATGCTATAAATTGATCATCAAGCAACATGTTTTGCATTTTTGCAGGCATGCTGGTCATTCTTTAGTATGTGGAGCTGAATCTGTATATATTGTTAGGTCCATATATATTTGGACAGAGACAACATATTTTTAAATTTTGCTCTGTACATCACCACAATGGGTTTTGAACAGTTTCAGGTGCAGTTTAAATTCAGACTTTCAGCATTTTTTTAAATCAATCTCTTCACTTCAGGGGCTCAAAAGTAATTGGACAAATTAAACAATTGTAAGTAAAATGTTAATTTCTAATACTTGGTTGAAAACCTTTTGTTGGCAATGACTGCCTGAAGTCTTGAACTCATGGACATCACCAGACGTTTTTTTCCTCCTTTTTAACGCTTGGCCAGGCCTTTACTGCAGCAATTTTCAGTTGCTGTTTGTTTGTGGGCCTTTCCGTCTGAAGTTTAGTCTTTAACAAGTGAAATGCATGCACTATTAGGTTGCGATCAGGTGACTGACTTGGCCATTCAAGAATATTCCATTTCTTTGCCTTAATAAACTCCTGGATTGTTTTGGCTATATGTTTTGGGTCATTTTTCATCTGTATTATGAAATACCGACCAATCAGTGTGGCTGCATCTGACTGGATTGAGCACAATGTATGTCTCTGAAAACCCCAGAATTCATCCGGCTGCTTCTGTCCTGTCACATCATCAATAAACACTAGGGACCCAGTGCCACTGGAAGCCATGCATGCCCAAGCCATCACACTGCCTTCACTGTGTTTAACAGATGATGTGGTATGCCTTGGACATAAGCTGCACCATGTCTTTGCCATACATTTTTTTTTCCATCATACTGGTAGAGGTTGATCTTGGTTCATCTGTACAAAAATGTTCTTCCAGAACTGTGCTGTTTTTTTAAGCCATCTTTTAGCAAAGTCCAATCTAGCCTTCTTATTCTTGAGGCTTATGAGTGGCTTGCACTGTGCAATGACTTCTCCTTATTTCCTTTCATGCAGTCTTCTCTTTTTGGTAGATTTGGATATTGATACACCTACATTCCAAAGAGTGTTGTTCAATTGGTTGGCTGTTGAGACCAAAGACAGGATACAGATCCCCAACACACAGCAGGATTATAAGAACCCTGGGACATTCACATGCTCCTCTTCTAATGTTAAGTATTTTATTTTGTGTGCACTTTATGTCCTGTGGGGGCTTTTTTTTATGTTGGGGAGACAAGACAATGGCTAAGAGTAAAGATGAGGTCTCATCATCACACAATTACAAACAAAGGAATCGATTTACCAGTAGCCAAACATTTTTGTGGTCAAGGACATAACATTGAAAATATGATAGTTGTGATATTGAGAGGTCATTTCAAATCACAAAAACATCAAAGGATCTGTGAATCCAAACTTATTAGAACTTTTGACTATATCCAAAAAGGGCTAAACCTATCTGATGGATTTATGGTTCAGTATAACATCTGAAGAATGTTTTTCAGAGACACTGAAGACACCAAGTTTACATATAAATTAGGGTCATAAATTCTTGACATCACTAAGCCTGGCTAATTAAGGATTCTCTCCCGCCTTTGTTTTGTTTATTTATTTAAATGTCCATTTATTGTACCTTGTGTCTGCTCTGGTTGTGCATGTATATATTTGTGTTTCTTTAAATATTTTCTCATACCATGCCTGATGAAGGGACCTGAGAAGTCTTGAAAGCTTGCTCTGTAACATCACTTATTTTGATCTTGAATGCTTCAGTAAACAGGTAGTAAAAAAAATAAAATTTGTGTCTCTGTCCAAGTATATATGGACCTAACAGTAACAACACTTTGTCAATGCATAGCTTTGTTTCAAGCTAATGCTTAACTCGCATTCAAAAATGTAATCCTGCGATACTTATACAGTCATGGCCAAAAGTATTTACACCCCTGCAATTCTGTCAGATAATACTCAGTTTCTTCCTGAAAATGATTGCAATCACAAATACTTTGGTATTATTATCTTCATTTAACTTGTCTTCAATGAAAAAACATAAAAAGAATTGTCCTAAAGCCAAATTGGATATAATTCCACACCAAACATAAAAAAGAGGGTGGACAAAAGTATTGGCACCCTTAGAAAAATCATGTGATGCTTCTCTAATTTGTGTAATTAACAGCACCTGTAACTTACCTGTGGCTGTGGCACCTAACAGGTGTTGGCAATAACTAAATCACACTTGCAGCCAGTTGACATGGATTAAAGTTGACTCAACCGCTGTCCTGTGTCCTTGTGTGTACCACATTGAGCATGGAGAAAAGAAAGAAGACCAAAGAACTGTCTGAGGACTTGAGAAACCAAATTGTGAGGAAGCATGAGCAATCTCAAGGCTACAAGTCCATCTCCAAAGACCTGAATGTTCCTGTGTCTACCGTGCGCAGTGTCATCAAGAAGTTTAAAGCCCATGGCACTGTGGCTAATCTCCCTAGATGTGGATGGAAAAGAAAAATTGACAAGAGATTTCAACGCAAGATTGTGCGGATGGTGGATAAAGAACCTCGCCTAACATCCAAACAGGTTCAAGCTGCCCTGCAGTCCGAGGGTACAACAGTGTCAACCCGTACTATCCGTCGGCGTCTCAATGAAAAGGGACTGTATGGTAGGAGACCCAGGAAGACCCCACTTCATACCCCGAGGCATAAAAAAGCCAGGCTGGAGTTTGCCAAAACTTACCTGAGAAAGCCTGAAACGTTTTGGAAGAATGTTCTCTGGTCAGATGAGCCAAAAGTAGAGCTTTTTGGGCAAAGGCATCAACATAGAGTTTACAGGAGAAAAAAAGAGGCATTCAAAGAAAAGAACACGGTCCCTACAGTCAAACATGGCGGAGGTTCCCTGATGTTTTGGGGTTGCTTTGCTGCCTTTGGCACTGGACTGCTTGACCGTGTGCATGGCATTATGAAGTCTGAAGACTACCAACAAATTTTGCAGCATAATGTAGGGCCCAGTGTGAGAAAGCTGGGTCTCCCTCAGAGGTTATGGGTCTTACAGCAGGACAATGACCCAAAACACACTTCAAAAAGCACTAGAAAATGGTTTGAGAGAAAGCACTAGAGACTTCTAAGGTGGCCAGCAGTGAGTCCAGACCTGAATCCCATAGAACACCTGTGGAGAGATCTAAAAATGGCAGTTTGGAGAAGGCACCCTTCAAATATCAGGGACCTGGAGCAGTTTGCCAAAGAAGAATGGTCTAAAATTCCAGAAGAGCATTGTAAGAAACTCATTGATGGTTACCGGAAGCGGTTAATTGCAGTTATTTTGGCTAAAGGTTGTGCAACCAAGTATTAGGCTGAGGGTGCCAATACTTTTGTCCGGCCCATTTTTGGAGTTTTGTGTGAAATATCAATGTTTTGCTTTTTGCTTCATTCTCTTTTGTGTTTTTTCATTGAAGACAAATTAAATGAAGATAATAATACCAAAGAATTTGTGATTCCAATCATTTTCAGGAAGAAACTGAGTACTATCTGACAGAATTGAAGGGGTGTCAATACTTTTGGCCATGACTGTAAATAGGTGTTTACACAGAACTGGTTGTTTTATCCTCCTATGAGGCAGAGTGATCAGTGTGAAAATTGCAAGGTTTTAGGAATTGGTAAATGTTCCACTCTGGGTTTTTTATTTATATCACTCCTGGATAAGTATAAGTAATCCATGTTCACTGTATGTAGTAAAATACTTCCTGGTCACCATCTTCTACTGTTTCTGATGCCGCTCTGGTCCCTCTCTGCCAAGCTGTGACTCCAGATCTGATTGGCCAGAAGTCACTGCTAATGGTTATAATCTCTTATTGTAAATCTATGAGGCCTCGTTCAGAGTCTCATAGACTTACATTGAAAAGTAACTTCTGGTCCATCCATCAAACACTGGAGCATTCACAGCCAATCACAACAGAAATAGAAGACAACGAGAGTGGTACTGGGAATGGCAGAAGATGGTGACCACTACAATGCCCGTAATCTATCACATATTCTAGTGTTATTAAATACATCAAATATAAAAGTACAAACTGCCAGCCCCTAATGAATCTGGGCAGTAGCCACAAAATATGAGGAAACGTGTTGGGCTATGAGAGGTAGTTAGTAGATACACCCTTGCTGCAAATACTTTATCCACTACCAGTTAGGTTGCCAGTACTGTAGGTTTAAAGTGGAATTCTGTGGAGATAAACTATTTTTGTACTGTCCCAGCCCTCCTACATGATGAGCTCGACACTACAGTTCTAGGATCTATAGATCACTTATAAATCAATAAAATCATATCTCCTCCTGAGCACTCACGCCTCCCTTAGCGGACATAGAAATTCAGTGAAGCCGCAGCACAGAGCAGGAGGTGTGTTAGGGGGTGAATCCTGGGGGCTCCAGGATCATCTTACATTACCGCCCACTCACACTTCTGTTTGGTCAGGGGGCATGGCAGGGGTATGGCTGCCAGCCCCATGGTCACAGTACATACTGCCCCTGATAATGGAACCTTGGGGTTTATACCATGCAACAGATGCTGCAGAGGTTTCTGGATGCTTTGCTATAACTGAGGAGACAGCGACGATCCATAGAAAGTTTCAGGGGACAGGATTGTAGTGTGATCATGGGGCTGGCGGCCATGCCCCCTGCCCATACAGAAGTACAAGGGGGCGGGAATGTAAGATGATCCTGGAGCCCCGAGGATCAACGCCTCTGACTCACCTCCTGCTCTCTACTGCAGCTTCACTTAATTTCTCTGTCCCCTATGGGAGAGGTGAGAGCTGAGGAGTAGATATGATTTTATTGATGTATAAGTGATCTATAGATACTAGAACTGTAGATCCCAGCTCTGCTTCATAATGTAGGAGGGCAGGGACAGTACAAAATTTTTTAAGCTCCCTGGAGTTCCCCTTTAAAGTGAATAACAGTTCACATGCATCAACTAATGTTAGGAATGTGGATCTAGTGCAATAGATATAGTTTCTATAGGAGCTATTACCAAAAATACAACTCATTATTATATATGTCAGTAATGTGAATCTAGTGCAATAAATAAAATCTCATTATTAGCCAACTTCAAAAGTATGGTTCTTTGTTACAAATTTAGAGAATTTGTATCTAGTGCAATACAAATAGACTCAATATTAACTACCATCCAAAATATGCCTCATTGCTCTAAATGTTAGAAATGTGGATTTAGAGCACTAAATATAGACACTACATGTGCCATTAGCAAGAATATCTAAAGGCTTGAGAATGCGCAAATAGGGTCTTATCCTTTATAGACAGGTGTAAAATGGTAATATTAGAACTGCTCACCTGGTGCGGTTGTGTAGCACACAACCAGCGTAATCGCTCAAACAATGCAGCTGCTGCAGAGACTGTACTTCCACAAGATGCAGTGCTTTAATCACAGGTTTTTCGGACGAAGTACCTTTGTGTCTGAGCTGCTGCCAGGAAGATATAGATACACCAAAGACACTGGACGTCTGGGTACTGGTGATATAGATTTATTTTCAGACGAGTTTCGGAGCCACATACTAAGCTCCTTCCTCAGGGTAGAAATAAATCCATATCACCAGTACCCAGACATCCAGTGTCGTTGGTGTGTTATATCTTCCTGGCAGCAGCGCGGACACAAAGGTACTTCGTCCGAAAAACCTGATTATTAGCAAGAATATGGCTCGTTACTATAATGACTGCATTGGTCCTGTATTATTTTATACTATATGGAGTCTCAAAGCTATCGGGAGGGCTGTGGCTTCATGATGGGGGCAGGCTCTGCAGTGATTGGGGTGATAGCCATCTCCCCCAAAGTCTGCTCTCTCTCCCCCTGTGCTCTCTCCCCCCTGTGAGCGGTCTTCTCCCCTCATGTGCTCAATCCTTTGAACTGTCTTCCCTCTGTGTGCTGTCTCTCTCTTCCCCTCTGCTGTCTTCTCTCCTCTGTGCTTTTTTGTTTAAGCTGCCCCCCCCCGTGCGCTCTCTCTCCCCTGTGCGCTTGCCTCTTCCCCGGTGGTAAAATTGAAACAAAGTATGTAAAAGGTCTGGGCTCATCAGGTCTGGCAAAGTAATATAAGATGTTCTGCAGCAGCTGTTATGTCACTGAGATTGAGAAGCAGGTCCGGGCTCAATAGGACTGGCAACATAATATAAGATGTTCTGCAGCAGCTGTTATGTCACTGAGATTGGGCAGTTGGTCTGAGCTCAATAGGACAGTAGCATAATATAAGATGTTCTGCAGCAGCTGTTATGTCACTGAGATTGGGCAGCAGCTAGTTAATTGTAATTGACAGACCGGGATGCCCTCACGGCAGTGGCACAGTTTTTCTTGTGAGGGCGGTGATGTCACATGGGGCAGGCTCTGTGGCATTGGGGGCAGGGCGGTGGCATTCTTTATTTGTACTGCAGGGACGTTAGGATGGGGGCGGGCTCATCCTGACTGCCAACACACTTTCAATGCGCATGCGGGCGCCATGTTTGGACACCCACACCACTATTTCATTCACATTGAGAGTTTGCTATGAGGTGACACTGTAGCGGCAATGGACTGAAGACCCAGAGGACAGCAGCAGCGTGCGGTAAGAATATTGGCACATCACTTGGATGTGCCAATACGGTGACTGTTTTTCTCTTTCAGATGGACCAATCAGGTATGGTTCAGCTGACCAATCATGTGGCGAATAAAGTGGACATCCAGACACATCCGGTCCCAAGACAATTATGTAAGTAGATAATTTCCAACAATATTATATTACCTTATATACTCGAGTATTATCGTGATTTTCAGCACAATTTTTATGATGAAAAGTGCCCTCCTCGGCTTATACTCAAGTCAGTACACTGGCTGAGTGGGGGGGGGGCGGTGACGGGGGCTGGTGGAGGCGGTGGGAGGCTGTAGTACGAGCGGCAGTCACGTGGGCCGCTCATTAGTGCAATGCAATATGCACTGCATCCCCCTGTCAATCAGCGGCAGGGGGCACGGTGCATATTACATTGCACTACTCGCCTTCCCCCATCGCCGCTATATGGGCCCCATGCTGGCGCTCAGCATAAAATAAAAAACTTCATACTCACCTTCTGACGATTTTCAGCACTGTCTGCGGGCTCCGGGCGTCCTCCCTCCGATCTGCCGGCTTTTAATCATGTGACCGGCGCTTCAGTGAAGTCATCACTGCTGCGCTGCGGTCACATGATAAGAAGCCGGCAGACCGGAGGGAGGACGCCCGAAGCCCGCAGACAGTGCTGAAAATCGTTATAAGGTGAGTATGAAGTTTTTTATTTTATGATGAGCGCCAGTCTGCGGCCCTATACAAATGATGGGGCACATACTGTATATCAGGGATGGGGGAGCAGTGTGCCAAGGATGGGGGAGCGGTGTGCCTGGGATGGGGGAGAAGTGTGCCTGGGATGGGGGAGAAGTGTGCCAGGGATAGGGGGGAGGTGTGCCAAGGATGGGGGAGAGGTGTGCCAGGGATGGGGGAGCAGTGTGCCAGGGATGGGGAAGCAGTGCACCCGGGATGGGGCCATATACCAGCGATGGGGGCCATATACCAGCGATGGGGGCCATATATGTACGATGGGAGCTATACACCAGAGATGGGGGAGCTATACCAGTGATGGGGGCCATATACCAGTGATGGGGGTGCTATACCAGTGATGGGGGCCATATATCAGCTATGGAGGCTATACACCAGTGATCAGGGCCATATATCAGCGATGGAGGCTATATACCAGTGATGGGGGCCATATATTTGCGATGGAGGCTATACACCAGAGATGGGGGCACTATACCAGTGATCGACGCCCCCTGATGAAGGAGTGACCGATATGCGCATTGGAGCGCACGGCCAAGGGTGTTAGGACTTTTACTGTGACCTCTCCAGCCACCTCCAAGGTAAACAAACTTAGCTGCTTACATTTTTTCACCCCTCATGTGGTATATTTACTCATGCTATCAGCACTTTAACCCCTCAATAGGATACACACTTATGCTACCAGCACTTTAACCCTTCACTAGGATGCCCCAATTTTATACCTATGGGGAGTGAGTAGTTAATACTATTTCAATTTGATAGGGTTATGAGGGTGTAGAGGGGTGACCTATAAATTCCGGGATGGTGGTTTATTTATATTAGGAGGGTCCAGTAAAATCTAGGACTGAGCAAGTCACTATATTGTGTTACCTCTGTGTATGATTGATCGTCACCATATATTAGTTGGTATATTTCACAGATATGTATATAATGGTGTATATCTAGATATATAAACTATTATGTGACCTCTGCTATAGAATTCTGTACAGTCGTACTAACCCTGTTAAACCGTGGTTGTAAAGCACTGTTGCACTTTATCCTGCACCTTAATAAAATTGAATTTTTATTAATATTCATGAGTTGTGTCGCAAAAGTTTGTTGTTGATGTAGTTGTGGGTATGCGACCACCGAATATTGTTAGTCCATATACACGTTTGGGACCTTATATCAATGTGAATGGTACTATTATATTAATCCAAACATGTGTATGAGAGTTGATTGGAGTTTTTTTATTAATTACAGTGATGGGGGGCTATATACAGTAATGAGGAGCTATATACCAGTGATGGAGGCCATATACCAGTGATGGAGGCCATATACCACAGATGGAGGCCATATACCAGTGATGGAGGCTATATAACAATGATGGGGGCTATGTACTGTGATGAGGAGCTATTTACCAATGATGGAGGCTATGTTTTGTGATGAGGGGTTATATACCAGGATGGGGGGAAGTGCTGCATTTCCCACCCTAGGCTTATACTCGAGTCAATAAGTTTCCCCAGGTTTTGGGGCTAAAATTAGGGGCCTCACCTTATACTCAGGTCGGCTTATACTCGAGTATATACGGTACTTGCACACAGCACTTTAGATGTTCTCATATATCCTCCTGAAAAATAGGGCTATTATTACAGTTTGATTCCAATATTTAGTGCACTATAAAACATCATTATATAACATTATAACATTAAAGTCTTTACTGTGCGTCCTGCTCCTCCTAACAGTGTGGTTCTGGCTTATATTATGAAATGGGATAAAACAGCTGTATATATTTAAAAGCCTGACATACAGTTATTACCAAAGTTTGTTGCACTTTTTTGGATACACTTGTATATTTTTGATTAAAAAAATTCAAGCAGCATCAGGGTTAGGCCACGTTCACACTGCGTTTTTTACACATCATTGTGGATCCTTAAAGGGAACCAACCAGCAAAAAATCGCTATCTTAGCTATAAATATCTGTCCCTGGAGGCTTAAATTACTATTCTAACCATCCCTGACTGACTAAATCTAACTAAGTACACCTCACAAAAATGACTTTTTATACTTACCAAATTCTTGTCGGCCGGGCGTTCCTCCACGCACTTTGTCAGCGAGGCGGGTCTCCTCGCCGCTGTCCATCTTCTTCTGTGATTCAAATTACCCGCCCTTGCGTCCTCGCAATGTGCGGGTCACGTGCTGCAGGCCCCGCGTCATTTCCGCCCGCTGCGTCACTGGGTCTGTGACGCACCCAGGCCGGCTTCAGCATGCCATCTGCGCATGCTCGGAAGCCGGCCTGGGTGTACCAGTGACGCGGCGGGCGTAAGTGATGCGGGGCCTGCAGCACGTGACCCGCTCATTGCGAGGACGTGATGGGCGGGTAATTTGAATCACAGAAGGAGATGGACAGCGGCGAGGAGACCTGCCTCGCTGACAAAGCCTGGAGGAACGCCCAGCCGACAAGAATTTGGTAAGTATAAAAAGTCATTTATTGAGGGTGTACTTAGTTAGATTTAGTCAGTCAGGGATGATTAGAATAGTAATTTAAGCCTCCAGGGACAGATATTTATAGCTTAGATAGCTATTTTTTGCTGGTTGGTTCCCTTTAAATTTCAAGGATCACACGGACAGGCACTGATCTGTTCAAGTGGATGCCAACTGATGTCCACGGATCAGTGTTTTTCACTCATCTGTCATCAGTACCAGAGGTAGGGCTGAGAGGAGCTTTACTTTGCTTCTGAGCATGCTCAGTAAAGCAAAACGGATCCGTCTCCATAGACCCCCATGTTATTTGATGTGGACAGCTACGGTTCCGTGTCTGCCTGTTTGTGTCCGCTTTTTTCAAGGCAGCCCAAAATCGCAGCAGTCTCCGCTTCTGGGTACATGAAAAAAAATTGACACAAACGGATCAGTGACAAAACTGACATACACGGATGACCATATAGGACCAATCCGTGCATATAGGGATACATGGGAGGCCAAAACTGATCAGTGGTTACCAATTTTAAAAGGGATAGACACTGATCACAAAAAACGCAGTGTGAAAGCAGCCTTACCTATTGAATTACAGCCTTTTAAAGGGAATATGTTAGGTCAAAAATCCATATGTAACTGCTATCATTTTTTAATTCCTTTCTCTAAGCCAGGGGTGGGGAACCTCAGGCCCCAGGGCCAAATGTGGCCTCCAATGACTTTATTGCGGCCCCTGGACAGATTACTGGGGACCGCAGTACTCAGGCTGGCAGACACGTTTTGCCGACTGCCCTTTAAATTCAGCTCTCCAGTGATCTCTATGCCCCAGTCTCAGCCCCCCCAGTGATGTATATGCTCCCAGCCGCTCCTGTGATGTCTATGTCCCTATCAAACCTGGAAAAGCAGTTGAGAAGCAACATGACCAATAACAACCATGCCGAAAAGAAGCAGCTCCAGCCACCACAGTAGGGGTGAGCTGATTGTTAAGCAAATATAGTGGGTAATCTTAAAGTTGATAATTTTGTATGGCCCTGAAGGATTGTAGAATTTTCCAAATGGCCCTCAGCAGAAAAATGGTTCCCCGCCTCTGCTCTAAGCTCTCTATTCATATATTTGTTTTAGTTATACTCCCCCCATCCTCTGTAAACTCCAAATAAAGAGATTCATTCCATCTGTCAATCACAGTGAATGATCCACTTAGTTCTCTGCTGTCCACTCCCCATAGGATGAATATTTATGTCACATATTCACATCACTGCTCAGGAGATTAGTAGGGCGGGGCTGTATTCTCCTCTCTGCTCTTGTATTTGCAGCAACATAAGAGGTCAAATAAAACACAGAATCTATCACAGCACAACAGGATGCCTGCTTAGAGAAACAAATAGAATAGACACCTTATCTAGATCAGGTAAGGCAAATGTGTTTCTGCAATCTATCCTTCCAAAGCTCCTAATTGAAACTGAGACCTGACAAGCAGAGAGAGGAAAGGGAGAACTACTGAGAAGGAATGCATAATAAATGAACAGTTTAACACAGCAGGACTAATTATCTGTCAATATAATGGACAGGACTTATGCAGAAGCTCCCTGCAGAGTCTGAAAATGCTTATAACTAGGAAAATACAAATGGTAGAATAATGATTTTACATATTTTAGAAAAGTCAGCCCAGGCACTTTTCAAGGATATTATTAGTATCATACTGAAAAATGACCTGACAGTGTTCCTTTAACTTGTGTATTGGTTTGATTTTGTAATTAGTATTCACTTTAAAGATTTTGTAACTTTTTAATAATAGAGATTAAAAGTTATGTTTTATATATTTCACTCCAATTGCATGAGTCTGTAAATCCGCTAAGTATTTTACTACACACAGGTAAACACTCAGACTGATAGTTTAAATGAATGCATACTTTGTTTTTCATCATGATTCTATAGGCTCAGATATTAATAACAGACAAACAATAAGTTAAAGGAATTATTATTTGAATATAAAAAATACTATGTGGAATAATGCATCCAACTATTTTATCTAAATCAAAGCAAAACAAGGTTACTGAATTTTAATCATTTCTGCTTTTAGCCTTTTCAGTTGTTTTTCTGCAGCCTTAGGTCTTTTCACTTTCTGTGAAGAGGCAGAACACAGTTTTTTTCTGCCACCTACTCATCTGTTGTCTACCTCCCCTGATCTGTGAAAAAATAGTCCATGCACAAAGACCATGCTCCCCTTGCTAAACAGATAATTTACTAGGTATATAATCATTACCTTACATCTATTTTCTAATACAGATCTATCTACTTCATCTACAAATTATCATATTTATAAATTGACTATATTTCAGCAGTTCTAGAGACACTACAACTCCCAGCATGCTGCATCACAATCTTCAAATCCAGAGACACTACAAATCCCAGCATGCTCAATCACAGTCTGCACATCCAGAAACACTACAACTCCCAGCAAGCTCCATAAGTCTTTAGATCCAGAGACACTGCAACTGCCAGCATGCTCCATCACACAGTCTGCTTATCCAGTGACACTACAATTCCCAGCATGCTCCATCACACATTCTTCAAATCCAGAGACACTACAACTCCCAGCATGCTCCATCACACAGTCTTCAGATACAGAGACACTACAACTCCCAGCATACTCCATAGACAGAACCCCATCTGTTATCTGTGCTGACAATAGCAGGGATCTGTCCAGTTCTGTGAGAGACAGATCAGGACATGTAGAGAGTGGAAAGGGTGGGGGCTTCTACTGTTAACTATGTGACAATCAGTCAATCACAGTCACCGCATAACACATGCTGTGCTTGAAGCCGAAAGAGCGGTGTCAGTGTTCTGACGTCAGCCTACCCGGAAATGAAGCAATTTGCCCGGCCAGCGTCGTGGAGAGCAGGGAGGGCCTGCCTAGAAAATGAACAAAAGATCACACCCATTAGGGAATGATCTTATGACGAACAGGGCACCAAACAAACACGTCCTAAGGGCTAAAGAATATAAATGAACAACTGGCAATGCTGAGATCCATAGACAATATGGAAAGGAGTCTGCTGCTCACTGAATAGCTGCTCAATGGGATAGATGTGGGGGAGGATGGTAGCATGGAGCTGCAGGACAGTGAGGCAGCTAGCTGGGTGACAGTTAGAAGGCGGGGTAGAGGGAAGAGTGCCAGGAAGGCTAGCCCTGATTTGGCACACCCCAATAAATTTGCTAAGTTGGCAGATAAGGGGGGAGTCAGTACAGGGATAGCACTGCTGCAGCAAGGCATGACCTCTGAAAGCCGGAGGAGTGTCAGCTCTAGTAAGGGGGAAAGCTGGAGAGAACGGCAGGCCAAACAGGTGCTGGTAGTGGGGGACTCGATTATTAGGGGAACAGATAGGGCAATCTGTCACAAAGACAGGGATCGTCAAACAGTGTGCTGCCAACCTGGCGCTCGAGTCCGGCACATCGCTGATCGGGTTGACAGATTACTGGGAGGGGCTGGTGAGGACCCAGCAGTCATGGTGCACATTGGCACAAATGACAAAGTTAGAGGTAGGTGGAAGGTCCTTAAAGATAATTTCATAATTAGTCTGCAAGATTAAGGCAAGGACCTCCAAGGTAGTATTCTCTGAAATACTGCCTGTTCCACGTGCCACACCAGATAGGCAACGGGAGATTACGGAGATAAATAAGTGGCTCAGGAATTGGTGTAGGAAGGAGGGGTTTGGGTTCCTGGAAAACTGGGCCGACTTCTCTATTAGCTACAGGTTCTACGCTAGGGACGGACTGCACCTCAATGGGAGGGTGCAGCTGTGCTGGGGGAGAAAATGGCTAGAAGGTTGGAGGAGTGTTTAAACTAGGGATTGGGGGGAGAGTATTCATTGTTCAGGAGGTGAAGATAGTGTAAATAGTAACCAGGGCGCAAGTTATAAAATTAGGGGTGGCATGGGGGGGTGGGGTTAGAACAGTCAATATAGTAGGAAGGAATAGAGGTAAAGAGAGATGTATAAAGTGCATGTATACTAATGCCAGAAGCCTCACCAACAAAATGGAGGAATTAGAATTAATTTTGTTGGAAAATAATTATGACATGGTGGGGATATCGGAGACATGGCTGGATGAGAGCCATGGCTGGGCTGTTAATTTACAGGGCTATAGTCTGTTCAGAAATGACCGTACAAACAAGCGACGGGGAGGTGTATGTTTATACGTAAAATCATCCTTAAAACCCATCCTGCATGATAATGTAGGTGAATCTAATGGAAATGTAGAGTCCCTGTGGGTGGAGATAAGGGGAGGGGGAAAAATAATAAATTACTGATAGGGGTTTGTTATAAGTCTCCAAAAATAATGGAAGTGGAGGTGAATATCCTCATAAAGCAAATAGATGAAGTAGCGGCTCAGGGAGAAGTCATTATTATGGGGGACTTCAACTACCCTAAAATACATTGGGGAACAGAAACCTGCAGTTCCAGCAAAGGTAATAGGTTTTTGACAACTATGAGAGAAAATTATCTTTCACAACTGGTTCAGGACCCAGCAAGAAGGGGGGCACTGCTGGACCTAATATTAAAGGGATCCTGTCACCCCCAAAACACCTTTAAACCTATTAAAACCTGTCCCTAGAGCATATTAACACTTTCCCTACACTCCTTTTAGCTCCTATATGCACATAATCAAAGTGTATAAAAACGTTTTATAAGTACCTCATTACTGATGATAATGAGTGACTATGCTATTCATAGTCACTCATTCAGGCTGCCCCTCTTCATACTATGACGCCTCCATAGGCGTGATCTTCATGAGACATTCAAATTGCTGCCTCCCTGCGCGCCTCCCCGCTGTGGCTTGTGTCGGCCGGGCTTCAGCGTGGGGCTGTATGACGCGATCCGCGTCATTCCAGGCGCCGGGTGACGTATTTACACCGGCGCCGCTGTTGGCTTCAAGTCCCGCACTGCGCATGCGCATGTGCAGTGCGCATTTTGAAGCTGACAGAGCGGCGCGGCTGTATACGTCACCCGGCGCCGGAAATGACGCGGATCGCGTCATACAGCCCCACGCTGAAGCCCGGCCGACACAAGCCACAGCGGGGAGGCGCGCAGGGAGGCGGCAATTTGAATGTCTCATGAAGATCACGCCTATGGAGGCGTCATAGTATGAAGAGGGGCAGCCTGAATGAGTGACTATGAATAGCATAGTCACTCATTATCATCAGTAATGAGGTACTTATAAAACGTTTTTATACACTTTGATTATGTGCATATAGGAGCTAAAAGGAGTGTAGGGAAAGTGTTAATATGCTCTAGGGACAGGTTTTAATAGGTTTAAAGGTGTTTTGGGGGTGACAGGATCCCTTTAACCAACAGGCCGGACCGCATATCACATTTGGAGGTCACTTGGGTAATAGTGATCATAAAATAATAAGTTTTCAAGTATCCTTTAATAAGATGTGTAGTAGAGGGGCCACACGTACACTAAACTTCAGCAAGGCAAATTTCCAACGGCTGAGAGATGATCTTAGTGCAATAAACTGGGACGATGTCCTGAGACATAAAAGTACACAAAGCAAATGGGAGACGTTTATTAGCATCCTGAATAGGACCTGTGCACAATATATACCCTATGGGAATAAGTAATGCTAGAAATAGGAGGAAACCACTATGGCTAAATAAAGCGGTAAGAGGTGCAATAATTGACAAATAGAAAGCATTTAGAGATTTAAAGGAAGTAGGTAGTGATGAAGCGTTAAATAAATACAGAAAATTAAATAACATCTGTAAAAACCAAATCAAGGCAGCAAAGATTGAGACAGAGAGACTCATTGCCAGAGAAAGTAAAAATAATCCCAAAATATTTTTTAACTACATAAATAGTAAGAAACTAAAAAATGTTTGTGTTGGCCCCTTTAAAAATAATCTGGGTGAAATGGTGGATAAGGATGAGGAAAAAGCCAATATGCTAAATGACTTTTTTTCAACAGTATTTACACAAGAAAATCCCATGACAGACAACATGATCAGTGATAACAAAAACTCTCAATTAAATATCACCTGCTTAACCCAGCAGGAAGTACGGCATCGTCTAAAAATCACTAAAACTGACAAATCCCCTGGCCCGGATGGGATACACCCCAGAGTGCTGCAGCAGTTAAGTACTGTCATAGATAGACTGTTATTTTTAATATTTAAAGATTCCATAATAACAGGGTCTGTACCACAGGACTGGCGTATAGCAAATGTGGTGCCAATATTCAAAAAGGGGACAAAAACTGAACTTGGAAATTATAGGCCAGTAAGCTTAACCTCTACTGTGGGTAAAATCCTAGAGGGTTTTCTAAGAGATGCTATACTGGAGTATCTGAAGAAAAATAACCTCATGACCCATTATCAACATGGTTTTACGAGGAACCGTTCCTGTCAAACTAATCTAATAAGCTTCTATGAAGAAGTAAGTTCTGGACTGGACCAAGGAAATGCAGTGGATGTGGTGTATATGGACTTTTCAAAAGCTTTTGATACGGTGCCACACAAAAGGTTGATACATAAAATGAGGGCAATGGGGATAGGGGAAAATATGTGTAAGTGGGTTAAGAACTGGCTTAGTGATAAGAAACAAAGGGTGGTTATTAATGGAACACACTCAGAATGGGTCACAGTTAACAGTGGGGTACCACAGGGGTCAGTGTTGGGCCCACTTCTATTTAATATATTTATTAATGACCTTGTAGGGGGCATACAGAGTAGAATCTCAATATTTGCGGATGACACTAAACTCTGCAGGGTAATCAATACAGAGGAGGACAATTTTATATTACAGGAGGATTTATGTAAACTAGAAGCTTGGGCTGCTAAATGGCAAATGAGCTTTAATGGGGATAAATGTAAGGTCATGCACTTGGGCAGAGGAAACAAAAGGTATAATTATGTGCTTAATTGTAAAACACTGGGCAAAACTGTCACTGAAAAAGACCTGGGTGTATGGGTTGATGACAAACTCACATTTAGTGGCCAGTGTCAGGCAGCTGCTGCAAAGGCAAATAAAATAATGGGATGCATTAAAAGAGGCATAGATGCTCATGAGGAGAACATAATTTTACCCTATACAAGTCACTAGTGCGACCACACTTAGAATACTGTGTACAATTCTGGTCTCCGGTGTATAAGAAAGACATAGCTGAACTAGAGCGGGTCCAGAGAAGAGCGACAAAAGTCATTAGAGGACTAAGGGGTCTGCAATACCAAGACAGGTTATTAAACTTGGGGTTATTTAGCTTGGAAAAACGAAGGCTTAGGGGTGATCTTATAATAATGTATAAATATATGAGGGGACAGTACAGAGACCTTTTTAATGATCTCTTTACTCTTAGGCCTGAGACAGGGACAAGGGGTCATCCTCTACGTCTGGGGGAAAGAAGGTTTAATCATAATAACAGACACGGATTCTTTACTGTAAGAGCAGTGAGACTATGGAACTCTCTGCCACATGATGTTGTAATGAATGAGTCACTACTAACATTTAAGATGGAACTAGATGCCTTTCTTGAAAACTATAATATTACCAGTTACATATACTAGATTCTTTGATAGGGCGTTGATCCAGGGAATTAGTCTGATTGCCGTTTCTGGAGTCAGGAAGGAATTTTTTTCCCCAATGTGGAGCTTAGTGTTGCCACATGGTTTTTTTTTGCCTTTCAATATACAGGAGAAAATACGGGGCTCCTGCTGTTTATAGCAGACAATATGGGGACTCATACGGTATTTAGGAGAAAATATGGGGGCTCCTGCTGTATATAGGAGGCAGAATGATGGCTCCTGCTGTATATAGGAGGCAATATGGGGGCTCCTGCTGTATATAGGAGGAAATATAGGGGCTCCTGCTGTATATAGCAGGCAATATGGAGGCTCAAGCAGTATATAGGAGGAAATATGGGGGCTCCCCATGTATATAGCAGGCAATATGGGGGCTCCTGCTGTATATATGGGAGGCAATGTGGGGGCTCCTGCTGTATATAGGAGGCAATATGGGGGATCCTGCTATGTACAGTTGAAACCAGAAGTTTACATACACCATATAAAAAGAAACATATGCATATCTTTCTCACTATGTGACATGACATAGAATAAATCTTTTAATAATCATGGTAATGATGATTACCATGATTGGACTGTGAGCCCTCGCGGACAGGATCCCCGGACCCTATTGTACCCGTATGATCGATCTGTCGATTTGTCGTCGTTTTCGACCACTTGTCTTTGTCTACCCTCTAACTTGTAAAGCGCCATGTATCCTAATAGCGCTATATAAATACCTAATAATAATATAATAATAAATTATTCATATTTGCCGAATGCCAGAATAATGAGAGTGTTTTAAGGATTTTTTATTACTTTCTGCAAAGTCAAAGGTTTACATATAGTTAAATTAGTATTTGGTACCATTGCTCTAAAACTGTATAATTGGGTCAAACGTTTTGGATATCCTTCCACAATTTTCTCACAATAGTTGGTATGAATTTGTGCCCATTCTTCCTGAACAGAACTGGTGTAACTGAGCCATGATTTGTAGGTCACCTTGCTCACACCTGCCTTTTCAGCTTTTTCAGTAGGATTGATATCAGGGCTTTGTGGTGGCCATTCCAAAACATTGACTTTATTATCCTTAAGCTACTTTATAACCAGTTTGACAGTATGCTTCTGGCCATTGTCCATTTGGATAACCTATTTTTGGCCAAGCTGTAACTTCTTGGCTGATGTCATGAGATGTTGCTTCAGTATTGCCACACAATCTTCTTTCCTCATGATGCCATCTATTTTGTGAAGTGCACCAGTCCCTCCTGCTGCACAACAACCCCACAACATGATGCTGCCACCCGGTGTTTCACAGTTGAATGGTGTTCTTAGGCTTCCAAGCTTCTCCCTTTTTCCTCAAAACATAACAATGGTCATAATAGCCAATACAGTTCAATTTTAGTTTCGTCAAACAACAGGACATGTCTCCAAAAAGTAGGTATTTGTTCCTGTGTGCATTTGCAAATATTAATCTAGCTTTTTTATGTTTCTTTTGGAGTAATGGCTTCTTCCTGGCAGAGTGGCGTTTCAGCCCATGATGATACAGTACTTGTTTGACTGGATAATGACGCATCTTACCAGTTTCCACCATCATTTTCACAAAGTCTTTTGCTTTTGTTCTTGGGTTGATATGCACATGACGGACCAAAGCACGTCCATCTCTGGGACACAGAACCCATTACCACCTGAGCGGTATGATGGGTGGTCATTCCCATCTTTTTGTTCTCGCAAAATTATTGTTTGTACAGATGAATGAGGCACCTTGAGGTATCTGAAAAATTGCACCCAAGGATGAACCAGACTGGTGGAAGTCCACAATTCTCTTCCTGATATATTGGCTGATTTCTTTAGACTTTTCCATGATGCTACACAAAGAAACAGAGTGTTTCAGGTGTGCAATAGAATACAGGTGTTTCTCTAAATCATGGGTGGGGAACCTTTTTCCTGCCGAGGGCCTTTTGGAAATTTCTACCATCCTTCGGGGCCGCAGAAAATTAACAACTTGAAAATTAACCTGCTACATTTGGTTAAACTATCAACTCACCCTACAGTGGTGGCTGGGGCTGCTTCACTTTGCCTTTACTGATGTTAGGTGATATTGATCATGTTGCTTTACAACTGTTTTTCCAGGTTTGCTAAGGCTATAGACATCACAGGAGAGGTTGGGGCATATACTGGGGAGGCTGAGACTGGAGCATAGAGATAACTGGGGAACTGGATTTAAAGGGCAGGCAGTCAGCAAAACGTGTCTGCCAGCCCAAGTACTGTTGTCCCCAGAAATCTTCCCGAGGGCCACAGAAATCATCATCGAAGGCCACATGCGGCCCTGGGGCCTGAGGTTCCCACCCCTGCTCTAAATAAGTCAGAAGTTGCCAATCTACCTATCAGAAGCTTCCAAAAACATGATATCATCATAGAGGCTGTCCCAAGTTGTTTAAAGGCATAGTAATCTTAGTTTATGTAAACTTGTGACTTTGCAGAAAGTAATACAAATGGCTTAAAACATTCTCTGAAAGGAAGAGGTTCAGCAGATTCCATGGGAGCTTTAGTTATGGATAGGCAGGAGAAGCAGGGTTTTAGGAACCTTTTCTTTAATGGATCAGTTGGTCAATGGTCATTTCCTCACAACGCATTTCGGCAGAAGTCCGCCTTCATCAGGTGTGACCAGTGATAAACAAGGGGGTGTATAACAGCAAAGTAGATGACATCATAATTGCTAATTAACCACTTCACCACTATGGTGAAACCTTGGTCTCCTAAGGTTTACACAGTCTTTAGAAGAAAAGAGAACATTTAATTTTATTTTAATTTACTAAATTCATAAAGTCTACAAAAAAAATATAAAAATAAAAAAATAACAATAATAATAATTTATCAAAAAATAATGTTTTTTTAGATAAAAAATTTTTTTTAAACTAAGGGAAAGTGATGAAAAATGGTGACAAGTGATTATAATAGAAAATAAAAATGAAAATAAAAATATAATAATGATACTAAATAAGGAAAAAAATATTTAAACTAAATTGTAAGAATGAAAATTCAAATTGAGATGATTGAAATCTGTGAGTATTAATAAACAAAGTTGTGGGGCAGTATTGAAATTTGTGTCATAGGTATTAAAATAAAAAAAAAAAAATAAGAAAAAATATTTTTTTAAAAATTACCATGTTTAATAAGGATTAAAGTAATTTTTCAATGTCGGAAAATATAATATAAAATAATTTCTCATGTTGAATAAAAATCAATGAATTCATATACTAATAAATGTTCCCGACCTATGACGTTATAGAGATGTCATGAAAGTCGGTGCGTTCCCGACCTATGACGTCTCTATAAACGTAATGGGTTGTTTGTGCTCCTGCAGCTCCGGTGACAGTGCCAGTGACAAGTTACCGGAGCTGCAGGATTGCAAGGACCCATACTTTAGCCCCCTGTGGCTAATTTTGCTCTGATTGGCAGGGGTCATTCCATGTCAAGTGATCCAAAAATGAATATTTTTTTTCCCTGACGTCCTCAGATTTTTTTAATTTTTTTTCTATATGAAGAACAACTTTAGTTAATTACAAAAAAAAAAAGTTTTGAATTTTTTTCTTTATCAGTTAATTTTTTACAGATTTTTAAAGTTTTAAAAAAGTGCGAATTTTGGCCTGGTATGGCTTTACATTTTCTATCATATCTCGGGCTAGAAATAAGATAGAGAAACAAAATAAACACCATTCTACTCAGAACAGTGCAGGCTTTCACCAGATATGTCACAAGAGGATCTTTGTTAATATTTTACCCATGTGATCGCAAGCGCAAAACTTTAAAACGCATTTCCGAAAAATTGGCGCGCTTTAAATATTTAAAAAACTGCCCATATGTCTGCTTTGCTCTTAGCCACATCTGTACCAAATTTCAAGTTGGGATCGCGATGGGATCATATTTTAAAATATTTTAATATTTATAGCGTCAATGGGTCATTCTATATCAAGTGATCGAAATATGAATATTTTTTTTTACCTGACGTCTTTAGATTTTTTTTATTTTTTTTCTTTATGAAGTACTACTTTAGTTAATTAGAAATTAAAAGTTTAGTATTTTTTTCTTCATCAGTTAATTTTTTACAGATTTTTAAAGTTTAAAAAAAGGGTGAATTTTGGCCTGGTATGACTTTACATTTTTTTTTATCTCAGGCTAGAAATAAGATAATGAAGTGGGAGAGGCATCATTTTACTCAGAACGATAACAGCTTTCATTTGATATGTTACAAGACTATGTTTCTTTATATCAAATTCAAACTATTGACGGGCAATTGTGAAAAAAAGACCGATTGTGTTCTTGGTTATATTTGTGCAGAGATTCAACTTGGGACCTGTCAAATTTATATATTTTTTATTTTATGGTTGTATGAGTTCTCACAACTTATTGAATAAGACATTTATATGCAACAAAAAAGAAACACAAAAAACAAATCCCATAAGTGCCAGGATAAATACATCTTAATCATCAGAACACAACGCTCAGCATTTTCAACTTGAATGTATTGAACAAACCAAAAGAAGAAAGGTGATCATATCCTCAAGTTTGATTAAACAAGATTAAAAGAACCAAAAATGTTAACCCCTATTTATACATATAAATTTGTTTTGTATTCTATCACTAAACATGTGATTTATGAAGTGTTTAATAAGAATAGTACAGTAGTTAAATCATCGTTCTATAAATTATGAACTAATCAAACAATTAATAGTATGTTTTCAAAGTGGCATTTTATCAATTTGTCCCTTCTAGTGGGTGAAATGTAATCTTGTCCATAAAAGCTTACTAGCAATCGCCATTTCCTTGTGTGTCAAAGAGTATGTCCGGCCTGTCACGGTGTTAGGCTCCGCCTGAGTTAATATCTGATTTTTGTGCACTTTTAAAATGTCTGGCTTTCTTGGATACATAAAGGATGGCGCTGGACCAGAAGGATGCAATAAAGTCAATTCTACTTCTTCATTTTCACAATCTTTGGAGAGTACAGTAGCCAGCCACCAGCGCCAATCATATTCATATTTTTTCAAAAGGATTGCAACAGTGTCTATGATAAAATGCTCTTTCTTGGAATTTAGCACCCATTGCTGTGTGGGAAAAAATACAGGTTAATATTAAGTAAGGAAGATAGGTAATAAAAATAAAGATTTACAGTACACTTGAGATAGAAACTGTATTACTATAAAGTGAGTTTTTAGGGCTAGCGTGCACAGTTTTTTCTGTTGCAGATACACGCTGCAGTTTTGGCAGCTTGTTTTCTACCAAGTTTTTACCACATATGCGTTAGTTTTTTTAATCGCTAGTGAAAAAAATGGCAGCTTTTTTTATATAAATGATAAATGCTGTGTTTATTCCCAGCGATTAAAAAGTAGTTCAAGCAGTGATTTACTCATCTTGAGTGTTTCCAAAAACACTGCATGTGGTGAACCCCATAGAATCAATGGGGCTGTTTTTCTGAATGATGATCCCTAAGAATAGCACTGTGTGTATTGGCCTTAATAATTAAAAGAATTAAACTATTAATATATTTACTCACCTTTATTTTAGTACACAGCCTTGATGGCTTTGTACAGACTATTGTTTGTTTCAGGAGTGAAGATGTTCCAGAAATGTCAGGACATGAAAGGTCTGAACGAGCTGTCTTACTTCCTGAATCCCAAGTGGGTAGAAAACTTAACATGATTGACAGAGCTGCTGGCCTTCATTGCTCTGCATTCACTGTCTATCCCTGTGTTTTTCTCAGGTTGAGCCCTAAACAAAGCTTTTTCTTTTATGTCCTCTCCTGCTTCTAAGCTGTAACATATCAAAATAATACAGTAATGTCTAAAATAATGGATTTGATAAATATAGACCCCACGCTTTTAGACCACAGGTTCAACAGATCTGAATTCAAGATTTTTGAATTGACACTATAATAGTTAAATATTTTAAAATATGATCCCATCACAGATCCCAACTTGAAATTTGGTTACAGATGTGGCTAAGAGCATAAAAGACAACTTGGGCAGTTTTGGAAAATTTTTATTAAAACGTTTTTTTTTCGGAAATGCGTTTCAAAATGTTGCGTTTACGTTCGCATGGGTAAAAAATTTAAATGAACAAATATACTCTTGTGACATATCTGGTGAAAGCTGGACAGTTTGAGTAGAATGGTGTTTATTTTGTTTCTCAATCTTATTTCTAGCCCAAGATAAAAAAAATGTAAAGTCATACCAGGCCAAAAATTCACACTTTTTTTTTAAACTTTAAAATTCTGTAAAAAATTAACTGATGAAGAAAAAAATTTCTAAACTTTTAATTTGTAATTAACTAAAGTAGTACTTCATAAAGCAAAAAAAAAAAAAAAAATCTAAAGACGTCAGGTAAAAAAATAATATTCATATTTAGATCACTTGATATGGAATGACGCATTGACGCATTATTAATATTAAAATATTTTAAAATATGATTCCCATCGCGATCCCAACTTGAAATTTGGTACAGATGTGACTAAGAGCAAAGCAGACACATGGGCAGTTTTTGAAATATTTAAAGCGCGCCGATTTTTCGGAAATGCGTTTTAAACTTTTGCGTTTGCGATCACATGGGTAAAATATTAACAAAGATCCTTTGTGACATATCTGGTGAAAGCCTGTATAGTTCTGAGTAGAATGGTGTTTATTTTGTCTCTCTATCTTATTCCTAGCCTTAGTTATGAGGAGAAACGTAAAGGCAGGCAACAGCGAAATTCGCACTTTTACCGAACTTTGAAAATCATTTAAAAAAAAAAAAATTTTTTTTTTCATTTTTCTCTTCACATTTTGCATTGTCTGACATGCTATTTATCAAATAAAAAAAATCTCAAAAGAATTAAAAATATAGAGGTAATAATCATTGGTCCACTTGACATGGAATGACCCGCAGTTGAAATTGAGACTGCCAATCAGAGCGAGTAACCCCCCAGATCTGATTGGAGCTCTCCAATCAGCCTGGAGGAGTGGGACGGCAGCTGCATTCCCCCTTCTAGCCCCCTCCCGCTCCAGGGCCCCCCTCATCCTTTTTTCTACCCCCCTCATCCGCCAGCAGTAAATGACTGTTACTGCCAGCAGGCTCGCACCAGGCGTGTGATCATGGAGGGGGCTGAGGAAGTCAACACCCCACCCCTGTGCCCCATTTTACCCCCCGGCAGGCTGCACCTGCCGGTTTTACCGCCGGCCAGCTTTGGTGTGGGCCCCTCTCCTTCCCGGGCTCCTCCTACTGGATGAGCTAAGTTATGAATTTAATGATAGTGGGTGCATGCAGGGGGGATGGATGGGTGGTGGGTGCATGGAGGTGAGTGGGGGCATGCATGGGGGATGGATGGGTGAGTGGGTGCATGATCTGGGTGGATGGATGTGTGCAGGATGGGTGGATGGATGTGTGCATGCATGGATGTGGGATCATTTGCATAGATGGATGTTACAGCAGGGTGTGTGCATGCGTGCATGGGGGATGGACGCGTGGAGGATGTTGAATGAAAAGTGTTTTTTGTGCATGTATGGATGTATGCATGCAGGATGTGTGAGGTAAATGTGGGATGAGTGGATGTGTGGTGGTTGTGGAGTCTGCGTGTGGGATGCGCTTGTGGATGCGTGCGTGGATGTGTGTTGCAATAGGAGGATGCTTGGCATGGATAGATGTTATTGTGGCAGTGCATGGATGGTGCCATGGATGGTGCATGGATGCAATTCCTGCAATGCTTGAGGGATGTGTGCATGCTTGGATATGTGCGTGTGTGGATGCGTGCTGGATGTGTGGATGCATTCATGCGTGGATGTGTACGTACATGATGGAGTAGGTGGATGGATATATGGGTGCGTGTGCATGCGTGATGTGCATGCATGCAATGGATGGATGTGTGCATTGCATGGGATGGATGTGTGTTTGCGTGGATGGTGGAGTGCAATGTCATGGATGTGTGATGCAGTGCAGGGATGGATTGTTGCAATGGAGGTATGTGTGCATGGACAGATGTGTGGATTGGATAATGTGTGCATGGATAGTTGTGTGTGTGCATGCATGAATGGGTACGACTGCATGGATGGGTGCATGCGGTGTGATGAGCTACATAGGTGGATGATGGTTGCAACACAGGATTAAAAAAATATGGTGGAGCCCCAACGTAATTTTTTTTTTCTAAAATCAGTTCTAAAAAATATAAAAAGAGGTCTTCGCTGTATTTTTTGGTATGCCAACGCAAGTACAACTTTGGACAGCTGGGGGCTTAATCCTCAGAGTGGAGAGAACCAAAAATGTTAACCCCTATTTATACATATAAATTTGTTTTGTATTCTATCACTAAACATGTGATTTATGAAGTGTTTAATAAGAATAGTACAGTAGTTAAATCATCGTTCTATAAATTATGAACTAATCAAACAATTAATAGTATGTTTTCAAAGTGGCATTTTATCAATTTGTCCCTTCTAGTGGGTGAAATGTAATCTTGTCCATAAAAGCTTACTAGCAATCGCCATTTCCTTGTGTGTCAAAGAGTATGTCCGGCCTGTCACGGTGTTAGGCTCCGCCTGAGTTAATATCTGATTTTTGTGCACTTTTAAAATGTCTGGCTTTCTTGGATACATAAAGGATGGCGCTGGACCAGAAGGATGCAATAAAGTCAATTCTACTTCTTCATTTTCACAATCTTTGGAGAGTACAGTAGCCAGCCACCAGCGCCAATCATATTCATATTTTTTCAAAAGGATTGCAACAGTGTCTATGATAAAATGCTCTTTCTTGAGAAGTAGCAGCCATTGCTGTGTGGGAAAAATACAGGTAATATTAAGTAAGGAAGATAGGTAATAAAAATAAAGATTTACAGTACACTTGAGATAGAACTGTATTACTATAAAGTGAGTTTTAGGGCTAGCGTGCACAGTTTTTTCTGTCTGCAGATACACGCTGCAGTTTTGGCAGCTTGTTTTTCTACCAAGTTTTTACCACATATGCGTTAGTTTTTTTAATCGCTAGTGAAAAAAATGGCAGCTTTTTTTATATAAATGATAAATGCTGTGTTTATTGCAGCGATTAAAAAGTAGTTCAAGCAGTGATTTACTCACTCTTGAGTGTTTCCAAAAACACTGCATGTGGTGAACCCCATAGAAATCAATGGGGCTGTTTTTCTGAATGATGATCCCTAAGAATAGCACTGTGTGTATTGGCCCTTAATAATAAAAGCATTAAACTATTAATATATTTACTCACCCATATTTTAGTACACAGCCTTGATGGCTTTGTACAGACTATTGTTTGTTCAGGAGTGAAGATGTCCAGACATGTCAGGACATGAAAGGTCTGAACGAGCTGTCTTACTTCCTGAATGCAGTGGGTAGACACTTAACATGATTGACAGAGCTGCTGGCCTATCATCTGCTCTGCATTCACTGTCTATCCCTGTGCTTTCTCAGGTTGAGCCCTAACAAAGCTTTTTCCTATATGTCCTCTCCTGCTTCTAAGCTGTAACATATCAAAATAATACAGTAATGTCTAAAAATAATGGATTTGATAAATATAGACCCCACGCTTTTAGACCACAGGTTCAACAGATCTGAATTCAAGATTTTTGAATTGACACTATAATAGTTAAATATTTTAAAATATGATCCCATCACGATCCCAACTTGAAATTTGGTACAGATGTGGCTAAGAGCATAAAAGACACATGGGCAGTTTTGGAAAATTTTTATTAAAACGTTTTTTCGGAAATGCGTTTCAAAATGTTGCGTTTACGTTCGCATGGGTAAAAAATTAAAATGAACAAATATACTCTTGTGACATATCTGGTGAAAGCCTGGACAGTTCTGAGTAGAATGGTGTTTATTTTGTTTCTCAATCTTATTTCTAGCCCAAGATAAAAAAAATGTAAAGTCATACCAGGCCAAAATTCACACTTTTTTTTAAACTTTAAAATTCTGTAAAAAATTAACTGATGAAGAAAAAAATTCTAAACTTTTAATTTGTAATTAACTAAAGTAGTACTTCATAAAGCAAAAAAAAAAAAAAAAATCTAAAGACGTCAGGTAAAAAATAATATTCATATTTAGATCACTTGATATGGAATGACGCATTGACGCTATTAATATTAAAATATTTTAAAATATGATCCCATCGCGATCCCAACTTGAAATTTGGTACAGATGTGACTAAGAGCAAAGCAGACACATGGGCAGTTTTTGAAATATTTAAAGCGCGCCGATTTTTCGGAAATGCGTTTTAAACTTTTGCGTTTGCGATCACATGGGTAAAATATTAACAAAGATCCTCTTGTGACATATCTGGTGAAAGCCTGTATAGTTCTGAGTAGAATGGTGTTTATTTTGTCTCTCTATCTTATTCCTAGCCTTAGTTATGAGGAGAAACGTAAAGGCAGGCAACAGCGAAATTCGCACTTTTACCGAACTTTGAAAATCATTTAAAAAAAAAAAATTTTTTTTTACATTTTTCTCTTCACATTTTGCATTGTCTGACATGCTATTATCAAATAACAAAATCTCAAAAGAATTAAAAATATAGAGGTAATAATCATTGGTCCACTTGACATGGAATGACCCGCAGTTGAAATTGAGACTGCCAATCAGAGCGAGTAACCCCCTCCAGATCTGATTGGAGCTCTCCAATCAGCTCTGGAGGAGTGGGACGGCAGCTGCATTCCCCCTTCTAGCCCCCTCCCGCTCCAGGGCCCCCTCATCCTTTTTCTACCCCCCTCATCCGCCAGCAGTAAATGACTGTTACTGCCAGCAGGCTCGCACCAGGCGTGTGATCATGGAGGGGGCTGAGGAAGTCAACACCCCACCCCCTGTGCCCCATGTACCCCCCGGCAGGCTGCACCTGCCGGTGTACCCGCCGGCCAGCTTTGGTGTGGGCCCCTCCTCCTCTCCTGGGCTCCTCCTACTGGATGAGCTAAGTATGAATGAATGAATGAGTGGGTGCATGCATGGGTGGATGGATGGGTGAGTGGGTGCATGGATGGTGAGTGGGTGCATGCATGGGTGGATGGATGGGTGAGTGGGTGCATGCATGCATGGGTGGATGGATGTGTGCATGCATGGGTGGATGGATGTGTGCATGCATGGATGTGTGGATGCATGTGTGCATAGATGGATGTTACATGCATGGATGTGTGCATGCGTGCATGGATGGATGGACGCGTGGATGGATGTGTGCATGAATAGATGTGTGTGTGCATGTATGGATGTATGCATGCATGGATGTGTGCATGCGTAAATGTGGGCATGAGTGGATGTGTGGTGGATGCGTGGATGTGTGCGTGTGTGGATGTGCTTGTGGATGCGTGCGTGGATGTGTGTGCGGATGTGTGTGCATGGATGGATGTGTGCATGGATAGATGTGTGTGGATGCATGGATGGTGCATGGATGGATGTGTGCATGCTTGGAGGGATGTGTGCATGCATGGATGTGTGCGTGCATGGATGGATGGGCGCATGGATGATGTGTGCATGGATGGATGTGTGTGTGCATGCAATGGATGTGTGCATGCGTGGATGTGCGCATGAGTGGATGTGTGGTGGATGTATGCGTGCATGGAGGGATGTGTGCATGCATGGATGCGTGCGTGTGTGGATGCGTTGTGGATGCGTGCGTGGATGTGTGTGTGCATGGATGGATGTGTGCATGGATAGATGTGTGTGCATGCATGGATGGTGCATGGATGGATGTGTGCATGCTTGGAGGGATGTGTGCATGCATGGATATGTGCGTGCTGTGGATGCGTGCGTGGATGTGTGGATGCATTCATGCGTGGATGTGTACGTACATGGATGGATGTGTGGATGGATAGATGTGTGTGTGTGCATGCGTGGATGTGTGCATGCATGCATGGATGGATGTGTGCATGCATGGATGGATGTGTGTTTGCGTGGATGTGTGGATGCATGCATGGATGTGTGGATGCGTGCAGGGATGGATGTGTGCATGGAGGGATGTGTGCATGGACAGATGTGTGGATGGATAGATGTGTGCATGGATAGTTGTGTGTGTGCATGCATGAATGGGTACATGCATGGATGGGTGCATGCGTGGATGAGTACATAGGTGGATGGATGGGTGCAACAAGGGATGAAGAAAAATATGGTGGAGCCCCACGTAATTTTTTTTTTCTAAAATCAGTTCTAAAAATATAAAAAAAGGTCTTCGCTGTATTTTTGGTTGCCAACCAAGTACAACTTGGCAGCTGGGGGGCCGGAATCCTCAGAGTGGAGAGACCCAAACGTGGGCCCCCACGCTGCAAATTGCAACCCACAGCCACCTCAGAAAATAGCGTATTCATTAGAGGTGCCATTTTCTGGTGCTGTACCCCAACTCTACCAGTTGCCCTTGTGTTGGTGGCACACGGGTTCTCCATACGTGACATGGTGTCCGCTAACAATTTCAATAGAAAAATTAGCTCCACTTGTTAGCGGAAACCATGTCGCGTATGGAGAACCCCTGCCTGTGTGCCTGAACATTGGAGCTCCCCCACAAGTGACCCCATTTTGGAAACTTAGACCCCCCTAGGAACTTATGTAGATGCATAGTGAGCACTTTGAACCCCCAGGTTCTTCACAAATTGATCCGTAATAAGGAAAAAGTACTTTTTTTTCAAACAAATTTTCTTTTTTCATTTTTACAGATCAATTTGTGAAGCACCTGGGGGTTAAAAGTGCTCACTATGCATCTAGATACGTTCCATGGGGGGTCTAATTTCCAAAATGGGGTCACTTGTGGGAGAGCTCGAATGTTTAGGCACACAGGGGCTCTCCAAACACGACATGGTGTCTGCTAACAATTTGAGCTAATTTTCCATTCAAATTGTTAGCGGACACCATGTTGCGTTTGGAGAGCCCCAATGTGCCTAAACATTAGAGCTCCCCCACAAGTGACCGTATTTTGGGGTGCAGTTTTTGGAATGATGTCATTTTTGGGTGTTTTCTGTCATGTGCATCCCTCAAACGGACTTCAAATGTGATGTGGTCACTAAAAACAAATTGTTTTGTAAATTTTGCTGGAAAAATGAGAAATTGCTGATGAACTTTGAACCCTTATAACTTCCCACCCCAAAACATTTTTTTTTTCCAAAATTGTGCTGATGTAAAGTAGACATGTTGGAAATGTTATTTATTAATTATTTGTGGCACATAACTCTCTGGTTTAGCAGAATAAAAATCCAAAATTTGAAAATTGCTAACATTTTCAAAATTTTTGCCAAATTTTTTATTTTTTCACAAATAAACGCAAACATTATCGACCTAAATTTAATACTAACATGAAGCTCAATATGTCACGAAAAAACAATCACAGAATTGCTAGGATCCATTGAAGCGTTCCAGAGATATTACCTCATAAAGGGACACTGGTCAGAATTGACAAAAATGCCAAGGTCTTTAGTGACAAAATAGGCTGGGTCCTGAAGGGGTTAATACATTATGTGCATAACTTTAACCAGGAAGTATAGAAGGAGAAAAAGGAGAAAAAAGGTTGGATAAAATTGTTGAGCAAAAATGGGGGAAATTCAATAAAGGGGTCTCACTGATTATAATGGTAAAAAGATCAACAAATGAAGGACTCTCCTTTTTTTTTACAATTGGATCATGGAAAAGGTTCCTAAAACCCTGCTTCTCCTGCCTATCCATAACTAAAGCGCCCGCTGAATCTGCTGAATCTCTTACTTTCTCTGAACTACACCTCCAGGTGAGTGGAGCGGTGCTGCTGTTATTGGAGTGGTATCGGTGATAGGACCTGCGTGAGAGGAAAAAACAAGAGGACCTGCGCTGACGTCGGCACCCCATGACGAGTCACATGACCCGGCCGGAGTCCGAACCATGAAGCGGGATTGGCGTCGGGTGCATGAGACACATCGGAGACCTCCTCACCATGGTTATGCCGGCCGCATAACCACACAAGGTGAGTTATATCCAACATTAGGTCCCCACTACACCACCGGGTAAAACATCAGGAGCGTCCCCTCCTCTCTCTCTTTTGTTTAACACATTCTCTCTCGTTATTCTGGCATTTGTCAAATATAATTAATTATGGTAATTCTAACTGATCTAAAACAGTAAAGATTTATTCTGATTTTATGTCTGACTAGCTGTAGTACCCGGCTACGCCCGGGTTAATAAATAACTGATGTTAGCTATAACAAAATAGAATTTGAATATGTCATATTAATGACCTGTAAGAAAATAGAAGCTGAGCTGTGATTGGTTGCTATAGGCAGCCTAATAAATCTCCAGCCAACAGTAAACCCTCCCCCTGGCCGGGCAGTATATGTTACCTCACACATAAACATAATAGACAGCTCATGTGACTGAGATCTGCCTTAATTCCCTATATGGCACGTGTTGCACATTGGCTGTTTTTAATCAGATGTTTATGTTTGGAAATTAAAGATAGCACACGTATGAGGTGAGTTGTGTGAGGTGATTTGTGCACATCTGTGTCTGTCTGTGTGGTGTGTGTGTCCCTGGGATCTGTGTATGTGTGTGTCCCTGTGGGGTGAGTGCATGTGTCCCTATAGGGTGTGTATGTGTGTGTGTCCCTGTGTGGGGGGTCTGTGAGGTGTGTGTGTATCTGTGTTGTGTGTGTCTCATTGTGGTGTGTGTGCGTGTCCCTGTGGGGTGAGTGCATGTGTCCCTATAGGGTGTGTATGTGTGTGTGTCTCTGTGGGGGGGTCTGTGTGGGGCGTGGGTGTCTCTGTGTTGTGTGTCTCTTTGTGGTGTGTGTGTCCCTGTGGGGTGAGTGCATGTGTCCCTATAGGGTGTGTATGTGTGTGTGTCCCTGTGGGGGAGGGGGGGTCTGTGTGGTGTGTGTGTCTCTTTGTGGTGTGTGTGTGTGTCCCTGTGGGGTGAGTGCATGTGTCCCTATAGAGTGGCTATGTGTGTGTGTCCCTGTGGGGGGGTCTGTGTGGTGTGTGTGTCTGTGTTGTGTGTGTGTCCCTGTGGGGTGAGTGCATGTGTCGCTGTAGGGTGTGTGTATGTCTCTGTGTTGTGTGTGTCTTTTTGTGGTGTGTGTGTGTTTGTTCGGGTGCGTGGTGAGTATCCAATATTGGGGCTGCACCTTAGCGACTATACACTTGCTGTTACTCTTTGTGTGCGTGTGGTGTATATACATGTCCCCATGCGTGGTGAATATCTCATGTTGGGGCCCCACCTTAGTGACTATATGCTGGTATGTGCCTTTAGTCTTTGGTGCTGTCATTATGCCCCTCTCATTCACAACTGTCAACTGGTAACTGTCACTTTTCCCCCATTATGTAGATAGGGGCAAAATTGTTTGGTGAATTGGAATGCGCGGGGTTAAAATTTCGCCTCACAACATAGCCTATTACGCTCCCGGGGTCCAGACGTGTGACTGTGCAAAATTTTGTGGCTGTAGTTGCGACGGTGTAGATGCCAATCCCGGATATACACACATACATACATACACACATACACACATTCAGCTTTATATATTAGATAGTGAGAAAAACATGCATATTTGTCTTTTTATATAGTGTATTGTGAGGTAGCGCCCCTGGGGAACCCACTTGACAGCATAATAACACCACTACAAGGGTTAACAGTGCATAAAAACAGTTTATTAATAACGGCATAAACCGGGAACAAAAGACACTCACATAAAATAGTATTTATATCTCCCATAACATAACATTCACATCTGTACATTACAGGATATTCCATCACATTATTTACACTATATTTACAGTTCACATTACATACATCTTATGTTCTGGAGCACTAACCATAGCTACTTTGGCGCTCCCGGGCGCCTAGCCATATCTACCCTTCACATTTACATATAATACATTTGTCAAAAGAATCTCAAGGCGTCCCCTACCAACCCTTGCAGACCTCAGTCTGGTTCTAATGGCGGTTACAGCCACCTGGTCCTTTCACAGGGATCATTCCCCATCATATTCACACTTGTGAAGCGGTGGCTGAGAGGACCACCGCGGTGCAGAATAATGTACGATACACAAGATGGAAGTGCAAACCACAAGGGTGAATTTATTAACAGGCGGGGAAAGATGTGAAAAAGGCAGGTTCAAGCAGGGGTAAACAGAGGCAAACGAGATTTAACAAACTTTTCGTTTTCTCTAGCTGGTCCGCTCAATAATACGGTTCTCCAGCTATCACAAGTTAAAAGCACATAGGTAAATGCACAAAAGCAAGGTAAAATGCTACTCTACGTATAACCTTTCTGGCCTCGCTACACAGACCACATGGCTGCTGTGTTCTACCTACTGAAGCCTATTCTAAACCCTGAACGGTGCACAATATTCAACTCACAGTGATGCTGGGATTTGGATGCAGTCCCGGGGGCCCCCAACAACAGTAGTCCTATCCGAAGATGCACACGGCTCCTGTCTCGAGTCGATAGTCTGCAAATCTTCTCCTTGCTTCAGGCTCTCACTGGATCCCAGGCTTGTCTGTGTCTCTCTTTCATTTCACAAGAAAAACTCCTGTCCTTTCTCAGACACACAGAAGGTGTGTCTTCTCTTCACACGTTCATCGGCTGCTCTAACAACACACTCTCAGAAGGGGAAAAACAGGACATACCATCATCCCACACCTGGGGGGGTTTCTGTCTCTTAAAGTGGCAGCGTGTTTCTTACTGTCCAACACAGGCAGGGATTTCTTAAAGTGGCAACGCTTCTCTTACTGTCCATAGCAGTAGCACCCCCAACACTTGAATACATCATATGATACTTTTTCATACACCTTTATGAGTCGCCCAGTTTCATATCATACATGGTACTTTTTCATACACCATTATGATTCATACATTTATCACCGGGACCATATCATGACCTAGCAGTCAGTCCCAAAGGCGGTTACGGCCGCCTGGCCTTCATTCACATGAGACAACATACATGGCATTTTTACATAGAGCATTATGAGTCACACATGAAACATCATACATGGCATTTTTACATAAACCACTATGAAGTACACACGTAGTCAATGGGACCATATCACAACTTCACAGTCAGTCCCAATGGCGGTTACGGCCGCCTGGACTTCATGGGCTCCACTCATCACAGGGCCTACTCACACAAACACAGTCCAGCATGGACTACAACCCTCCCTGACCCACACATAGTCAACGGGCTCCACACGGCTCAGAGGTACAGGCGTCTCCCACGTGGAGAGCAAAGCTTTCCGCCTCATCCCAGCAGGGATGAGGACCCCCTATGCCTCACGTCCTCACATCTTGCAGGATCCGTCTGGTCAGGCTCCCATCTCCACTCTCACACACACCCACCTGGCAGGCTAAGTGCTGTTCGCACACCCACATGACACACCCACACCTGGGGCTGTTAGCAATCAGCACTTATTAGTGTCATGAACCTCCTAGCTCTTAACCCACTGTGCAGCGGTTTAGTCTTACAGTACTCACACTCAGTTAAACAGGCTCATGTGAACAGGAACCTGGGCTGCAAGCCCATGTGATGCACCCTGGCCATGGGACCACGCCGGCGGTGCCTCACAGTATGTAAACGTCTGGTTTAAACTATATGTAGGAGCCAATGTGGGAGCTCCTGCCTTATATATGGGACCACGCCGGCGATGCCTCACAGTATGTAAACATCTGGTTTAAATTATATGTAGGAGCCAATGTGGGAGCTCCTGCCTTATATATGAGGCAATGTGAGGCTTCTGCTGTATATAGGAGGCTATGTAGGGCCTTCTGCGGTATATAGTAGGATGTGTGGGGGCTAATAGCATTTGTAGGGGACTACACTTCATTGAGTGAGAAAGCGTCTGCTACTCTTGTTTTCCTTGGGAGTGTGCATAGCACATTCTTGGCCACTGTTACCAGCCCTTACACTGGCGAACACTCGCAGCACACAGTACATGCTGTGGGAGGATCTACTTGTCTGCAGTCACATAGAGTGGCTGCAGAGTGTTACACCCCTTGCTGCGGGACCGACTTCTTCTGGGCTGAGAGGTCGGTGCCCAACATGTAGCCCAGGGTGCTCCATTTGCCTACCCACTACTTCGGGGCCTATCTCTACTGAGCAGGGAGACCAGTGCCCATCACATCCCTGCTGTCTTCTTGTTCCCCTATGCAGCTCCCCAGTCCTCTTACTCACCCTGCCAGCGGTCCCACCCCATCCTTCTGCTCTTACTCCATCTCCTTCTGCTCCTGAGGCCTGTGTCCTGCCTACAGAACCTCCAGGAGTGTGCTTAGAAGATGTGCTCTGCCCACTCCAAAGACTTAAAGGGCCTGATGCTATTTTCACCTAATTGTCCCTTCTGACTAGCTACATCTATATATGTTACCCTCCCCTTAATGGAGGTGCCTAAGCAACATCGCCTGTCCCTAGAAGTGTTGCTTTCCCTCTGGTCTCTGTCTTGATCCCTGCCTTAGTATTCATCTTCGCATTATCCGTTGCTTATATCTCTTGTCTCATCCTAGAGCCTGCCACTTGTACCTGCGGACCATCTTGCCAGTACACCACCTGGCTATCCTGTGGTGCATCTGCCATGTTGCCTCAGAAACCGTTACACTGCGCGAACCTGTCCAGAGGTTACAACATCTATTGTGCCCATTCCATCGGCCCGAGTGTCACGTCCCCACCTCTGGTATCTCATCTCCTCGACTGTCTCCCTGTAGCCTCGCAGCCCTGAGCTCCGTGCAAACTCCTCATAGACTGTGATTCATCCATGTGCATCATTCCTTACTTTACTGGCAAGAACTCTCATTAAATGTCCTTTGCTTAATCACTACTGGCATCTCCTGCCTGTTCCTGTCTACGGGTCAGCCTCCACTTCGGTGGTCCAGTAGATCCACATCACCACTTCCACAGCTCCGTGTGCCTTAGGGCCTTTTCACATCAGCGGTAATCGCTGATCTCGGCAGTTGTGGTGAAAAAAACGCAACTGCCGCGGTTACCGCATAACGGCCGCACTTGCAGTTCACTTGCGGCAAGCCCCATGCAATGTCTATGGGGCTTGCGGTAAGTATGGCAAGTGCAGTTTCGGCACATGCGGCCGCGAAAAAAACATGGCCGACAGCGTTTTTTTTGCGGCCGCATCTGCCGCAAGTGCCGAAACCGCAACTATACCACACTTGATGCACCTGCCACAAGCCCCATAGACATTGCATGGGGCTTACCGCAGGTGAACCGCAAGTGCGGCCGTTATGCGGTTACCGCGGCAGTTGCGTTTTTTCCACCGCAACTGCCGCGATCAGCGCTTACCGCTGATGTGAAAGGGGCCTTACAGAGTTTTTATTATAGACCGAACCCCTTTAACATTATTACAGGATAGGGAACATTATTAAATAAAGAACCCAGGATGATGGACATACATAATTAATTTAAGGTGGCATTTTGGGGGCATAACTACTGTAGGTGAAAATTAAGAGACCTTATTACTGCTCAAATATGTTCTATGGCTCACTCACACTGGTGTATATTCTATTATGTTATCGCATTCGATAATCATCACAAGTGAGGAGAAAATGGAGAGATTAATTTCTCCATCTTTTCATTTGTCTGTGTGGGTGTATATCAGACTGCACTTGGATGTCATCAGTGAAGTCTGATGATTTCCATGCACTCAAAGACTTTGGATGGGTGTGCGCTGTCCAATACAAGCTGCTAATGGCAGCATACCGAATTGGCATGAGACAAAAAACACTAGCCGACACTGCCTCCAGGGACGTAACTACAACAGATGCAAGGGTTGCAATCACACTCGGGCTATGGAACCCAGGCGGCCCCAAAAGTACCTTAGGCCTATAGAAAAAGACTAATCTTATAAAAGATTTCCAATAATTGGGGACCTCATTGAAGCTTTCGCATCGTGGTGCATGAACTTCAAGTTATGCCAGTGACTGCCCTATAATATATAACACCGAGTGCTATCCGATTGAACTTCAGGAGGACTTGTCCACGTTATATCAAATGTGAACGAGCCGTTACTTTGAGAACACTATTTTCCATGAGGGGAATAGAGGGAGATCCTGTTAGGCTTTGTTCACATGTTACTTTTTTGCTGATTTTTTTCTCCAGCAAAACCTGCTCTCTTGGCAGTAAAGTAAAGAAGCTGCTTACAAATTTATTGTAGTACAATGTGAACATCAGACTCTTAATCGTTATTGTGATACAATAATAATCAAGCTATTTAGATGCAACATAATAATTATAATAATTCATAATTATAATATTCAGCACATACTGAATTACTTCATTACCCTCATATCCTCTTTGTCCCACAACCCCAGGCAGTTATTCAACTCATTTAACTCCCTTTCCGCCCCCCCACTGCCCCCCCTACTTCTTGTATCTCTGCAGAAGACTTTGCAACACACTTCAACAGCAAGTCTTTGCTGCCCAACCACCACAAACCCTATGAATACCAAACCACTCCCCTGCCCCACTAACCCTCCTCCCCTCCATCACTGAAGGAGAACTTGCGCACCTTCTCTCCAAATCGCACCTCACCACTTGTGCATTGGACCCAATCCCTTCCCACCTCCTCCCCAACCTCAATACCACACTTATCCCAGCCCTAATCCACCTCTTCAATCTATCACTAACCTCTGGTACCTTTTCTTTCCGCTTTCAAACAAGCAACAATTACACCTGTCTTGAAGGAGCCATCCCTCGACCCAACCTCCACATCCAGCTACCGCTCCATATCGCTGCTCCCGTTTGCCTCCAAACTTCTTGAAAAACATATCCACACTGTACTTTCCTCCCACCTCTCATCCAACTCTCTCTTTGATGACCTTCAATCTGGCTTCCTTCAATCTGGCTTCCGCCCCCACCACTCCACCGAAACCGCCTTAACCAAAATTACTATCGACCTACGTACTGCCAAAGCTAACGGACACTTCTCCATCCACTTTCTTCTTGACCTGTCCTCTGCATTCGACACAGTCGACCAATGCCTCCTATTATAGATCCTCTCTTCCATTGTTATCACCGATCTTGCCCTCTCCTGGATCTCCTCCTACCTTTCCAACCGCACATTTAGTGTCTCCCACTCCCACACTACCTCCTCACCCCATCCCCTCTCTGTTGGGGTCCCTCAAGGCTCTGTCCTGGGACCCCTTCTTTTTCCATCTATACCCTTGGCCTAGGCCAACTCATAAAGTCCCATAGATTCCAGTACCACCTGTACACTGATGACACTCAGATCTCTGGACCAGACGTCACCTCTCTGCTGTCCAGAATCCCAGACTGTCTATCAGCCATATCCTCCTTCTTCTCCGCTCGCTTCCTTAAACTAAATGTAGACAAAACTGAACTCATCATCTTTCCCCTATCTCGCGCACCTCCCTTACCTAATCTATCTATCACAATAAATGATATCACACTTTGCCCTTACCTGAAGTCCGCTGCCTCGGAGAAACCCTTGACTCTGCCTTATCCTTCAAACCACACATCCAAGCTCTCGCCACCTCCAACTCAAAAATATTTCCAGAATCTGTCCCTTCCTCAACCCTCAATCTACTAAACTACTAGTACATGCCCTCATCATCTCCCGTCTCGACTACTGTAACCTCCTTCTCTGTGGCCTCTCTGCTAACACTCTTGCACCTCTCCAATTTGTCCTGAACTCTGCTGGCTGACTAATCCACCTCTCTCCTTGCTGATCCTCCATTTTATCTCTCTGGAAATCCCTCCACTGGCTCCCAATTCCCCGGCGTATCCAATTCAAACTACTAACATTGACGTACAAAGCCATCTACAATCTGTCCACAATGACCACAGTGCCACAACACCACCACTGGACCCGGTGCTCCACCACCACCAAAGCAGACCCAACCTACTGTCTCTCTCCCCGTTTCCCTGTAGGATGTAAGCCGGCAAGGGCAGGGTCCTCCTCTCTGTACCAATCTGTCACTGATAGTTTGTTCATTGTATTTTTAACTTGTTTGTATGTAACCCTTTCTCATATATATCACCATGGAATCAATGGTGCTCTATAAATTAATAATAATAATAATAATAATAATAATAATACTGCATTAAACTACTGTACTCAATTTATTATAGATTTTAGGAGTTGGAGTAGGTCCATTTTATACTGACTTAACTAAAATGGACACCAACTCTGACTCCACAGCCCTGATGATAATGGTATTACCTGTACACTTACACTATACTGTATACTATATATAGAGCTCCTGTGCATAATGTCACTGATGATCCCTGTATTACCTGTACACTGATGCTATATACAGAGCATCTGTGCATAATGGTGGTAATATTAGTGTTACTAGTATAATGGTTTCTATTCATGATCATTGTAGTATTATTTGGTCACTATATGGTGATATGATGTGGTCTGGTCATGGTGTGGTGGTATTTTTCCCTTGTATGTGATATTATTTGGTCACCATGTGGTTGTAATATGTTCTAGTCACAGTTTGGTAGTATTTATCTCTTGTATGTGATATTGTTTGGTTACTTTGTAGTAGTATTATGTGTTCTGGTCACAGTGTGGGAATATTTGTCTCTTGTATGTATTTGGTAGTATTCAGTAACTATGTGGCGGTAAAATGTGGTCTGGTCACCGTGTGGTAGTATTTGTTCCCTGTATGTTTGTTTTGGTCTTGGTATAGTGGATTGTGTTGTGTATGGATGTAATTCATTCTCTCTGATATTAATTAGGCTTCAATCATTTATTTCCATTCGAGATAAAATACTTGGAAGTTTAACCCCTCCTTGCTCTGTGGCTATTACACAGCAGCAGACATGCACTTAGGGTACCTTTACACGCCGCGACGGCAGGCTGGATACATCGCGCTACTTCGCGTGCACGAGCACGCTCAAACGGCTACAAACGGTCAACGCACCCTCTTTACACGCCGCGACAAGGTGCGCTACGCCACGCTACATCTATAGCTAGCTACATCGCCGGGTGTCTCAAGTAGCCAGCTGTAGCGTAGCGTACCATGTTTACACACCGCTCCAACAAGCTACTATGGGCGGACCCGGTGCAGCAGGGATAGCACATAGGCGTGCAACAATCTTGGATTACGAGCCGTCCGTATGATGATAGGACAGCGCAATATCATCAGGATTGGCCAGGCATCGCAGGAGGCTGGTTAATACAGCACGCTCGAGTAATTGTGTAGTGTGACTGGTCAGCTCCTTAAATATCCGCCCTATGCTGCGACTACCAATCATAAAGCAGGAGCGACCTCCAATGATCGCAGATGGGCGCGGTAACATGGCGACTGTGTCACGCCTTAGATACATGGCAGCCACATCGCCGGGTGTCCAGAGTTGCCTTCCGTTGGTTCTTTACACGCCGATACAGCTCGCTACAATCGGCGATGTTGCCTTAAGTTTATGAGCAGAGACCATAAACAGATGTATCTGTCGCCGGCTGTAGCGTCGCCTCTTCAGACGCCGCTACTACAGGCGATATGGACGCTACAAGCTACAATTGTAGCTTGTAGCGCGATGTATCCAGCCTGCCGTCGCGGCGTGTAAAGTACCCTTACAGGTGTTCTACAGTGAAAATATGTATATGATAACCTATTGATCGGTGGAGGTCCGACTGCTGATACCTGCACCAATCAGCAGCATGGGGAACTTTTATTTCCATTAAAATGGAGCTCGTGTTTGACTTGACCACTGGCACATTCATTCCCTCAGTGGCTGAGAGCACTCAGTTTTTTTTTTTAAAGTCCCAAAGAGGATGAATGGATCTGTGGTCACACATTCGATCTGCTGCTCCATTTAATAATGGAGATAAACATGTCCTGGCAGGAATAAAAGTTCCATATTCTTTCGACCGATGTGGTTTGCACTGGTTGCATTCCTGTGATTAATAAGATATCACTCATCCTGTGAACCTTTTGGATCGGTGATTAATTTAAACTATTGTAACTGTACATCCTTGTGTGCACAAAGTAGATGTGTAGGAGTGCCTCCTGTATTTTACAGTTGTTGCTCCACTATAACGCGCATAACTGCTAACAGGTATTTGCATATAACTGAAGGGTGGGCCCGTAGAATCAATTCCCCCTGAAGCCCCCAGACATCCTAGTCCGACCCTCATTGCAAATACATTTCTATTGGTAAGCCCTGTTGAGTTTTAAAAATGTTTTCACTGAACAACCCAAAAATGTTGTCCTGTCCCTGCCCTCATACACGATGAAACAGAGCTGAACAGGGGCGTGGACCCTGGGGGCTCCAGGATCATCTTACATTTCTGCCCCCTCATACGTCTGTGTGAACAGGGGACGTGGCTGCCTGCTCCGTGGTCACACTACAATCCTGCCACTGATATAACATCAAATGTAATGCAAAGGTGAGAGCTGAGGAGCAGATATGATTTCATTGATTTATAAGTGATCTGTAGATCCTAGAAATGTAGTGCCCAGCTCAGCTTATCATGTAGAAGGGCAGGGACAGAACAAAAATGTTTTATCTACCCAAAGTTCCCCTTCCATACAAGACTTGTGCAAAGGTATGTTGTTTATTGGTCTAAATATAAAGTCATTAGTTAAATAGTGCATGTACAGAATGTACGTGAATCAAAAATAATATCGGAAGCATGTCATTTCCAGGAGGTGCAGAAAACATGGAGTAAGTCTGTGCCCTAATGGCTCATTAAAGGTCTTCTGTCAGCTGAGAGACTGATTCCAATGAAGTTACACTTACTGTTCCGCTTGCTGTAGTGTTGCTAGAATCGATTTTTTCAATGTTGTACACGGAACAGTGCTCAAATTGCTGAGCTGTTCATAGCCCGGCCAACATCCCTGGTTGGCAGTTTCTTGTGTACTCTGTACATTGTGAGAAAGCTGCCAACCATTTGTGGGGTGGAGTTACACAGATTAGCTTGACTGATGCGCATGTGACACTTTGTCCTGCAGCAATGATCTCTTGCTGATAAAATACTGATTGCATTGAAACTACCGTACACAGCCTAACAAGTGACACATCCCTGGAATCAGGATTCAAATGCCTACATTATATTGCTGTCAGGTTAATATAGCAAAATCTGCCGACAAATTCATATTAATATATGAAATGACTGAAAGGTTGGTAAAACATTACTTGAAAGGAAATATCCCTATATTCTTACCAAAATCAAGTTCCTTCATATTACAATGAAATACAATCTCTCCGTTCACCACAAGTTCCACAGTGTCCCAATCTGGCATTTCTTCCAAGAAAACGTTGTGTCCATCATATGCAAGAACAGCTGCAATATATAATGTATACGTAAGATAAACGAGTACACCCCAACATATATGTCGAAAAATTTTTAGTTTCCTTTCAGAATTAACATTTATGGATATGGAGAGTGGAGCAGAACATCCAATCAAATGAACCTTTTATTAACACCCTGTGATGTTTCAGCTATAGCGAGCTTTTCTCAATCATAACTCAAACAAAGCAAACATTTTCTATGGAATACAAAACTACACAGTACTTCCACATATGTGGGCCATTGAAGGCTGACGAGATTTGTTATTTTGCACATTCAAAAAAGTAATTTTCATTAATTCAAGACCGTGTTGCTAAAGCTTAGACTACAAAATACTAATGTACAAGAATTCAACCACAGGTAAGTCTAACCGCTTTACCCCAGAGTATGATTTTGACCTAAATGACCAGGCCATTTCTTGCAAAAAAAAGGAGCCTATACGACAGAAAATACCCCAAAATTACACCATTCTATAAATTACACCCCTTAGACTTTTCAAAACCACATCCAATAAGTTTATCAAGTGCTTCACAGAAACTAAAGCAATGTGGAAGGAATAAATGAAAATTTTCCATTGTCCAACAAAAATGTTCCTTTAGCCTCAAATATTGAATTTTCACAAGGGTAACAGGAGAAATTGCACCATAAATTTTGTTGTGCAATTTCTCCTGAGTACGCCGATACCCCATAAGTGGTGGAAAACTGTTTTGGTGCACGGCAGGTATCAGAAGTGAAGAAGCGACATTTGACTTTTTGAATTGAAAATTGGCTGGAATCGTTAGCTGACACGATGTTGCGTTTGGGGAACCCCCAATGTGCCTAAACAGTGGAGCTCCCCACAAGTGACCCCTTTTTGGAAGCTGGACCCCCAAAGGAAATTATCTAGATAGGTAGTGATAGACACTTTGAACCCTCAGGTGCTTTATACGTTGAGCCATAAAAATGGAAGAAAAAACAACTTTTTTTCCACAAAACTTTTTTTAGCCTTATTTTTACAAGGGCAACAGGATAAAAAAATTTGTTGAGCAATTTCTCCTGAGTATGCCGATATTCCATATGTGGTGGAAAACTACTGAAGGGCTCAGAAGGGGAGGGACGCCATTTGACTTTTGAAAGGCAAGATTGTCTGGAATTTTTAGTGTGAATACCATGTGGAGTTTGGAAAACCCCTGATGTGACTAAACAGTGAAGCTTCCCCACAAGTGATCCCATTTTGTAAAAGAGACCCCTCATGGAACTTATCTAGATGAGTGGTGAGCATTTTGAACACCAGGTGCTTCATAGAATTTCAGATCATTTAGCCAGGAAAAAAAATCCCATTTTCTCCACAAAATGTTTTTTTCGAGCTCAAAACTTTTTATTTTCATAAGAGCAACAGAAAAAATTGAAACCATACAATTTGTTATGCAACTTCTCCTGAGTACCAATACCCCATATGTGCAGGGCTCGGAAGGGGAGGAGCCCTCTCACTTTTGAAATGCAAGATTGGCTGGAATCGTTAGATGACATCATGTCGTGTTTGAAAAGCCCCTGATATGCTTAAATACTGGAAACCCCCACAATGGATCACATTCTGGAAACTGTACCCCTAATGGAACTTATCTAGATGTGTAGTGAGCATCTCGAAACCCCCAGATGCTTCACAAAATTTTATAACATTGAGCTGTGAAAATGAAAAAGTAAATATTTCCACATAAATGTTCTTTTAGTGCCAATTTGTTCATTTTTACAAGGGCAGCAGAAGAAAATGGATCCCAAAATTTGTAGTGTAACGTCTCTTTAGTACGATGATATGTGATGGAAATCTACTGTTTAGGTGCGCAGCAGGGCTCAGAGGGGAAGGAGCGCCATTTGTTAGATTGAACGCAAAATTGGCAAGAATTGTTAGTGGGTTCTATGTCACATTTGGAGAGCCTCTGAAGTGCATAAACAGTGGAAACCCCCACAAGTAACCCTATTATGGAAACTAGACCCCTCAAGGAATTTATCTAGATGTGTGTTGAGTACTTTGAATCCCCAGGTGCTTCTTCATAACATTGAACAGTGAAAATGAAAAAGTAATTTTTTTTAAACAAATATGTTCTTTTAGTGAAAATTTTTTAATTTTTTTCTAGGGCAACAGGAGATAATAGAACCCAAGTTTTGTTGTGCATTTGCTCCTGAGTATGCTGATACCCCATATGTTATAAAAAAAAAACACATTTTGGGCTCATGGCAGGGTTTGTAAGGGAAAGAGCAACATTTTGGAGTGTAAATTTTGATGGAATGGTCTACGTGTGTCATTTCACATTTGGAGAGCTTTGGTGTACCCAAACAATGGAATTCTCCCACAAATGAACCCATTCTAAAAACTAGATTCCCCCAAGGAATTTATCTAGATGTGTGGGGAGTAAAGGTAAGCCTTCTAGACCTTCTAAAGTTTGGATTTGGTTCAGTTCGCCGAACGAGTATATGTTCGCCAAATTGTTCCAACTTCCAAACCCCATTGAAATCAATTGGAGGCAAAATTAAGGGCATATAAAACACCTTCAAAGGGACTCAAAAAATTGCCAAAACAGCTCAAATTAGGGAAGATGGTTGGAAAATTGCCATCTATTGCTCAGAGTTAAAAATGTTGCATTATGGATGCATGCGACAAGGCAAGACCCAGCATTTAAAGCTTCAGGTGTATTCATGCAGCTCAGAGAGCCCCGTTAAATTCACGAAACACACCCCAAAAAGAGTTTCGACATTTTAAAAAATTAGGGCCAGGTACCATCAAAGTGTCATCAATTGACCCAGACAAAAATTGTAAAATGGTACAGCCTGCATGCATGGCACAGAGACTGGAACAGGGCCTGCCTAGCATGTCAAGGTTAAACACTGATCAAGAAAGGGGAATAAGTGACAGGTGTAGGACTAGTGGGCAGGGTGCCCTCAAACGTCATGCAAAAACCTCAATAAATGTTATGCTCTGTAACATCTGGTGGCACAAGTATCAGCTTCCTGGACAACTATTGGAAGAAAGATTCAGGTGGATCAGTGACCTGTATAGGCCCAGCAGCCAGGGGGCCCTCAAACCACACACACCCTCTTCAGTCAATTTTATGCTTCACCACAACCAGTTTTCACAACTATATGTTTTATGGAGTACTACAGAAAGCATTATTCAGCTGGGTCAGTGAAATGTATAGGCCCAGTGGGCTGGGGGCCATCAAACCTCATGCAACAACTCCAGTCATTTTTATGAACCACCACAGTCAGGTGGCACAACTATAGATTTCATGGAGTACTACTGAAAGAATTATTCAGCTGGGTCAGTGACATGTACAGTAGGCCCAGTGGAAAGGGGGCCCTCAAACCTCATGCTATCGCTCCAGCCAATTTTATTTTCGCCACACTCAGGTGGCATGAGTATCAACTTCATGAACTACTATAACAAGGATTAAAATAAGAAGAAGGATTCAGGGGGGTCAATGACCTGCATAGGCCCAGTGGGTAGGGAGCCCTGATAAGAGATGCAATCGCTCCAATACATTTCATGCCACGCCACACTCAGGGGCACGAGTATCAGCTTCATGGACTACTATGAGAAGAATTACAACAAGAAGGATTCAGGTGGATCAGTGACCTGTGTAGGTCCAGTGGGCAGTGTGCCCTAAAACCTCATGCAACCGCTCCAGTCAATTTTAATCTCCGCCACAGTCAGGTGGCACAACTATCTCTTTCATAGAGAACTACCAAAAAAAATAATTTAGCTGCGTCAGTCACATGCATCGGCATGGTGCTCAGAGAGCCTTGCTAAATTCACAAAACACAATAAAAATTCCCCAAGAAGAATCTCCATATTTCAAAAAAATCAGGGCCAGATACCACCAAAGTAGCATCAATTGACTCAGAATAAAAATTATATAGTGGCACAACCTGCACACATGGAACAGAGTCTGGCCTAGCATTTAAAGGGTAAACATTCATTACTAATAGAAAAATGAGTGTCATATGTAGGCATCGTGCTCACAGAGCCCTGCTATATTCAGGAAACAGACAAGAAGGAGACACCGAAGAAGAGTCTCCACATTTCAAAAAAATTAAGACCAGATACCAAAGTGCCATCATTTGACCCAGAATAAAAATTGTAGAATGGCACAGCCTGCATGGTATGGCACAGGGTCTGGCACAGGGTCTGGAACAGGGTCAGGTCTACCATTTCAAGGTTAAACATTGATCAGGAAAGGGGGAATGAGTGACAGGTCTAGAACTGTTGGGGTAGTTGCCTTAAACCTCATGCAAAAGCTCTAATAAATGTTACGCTCTGCCACACTCAGGTGGCACAAGTATCAGCTTCCTAGACGACTACTAGAATAAGGATTCAGGTGGGCCAGTGACCTGTACAGGTCCAGTGGCCCAGGGGGCCCTCAAACCTCATGCAACCATTACAGCCAGTTTTATGCACCACCCCAGTCAGATGGCACAACTAAACATTTCATGGAGTACTATCGAAAGAATTATTCAGACGGGTCAATGACATGTATAGGCCCAGTGGGCAGAAGTCCCTCAAATCTCATGCAACCACTCCAGTTAATTTTATGCTCATCAAACTCAGGTGGCATAAGTATTAACTTCATGGACTACAAATAGAAGGATTCATGTGAGTCAGTGACCTGTATAGGCCCAGTGTGAAGGAGGCGCTCATAAGACATGCAATCGCTTCAGTAAATTTTATGTTCTGCCACTCTCAGTGGCACAAATATAAGTTTCACTGAATATTATCAAAAAAATTGGCTAGGTTATTCACATGTATAGGCCTATTGGGCAGGGGGCCTCATAAGTCATCCAGTCAATTTCATGCCCCACCACACTCAGGTGGTAAGAGTGTCAGTGTCATCGACTACTATAAGGATTACAACAAGAAGGATTCAGGTGGGTTAGTGACCTGCTTAGGCCTAGTGGGCAGTGGGCAGGGGGTCATAAAACCTCATGCAACCACTCCAGTCAATTTTATGCTCCACAGTGAGGTGACACAACTATCACAATAAAAGCCAGCACCACCAGAAAACATAAGGCAATAAAAATTGTGTAAATACACATAATAATTCCAAACTGTAAAAAATTTGAGACATTTGGCAATAGATTAAATAATATTTTGAGCCACCCTGCCAGCATCAAGGCATTCTCATATAGGGTGGTCCTAGTCTATAGTATTTAATTTTTATTGTGTCATGCGAACTCAAACATGAGCATAAAGTGGACAATATAAAGATAACATTTATCTTGTGCATCTCTGATCTGCTCCTATGGTGCCAGACCAGTGTAGGCGAATAAAGGCAACTCAGGCTCCCACACTTGCAGCCTACACCACAAATGTTTAGGCTTTTCACAGTTAACCCTCACCGCACTGGTCCAGCACTCATAGATAAGGGCAGGTTGGGCCCAGGCAAAAGAAGCTTAAAATAACTAAGCCTGAATGCAGGGTGTGGTAACCATGTGTGAACAGTCACCAAGAATACCACCGACCATACAGATGGAAGCAGGTAAAATCCGGCATGCAAGGCAAAGTGGGGGTCAGCCACAAACCATTCCAGGGAAACACAAAAAAGGTGTGGGGGCCTGAGTTGCCTGTATTTACCTACACTGATCTGGCACCATAGGAGCAGATCAGAGATGCACAAGGTAAATGTTAGCTTTATATGGTCCATTTTATGCTCATGTTTGAGGTTGCTTGACACAATTAAAATTAAATATTATAGAGTAGGACCACCCTATCTGAGAATGCCTTGACGCTAGCAGGGTGGCTCAAAAGATTATTTCATCTTTTTCCAAATGTCTCAAATTTTTTACAGTTTGAAAGTATTACGGTATGTGTATTTACACAATTTTTATTGCATAATGTTTTAAAGTGGTGCTGGCTTTTTCTGTGTTTCCCTGGAATGGTTTGTGGCTGACCACCACTTTGCCTTGCATGCCGGATTTTGCCTGTTTCCATCTGTATGGTCGGTATCTAATCGACCTGAGGAAGTAGAAAGGTGCTATGAAATGCATCGGCACAATAAAGAATTTTAGGGCATCCTGCCTGTTTCATTGTGGTCAGCGCGGACATATCAAAGCCCGTTCTTTCATCTTTATCTTGCATCTGCTAAATTTAGGAAACAGACAAGAAGGAGACCCCGAAGTAGAGTCTCCACATTTCAAAAATATAGGGCCAGATACACCAAAGTAGCATCAATCAACCCGGAATAAAAAACTGTATAATCGTGAGATGAATGCAGCATACTGAAAACCACATCGCCTTCTCTGCCCAGTCTGCCACTGGAGTGGAAAAGTCCTTGGATATTCATGAATTGTTCATCTTGATGTAAGTTAGGCGGTCTACACTTTCAGGGGACAGCCAGATGTGCTTATCCATCAGGACAACACCAGCAGCGCTGAAGACATGTTCTGAGAGAACGCTGGCTGCCGAGCATGACAAAACCTCCAATGCTTGACTGCCGAGCTCATGCCACTCCTCGATTTCTGAAACCCAAAATGCAAAAGGGTCCGAATTATATATAGAGCTCTAGATACTCTTGCACCCTCCCCTCTAGTCGTTCACTATGTGTACTCAGTTCTGATGGTGGACGGGCTGGTTTTAAAAATTGGTCAAAAGGCTCCCAGAAATTGTTTCTGACAGTTACATTGCTGCTGCTAAGGTTTCTACGCTGATGACTTGATGTCTCCCGGATTGCAAGTGTAGATCTGCGATACATACTTTGTTCTTTACTGATGTGTTGAGAAAAACCTGTCCTAAGATTGTCTACCAGCTGTTTGTGATACCCTAGTATGTGCGTATCCCTATCAAAGGCGGGAAGCATCTGGCTAAATTTACTCTGGTACCGTGGATCCAACAGTGTGGCAACCCAGTAGTCATTGCTAATTCTAATGTTAACGATATGGACATCATGTTGCAAGAAGGTGCTCATGTGTCTGATGCATCCATGAGGCCCAATCCTTGTTGTGTTGGTGGCGGAATAAAAATCGAGCATCCTTCCTCCGTCCTCACACACCAACCTTGGACAATGGAAAGGGGAATCCTTTCTCATCTCCTGACTGTTCAATGCCCATCATCTCTTCATCCTCGTCCTCCTCCATTTGCTCCTAAGCTCCTGTACCTTCACTACCACTTTGGTACCATGAGCTCCTCTTTGTCACTCTACACAGCCACCCAGCTGTGTGACAAGAGTCTGGACGTTTAAGGTCTTGATATCCTTTCCGCATCCTCCTTTTCTTCCTCCTCCTCTTTCTGTACTAGTCACAATTATTTGGTGTGCTCTTTTAGTTCTGGAGTTTGTTTTTTCTTAGTATTGTTGTTAGTCCAGGGGTTTGATAGCCATCAAAGGAAATAGATGGAAATCCCATTTAACCCTAATACGGTATAACACTCAGTTATACTGATACTAGTAAAAAGGCCCGATGCAATTGCATCGGGAGCAGGGTGAAATGAATTGTGTGTATACAGGCGGGCCAGTGGGTAGCAGAGTATACAGGGGGCTCTGTGGGTAGCAGAGTATACAGGCGGGTCTGTGGGTAGCAGAGTATACAGACGGCTCTGAGGGTAGGAGATTATACAGGTGACTCTGTGGGTAGTAAAGTATACAGGCGGCTCTGTGGGTAGAAGAGTATACAGGTGGGTCTGTGGGTAGTGGAGTATACAGGCGTGTGTGGTGGTGGTGGCAGAGTATACAGGTGTGTTGTGGTGGTGGTGGCAGAGTATACAGGCGTGTGTGGTGGTGGCAGAGTATACAGGCGTCTGTGCTGGTGGCGGCAGAGTATACAGGCGTGTGTGGTGGTGGCAGAGTGTACAGGCGTGTGTGGTGGTGGCAGAGTGTACAGGTGTGTGTGGTGGTGGCAGAGTGTACAGGCGTGTGTGGTGGTGGGAGAGTATACCGGCGTGTGTGGTGGTGGCGGCAGAGTGTACAGGCGTCTGTGCTGGTGGCGGCAGAGTATACAGGCATGTGTGGTGGTGGCAGAGTATACAGGCGTCTGTGCTGGTGGCGGCAGAGTATACAGGCATGTGTGGTGGTGGCAGAGTATACAGGCGTCTGTGCTGGTGGCGGCAGAGTATACAGGCGTCTGTGCTGGTGGCGGCAGAGTATACAGGCGTCTGTGCTGGTGGCGGCAGAGTATACAGGCAGGTGTGGTGGTGGCGGCAGAGTATACAGGCGTCTGTGGTGGTGGCAGAGTGTACAGGTGTGTGTGGTGGTGGCAGAGTGTACAGGTGTGTGTGGTGGTGGGAGAGTATACAGGCGTGTGTGGTGGTGGCAGAGTATACAGGCGTGTGTGGTGGTGGCAGAGTATACAGGCGTGTGTGGTGGTGGCAGAGTATACAGGCGTGTGTGGTGGTGGCAGAGTATACAGGCGTGTGTGGTGGTGGCAGAGTATACAGGCGTGTGTGGTGGTGGCAGAGTATACAGGCGTCTGTGCTGGTGGCGGCAGAGTATACAGGCGTGTGTGGTGGTGGCAGAGTGTACAGGCGTGTGTGGTGGTGGCAGAGTGTACAGGTGTGTGTGGTGGTGGCAGAGTGTACAGGCGTGTGTGGTGGTGGGAGAGTATACCGGCGTGTGTGGTGGTGGCGGCAGAGTGTACAGGCGTCTGTGCTGGTGGCGGCAGAGTATACAGGCATGTGTGGTGGTGGCAGAGTATACAGGCGTGTGTGGTGGTGGCGGCAGAGTATACAGGCATGTGTGGTGGTGGCAGAGTATACAGGCGTCTGTACTGGTGGCGGCAGAGTATACAGGCGTCTGTGCTGGTGGCGGCAGAGTATACAGGCGTCTGTGCTGGTGGCGGCAGAGTATACAGGCAGGTGTGGTGGTGGCGGCAGAGTATACAGGCGTCTGTGGTGGTGGCAGAGTGTACAGGTGTGTGTGGTGGTGGCAGAGTGTACAGGTGTGTGTGGTGGTGGCAGAGTGTACAGGCGTGTGTGGTGGTGGCAGAGTGTACAGGCGTGTGTGGTGGCGGCAGAGTGTACAGGCGTGTGTGTGGTGCGGCAGAGTGTACAGGCGTGTGTGGTGGCGGCAGAGTGTACAGGCGTGTGTGGTGGCGGCAGAGTGTACAGGCGTGTGTGGTGGTGGCAGAGTGTACAGGCGTGTGTGGTGGTGGCAGAGTGTACAGGCGTGTGTGGTGGTGGCAGAGTGTACAGGCGTGTGTGGTGGTGGCAGAGTGTACAGGCGTGTGTGGTGGTGGCAGAGTGTACAGGCGTGTGTGGTGGTGGCGGCAGATTATACAGGCATGTGTGGTGGTGGCAGAATATACAGGCGTCTGTGCTGGTGGCAGAGTGTACAGGCGTGTGTGGTGGTGGCAGAGTATACAGGCGTGTGTGGTGGTGGCGGCAGAGTATACAGGCGTGTGTGGTGGTGGCGGCAGAGTATACAGGCGTGTGTGGTGGTGGCGGCACAGTATACAGGCGGGTGTGGTGGTGGCAGAGTATACAGGCGTCTGTGCTGGTGGCGGCAGAGTATACAGGCGTGTGTGGTGGTGGCAGAGTGTACAGGCGTGTGTGGTGGTGGCAGAGTGTACAGGTGTGTGTGGTGGTGGCAGAGTGTACAGGCGTGTGTGGTGGTGGGAGAGTATACCGGCGTGTGTGGTGGTGGCGGCAGAGTGTACAGGCGTCTGTGCTGGTGGCGGCAGAGTATACAGGCATGTGTGGTGGTGGCAGAGTATACAGGCGTGTGTGGTGGTGGCGGCAGAGTATACAGGCATGTGTGGTGGTGGCAGAGTATACAGGCGTCTGTACTGGTGGCGGCAGAGTATACAGGCGTCTGTGCTGGTGGCGGCAGAGTATACAGGCGTCTGTGCTGGTGGCGGCAGAGTATACAGGCAGGTGTGGTGGTGGCGGCAGAGTATACAGGCGTCTGTGGTGGTGGCAGAGTGTACAGGCGTGTGTGGTGGTGGCAGAGTGTACAGGTGTGTGTGGTGGTGGCAGAGTGTACAGGCTTGTGTGGTGGTGGCAGAGTGTACAGGCGTGTGTGGTGGCGGCAGAGTGTACAGGCGTGTGTGGTGGCGGCAGAGTGTACAGGCGTGTGTGGTGGCGGCAGAGTGTACAGGCGTGTGTGGTGGCGGCAGAGTGTACAGGCGTGTGTGGTGGCGGCAGAGTATACAGGCGTGTGTGGTGGTGGCAGAGTGTACAGGCGTGTGTGGTGGTGGCAGAGTGTACAGGCGTGTGTGGTGGTGGCAGAGTGTACAGGCGTGTGTGGTGGTGGCAGAGTGTACAGGCGTGTGTGGTGGTGGCAGAGTGTACAGGCGTGTGTGGTGGTGGCGGCAGATTATACAGGCATGTGTGGTGGTGGCAGAGTATACAGGCGTCTGTGCTGGTGGCAGAGTGTACAGGCGTGTGTGGTGGTGGCAGAGTATACAGGCGTGTGTGGTGGTGGCGGCAGAGTATACAGGCGTGTGTGGTGGTGGCGGCAGAGTATACAGGCGTGTGTGGTGGTGGCGGCACAGTATACAGGCGGGTGTGGTGGTGGCGGCACAGTATACAGGCGGGTGTGGTGGTGGCGGCAGAGTATACAGGCATGTGTGGTGGTGGCAGAGTATACAGGCGTCTGTACTGGTGGCGGCAGAGTATACAGGCGTCTGTGCTGGTGGCGGCAGAGTATACAGGCGTCTGTGCTGGTGGCGGCAGAGTATACAGGCAGGTGTGGTGGTGGCGGCAGAGTATACAGGCGTCTGTGGTGGTGGCAGAGTGTACAGGTGTGTGTGGTGGTGGCAGAGTGTACAGGTGTGTGTGGTGGTGGCAGCGTGTACAGGCGTGTGTGGTGGTGGCAGAGTGTACAGGCGTGTGTGGTGGTGGCAGAGTGTACAGGCGTGTGTGGTGGCGGCAGAGTGTACAGGCTGTGTGGTGGCGGCAGAGTGTACAGGCGTGTGTGGTGGCGGCAGAGTGTACAGGCGTGTGTGGTGGCGGCAGAGTATACAGGCGTGTGTGGTGGTGGCAGAGTGTACAGGCGTGTGTGGTGGTGGCAGAGTGTACAGGCGTGTGTGGTGGTGGCAGAGTGTACAGGCGTGTGTGGTGGTGGCAGAGTGTACAGGCGTGTGTGGTGGTGGCAGAGTGTACAGGCGTGTGTGGTGGTGGCGGCAGATTATACAGGCATGTGTGGTGGTGGCAGAGTATACAGGCGTCTGTGCTGGTGGCAGAGTGTACAGGCGTGTGTGGTGGTGGCAGAGTATACAGGCGTGTGTGGTGGTGGCGGCAGAGTATACAGGCGTGTGTGGTGGTGGCGGCAGAGTATACAGGCGTGTGTGGTGGTGGCGGCACAGTATACAGGCGGGTGTGGTGGTGGCGGCACAGTATACAGGCGGGTGTGGTGGTGGCGGCAGAGTATACTGGCGTCTGTGGTGGTGGCAGAGTATACAGGCATGTGTGGTGGTGGCAGAGTATACAGGCGTCTGTGCTGGTGGCGGCAGAGTATACAGGCGTGTGTGGTGGTGGCAGAGTATACAGGCGTGTGTGGTGGTGGCGGCAGAGTATACAGGCGTGTGTGGTGGTGGCGGCAGAGTATACAGGCGTGTGTGGTGGTGGCGGCACAGTATACAGGCGGGTGTGGTGGTGGCGGCAGAGTGTACAGGCGTGTGTGGTGGTGGCGGCAGAGTGTACAGGCGTGTGTGGTGGTGGCGGCAGAGTGTACAGGCGTGTGTGGTGGTGGCAGAGTGTACAGGCGTGTGTGGTGGTGGCAGAGTGTACAGGCGTGTGTGGTGGTGGCAGAGTGTACAGGCGTGTGTGGTGGTGGCAGAGTGTACAGGCGTGTGTGGTGGTGGCAGAGTATACAGGCGTGTGTGGTGGTGGCGGCAGAGTGTACAGGCGTCTGTGCTGGTGGCAGAGTATAGAGGCGTGTGTGGTGGTGGCGGCAGAGTGTACAGGCGTGTGTGGTGGTGGCGGCAGAGTGTACAGGCGTCTGTGCTGGTGGCGGCAGAGTATACAGGCATGTGTGGTGGTGGCAGAGTATACAGGCGTCTGTGCTGGTGGCGGCAGAGTATACAGGCATGTGTGGTGGTGGCAGAGTATACAGGCGTCTGTGCTGGTGGCGGCAGAGTATACAGGCGTCTGTGCTGGTGGCGGCAGAGTATACAGGCAGGTGTGGTGGTGGCGGCAGAGTATACAGGCGTCTGTGGTGGTGGCAGAGTGTACAGGTGTGTGTGGTGGTGGCAGAGTGTACAGGTGTGTGTGGTGGTGGCAGAGTGTACAGGCGTGTGTGGTGGTGGCAGAGTGTACAGGCGTGTGTGGTGGTGGCAGAGTGTACAGGCGTGTGTGGTGGTGGCAGAGTGTACAGGCGTGTGTGGTGGCGGCAGAGTGTACAGGCGTGTGTGGTGGCGGCAGAGTGTACAGGCGTGTGTGGTGGCGGCAGAGTGTACAGGTGTGTGTGGTGGTGGCGGCAGAGTGTACAGGCGTGTGTGGTGGCAGAGTATACAGGCGTGTGTGGTGGTGGAGTATACAGGCGTCTGTGGTGGTGGCAGAGTGTACAGGCGTGTGTGGTGGCAGAGTATACAGGCGTGTGTGGTGGTGGAGTATACAGGCGTCTGTGGTGGTGGCAGAGTGTACAGGCGTGTGTGGTGGTGGAGTATACAGGTGTCTGTGGTGCGCTCGTGCAAGGCAGGGGTTAAAAAAAATAAAAAAAGATTATGCTCACCTCACCCCGAGCCCCCGCCGTCTTCTGCCGTGTTCCGCCGTCTTCTGCCGTGTTCCGCTAGGCTCCCGGTGGCTGTGCAGGCTCCCGGTGCCTGCAGTGATCTTCTATCTACTGAGAGTGAAGGACCTGTGGTGATGTCAGAGTCACGTGACCCGCGATTTGCCTGGAGTAAGCTGGTGTCACGTGACTCTGACATCACCACAGGTCCTTCACTCTCAGTAGATAGAAGATCACTGCAGGCACCGGGAGCCTAGCGGAACACGGCAGAAGACGGCGGGAGACAGCGCGGGCTCGGGTAGAGGTGAGGATTTTTTTTTTTTTTTAGAGTAGTGCGGGTCTGCGGCTCGTGATGACGCTGCGCGTCATCACTCGCAGTCCCGCGCAAAGCATGTTGGGATTCGGCTACAACGCCCGAAATCCCAACTGCGGATTATATAAGTAGATATGGATAAGCACTACTGGAACCAGCTTGCTTTTCTACAGCTAAAGAGTACAGGTGTGGCACTTGATTTTTGCTTGGAAAACCCCCATTCAGAAATTAAATACCTACCGTATATAACTTACTAATTATACCTATTACTAATTGAAGGGAATCTGTCAGCAGGTTTTTGCTATGTAATCTTTCAAGAGCATGTCCTGGGGCAGTGCTCCCCAACTCCAGTCCTTGAGAGCCACCAACAATACATGTTTTCAGGATTTCCTTAGCATTGCACAAGGTTTTAGGATTATCACCAGTGCAGATGAGTAAATTACCAACTGTGTAATGCTCTGAAATCCTGAAAATACACACTGTTCGTGGCCCTGGATGTCTGGACTTGTGAAACACTGCTCTAGGATTTAAAACACGGAATTCAGAGATGTGTCTCTTATCAACCTCCATGCTGTTGTTTACTTGCAATGATTGTTTTAGCACCAAGATCTTATTGTTGCTGGCACTACATCAGCTACTACAGCATGTGAGCGCTAGTCCGACCATGTTCCTCTCCCCCTCTGATTAGCAGCTCACTGCCTACAGACATTGTAAATAGAGAGCCTGGTGTGGGAAGAGTTAGCATTTCCAACTATGTTGCATTGCTAAATCTAAAAACTCTGATTCTGTTACAATTGCTTCACCCAAAGTGATACATCATTGAAATCAGGGTTGTTTTTTTACATGATGCTGCTCTCAGATGAAGTGGCAAAATTCTGCTGACAATTTCACTTTAAACCATGTACCCCCGCTACCATTCGGTAGCTTTCACATCACCCAGCTTGGCTTCTGGTGCTGTGTGTGACATAGGACAGGGTTTTTTAAGTAAATGACTAGGGAAATGTAGAAAGCGGGTCAGAAAGCTGCTTATTTCATCAGAAAGCAAGCCTACATCTTTCTATATACACTGGGTGTGATAGAAAGCGTGTAATTAGCATAGAATTTCTAATCTAATTTGAATAAAAAAAGCAAAATTGTATTAAAAAATAAACGTTCATTTTTAGGTCACAGCCTGTGATTTCATTTACAATGGTCTGTAGCAATGTAAATGAATGGCTAAGGCTGTGTGCCAATGCTGCAGTTTTTATGTGTTTTTATGTCACCTATTGTCACAAAACTGCATTTTCCTACCACGGGGTGCAGTGTTGCAGCGTCTTTCCTGCAGAAAATCTCTGCATCAAAAAGCAGTGTCTGTACATGCCCCTGCAATGTTTTCTACTATAGTCAATTGCTGGGAGGGCTACAAAATGCAGCAAGCAATTGACATGCTCATTCCTTTGTCCTGACCATAATTTGCACCTAAACCGCAAGACAAAAAATAAAAGCATTGTGCGCACAATTCTCATAGACTTTGCTGGGGTAAGGATAGACACGCAGGTTTGTGACAAAAGGAGGCACAAAAATGCTGCAAAAACCACATAAAAAAAGCTATTGTCTGTAGGCAGTGTCCACATACCCTTACAATGGAAAAACTGATCTTTTCAGGTCACTAAAAGGTGGCCCCGTGTCTATATACCCTAAGCCTGTTAGGGCCCCGTCACACATAGCAACACTCCAGTGATCCCGACAGAGATAACAACCTGGCCGGGATCGCTGGAGTGCCGCTACCTGGTCGCTGGGGAGTTGTCAAACAGGCAGATCTCCTCAGGGACCAGGGACCCACCTCCACATCGCTGAAAGAGGGAGGACGCTGGTTACTATGATAAACACCGGGTATCTAGGCAGCACGCGCTGCCTAGATACTCAGTGTTTACCATGGTTACCAGCCTGTGAGGTCACTGATCGCTGGTCTCTTGCTGTCACACGCAGCAATGCGTGCTGACTAGTGGGAGACCAAGGACCAAAAAATGGTCCTGAACCATGTGCAGTGATCAGCGACCTCACAGCAGGGGCCTGATCACTGCAAAGTGTCACACACAGCGATATCGCTGGAGAGGTCGCTTTACGCCACAAAACCTGTGATGTATCAGCGATCTCGCTATGTGTGATGGGGGCTTTAGAATATAATACCTTGAATCTTGCCCACATCTGTATCTGTGGTGCATCAGTCTTTTAATAAGTGTAGGTAAATAAACAGAAGAAAAATGCCTAATGTTAATAAGCAATAATAAGAAAATTTAAAAAATCAAAAGTTGCTATCTAATTTGCCTAATTACTCTTTGTTCCTTTTTAATACTGGCATGTGTCCACTCCTTAGAGTTTAATTAGCTCTTCAAAGTAAGCACAAACTGTGAAATTATGATTACAGAAATGTTAGTATCACTTGTAAAGTAAATTGTACAGACCGCGTCTCAGCAAGTCTTCTCATTAAGGTAATTTTCCATACAATTCCAGAAAATGTTGCCTATTAGACCTTATACGACGACAATGATAATGTAAACTGATTCTAGAAACCTTAAAGGGGTTTTCCCATGAACAATGTAAATTTTAATCAATAGATCTTGGAATAATAATTCCCACAATTGGATGTTTAAAAAACTGTTCCTGTGTTGAGATAGGCTAGGGTCAGATAAGCGGTCATTTTTTCATCCGGATCCGGTTTTGAGCATTAAAAATTCTCAAAACTGGATCCGGATCCGCAGCCCATAGGCTGCAATACAAAAATCGTATTGCACTATTTGCAATCCAGTTACCGCCTTCCGGTTTCGCTGCCTGCGTGAAAAATCATGCAGGCAGCGTTTTTTGGAGTGGTTTTAAAAACGCAGCGGGGCTGCTATAATGGGCTCCTATGGGAGCCCATCCAGTAACCAGATTGCTCATAATGTGCAATCTGGTTGCCTGCGGCTGCAGGGATGAACAAAGGGTTAATGTTAATATAATATGTGGGCACCATGTCTCCAGGGAGTGTCCACTCTCCTAGAGACATGGTGACCTTATGGGGCAGCATATGAAGGGTTACTATGGTGTATTACAGTATTGCCGGCTATTGTCGGCTTTTACTATTTTATGACCAGAATCCACTACTGCTTCACAGAAATTAATGAAATGAATAAAAATGTTGCTTTAGCCTGGAATTATTCACTTTTACAAGGGATAACGTGATAAATTGGATGCCAAAATTTGTTACCCAGTTTCTTCTGAATGTGCTCATACCCACATGTGGTTATATACCTCTGTTTGAACAAACGGGATGGCTCAGAAGTAAAGGAGCGCTATTTGAATTTTGGAAAGCAAATTTGGCTGAAATAGATGGTGGGCACCACGTTGCATTTCCTGGACTCTTAAGTTACCTAAACAGCAGAAACCCCCACAAGGGTCCCTATTTTGGAAACTAGACCCCTCAAGGATTATATCTAGGGGTATAGTAAGCATTTTGAACCCACAGATATTTCACAGAATTTGATAGCAATAGGTTGCCATATTGAAAATGTTCTTTTTTTCACACTAAATGTCTCACTTTTAGGCCTGTTTCACACATCCGTGCAAAACACGGATGTGTGATACAGGCCGTTTTTTTGGGGGGCATGTACCCATGTGTCACACATGTGACACATACGTGTTCTGTCCATGTGCTAGCCTGTTATTGCTCTGTTATTGCATAGTTACTTGCCTCCAGCACTGCCTGTCCTTCTCACTTCTGGGGCCCCTGCTGCACTCAGAGCAGTGAATATTAGCTGAGAGTAATGAACAGCATCGGACGTGAGTGGAAAAGGCAGCGCTGGAGGTAGGTGAGTATAAAATTCTTTATTTTTAAGCTTAAAACTTCTTGCTCTTGTCCGTGCACACGAATGTCACACAGAGGAGATCCGTGTGCAGGTTGTTTTTGGCCAAAATTGATCTGTGCTGCCGGCCAAAAACAGACTTATCTCTGTGTGGAGCACACAGACACGTATCTGCTCCACACAGAGGCACAGTCCGTGCGGATTTACGGACATCTGAAGGGGGCCATAGAATATAATGTGCCTCCATATGTCAGTGCCTCCGGCATGTGTCGGCACGGACTGCACATGTGCTGAAGGCACAGATATGTAAAAGAGTCCTTAGGGTATGTGCACACGATCCGAAGTCACTGTGTCCTGGACGAAGTGTTTCCTCTCCTGCGGGGACACCGGGGATCTCTATGGGTGAACACAGCCGCATGTGCCCACGATCTGCGATCAGTGCATCGGCGGCTTTTTCACTCACTGCCTCTGACTCTGCAGCGCTAAACTGACATGCTGCGGACAAGCAGCGACGCCGAAAGCCGCCCTGCAGGTCAGTTTATGCTGTAGAGAAAACAAGCACACAAACGGCATCAAATACTGATTGTATGGACACACCCATAGGATCTCATTTTACTAACTACACCTCCAATGAATTCTTCTAGGGGGCGCAGTGATCATATTGACACAAAATGTTATAACAATGAGCAGTGAAGATAAAATGTAGATGTTTTTACACAAGAAATTTAGCTTTAGTCCCAGATTTTACACTTTCACACAGGGATATGGGTAAAAATGGTATCAAAATTTGTCTCACGATTTCTGCTGAACGTGGCAATATCCCACATGTTACCATACAGTAGTGCTTAGCCACAAGGAGAGACTCAGGAGGAAAGGAGCGCAATTTTAGTATTGGAATACAAATGTTCGTATAATAGTTTGTGGACTCCATATACACATACTCCTCTAAGGGTACCTTTACACGCCGCTACTGGAGGATGGATACAACCCGCTACTTCACGTGCACGAGCACGCCCAAACGGTTACAAACGGGAAACGCACCACCACACGCCGCCACAAGGTGCGCTACGCTACGCTACATCTACAGCTAGATACATCGCCGGGTGTCTCAAGTAGCCATCTGTAGCTCATCTTACCTCATTTACACACCGCTACAACCAGCTAATATGGGCGGACCTGGTGCAGCAGGGACAGCACATAGGCGTGCCACAATTGTGAAGTACGAGACGTCCGTACGCTGATAGGACAAAGCAAGAAACCCATGATTGGCCAGGCATCGCAGGAGGCTGATTAATACATGACGCCTGAGCAATTGTGTAGTGTGACTGGGCAGCTCCTTAAATATGCCGCCCTGTGCAGCGACAACCAATCGCAACGCAGGAGCTTCCTCCAATGATCGCTGAAGGGGCGCGGTATCCCGGAGGCTGTGTCACGCCCCAGCTACATACCAGGTACATCGCCTGGTGTATAGACATCCCTTCTGTAGCTTCTTTACACGCCGATACAGCTCGCTACAATCGGCTTTGTAGCCATCTGTTTTCGAGCAGTGCTCGGAAACAGATGTATCTGTTGCCGGCTGCCTCCTACCGTCTTCACACGCCGCTACTACGGGCTATATTGACGCTACAAGCTACATTTGTAGCCTGTAGCGGGTTGTATCCATCCTCCAGTAGCGGCGTGTAAAGGTACCCTTAAGTGTTAAAACTGCAGAATCACCATCAAGGGACCATGTTTTACAAATTAAACCCCTCTAGAAATGTATCTACAAGGGTAGAGATGCTTTTGAGTCCATTGATGTTTTCTATAAACAAGCAGCAATGGGTGTTGCTAAGTGAAAGTTGCAACTCTGCCATTGTACTGCCCAGTATGTTATAGTGCCTAGTACATTGTACTGCCCAGTATGTTATAGTGCCCAGTACATTGTAGTGCCCAGTATGTTATAGTGCCTAGTACATTGTAGTGCCCAGTATGTTATAGTCAGGGGCGGACCCAGACTGTAGTGGGCCCTGGTGCAAGAAATTTTTCGGGGCCCCCCCCCTGGAACTCAGTGCCAGAATAGTGCCGCGGGTGTGCATCACAGCCAGCGGCGTAGCAACTGTTTGTGGCGCCCGGGGCGGTCGAAAAATTTGCCGCCCCTTTAGTTATTGATAATCTGGAAGTATACATAGTATACATTGTCTGCCCCTATATACAAGAATATAACTACTATACTAAAACACTAAGAGAAGGGGTGCAATTGCCACCTCTGCACAACCCCAGTGTATGGCAACAAGCAGGACTCAAGGAGGGCCCGGGGCCGGAGCAATTTTCGCCGCCGTGCTGTGGAGTTCATAATGTAATATAAATGCAAAAAACCTTTATTCTTAATATTATGTCACAATACCGGGATCTGAGGATCTTCTATTTCGAGGTCAGGGGCTCTCTGATGCCATGTTGCTGCTTGTCTCGTTGTCTTCCTCTTTTGACACTGCAGTGCGGTGGACAAGAGAGCATTAACTGGTTAATAACAAGAAGTATGGAGTGTGTACTGAGCCATAAATCCTCCCCATACCAGTAGGATTACTATATGGATTTTAGTATTAGGGTACGGACACACTGGCGTGAAACTCTGATAAGTGCAATCTGTGATTTTCTCGCAGTGCAATCAATCTCTGAGAGCACAATGGCGAGTTTCGGACGCTTTTTTCTCATCCAGATTCAGGATGAGAAAAAAGTTGCAACATGCTGCGACAGTATGTGATTCCCGCGCAAGACTCACCAATGCAAGTCTATGGGTCTGACAAAATCACGGACCGCACACAGACAGCACACGAACCATCCGAGTCTGAGGCTGCGTTCACACATTACGTATTTTGCTGCGCTTTTTTACGCACGCTTTTTCAAAATACGCAATATGCATTTTGTCTGCCAGCAAAGTGAATGTGAAATTCACTTTGCAGTGCAGACATTGCGCAAAAATACGCAGGGCGTTTATGGGAGAAAACGCAGCTGCGTAAAGAATTGATATGTCAATTCTTTACGCAGCTGCTCCTGCGTTTTCTCCCTGTGATGTCACAGAGGGGAGGAAGAATCCTGCTTCCTCCTCCCCTCTGTGACAGCTGTGGCCGCCCATTAGATTTCGCAGTGTATTAATATACACTGCGAAATCTAAATTAAACAAAGGCAAATGTATGAAAAATAAAAAAGAAAGAATACTTACCTCTCTGACGCCTTTTCCCGGTGTCCGGTCTCCGGTACCAAGCGATGTGTAGTGCTGCCAAGACCTGCGGTGACGTCAGAGGGGCGTTCCCGACGCTGATTGGGCGCTCGCGGTCATGTGATACATCACATTCTGGGGTAAAGAAAGCGCAGTGTGTGAAAGCCCCTGCATATCTTGTTGCGCTTTTTTTGCGTGGCCGAAAAACACGGCAAAAAGTGCGCAAAAAAGCGCAACAAAATACACAATGTGTGAACGCAGCCTGACACGTTTTTTTCACGGATACATTCTCATTCTGCAGCTGAGAACACTGTAAAATGTTCCTGTAAATGATTCTACAGTAATAGATGCTGAGAAAAAAACAGATTGCACTCAGACATCACACGGATGTGATCTGAGAGAAATGTCGGACACTCACACAGCAGTTGGATGCCAAACGGACTAAAAAACAGATGTCACTCGTCCGACTCTCCTGGAAACAGACCGATTTTAAGGTGGCGGGAGACAGTGTACCACCATCTCCCTAGCTCTGTGCTGTGCACAGTGTACTACCATGCCCTCAGCTCTGTGCTGTGCACAGTGTACTACATGCCTCAGCTCTGTGCTGTGCACAGTGTACCACATGCCCCCGTCTGTGCTGTGCACAGTGTACCACCATGCCCCCGGCTCCGTGCTGTGCACAGTGTACCCCACTCAATGCCACCATGCCCCGGCTCCGTGCTGTGCACAGTGTACCACCATGCCCGCTCCGTGCTGGCCAGTGTACACATCCCCGCTCCGTGCTGTGCACAGTGTACCACATGCCATCGGCTGCCCAGTGCTCCGTCGCATGTGCACAGTCGTACCACCATGCCCCCCGTCCTCTGCTCCAGTCTGCCACACGTGTCCCCACACCCCACTCCGTCTTGCACACCACCCTGTCCTCTGCACCCCCCCCACCGTCCTCTGCCACACCCCCTGTCCTCTGCACACCCCCCCACGTCCTCTCACACCCCTCGTCCTCTGCACACCCCCCCGTCCTCTGCACACCCCCCCGTCCTCTGCACACCCCCCATCGTCCTCTGCACACCCCCCCACGTCCTCTGCCACACTCCCCCGTCCTCTGCACACCCCCCTCGTCCTCTGCACACCCCACGTCCTCTGCACACCCCCCTCCTCCTCTGCACACCCCCCTCGTCCTCTGCACACCACCCACGTCCTCTGCACACCCCCCTCGTCCTCTGCACACCCCCCTCGTCCTCTGCACACACCCCACGTCCTCTGCACACCCCCCTCGTCCTCTGCACACCCCCACGTCCTCTGCACGCACCGCTATGTACCTTGTAAAGACAGTCCCAGTTCCTCCTATCTGGCAATTCTTCTTGCCGGGCAAAATGTAGCTCCGCCCACCTGAGTCACATGTGCGTGACGTTATCACAGGTCCTGTTCCACCCGGCATCTGTCCCCGCCGGCAGTGCTGTGAGGTGAGGCGGGAGGGCGCGATGACCGGGGGGGAAGGGGGGAGTGAGATGTCCAGGGGAAAGGGTGAGGTGTCCAGGAGGGGGGTTAGGTGTCCAGGGGGCGGGGGTTAGGTGTCCAGGGGGTGGGGGTTAGGTGTCCAGGGGGCGGGGTCACCCGGCCGGGGCTCAGAGCAGGAAAAAAAAGAAAAGACAACACTCTTAGTCGCCGCCCTCCCCGAAAAGTGCCAGAACAGTGCCGCGGGTATGCAGCGCCGCTGACACCCGACAGCACCACCCGTCTGTCTGACAGGGGACCTGCCGCTGGAGCCCCAGGGGCCCCCTAGCTGCTCGGGGCCCTGGTGCGGCTGCACCAGCTGCACCACGGTAGTTCCACCCCTGGTTATAGTGCCTAGTACATTGTACTGCCCAGTATGTTATAGTGCCTAGTACATTGCAGTGCCCAGTATGTTATAGTGCCTAGTACATTGCAGTGCCCAGTATGTTATAGTGCCTAGTACATTGTAGTGCCCAGTATGTTATAGTGCCCAGTACATTGTAGTGCCCAGTATGTTATAGTGCCCAGTACATTGTAGTGCCCAGTATGTTATAGTGCCAGTACATTGTATGCCCAGATTTAGTGCAGTACATTGTAGTGCCCAGTATGTTATAGTGCCCAGTACATTGTAGTGCCCAGTATGTTATAGTGCCCAGTACATTGTAGTGCCCAGATGTTATAGTGCCCAGTACATTGTAGTGCCCAGTATGTTATTAAGTGCCCAGTACATTGTAGTGCCCGTATATTATAGTGCCCAGAACATTGTAGTGCCGTACATTGTGTCCACTTCTGCTTCAGGAGAACACATCCTATAAATTAAGCGGGCTTCCTTACTACAGAAATGCCAAACATATGGACACCATATGTGGTTTAGGCACACTGTGGGAAGGGAGAGGGGCATTTGGATTTGGGAGCATAGATTTCCTGGATTTCTTTTAGGGGGTGCCATAGCGCCTTTCCAGAGCTTTTGTGCTACTAGTTACATAGAAGCCACCTATATTTCTTTCTACATATGATGAACCTGAGTGGGGACTTGTTTTGTTTTTTATGGATTAAGTTGATAGTTTTATTCGGCATATTTTACAATAAAATGTGAATCACATTTGTCCTGTGCTCCACCCTGAGATTGGGGTTGCCATCTAAATCTCTGAATGATGGGATTCAAATAACATCATTGAAGAAGAGGTGGCACTCACCGAAATATTCAAGATGGTCTTTTATTCCATGACTTCCAGGACGGACAGGGTGCAGGGAGGGGGCCACGGAGGGCAAGCGGACTACGACCGTTTCGCAACCGGTGTTGCTTCTACGGGTCCAGGTACCTGTTGCGAAACGGCGTCGTAGTCCGCTGGCCCTCCGTGGCTCCCTCCCTGCACCCTGTCCGGCCTGGAAGTCATGGAATAAAAGACCATCTTGAATATTTCGGTGAGTGCCGCCTCTTCTTTAATTTTGTTTACTACTCTGGTGCTTTGGCTGTGCACCACCGAAGGGGAATCCGCCTGAACGGGAGGACATCCCGGACTTGACATTCAGTACCGCTAAGTGCCCTGATTACTCTTCACTTCAATTCAAATAACACCTTCGAGGGATCCATTCACTATAATGAGACAGCAGTGTCACTCTAGACTTTATCTGGCTTCTGTTCAGTGTTGTCCTTTTCAGAAGTGCTCAAAAGTGTGGTCAACCGCACTTTTATGCACCACTCAAAAGACGGACAACGCCGGATTATAGCACAGACTGTTTAATTTAAGAGAATCTTAAGAAACTGAGTGCCCTAAAAAGCTGTGTGCCCCCAGAAGCTGTGAGCCCCCAGAAGCTGTGTGTGCCCAAGAAGCTGAGTGTCTCCAGAAGCTGTGTGCCCCCAGAGGTTGTGTGCCCCCAGAAGCTGTGTGCCCATAGAAGCTGTGTGCCCTCAGAAGCTGTGAGCCCCCAGAAGCTGTGTGTGCCCAAGAAGCTGAGTGTCTCCAGAAGCTGTGTGCCCCCAGAGGTTGTGTGCCCCCAGAAGCTGTGTGCCCATAGAAGCTGTGTGCCCTCAGAAGCTGTGTGCCCCCAGAAGCTGTGTGCCACCAGAGGTTGTGTGCCCCCAGAAGCTGTGTGCCCATAGAAGCTGTGTGCCCATAGAAGCTGTGTGCCCTCAGAAGCTGTGTGCCCCCAGAAGATAAGTGCTCACAGAAGCTGCATGCCCCCAGAGGTTGAGTGCCCATAGAAGCTTTGTGCCACTAGAAGCTGTGTGCCAACAGAAGCCGAGTGCCACCAGAAGCTGTGTACCACCAGAAGCTCTGTGCCACCAGAAGCTGTGTGCCACCAGAGGATGAGTGCTCACAGAAGTTGTGTGTGCCCAAGAAGCTGAGTTCCTCCAGAGATATGCACCCCCAGAGATTGTGTGCACCAGAAGCTGAGTGCCACCAGAAGCTGTATGCCTCCAGGGGTTGTGTGCCCACTGATGCTGTGTTCCCCCAGAAGCTGTGTGCCCTCAGAAGCTGTGTGCCCTCAGAGGCTGTGTGTGGTCGCGGCTTCGCGGGACAGGAGGGTGCCGGCCCCCGGTCTCTCCTATGATTTGCAGAGTCCTGCTGGCTCCTCCTCACCACCTACCTCGCAGCCCCTGAAGCCGGGACACGCCGTGCTGCACTATCCCAGAACCGTTCCTATACGGACCGAACCGCACAGTCACCGAGGCTTTCTCCGGCATGTTGTTACCCGCCGCCTTGTTGTTACTGCTGTACGATCACCATGACAACCCCGGCCGCGCCTCCCTCTGCCCGGGCCGGCTGAAGTGCAGTCAGAGTCTGGAGTCAGGGCAGGAGTGTATATGGGAGGGTCTCTGTGCCCGGGCCGGCTGCAGGTTGTGTCTGGGCAGGGGGGTCTCTATGCCTGGGCCAGGTGGCCGCTGTGTCTAGGCAGGAGGGTCTCTGTGCCCGAGCCTGGCTGCAGTCAGGGTCTGTGCAGGAGGCTCTCTGTGCGGGCACTGCACCCCCAAAACAGCCGAGCCTGGTGGTATAAAGCAGATCCGTTATCTCAGGATTTTGTTACATTGTCTCTGGGTATATACAGGCCCCAGTGGTGGTATATACAGCAGCCCCAGTGGTGGTATATACAGCAGCCCCAGTGGTGGTATATACAGCAGCCCCAGTGGTGGTATATACAGCAGCTCCAGTCTGGGTATATACAGGCCCCAGTGGTGGTATATACAGCAGCCCCAGTGGTGGTATATACAGGCCCCAGTGGTGGTATATACAGGCCCCAGTGGTGGTATATACAGCAGCTCCAGTCTGGGTATATACAGGCCCCAGTGGTGGTATATACAGCAGCCCCAGTGGTGGTATATACAGGCCCCAGTGGTGGTATATACAGCAGCCCCAGTGGTGGTATATACAGCAGCCCCAGTGGTGGTATATACAGCAGCCCCAGTGGTGGTATATACAGCAGCCCCAGTGGTGGTATATACAGCAGCCCCTGTGGTGGTATACAGAGCCCCCTCCCCCCTTGCTGCTGCACACCTGTAAAGGAATACATCCATGCATCATTATACTTACTTATCCCTGCCGCTGTCGCTGTCATCGCTCTGACACCGCGCTCCTCCGGGACTTCCTGCTTCCTCCTCCGGCGCACAGGCAATGACGTCATTGCCTGCGCCCGCCGGTCACAACCAGGAAGAAGCTGGATGAAGCTGGAGCGCGGTACAGAGCGGCGACAGCGGCAGCGGCAGGGATAAGTAATAGGAGGCGCAGCTGACCGGATAGCAGCGTAGCGGCGCTGGGTCCGGGCCCCCCACAAGCGCCGGGCCCCAAAGCGACCGCTACGTCTGCTATGCCGGTAGTTACGCCACTGGTGTCAGACTTCTCATTAAATCTGTTTGCTTCTTAGTGCGTGCATTTTCAAACCGCAAGTGTGTGCCCATCGGGGGCAGCGTACGGGTGCACTTTTGTGTGTTTTGCACAAACTAGGATATAACGCACAAGTACAGTGAATAATACACGTCAGCAGCACGTGATAGTGTCAGACTTCTCACTAATTCTCGCTCCTAAAAACCTGTTAGGTTCTTAGTGCGTGCATTTACAAACCGCAAGTGTGTGCCCGTTGGTGGCAGCGTACGGGTGCACTTTTGTGTGTTTTGCACAAACTAGGATATAACGCACAAGTAGAGTGAATACACGTCTCCGTCTGTTTCTGACTTAATCTCTAAGGCTGAAGGCACATCATCCGACATGGATCCCAGTGCCTCGCACGAGTGCAATGCGAGATAAACTCGCATTGCACTAGGACAAGTGCTTTTCTATCATGTCAGGCACACTGGTGCGCATTTTAAGCACTGAACTCGCAAAGCGAGTTTCAGTCGCGGCATGCTGCGACTGCATGCGAGTTGTACGCATGAGCCATCAATAGAAACATGAAAAACCACACTTCCGGCACACACGGCAGACCACCGGGAGCCAAAGCCCGCAGACTGCGCAGAGCCTCCTGTCGGTACTGAGGCTGTGATCCCGGCTGTGATCTCTGCAACAGCCGGGACCTGTGTGCGGCTTCACCCGCCGCGCTGCTGGTGGTGGGGGCGGATGCACTCCCCCTCTTCAGGCCTCCCCCTTCTCTAGATGGCCCCCACCTGTCACTGCCCCCCCCACCCCGTTGCCGGGTCTGTTCACCCGCCGCGCTGCTGGCGGCGGGGGCGGATGCCCTCCCCCTTCTCCAAACGGCCCCCACCTGTCACTGCCCCCCACCCCCGTTGCCGGGTGTGTTTGCGGCTTCACGCGCTGCTGGCGGCGGGGGCGGGGGCGGACGCACTCCCCATCCCCTGGATGGCCCCCACCTGTCCCTGCCGTTCACCCCCCCCCCCATCCCCGTGTCCGATCTTACCGCTCCTCGATCCCGCCGGTGTAGCTGCCGCTCTGCCTCCTCTCCTCGCTGGAACGCCCCTCCTCCAGTGCTGCTCCGCCCAGAGGTAAGTACCGAATGAATGAATGAATGAATTAATTAATGATTGATTGAGTGAGTGGGTTCATGGATGGATGGATGTGTGGATGCGTGGGTGTGTGGGTGCGTGGGTTAGTGGATGCGTGGGTTAATGGATGTGTGGGTGCGTGGATTAGTGGATGTGTGGGTGCATGGGTTAGTGGATGCGTGGGTTAGTGGATGCGTGGGTTAGTGGATGCGTGGGTTAGTGGATGCGTGGGTTAGTGGATGCGTGGATGCTTGGGTGCGTGGGTACGTGGATGTGTGGGTACGTGGATGCGTGGGTACGTGGATGTGTGGGTAAGTGGATGTGTGGGTGCGTGGGTTAGTGGATGCGTGGATGCGTGGGTACGTGCATGCGTGGGTACGTGGATGCGTGGGTACGTGGATGTGTGAATGTGTGGGTGCGGGGATGTGTGGATGCGTGGATGTGTGGGTGCGTGGGTTAGTGGATGCGTGGGTTAATGGATGTGTGGGTGCATGGGTTAGTGGATGCGTGGATGTGTGGGTGCGTGGATGTGTGGGTAAGTGGATGTGTGGGTGCGTGGATGTGTGAGTAAGTGGATGTGTGGGTAAGTGGATGTGTGGGTGCGTGGGTTAGTGGATGCGTGGGTACGTGGATGCGTGGGTACGTGGATGCGTGGGTACGTGGATGCGTGGGTACGTGCATGCGTGGGTACGTGGATGCGTGGGTACGTGGATGTGTGAATGTGTGGGTGCGGGGATGTGTGGATGCGTGGATGTGTGGGTGCGTGGGTTAGTGGATGCGTGGGTTAATGGATGTGTGGGTGCATGGGTTAGTGGATGCGTGGATGTGTGGGTGCGTGGATGTGTGGGTAAGTGGATGTGTGGGTGCGTGGATGTGTGAGTAAGTGGATGTGTGGGTAAGTGGATGTGTGGGTGCGTGGGTTAGTGGATGCGTGGGTTAGTGGATGCGTGGGTACGTGGATGCGTGGGTACGTGGATGCGTGGGTACGTGGATGCGTGGGTACGTGGATGTGTGAATGTGTGGGTGCGGGGATGTGTGGGTGCGTGGATGCGTGGATGCGTGGGTGCGTGGGTTAGTGGGTGCGTGGATGTGTGGGTTCGTGGGTTAGTGGATGCGTGGGTTAGTGGATGCGTGGGTTAGTGGATGCGTGGGTGCGTGGGTTAGTGGATGCGTGGGTTAATGGATGTGTGGGTGCGTGGATTAGTGGATGTGTGGGTTCGTGGGTTAGTGGATGCGTGGGTTAGTGGATGCGTGGGTACGTGGATGCGTGGGTATGTGGATGCGTGGGTACGTGGATGCGTGTGTGTGCGTGGATGTGTGTGTGCGTGGGTTAGTGGGTGCGTGGATTAGTGGATGTGTGGGTGCATGGGTTAGTGGGTGCGTGGATGTGTGGGTAAGTGGATGTGTGGGTAAGTGGGTAAGTGGATGTGTGGGTGCGTGGGTTAGTGGATGCGTGGGTTAGTGGATGCGTGGATGCGTGGGTACGTGGGTACGTGGATGTGTGGGTACGTGTATGTGTGGGTACGTGGATGTGTGGGTACGTGGATGTGTGGGTACGTAGATGTGTGAATGTGTGGGTGCGGGGATGTGTGGTTGCGTGGATTAGTGGATGTGTGGGTGCATGGGTTAGTGGATGTGTGGATGTGTGGATGTGTGGGTGCGTGGGTTAGTGGATGCGTGGGTTAGTGGATGCGTGGGTTAGTGGATGCGTGGGTTAGTGGATGCGTGGATGCATGGGTGCATGGATGGATGTGTGCGTATGTGTGACTGCATGTGTGGATGTGTGCACGAATGGATGTGTACATGCGTGGATAATGGATGGATGGATGCAACAAGGTATCAAGTGTCCTCTTCTAGTCTCAGGGATCATAGTCATGGTGCACTGTATGACAGATCATTGCCATACAGTGCACCATAACTCTGACCCCAGAGACTGTAGGAAGAGGACACTTGATCCCTTGCTGCAATCTCTGGAGCAGAGGCGATCGAGCATCGTGGGACCTTCGTTGTGGACTACGTCGGAGGCGATCGAGCGTCGCGGGACCTTTGTTATGGACTACGTCGGATCTTTCTAATAAAGATGGAGTCTGAATTTTGTTTGTGTTTTTTTGCAAATAAAAATATTTTACTCTGTGTGTATTTATTGACTACTTACCAGAGATTCCTAATGGCGGGTCTAACATTGGCCCAATATTATGAATCTCGGGCTTAGTGCCAGCTGCCAATAAAAAGCTGGCATTAACCCCTTTATTACCCAGTTTGCCACCGGCACCAGGGCAACTGGAAGAGCATGGGTACAGCACCAGAAAATGGCGCTTCAATAAATGCGCCATTTTCTGGGGCGGCTGCGGGCTGCAATTCGCAGCATGGGGGGCCCAGAACGCTTGGGCCTCTCCATGCTGCGGATTCCAGCCCCCAGCTGTCTAGTTGTACCTGGCTGGACTAAAAATATGGCGGAGCCCCACGTCATTTTTTTTTTCTAGAATTTGTTCTAGAAATAAAAAAATGGGATTCGCTGTATTTTTGGTTGCCAGCAAGGTACAACAAGGCAGCTGGGGGTTGGTGGCAGTCTGTAGCTGCCAAGTTGTACCTGGCTGGACCAAAAATATGGCGAAGCCCCACGTCATTTTTTTTAATTACTTCTACCAATAAAATGACATGGAGCTTTGCCATATTTTTGGTAGCCAGCCAGGTACAACTTGGCAGTTGGGGGGCTGCAATCCTCATCATAGAGAGATCCAAATGTTGTGGGCCCCTCACGCTGCAAATTGCAACCCACAGCCACCTCAGAAAATAGCGCATTCATTGGAGGTGCCATTTTCTGGTGCTGTACCCCAACTCTTCCAGTTGCCCTTGCGCTGGTGGCAATGCTGGTTGCACACAGGGGCTCTCCATGCGCGACATGGTGTCCGTTAACAATTGTTAGCGGACACCATGTTGCATATGGAGAGCCCCTGTGTGCCTAAACATTGGAGCTCCCCCACAAGTGACCCCATTATGCATCTGGATTTGTTCCTTGGGGGTCTAGTTTCCAAAATGGGGTCACTTGTGGGGGAGCTTGAATGTTGAGGCACACAGGGGCTCTCCATGCGCGACATGGTGTCCGCTAACAATTCCAATTGTTAGCGGACACCATGTCGCGTATGGAGTGCCCCTGTGTGCCTCAGCACTGGAGCTCCCACACAAGTGACCCCATTTTGGAAACTAGACCCCCAAGGAACAAATCTAGATGCATAATGAGCACTTTGAAGCCCCAGGTGCTTCACAATTTGATCCGTAAAAATAAAAAAATAAGATTTTTGTGGAAGAAAAATATTTTTTTCATTTTTACGGATCAATTTGTGAAGCACCTGGGGCTTCAAAGTGCTCATTATGCATCTAGATTTGTTCCTTGGGGGGTCTAGTTTCCAAAATGGGGTCACTTGTGGGGGAGCTCCAATGCTGAGGCACACAGGGGTTCTCCAAACGCGACATGGTGTCCGCTAACAATTTGAATGGAAATCAGCTCAAATTGTTAGCTGACACAATGTCGCGTTTGGTGAGCCCCTGTGTGCCTAAACATTGGAGCTCCCCCACAAGTGACTCCATTGATTGACAAATAAGTGGCAGCAAATCAGTGCAGTCTTGACACCAGGAGAAGGTGCTAGTCTGTCGGATCGCAGTAGGAATGAAAAAATCTCACTAGCACCCCACTAGCACCCCACTAGCACCACACTAGCACCGCACTACCGTGTTTCCCCGAAAGTAAGGCCCTGTCTTACATTCTTTTGGGGGCCAAAAGTGGCCCCCGGCCTTACTTTCGGGGGGGGCCTTACATTGGGTGCCCCAGCAGTGTGGCCTACAGGCCCCCTCCTGCTGGGACACTGCGGGAGCGGGTCGCACGTCACGTGCGCCCGCTCATTACATATGCACTGCATCCCCCTGTCAATCAGCGACAGGGGGAGCAGTGCATTATACAGTATATATGGGCCCCCTATTGCTGGCACACTCCCCCCTGTTATGAGGCCCCCACCGCTGCTGCTGCTGAAGAGATCTTACCCTCCAGGGCCTTCTTGCAGCAGCCAGCGGCGCGTCCATCCGTCCTCTGTACTCGCTCGGCGGTCTCCCGGATCATGTGACCGGCCCGTCGCAGTCGCGATGACGTCATGCGCTGCGACGGGTCACATGATCCGGGAGACCGCCGAGCGAGTACAGAGGACGGATGGACGCGCTGGCTGCTGCAAGAAGACCCTGGAGGGTAAGATCTCTTCAGCAGCAGCAGCGGTGGGGGCCTCATAACAGGGGGGAGTGTGCCAGCAATAGGGGGCCCATATATACTGTATAATGCACTGCTCCCCCTGTCGCTGATTGACAGGGGGATGCAGTGCATATGTAATGAGCGGGCGCACGTGACGTGCGACCCGCTCCCGCTCCCCCCCCCCTCCGCTAGCGGCCTTATATTGGCCCCCCCGATTGTAAGGCCTTATAATCGGGGGAGGCCTTACATTGGCAGGCCCCCCCTTTACCCCCAGGCGGCCTTACAATCGGGGGGGCCTTACTATCGGGGAAACACGGTAGCACCGCACTAGCACCGCACTAGCACTACTACACGCATCAAACTCGCATCAGTATTGCGCTTCAAAAACGCGCCGTTTTAGAGGGATCAGTGTGCCTTCAGCCTAATTGTCGCTCTTAAAAAGCTGGTAGCAATAGCTATAATCTGATTGTCCAGGTAAAACCCGTGTGTGGGGACGCCTTCATTTAGCTGTGTACTGTCAGCACAGCATTGAAAATGCGCAAGGGCGTTGGCAAGGGACAAGGAAGTGGAGTGATGGTGGTGCAGGCAGAGGCCAAGGTCGTGTGCAAGCTCTAATTTCGCCACAACAAAGGGCCACATCTACTCGCTCACACGTCCTGTCCCAAATTCTTGGGGACTGCAGCAGTACACCGCTCTTCAACCCAGACCAGTGTCAACAGGTTGTTAGTTGGATAGCGGATAATGCTTCCAGTCAGATTGGCACCACCACAAACACCCTGTCTTCCACACGGTCAAGTGTCAGTAGCCGTGATACTGCACCGAACATTCCACAACCTGATCCTCCTTCCTACCACCAGGCCGAGTACACGTCCACGGACATTACTGATCCCACACTTGGACACTCTGAAGAGCTGTTCACGTATCCATTCGCACATTCTGGCCTCTCGCCAGCTCCTGTTGAAGTGGGTCATGAGGAGAGCGTATGTACCGATGCCCAAATATTTGAGCAGTCACGGTCTCACGAAGGCAACGGTGGGAACGTGTCTCAACAAGGGGTGGACCATGATGAGACACGATTGCCAGGAAGTCAGGAGGAGGAGCAGGGTGTGGAAGAGGAAGACAACGTGATGGATGATCCAGTAACTGACCTAACCTGGCAGGAGGAGATGCAGAGCGAGGACAGCAGTGCACAGGGGGAGGGAGGCTTAGCATCACAACAGGCAGTAAGAAGCAGGGTGGTGGCCCCAGGCAGAAGTCAGGCAACCGTTCCCCGGAACAACAACACGACACAAGGTGCCTGTACAAATGTTAGGTCTTCCCGAGTCTGGCAGTTTTTAAGTTGGCTCCAGATAATTCTAAAAAGGCCATTTGCAACACCTGTCATGCCAGCATCAGCAGGGGTACCAAAACTAGCAGCCTGACCACCACCAGCATGATCAGGCACATGTCAGCCAAGCACCCGACTTTGTGGGATGTACAACAGAGACGAGGAGCAGTGCGTGCTGATGTCACTGCTACGTCTTCGGGTGGTGTGCGTGCGAGCCAATCCCCTGTCGATGCTGCATGCGAACAAGCCTCCTGCCCTGCACCTGTAGTTGCCCACGCACAAATAACACCACCATCAAGCACGTCCTTGTCCCAGCGCAGCGTTCAGTTATCCATGCACGAAACTTTTGAACGCACGCGCAAATACGCTGCCAAAGCCCCACATGCCACAGTTCTAAATGCTAACATTTCGCGACTGCTTGCGCTGGAAATGCTGCCTTTTAGGCTGGTGGAGACGGAAGCATTCTGCAACCTGATGGCGGCAGCTGTCCCACGTTACTCGATCCCCAGCCGCCACTATTTCTCTCGATGTGCCGTCCCCGCATTACATAACCACGTGTCACAAAACATCACATGTGCCCTGAACAACGCTGTTTCAGCCAAAGTCCACCTAACCACAGACACGTGGACAAGTGCTTGTGGGCAAGGCCGGTACATCTCGGTGACGGCACACTGGGTTAATATTGCGGAAGCTGGGACCCAGTCTCAGCAAGGGACGGAATACGTCCTTCCACACCAAGGATTGCAGGCCCTACCTCAGTCCGGGTTTCACCCACACTCTACAGCTCCAGAATGTCATGCTCCTCAGCCTCCTCCTCCTGCGCATCCTCATCCACTTTACCCTCCACACCAGTCCCAAGCTGGAAGCACTGCAGCACTGCCTCGGCGAAGCGGCAACAGGCTGTGCTGAAGCTAATATGCAAAGGTGACAAACCCCACAATGCAGAAGAGGTGTGGACAGCTCTGAAACAGCAGGCAGATCACTGGCTCAAACCTCTGAACCCAAAGCCAGGAAAGGTCGTGTGCGACAATGGCCGGAACCTGGTGGCGGCTTTGAGGCGAGGCCAGCTGACACATGTTCCATGCGTGGCCCATGTGCTCAACCTGGTGGTTCAGCGGTTTCTAAAATCATACCCAGAGCTGTCTGATCTGCTCGTAAAAGTTCGCCGCCTGTCTGCACATTTTCGAAAGTCACCTACTGCTTCAGCCGGCCTTGCCGGCTTTCAGCGGCGTTTGCAGCTTCCGGCTCACAGACTGGTGTGTGATGTCCACATGCGTTGGAATTCAACTCTGCACATGTTGGTCAGGATTTGTGAGCAGAAGAGGGCAGTTGTTGAGTACCTGCATCACCTAAGCTGTCGGGAAATGGGTCAAACTCCACACATAACACCTGAGGAGTGGAGATGGATGTCCGACCAATGTACCGTCCTCCAAAACTTTGCGGACTCCACCAAGATGGTGAGCGGTGATGACGCCATTATTAGCGTCACCATACCGCTTCTCTGCCTTCTAAAACGATCTCTGCTCAAAAACAAACATGATGCATTGCAGGCGGAGCGCGATGAGTTGGAGCAAGAAACAGTAGTGGGTGTGGGTGATAACACACAGCCCAGCCTCATCTCATCACAACGTGCAGTGGAGGACTATGACGAGGAGGAGGATGAAGACATGGAGCAACTCTCCGGCCAAATTGAGGATATGACATGCACACCAGTCATACCCTCGGTTCAGCGTGGCTGGCCAGAGGACAGGGGACATGAGGAGGAGGAGGAGGAGGACAGCGTGTTCAGTCATCGTATTGGTCAGGACACTGAAGTGATGGCTGTTAAGAGTCTGGCGCACATGGCTGACTTTATGCTAAGCTGCCTGGCTCGTGACCCTCGCGTTAAGAACATCTTGGCCGACAATCATTACTGGTTGGTAACACTGTTAGACCCATGCTACAAGGAGAACTTTATGTCTCTTATTCCTGAGGCGGAGAGGTCAGCCAAAATGCAGCAGTTCCAGAAGGCCATAGTCGTGGAAGTAGGCAAAGCATTCCCCTCACAAAACGCTAGCGGCATAGCTCAGGAATCGGTGGACAACCAAGGCCGAGAGGGGCACAAGTTCAATCCGCCAGAGGTAGGGGAACAGTCTTTAAGATGTGGGACAGGTTTCTCAGCCCCTCACGTACCACAGCCCCTGAGGTGCGGGGTAGTGCCACAAGAAATGGTAAGTTTGCCCAGATGCTGAAGGAGTACCTTGCAGGTCGAACAACTGCACTCCAACATTCCTCTGTGCCTTACAATTATTGGGTATCCAAGCTAGACACGTGGCATGAATTGCCTCTCTACGCCTTGGAAGTCCTGGCCTGCCCTGCCACTAGCGTTTTGTCAGAGCGTGTTTTTAGTGCAGCAGGTGGAATCATTACTGATAAACGCACCCGCCTGTCAACTGAAAATGCTGACAGACTGACTCTGATCAAGATGAACAAGGGTTGGATTGGGCCAGACTTCACCACACCACCAGCAAATGAGAGCGGAATTTAAATTTTGTAACTGGAATTTGCCATGTACCTCCACTCACCCATGGGTACACACTTCTGGACTTTGGCTAATCGCTGGACTGCTCCTCCTTCTCCTCATGCGCCACCATGATGACTGTTACAAAAGTTAGGCGTTGTTTCATGTATACCCCAGTGGAAAAATGTTTCGCCCATTCTTTCAGAATGGGCAATACAACGACAGGAGGCCCGCTCCTTTGCAATGGGAACAATGTTTTGAGGCCCTCATGCACGTCTCTATCCAGGGACAATGTGGAGCCTCCCAATTTTTGGCTGCCCTGGCAAAGGGCTATACTACAATACACCACTTCCTTACAATGGGCACTTCAGGTTTACAGGCCCTCATGCACGTCTCTATCCAGGGACAATGTGGAGCCTCCCAATTTTTGGCTGCCCTGGCAAAGGGCTATACTACAATACACCCACTTCTTTACAATGGGCACTTCAGGTTTACAGGCCCTCATGCACGTCTCTATCCAGGGACAATGTGGAGCCTCCCAATTTTTGGCTGCCCTGGCAAAGGGCTATACTACAATACACCCACTTCCTTACAATGGGCACTTCAGGTTTACAGGCCCTCATGCATGTCTCTATCCAGGGACAATGTGGAGCCTCCCAATTTTTGGCTGCCCTGGCAAAGGGCTATACTACAATACACCCACTTCCTTACAATGGGCACTTCAGGTTTACAGGCCCTCATGCACGTCTCTATCCAGGGACAATGTGGAGCCTCCCAATTTTTGGCTGCCCTGGCAAAGGGCTATACTACAATACACCCACTTCCTTACAATGGGCACTTCAGGTTTACAGGCCCTCATGCACGTTTCTATCCAGGGACAATGTGGAGCCTCCCAATATTTGGCTGCCCTGGCAAAGGGCTATTCTACAATACACCCACTTCCTTACATGGGCACTTCAGGTTTACAGGCCCTCATGCATGTCTCTATCCAGGGACAATGTGGAGCCTCCTAATTTTTGGCTGCCCTGGCAAAGGGCTATACTACAATACACCCACTTCTTACAATGGGCACTTCAGGTTTACAGGCCCTCATGCATGTCTCTATCCAGGGACAATGTGGAGCCTCCCAATTTTTGGCTGCCCTGGCAAAGGGCTATACTACAATACACCCACTTCCTTACAATGGGCACTTCAGGTTTACAGGCCCTCATGCACGTCTCTATCCAGGGACAATGTGGAGCCTCCCAATTTTTGGCTGCCCTGGCAAAGGGCTATACTACAATACACCCACTTCCTTACAATGGGCACTTCAGGTTTACAGGCCCTCATGCATGTCTCTATCCAGGGACAATGTGGAGCCTCCCAATTTTTGGCTGCCCTGGCAAAGGGCTATACTACAATACACCCACTTCCTTACAATGGGCACTTCAGGTTTACAGGCCCTCATGCATGTCTCTATCCAGGGACAATGTGGAGCCTCCCAATTTTTGGCTGCCCTGGCAAAGGGCTATACTACAATACACTCACTTCCTTACAATGGGCACTTCAGGTTTACAGGCCCTCATGCATGTCTCTATTCAGGGACAATGTGGAGCCTCCTAATTTTTGGCTGCCCTGGCAAAGGGCTATACTACAATACACCCACTTCCTTACAATGGGCACTTCAGGTTTACAGGCCCTCATGTATGTCTCTATCCAGGGACAATGTGGAGCCTCCCAATTTTTGGCTGCCCTGGCAAAGGGCTATACTACAATACACCCACTTCCTTACAATGGGCACTTCAGGTTTACAGGCCCTCATGCACGTCTCTATCCAGGGGCATTGGTGAACCTCCCAATTTTGGACTGCCCTGGCAAAGGAAAATACTACAATAGACCCACTTCCTCAAAATGGGCACATTATGCCAAGAGGCCTTCATGTACGTCTCTTCTCAAGGACATCGGAGTGCCACACGATATTTTAATGTAAAATCTTTCATGTAATCACAAAAAGTAACATACACCAGCTCTATCGCACTATTGGGTATGTACCCTTAACATTTCCGCCATGAAAATCCTTTTTGGTGTAATTTTGGAAGGTTTTCTGGTGAGTCCGTAAAAATGGCGTAAAACTTGAACAACATTGTTAACAGCTGTGACTTTTGAGTGGAGAAATGCTTACAGGGGTCTTCCCCATGCTATTGCCATGTCATTTGAGCACTCTTCTGAAATTTTCCTGACATTTTTAGGGTTTCTACATGCTACCGGGGGTCATTTCATAAAAATACTCGGGTCTCCTATAGGATAACATTGGGCTCAGTGCTCGGGCCGAGTACACGAGTATCTTGGGATGCTCGGCCAGAGCATCGAGCATCCGAGCATTTTGGTACTCGCTCACCACTAGTCTTTAGAAATACTTTTTCTTTAGATCTGGGTATGTATGTTCCTACATAGAGGGACTGTTAGGCAGGGATTATAGTATGTGCACAGAACTACTTACAGATCTCGGGGAACAGAGGATATGACAGGTTTCCTTTAATTCTGCCTAATTTCTAGTGATACAATTAATATAAAATCATCACTGGACACAGTTTTGAGATTTGCCCCCTTCAGATTTATTCGGTTATATCTATTGTACATTCATGAGGGTTGATGAGGAAGTTCAGGGCTTGAGATCTGACTTTATTAAGGGGAGACATCTCCATCAGTTTGGCAGGGAATATAGATATGTGCATAGGACTACTCATGGTTCGATGGAAACAGAAAACCTGACAGGTTCCCTTTAATTCTGCTCAACATTAAAGGTACCTTTGCATGCCGCTACGAAGGTTAGAAACAACCGGGTTTCGGAGACAAATGTATCTTGCACCGTCAAATCAACCCGAGGTAGCGGCGTGTAAACTAGGTTGTTGCCACCCGTCACTTTCGGCACCTGTTTCAGAGCAGTGCTCTAAAACAGGTTGATTTCAACCTGATGGTACGGCGTCTAAATAAGGTAACTTCCTGGGGCTGTGACACAGCCTCCGGGAAACCGCCCCCCTTCAGCAATCATTGGTGGAAGCTCCTGCGTTACGATTGGTTGTCGCTGCATAGGGCGGCATATTTAAGGAGATGACCAGTCAGACTGCACATTTGCTATAGCGTCATGTATTAGCCAGCCTTCCTGCGCTGGCTGGCCAATCATGATGCTATTGCATTGTCCAATCATCGTACGAGCGTCTCGTAATCCACAACTCTGGCACGCCTATGTGTTGTCCCTGCTGCACCAGGTCCTCCCATATTACCTTCTGTAGCGGTGTGTAAATGAGGGAAGGTGCTCTACAGAAGGTAACCTGCGGCACCCGGCAGTGCTTCCAGGGATCGAAAAAATCTTCTGTAGAGCACCTTGTAGCGGCGTGTAAAGGCGGTATCGGGTACCGTTTGCAACCGTTGGTACGTGCTCGGCACGTGAGACACCCGGTTGTTTCCAACCTTCCATTGCGGCGTGTAAAGGTACCTTAAGTGATACAGTTAATATAAAATCATCATAGGACACAGAGATTTGAGTTTTGCCCCCTCAGATTTATTTGGTTCATTCATGAGGGTTGATGAGAAAGTACAATACATGAGACGTGAGTTCATTAACATCATGAAACAATCACTGATCTCAGGGAGACCAGTCAAGGAAACACTGCGGGCAGCCAGCTAAAGCGCTCAAACACAGTGAAATCTGTGTTTGAGACTCCTAAACGAGGCTTCACGGACTCTATTTACATATTTGTATTTCCCATGGGGCAATCTCCCTGGGAAATACGAATATGCAAATAGAGTCTGAAGAGCCTCATTTAGGAGTCTAAAACATGGGACTAGCCAGATAAAACCAACACCAAAACCAGGTATCAATCCACAGACAGCTGTAATACCAAAAACCAGGTATTCAGCTACAGGCAGCTGTTTCGGGGTTTTGCCCCTCATCAGTGTGGAGTATGATTCTGGCTAGGTGAGACTAATGGGAGACATCTGCATCACTCCTGGACCAGGAGTTATGCAGGCTGCTGGGCTCTGAAGGGAGTTTTATAGCCACAGACTGTTGTGACCTCATAAGGCAATGACAGAGCAAGCGGGTGTGGCCCCTTTAGTTAGAGGGCGTGGCTGGATGACCTAAAGGTACCGTCACACGCGGCAATATTCCTAGCAATTTCACGGGCAATTTGCTGGTTGCAGTGAAATCATGGACACATTGATCCATTTGTACACAGCAACAAGATAGAACAATGTGTCCATGATTTCACTGCAACCAGCAAATTGCCAGTGAAATTGCTAGCAATATTGCCGCGTGTGACGGTACCTTTAGTGATTTGTAAACTTTTCATGAAGCTGTGATGTCATCGCACTTCTGAACATTCTACTTGGAATCCTGCATTCATTGGCCTCATTCAGCTCCAGCCCCTAAGAAAAACAACATCACAAAATCAACATGGCGAGTTATAGAAGCGCGCCCAGATGTCGACTGAGGATCAGGAGGAGGGTTCACCGTCATCACCATGTGACCCATAGAATAGGTAAAGAAATAAAAAGATACAAAATAGGAGGAAAAATGTTTAGACAGAGTGGATCTGATGGATAACCAATATGGCTGCTAATAAACACACCGATCTCCTCCATTCCTCTCAGCTGCTAACTTGGGAGACTTTGGGGAAGGCTAGAAGTGAGCTCTTTACCTAGAAAGGCAGTCATGTTGATGGTTATCTTATTTTTGGCTAAACCCACTGTGGGACATCCACATTAGGATAGTACATGATCCTATTGGGTGGAGTATGACACTAGCATTACCGTTTAGGTGTTCATTGGCTGCTTCTCTCATGGCTCCACCCCCTCGGAGCCTCATTTGTCAAAACAACAAACTTGTTGCCCACATCAACCAATGCAGTAGTCCAAGCAAAGCCAGGGTTTTTTGCCAAATGAAAAATAGGCAATATTTGAAAGCCAAAAATCTTGGTGGTTAAGGACTAACCCCCAAAACACACTTTGGGTTTGCTCCATCTGTCCTGACAAAAGGTGACTGTTAGTAAATATGCTAAAGAGGGTGGAGGAGGACACAGGGATTCTCTTTTTGGCTATTTTTGACATGATCATGCCATACCTCATTATCAGATTTAGCAGCAGAACTGTTCTTGTTGCCCATAGCAACCAGCAACAATGCAACATTCCGAGCTGCATTAGGAGCAAAAACTGAGCTGTGATTGGTTGCTATGGGCAACAAAGTTACCCTAAATCAGCCCGGTGACTGACTGTGTCCTCTGCGGTGCGCTCCTTTCAGGGAACAACAGAATATTTATCATTTTGGGATATTTGTAGATTTTGAGTAGGACTGCTCTAGAGGGAGAATCTGACGTATTTTTCTGTTTGCCGTTCTCAGATGCAGGGAATCGCCCTTATTAAAGCGATGGCTGAGAAGTGAGAAGGGGACGTCTCCCGCCAGTGATGGCTCCGAACAAATCATCCACCTGTGATCAATGTATCAGAATAAAAGTAATCATTAATCATCGTTAAGCGGACGGAGATAATAAATGGACAAATGCAGCAGAAATTTGGTTCCTGTGATTTCATGACGCAGCGTTTTCTAACTTCTATTCAGGCTGAATTCCCCCAACAGATATGATGGGACTTGTAGTGTCCATACACCCTATACTATGTTACAAGTCCAGTAACAGAGTAATATGTTATATCATAATATATACATATACAGTATCTCACAAAAGTGAGTACACCCCTCACATTTTTGTAAATATTTTATTCTATCTTTTCTGAAGATCTGACCCTTTGATACAATGTACAGTAGTCAGTGTGCAGCTTGTGGTGTCGCCTACATAACACAGCCATTAATGTCTAAACCACTGGAAGTAAAAATGAGTACACCCCTAAGGGAAAATGGACAAATTTTGCTAAAATATTTTGTGTGGCCACCATTATTTTCCGGCACGACCTTAACTCTGTTGGACCTGGAGGTCACTAGATCTTCACAGGATTCGCTGGATCCTCTTCATCCTTCATAATGACGAAGATGGTGGATGTACTGTAGAGACCTCGCGCTTTTCCACCTTCTTTTTGAGAAGGCAGCATAGATGCTCCATAGGGTTCAGGTCTGAAGATGCTCGGCCAGTCCAGCACTTCACCCTCAGTGTCTTTCGCAGCAGTGGTCATCTTGGAGATGTTTGAGGTTGTTATGATGATAGAATATGAAGGGAGGAGATCATGCTCATCTTCAGTGGGTCACAGGACATGTTGGTATTCATGGTTGCCTCAAAGATCTGCAGCTACCCACAGCCAGCAGCATCATGCGGCCCCAAATCATGACTCTCCACCACCATCTGTTGGGAGGACACACTTGTCTTTGTGCTCCTGACCTTGAGCCACCACACATGCTTGACTCCATCTGGACCAAATAAATAAGGTCTAGCTTGCTGCTCCTGGTTAGCATGTAATTCTAACTCCTGTTCTGCCAGTAACCAGTCCTGTGATAACTAATGTTTGTCTATCTTCGTGCCTGGACCTGTCCTGTCTGTGTTTTCCCTGGTACTAGCCTCTCTGCCTAATTTCTGGAATCCTGATGTATCATATACCTGAAGTTTTTTGCTGTATCCTATACCTGAAGTCCTCTCCTGTATCATATACCTAAAGACCTCCTGTACCTTTGGGCCTCCTGTGACAATGGGCTGAATAGTTGGGGAACTAACGCCTCCTCGACTAGCCGGAGTCCTAATTTACATCTCATAAATGATCTTTAGAAATACTTGATCTAAAGATCTGTTTATGTATGCTACTTCATACTGCGACTATCAAGCAGGGAATATAGATATGCGCATAGACAGTGTCGTAACAATCGCGGTCGCAGCAGTCGCGGCTGAGACCGGGCCCGGGCCTGTAGGGGGGCCCGTGCCTCTAGCCGCCCCCCTTCCCGTTACGACAGCGATCGGCTCCGACACTCAGTGTGTCAGAGGAGAGGAGGGGAAGGAAGCTTCCTGCTGCTGATCCGCCCCTCCTCTCTTCTGATCTGACTCCTGTGCTCCTCACCCACGATTACTAGCACCCCCCCAAACCCTTTCCCCGTCCTCACCAGCGGCGTGATGGCTTCATGGGGGCCTGCTCTAACACTTGCACCAGGGCCCGCCAGACCCTGATTACGCCGCTGTGCATAGAACTACTCATGGTTCTAGGGGAACAGAGAACCTGACAGGTTCCATTTAATTCTGCTCAATATTAAGTGATACAATTAATATAAAATCATCACTGGACACAGAGATTTGAGTTTTGCCCCCTCAGATTTATTTGGTTTATTCATAGCAACCAGCAACAAAGTAATATGTTTTATCATAATATATACATATACAGTATCTCACAAAAGTGTGTACACCCCTCACATTTTGTAAATATTTTATCTATCTTTCTGAAGATCTAACCCTTTGATACAATGTACAGTAGTCAGTGTGCAGCTTGTATAACAGTAACTGTGGTGTCCTCTAAATCAGGGGTCCCCAACGTTTTTTGCACCGGGGACCGGCTTCATGTAAGACCGTTCTTCCGGGGCCCGGCGAGGCGGGGCTTTGAATGTGTGGGGCGGAGCTATGTAGAAGGGGTGGAGTTTACTACCCCGTTTCCTCAAAAGATGCGCTACATCTTATTTTCATATACGGTAGTATAATGCAGCGTCACAGCCCTACACATTATATAATGCAGCCTCACAGCTCTCCATATAGTACAATGCAGCGTCACATCCCTCCATAAAGAATAATGCAACCTCATATCCCTCCGTATAATATAATGCAGCATCGCATCCTCCCATATAGCATAAATTCTCCCCCCACACACACATTGCCCCTTGTATAACCCCCCCACACACACATTGCCCCTTGTATAACCCCCACTGACCCCTAAAAGCCCCACACACATACTGCCGCTACACACACATACTGCCCCCAGTACAATCCACTCCCCACACACAGACACTGTCCCTGAAACACACACTCACACACAGATGCTCTTCTGCTCACCGCTCCTGCCGGCTTCGCTTATACAGCAGCAGCTGAAGCAGAGACGTGGCTGAAGTTTGTTTCATATCTCGCTTTATTTCTAAGCGCATCACATGAAGCACACATTACTGATGTGCTTGGAAATAGCGCGAGATATGAAAGTCCGGCCATGTCTCTGCCTCAGCTGCTGCTGTACGAGCAAAGACGTTGGCCAATAACAGTGCGGCAGCTCCCCTCATAGATATGCACGCAGCTGAGGCCTCAGCTCAGAGCGGCATAGTTCAGGAGGTGAGGGTTGCGGTGGGTGGGGACATCACTGGGGGCGGGGAAATCGGCAGCTCGCCGTGGACCGGCGCAAAAACCCTAACGGCCCAGTCCCGGTCCGCGGACCGGTGGTTGGGGACCCCTGCTCTAAATAACCCAACACAGCCATTAATGTCTAAACCGTTGGCTACAAAAATGAGTACATTCCTAAGAGATAATGGGCCCAATTTTGCGCAAATATTTTGTGTGGCCACCATTATTTTCTAGCATGACCATAACTCTTTTGGACCTGGAGGTCACTGGATCTTCACAGGAGCCGTCAGATCCTCTTCATCCGTCATAAGAACATCACGGAGATGGTGGATGTAGAGACCCCGTGCTTTTCCACCTTTGGTCTGAGGAGGCTGCACAGATGCTCCATAGGGTTCAGGTGTCTAGATGCTCGGCCGTCCAGCACCTTCACTCTGTGTCTTTAGCAGCAGGGTGTTGGGGGTCGTTATCATGGTGGAATATGAAGGGAGAAGATCATGTTCGTCTTCAGGAGGTCACAGGACTTGATGGTATTCATGGTTCTCTCAATGATTTTCAGCTACCCACAGCCGGAAGCGTCATGCAGCCCCAAATCATGACTCTCCACAACCATGCACTAACATGACCCTCCTCCAACATGCCTGACTGTTGGGAGGACACACTTGTATTTATGCTCCTGACCTAGACCGCCACACAAGCTTGACTCCATCTGGACCAAATAAGTTTCTCTTGGTCTCATCAGACCACCGGACAGTTCCACTAATCCATGTTCTTAGTCTGCTTGTCTTCAGCAAACTGTTTGTGGCTTCTTCTGCATCATTGATACACACTCCGATGTCAACGGCTATTCTTTTGGGGTTCTGCTCTGAGGCAAGATAGCTTTGTCTACATCCATCTTTAGGAGCAGTTAGTTCTCCAGCTGTGCAGAGGAGTCTAGGTCTGGTTAGTTACATCCCACGGCTACTTCAAGTTGCGGTGTGTAGTCAAGGATTGCGGTCATTATAGTCGCCAATGACTTCTGTGGAATCTGTATGTTACTCCTTAGTCACGGGATCATAACAGTCACGCTTAGTGGTGCACCGACCAGTGGGGCGCCACAAATGTGGCCCCTAATCCTGCCCTTGATATAAACTGCTAGCATCCCGCCTGCAGAGCCACAATCCTGTGTCAAATCCCTATCCTACATTACAGCCCCAGGGATCCCGCTCCATCTATGGGGAGCGTTACCAACTTGCTGCCACATCACCAACCCTGGATGTCTGTCACAGCGCCGGCAGGGGTGAACCTAGCCTCTCTGCTGCCTGAGGCGAACTTTAAAATGGTGCCTCCCCCAAACACAAGGGCGTCAGCACCATCACACGCACATGCAAGAATCACATAGAAAATCCAGAATAAGGATCATTAATGGCAATGGCAACTTGGCACAAGCTACAGTTACACAATGGTGGCTGCAGCCTTATAGCACAGGAGGCAGCACTGATTGCCACCTATTATCTCTGGCACACACCTACAAAACTCTTGGTAGCTCCAATGTGATCACTGCCTGGCACTGACTAGTCAGACATGTCACCATGCGACACCGTCCATACATACAACGACCCGCAGTCTGAGCATCAACAAGCCGCCACTGCACTAAGCTGGAAAAATGGCGTGTCTTCTCCAACAGACCACGCCTCCTCCTGAAACGCATAGCCAATCATAAGTGCCGCACACGGGGCTGTCTGGAGCTAATACCCTGATTCCCTGAAAATAAGACACCGTCTTGTATTAATTTTTGCCCCCAAAGAAGCGCGATGTCTTATTTTCAGGGGACGTTGTATCTCCATGAAGAATTCACATTTATTGAATAAAAAAAAATGAACATTTATTACATACTGTACAGTAATTGTCATCACAGCCCAGTGTAACCAAACTGTGTCATCCATCACCCATCTGCAGCCCACATCATCCCCAATGTCCCCCTGCAGTGTCCATCATCATTCTGCAGCCCCCATCATCCCACCAATATCCCCCTTCAGCCCCCATTATCATTCCACAGCACCAACATCTCTCAATATCCCCATTATCCATATGCAGCACCCATCATTCCCCAATGTGGGAGCAGGAAGGAGGACAAGTGCCGACCAACCGGCGGGAGGATTGATCTTTCATTGCCCCCATAAAGTATGATGCCACCAACAGTGTCCCCCAACCACTATGATCCCCCCACAGTGAATTCCTTCACAGGACCCTCCACGCGTACCATATGGTACCCCCCAACTACTCTGGCACAGTATGATCCCCAACTGTGACCCCTTCACAGCCCTCCATATAGTATAATGGTCCCTAAACCTCTTCACACTGTATAATAGACCCCAACACAGCCCTCAAATAGCCCCCCATAAAGTATAAAGGCTCCATCATAGCCCTACAAGTATCACCCTGCCCCCACAGAGCTCTCCAAATATTGTAATGACTTCCATATTGTATAATTGGCTCCATATATTATAATACACCCCCATAGCCCTCCATATAATAAAATGCACCTCCGTAGACAATGCACCCCCATAGTCCTCCATATATTACAATACACCCCATAAACACACAAATATTATACAGCTCCGCCATAGCCCTCCATATAGTATAATGCACCATGCATAGTTCTCCAAATACTATAATGCATCCCCCATAGTCCTCCATATAGTATAATGCTCCCCATAGCTCTCCATATATCATACAGCTGTCACGCTGGGAGTGGGGAAGACACCCAGCGTAGGATAACGACGGGGGGGGGGATCAGGAGTCCCTAATGCTAAGGGCACAAGAAGGAGACGGTGACCCCTAGACTTCCTAGAGCTGACCCTGTCTGCCCTAACGTCCCTATACAGTCTCCTCAACTGTCGCCGACCACGAACCTCGTCCCTCTCTGATCCTAGATCTATCTTATCTAAGGATCAGATGGAGAGGTTCACTAGACCCCTCCACTAACAACTAAAGACAAACACCAGGGAAGACAGACATTTGGGAAAAGGAAACACTTATCTGACAGCAGAACACAGCAACCTCCACCATCTCAGCTTCTGCTGGAGCAAGGATAAAGTGTGCACAAGGAACTATCACCTGCACCGAGGAAGGGTAATGAACCTCCTTATAAAGGTGGAAGGAGTCTGCTGGGTCCTAGTGACCTACAACATTGGTGGATAAAACCAGACCGAGCGCAAGACCTCCACAGCCGTCTCCCCATAATAGAGAGATCTCATCACACCTTCTCTCCATCAACACAGAAGGTAAATGCCCCTGAAAGAGACGGACCATCCTCCACCATTATGGCTGGTGGGCCAAACGCTGGGATCGTCTGCGCGTGGCCTCCACCCTGTCATCCGTGCCACCCGTGACAACAGCACTGCATGTACAATATAGCACCCCATATATAGCACCGCCCATATACAGTACAGGAGCCCCATATACAGCACCCCCATAAACAGCACAGTACCCCCATATACAGCACCCCAATATACAGCACAGCTGCCCCATAAACAGAACAGCACCCCCATAAACTGCACAGTACTCCCATATACAGCACAGAAGCCCAATATACAGTACAGCACCCCCATAAACAGCATAGTACCCCCATATACAGCACTGCAGCTTCATGCACACCTGACCCCCCATATACAGTTTCCCAGCCCCATATACAGAACTCCCACATACAGCAGATCCCCCCATATACAGCAAAGCACCCCCATATACAGCAGAGCCCCCATATATAGCACTGCAGCTCCATTTAGAGCAGACCGCCCCATATACAGTACCCCAGCCCCATATACAGCAACCCCACATACAGCAGGGCTCCCCACATACAGCAGAGCCCAACATATACAGCACCTGGAGTCCCGATGAACACAGGGTCACTTAATGCAGAGGTAGAATGACTGCTGGATTGACCAATCATCACACTCCCTGGCTGGAGGGGGCGGACGCTGAGGAGGCAGAGCCAATTGTATACTTGGACATGGCCATATCTTTATATATACCAGGACTGAGTAAAAACGGAGTACTTTGGATCATAAGGTCTATATGTTCTCAAAATTATGAGCTGGTACACAACTTGCCACCAGAAGTGGTAGAAGCTGTGCTTACCATTCACCACTGGTTTAAGTTATAATATCTGCCAAAGCTGAATAGTACACTGGTTCTGATTTTTCACCTGACTAAATGAAGGAAACTGCCAATTATTGTTTTATATACTACTGTTCAAAGTTTGGGGTCACTTAAAAATTTCTTTATTTTTGAAAGAAAAACACATTTTTTTTTCAATGAAGCTAACATTAAATGAATCAGAAATATACTGTATACATTGTTAATGTGGTAAATGACTATTCTAGCTACAAATGTCTGGTTTTTAATGCAATATCTACAGTACATAGGTGTATAGAGGTCCATTTCCAACAACCACCCCTCCAGTGTTTTAATGGTACATTGTGATTGCTAACTGTGTAACTGTCCAACTGTCAGGTTGGTGCCTACGCATCACTTCCGGTCGCGTGACCAGGTCAGGCGTCACTTCCGGTTTGCAGTGATGCGGCCACCCTGAAGCAGCATAAGAAGAGGGGCCCAGGCAGCTTAGAGAAATTCACCCTGATGAAGTGGCTATAGGCAGCGCCTACACCACGAAATCCGCAGCCCTAACGTTCCCCTGCTTCCTGTGCTCTTAACCCTTGGCCTCCAGTGGTAACTGTACCTTATTATCATGCAATACGTTGTTGGTTTGACGGTGTTTTTAACTGTATGGAAACAATGTGAATGATCTGTTTTATGCTTGTCAACCCTTTTTGCTTCATGTGTCTAACCTTGTATACGTGGGACAACATCTATAGAAATGTTGCAACTAGAAGCTTTATTGTCTCCCTCATAAGTGTGCATTGCAGGCATACAACCTTCATGCTTTGAGCTAAATGGTGTATTAAACCCTTGCATACCTTTCATGTTGATATGTCCCTCAAAGTAAAAACTAGTGTTTCAATCTCTATGTACAAACCATTTAAACGCAATTGTATGAAATATTATATGTGGTCCTGAGTGACCAACTTGTACTACTGTACTACTGTGCTGTTGGTTACACCATCGCCCTCGCCTGCTCCCCAAGTCTAAACTAAATAAAATCACTTTTGATAAATTTACTAAGCATTTACTCTCCTTTTCTTCGTCTGTATATCATAATGAGTAGCTTAGACAGAGCACTCACCTCCCAGTTGGCGTATCTATTTTATATGGAATTTCACATATTAACTGTGTAAGAAGGCTAATGAATGTTTAGAAAACCCTTCTACAGGTACTGAATGTTAGCACAGCTGAAAATGGTTTGGCTGATTAGAGAAGCTATAAAACTGACCGTCCTTTGAGCTAGTTGAGAATCTGGAGCATTACATTTGTTTGTTCTATGAAACGCTCAAAATGGCCAGAAAAAGAGAACTTTCATGTGAGACGCGACAGTCTATTCTTGTTCTTAGAAATGAAGGCTATTTCATGCGAGACGTTGCCAAGAAACTGAAGATTTCCAACAACTGTGTGTACTACTCCCTTCAGAGGAGAGCACAAACAGGCTCTAACCAGAGTTGAAAAAGAAGTTGGAGGTCCCGATACACAACTGAGCAAGACAAGTACATTAGAGAGACTCTAGTTTGAGAAATTGACACTTCACAGTTCCTCAACTGGCAGCTTCATTAAATAGTACCCGCAAAACACCAGTGTCAACGTCTACAGTGAAAAGGCGACTCCGGGATGGCAAAGAAAGCGCCATATCTGAGACTGGCTAATAAAATTAAAAGATTAATATGGGCAAAAGAATACAGACATTGGACAAAGGAAGATTGTAAACAAGTGTTATGGACAGACGAATCAAAGTTTGAGGTGTTTGGATCACACAGAAGAACATTTGTGAGATGCAGAACAACTGAAGAGAAAATTATTATTTCAAATACAAATAATTATTTCTAACCTTGTCAATGTCTGGACTATATTTTCTATTCATTTTCTATTCATTTTGCAAGTCATTGGATAAATAAAAGTATAGGTTTTCATGGCAAACACAAAATTGTCTGGGTAACCCCAAACTGTGGAGCGGTAGTGTATATATATAATATATATATATATATATATATAAAAAGAGAAAAGTGAACTGGGCACTATCAGTGTCAATGGGCCGATTCCTCCTATTAGGCTGACTTGCAGTCACAGACTCCTAGGCGGTGCTCACTTTGGTGCAGTATGCATATAACAATAAAATAGATGAAAGACCAGTGGCACTCACCAGAGGCGATCTTGTGCTTTTATTCAAAGTTCCATGTTATCCGGTACATCAACAAAGAACAAGTGCGGTGACGGGAGGGTGGTGCATGAACGTCGGATGACGGCCTGCCGTTTCGCGGCTAGTAGCTGCTTCTACAGGTCCTGACTGGCGTCTGATGTCAAATCCGGTCATTAGAATACCGGGCAATACTGACGTCATTACCAATAAGTAAAATCATTAGTATCATTACAAATTGATGCTGTAACAAAGCATATAAATACATTAATTATTATACACCAAAACAGTATGAAAATCCATGTTTTCTCTAAGATTTAGTAAAAGGTCTCTCAAGCTTCTTATCGTTACCTTAAGACGCTTAAAAAAGCTAGCTAGAACAAGGCAGCCGTAATTACTATAATAAAATGGTAATTATGGACCTTGCAGTCGCTCCTTGTTAATTTCTTATTAAATCTATACTATCATATTAAACTTTTGAGTTTAGGACCAGTTGTATTAAAGAAAGCTTATTAAAAGAAAGTGGATCGGTGTATTTTACTGGGGGTGTAAAATCAGACTTTTACCCCCCTACTTCCCCAGGAAATAGCATCGATTTATTCGAGGAATTAGTCAGCAAAGAAATTGAAGCTCTTGTATACCCTGAACCTAAGATAAATTTAACCAATGATGAATTACAAGCTCTAGACCATATAAAAAATGGGATAGTATACTAGTCAAAAAAGCTGACAAGGGTGTGGGGGGAGGGGGTAAATAAAGATGACTATATAAAGGAGGCCATGAGACAGCTGGAAGCTCCTAAAACCTATGAACGTCTAAATGCAGATCCTACTTGTAAATTTAATGAGGAATTGAGAATTTTACTAAGGAAATATGTGGAGTTGGGCACGTTAAACAAAAAACAGGCAGAAACATTGTTTGTTAATTTTCCTAGAAAACCTTACTGGTGCCACCTGCCCAAAGTCCACAAGACATTAGTGAACCCCCCTGGATGCCCTATTGTGTCGGGGGAAGGTTCACTAACTGAACCAATATCTAAATTATCTTGATTGGTTACTGAGACCGATTCTACACACTGTACCTTTCTATGTGAAGGATTCCAACGAATTTGTCAAATACTTAGATGGAATTACATGGCATAGCGAATACTGGATCGTCTCCATTGATGTGGAGAGCCTGTATACGCGCATTCCTCAGGACTTGGCAATCAGTGTCATCAGAGACATTTTAAAACTTAATAATCAGGACCAAACTTTGGTTGAGTTTATCTGTGAGGCCTTAAAATTCGTATTATCCCACAATGCGTTTTCCTTTGGAGATACGTGGTATAATCAACTAGAGGAGACTGCGATGGGGACCCCAGCATCTTGTACACTAGCGAATCTGTTCCTGGCACACCTGGAAGACAGCGTTATTTACACTTGCCAGAACCCATATTTAAAATACATCAAAACCTCTTTAAGGTACGTCGACGACGTCTTCATAGTATGAGAAGGCAGTGAACAAGATTTTTATGCTTTCATTGAATACCTTAATAAAACTAATAAATACAATATGTATTTTACAGCTGTTTTCGGCAACCAGGAGCTTGATTTTCTAAATGTACGGATACAAATAAAGGAAGGAAAGATTGTAAGGTCCCTATATAAAAAACCAACTGCATCAAACACATTACTGCATTTTGAAAGTGCACATCCAAGTCATACTAAATATTCATTGCCATACAGCCAGATGTTAAGAACAAAAAGGATGAATAATAACGAATCAATCTTTGATAAACAATGTAATGATCTAGAGATCAATTTTGTTCAGAGAGGGTATCCAAGAAAGGTACTGGAGAAGGCAAAAGAAAGACTAAGCAGTATAGGTATATACGAAAAAAAGAATAAAATCCAGAAATTCTCAGAGAGGAAACGTTTTGTTTTTTCCTTTACCTATGGTCCAATGTACAATAAAATCAGGAGTGCGATATACAAACATTGGCATGTCCTTAAAAAAGGTAGGGAACTTGGTACCCTAGATTTAGGCCCCCCCTCAATTACATACAAAAGGTGTAGGAACCTAAAAGACAGATTAATCAGAAACAGAGTAGATTGTTCAAAAGAATTGACATGGCTAGAAAAAAATCGTCCAAAAGGTAACTTTAAATGTAGAAATTGGAAATGGTGCAAATACCATGAAACAGAGAATCCTGTCACCTTTGGAGGTTATAGTCAAAAAGTGTCCACTTATATTAGTTGTAAAGCTAAATGGCTAGTTTATGTAGTTTTTTGTCCTTGAGAAGGTTTTATATAGGCAAAACAATAAGAGAACTCTGTACTAGATTCAAGGAACACTACAAGTCCATCAATACAGGTGTAAGTAGTCCTAGACTTATTAAACAAATTAGAGAAGCCCATGATGGTAATGGTGATGTCCTGTCCTTTGCAGGAATTGAGAGGGTTTTTCCATCTGCAAGAAGAGGGATATGCATAAACTCCTCTTGCAACAGGATGTCGCTGGATAATTAAATCTGATGGTGGGGTTACACGTCCGATATCGCCGCGATATCGGAGGCAACCCGCGGGAGCGCGCATTTTTTGAGCGCTTTTCCCGATATCGCATCGCCGGTTTACACGCTGCGATATCGGGAAACAACGTCCCGCGATGTGTACGCCCACCAACCCAGTAACGACCATTTAACATGGGAGTTAATGGGTGAGGTGCGAGTACGCATCGGAGTTGGGCTGTCACACGCAGCGATGCTGGTACAACGGCCTTGCGATATCGGGGAGTTGAATAGCTTTGCTATTCAACTCCGATATCGTTTTGGCATCGTTCCAGCATCGCGTTGAATGCTAAAACAATAAACGCGCCCCGATATCGGCTCCAACTCGCGACCACGTGACTTTTTGTCGGAGTTGGGTCGGAGTTGGACGCCGATATCGCGGCGTGTAAACCCACCATAAAGCATGTGGACTGTTAGGCATGAACGACAAGAATGATCTGGCTGCGTTTTTATAATATCCTATACATAAGGTACTGATTTATCAATACCGATCTTAAACGGAACATTGATATAAGTATGTACCGCCAGTTCAGACTATCTTTCTGCCCGATATACCATCATGACTATAGTATTGACACTGTTTAGCTTCATGAAAAATACGGTTCTACACACATGCGATCATTGATATTAGTCATGAAGATTTGTTTGTGTATATGCCAAAAAGTTGCTAGACAGCAAATAATGGCATTATATCAGCAACTGACTTTAATATGATAGTATGGATGTAATAAGAAATTAACAAGGAGCGACTGCAAGGTCCATAATTGCCATTTTATTATAGTAATTACGGCTGCCTTGTTCTAGCTACCTTTAAGCGTCTTAAGGTAACGATGAGAAGTTTGAGAGACCTTTTACTAAATCTTAGAGAAAACATGGATTTTCATACTGTATTGGTGTATAATAATGAATGTATTTATGTGCTTTGTTACAGCATCAATTTGTAATGATACTAATGATTTTACTTATTGGTAATGACGTCAGTATTGCCCGGTATTAAAATGACCGGATATGACATCAGACGCCAGTCAGGACCTGTAGAAGCGACTACTAGCCGTGAAACGGCAGGCCGTCGTCCGACGTCCATGCACCTCCTTCCCCTCACTGCACTTGTTCTTTTCTTTGTTGATGTACATGGAACTTTGAATAAAACCACAAGATCACCTCTGGTGACTGCCACTGGTCTTTCATCTATTTTATTGTTAATATATATATATATTATATATATATATATATATATATATACTGTGCCTTGTGAAAGTATTTGGACCCCTTGAACCTTTCAACCTTTTGCCACATTTTAGACTTCAAACGTAAAGTAAAGATATAAATTCAAATTTTTTGTTAACAATTAACAAGTGGGACACAATCTTGTAGTGGAACGAACTTTATAGGATGTTTTTAACTTTTTTTAGAAAAAAGTAAAAACTGAAAAGTGGGGCGTGCAATATTATTCAGCCCCTTTACTTTCAGTGCAACAAACTCACTCCAGAAGTTCAGTGAGGATCTCTGAATGATCCAATGTTGTCCTAAAAGACTGGTAATGATAAATAGAATCCACCTGTGTGTAACCAAGTCTCTGTATAAATTCACCTGCTCTGTGATAGTCTCAGTGTTCTGTTTTAAGTGCAGAGAGCATCATGAAGACCAAGGAACACACCAGGCAGGTCCGAGATACTGTTGTGGCGAAGTTTAAAGCCGAATTTGGATACAAAAAGATTTCCCAAGTTTTAAACATCTCAAGGAGCACTGTGAAAGCGATCATATTGAAATGGAAGGAGTATCAGACCACTACAAATCTACCAAGACTCGGCTGTCCCTCTAAACTTTCATCTCCAACAAGGAGAAGACTGATCAGAGATGCAGCCAAAAGGCCCATGATCACTCTGGATGAACTGCAGAGATCTACAGCTAAGGTGGGAGAGTCTGTCCATAGGATAAAAATCAGTCGTACACTGCACAAATCTGGCCTTTATGGAAAGTGGCAAGAAGAAAGCCATTTCTCAAAGATATCCATAAAAAGTCTCGTTTGAAGTTCGCCACAAGCCACCTGGGAGACACACCAAACATGTGGATTAAGGTGCTCTGGTCAGATGAAACCAAAATCAAACTTTTTGGCCACAATGCAAAACGATATGTTTGGCGTAAAAGCAAAACAGCTCATCACCCTCAAAACACCATCCCCACTGTCAAACATGGTGGTGGCAGCATCATGGTTTGGACTTGCTTTTCTTCAGCAGGGACTGGGAAGATGGTTAAAATTGATGGGAAGATGAACTGAGCCAAATACAGGACCATTCTGGAAGAAAACCTGCTGGAGTCTGCAAAAGACCTGAGACTGGGATGGAGGTTTATCTCCCAACAAGACAATGATGCTAAACATAAAGCAAAATCTACAATGGAATGGTTCAAAAATAAATGTATCCGGTGTTAGAATGACCAAGTCAAAGTCCAGACCTGAATCCAATCCAGAATCTGTGGAAAGAGCTGAAAACTGCTGTTCACAACGCTCTCCATCCAACCTCACTGAGCTTGAGCTGTTTTGCAAGGAAGAATGGGCAAGAATTTCAGTCTCTTGATGTGCAAAACTGATAGAGACATACCCCAAGCGACTTGCATCTGTAATCGCAGCAAAAGGTGGCGCTACAAAGTATTAACTCAAGGGGATGAATAATATTGCATGCCCAACTTTTCAGTTTTTTATTTTTTTTAAAAGCTTAAAATATGCAATAAATTTCGTTCCACTTCACGATTGTGTCCCACTTGTTGTTGATTATTCGCAAAAAAATTTTAGAATTTATATCTTTGTTTGAAGCCTGAAATGTGGCAAAAGTTTGAAAAGTTCAAGGGGGCCAAATACTTTCACAAATATTCCTTCCAATGTCCATGTGTAATATGCTGGCCGTGTCTTTATTTGATGTCGTGGGTGCATGTGTGCGGGGTTTATTATTCCGGGGTCCAAGTTACAAGCTATGAAGCGCAGAGCTTGAGCAGTTCGCACGGCATAGTGACCATCCAATAACAAAGATAGTGGATATGAAGCTTACATAATGGTGCCAAATAAAAGACTGTGTTATGAGATATTCATTTTTTTAAGCACACTGCAGCTATGTGTAATTTATCTTGTTAATATGTATGTGCAAATTTTGATCTCTATGCACTTAATCCATATGTTAATATGGTCTTATAATGCACTTGCATTTTATCTCTTATATATGTTTTATAATTACTGTATGTAATTATCTTGATTGATGTACACTGTTTTTGTCGAGCCCACTGGGACGGGGTACTCGGTACCGGACCGGGTCTGCTACTGGGGAAGTCACGGGTGGTCCTGGTCCGGACCGTGTCCCTGGCTTGACAATGGAGTAGGGGATATTTACAGGGGAAATGTGAGTTGTGACGCCACCCACTGTGTGCAGCCAGTAGTGGGGCCGCCGCTGCGGCAGAACCTCCGGGGATGGTGTAATGGCAGCGTAGATGGAGTAGTTCCCGTGGGAAAGAACTGTGTTCCCCGGGGCAGTGATGATTAAAGTCTATGGTGTAGTGTGCAGGCCTGGTGCTGGGTGCAGTACACTTACTGTCCAGATGCTGCAGGAATCCTCCTTCAGTGTTGGAGCCTGCACGCTGTGGCTCTCCAGTTGTAGGGCTGCTGCAAACCTGTATGGAAGGAGTAGTATTCAGGCAGAGACATACAAGGGAGTCGTATTCAGGGTTCACCGTGTTTACTTCTCAAGTTCAATTCACAGTTCAGTACAATTCTCAGTTGGTTACAGGTCTTAGTTCAATTCTTAGCACACGGGCACACTTTCCCCTCCGGGGTTCCCTTTACTCTCTGCTGCCAGGTCTTCCTTACTATGACCCCTCACTCTGTCTCTGTGTCCTTCCCAGATGTTGACTCTCTCTCTTTCTGTTCACTTGGTTGTGTGTGACTAAGGACAGTATGGCGGTGGCTCGAACTCCTGTGAGCCCTCCGGGTTGCCACTGAGCTGCCTGTCCTTTGGGGTAGGGACCCTAACGTGTAGCTGTGGTCCCCCGTCGGTTGTTTGGGGTTGCCGGGTGAAACTACGACCCCTCTAGAGCCGACACTCTACTTCAGCCTTGCCTCCAGCAGTCCTCCCGTGTGAGGCTCTACCAGGCTCTCTCCACTGTGTCTGCCAGTATCATAGGAGGCTACTCCGCCTGCAGTCTCGTCGTCTCGGCTGTAGTTCTAGGGCCCGGTTCACCGTCCCTCTCTTTCCCTCACACTTCCGGGGTGCTGGCTTCGGACGTGCTTTCTCTCTGCGGCTCACACTGACTCTGTTCAGATTCTGCGCTCCTACACCCCACTTTGCCAGGACATGTGATCTCTGTCTTTTCTGCTCAGCCTACCTCGGCCTACTGACTCCTTTCTCCACCCCTTTCACTATTTCTACTGTCTGTCACCTGACTATGTGTTTGCCCACCCACTGCTCTAAACCCACCACCCCTCGCCTGCCTAGAGTTCCCAGGCTCCGGGTTGGGTGCTGCCCTCTAGTGTCGTGGGTTGTGATGGCTGTGAGGGTGTTGGTATTCAACTGTCGTCCTACCTGCCTGGCTGCAGTTCCCTTTGTGGCCTCCTGAACCAGGGGCGCCACATTTTCTTTGTATTTATATCAGCTTGTTCACTTTCACTCTGTACATGATGAAGGCCAGATAGGCAGAAACGTCCTCTGCACAGACTAATAAAGTCCACAATTTTTGCTTAATTTGGGTGCTTTCATTTTCTCCATCTATCTGTCTGTCTCTGTGTGTCTGTCTCTGTCTGTCTATCGGCTGGACTAAGGGTGTGTGAGCCCGAAACGTCGCCATTGTTTGCCTGAAGCTGGATTAAAGAGCATATTAACCTCACCTTCGGAGTGCTTCGGATTTTTGTAAAGACTGTATATATGTAAACTGTTTTTCTGCTTTGCATTGAGGAAACCAGCGACTTAGTGCTGCTCCATTTTTCTAAAAGTATCTCAGTGGTACCTTGAAAATTGTAACTTAGGCCAGCTTCACACTGCGGCGTGATCCGGTCCGGTTCTGTCCGGGAAGACCCAGACAGCCCTGACCGGATCAGCACACAGGACTGAGGGGGCTATTATGCCCTCCGGTCCTGTGTGCAGCGCACGCAGTTCCCGCTGCTGATAAGTCAGGACCGCGGGCGCCGCGGTCCTTACCTGTCAGCGGCTGCAGCTGCGTGCGCTGCACACAGGACCGGAGGGCATAATAGCCCCCCAGTCCCGTGTGCTGATCCGGTCCATGGCTGTCTGGGTCCACCCGGACAGAACCGGACCGGATCACGCCGCAGTGTGAAGCCGGCCTTAGTTAACAAGCAATGATTTGAATTACGAGCACTGAGACAGACAGACGGAACTGCACATACTGTGCATGTGTGATGCTGCTGATTCTAGGTATTTACTGGCCGCCCCCTCACTGTCGTTGTCCGCTACTGTATTTATTCCTGCCCCGTTCTGTGCTCTCTCAACCATAGCACATATATGGGAAACCGCCGGCAGCAGAGAGAGCTCAGAGTGCTGCTGTCCATCTGCTGCTCTGAGCTTACACACTCTCACCGAGCTGCTGTTGCTGTTGAGCTGCCAGGCACTGCACTGATCTCTCTCAGCTGCCGTGCATGTACGTAAAGCTACTGGCCAAGCAGACACAAGCAGCCGCCGGCATCTGATTGGTCGGAAGCTTCCTGTAAATCTACAGCAGCTGAGAGCTCAGTGCAGTGCCTAGCGGCCTGGAATACAGCGGTGCAGCTGACACGCCCACTCCAGGGCAATGGGGAAACTCGGAACCGGGCCAGATCTTTCAGTTCTTTTACAGGGGAACATCACAGTGGCAACCCGGCTCCATGGCCCTGGCGATGTCATTTTTAAAAGTTCAGTACCAGATGACAGGGGGAGTAAAGGAAAAGGGGTATTTGTGACACCACCTGCAGTGTGTGGCTATGTGTGGCCGCTGCTGCTTCTGAACCTCTGGGGATGATGATCCGCAGCTTAGATGGTTTTGCTTCCAGCAGGTGGAGCGGTTCCCCAGGGTAGTGGGGCAGGCACATCAGTAAGGGATGATGGGCAAGGGGATGATGGGGGTTTCATGGAGGCTGCATGGGGATGATGGGGATATTGAGGGCTGCATGGGGATGATGGGGGCTACCAGGGAATGATGGGAGGCTGCATAGGGATGATGAGGGCTGCAGGAGGATATTGTCGTTGCAAGGCTATGATGAGGACTGCAAGGGGATGATGAGGGTTGCAATGGGACATTGAGGGCTGCAAAGGGATGATGGGGCTGCAAGGGGATGATGGGGATATTGGGGGCAGCATGAGGATGATTGGGGCTGCAAGGGGATAATAGTGTTATTGGGGCTGCAAAGAGATGATGGGGAAATTGGGGGCTGCATGTGACTCGCCCAGGGCAGGGTACTCAGGGCTCGGGCTCGGTTACAGTCTGGGATGTCACGGTGGCTGCTCGAGGCTGTAGCCCTGGGGGTCAGTGAAAAGGGGATTATTTACAGGGACTTTATTTACAAGGTTGTCTTCGTGACACCACCTGCTGTGTCTGGTGAGGGATCACCAGCGCTGCTACAGTCCTCTGGAGGTCGGTGGGATGGCGGCTATGATGGGATAGTCCCCGCAGGCAGGACTGGGACCTTCAGGGCAGAGTGGTGTGAATGGGCAGGATGCAGCAGAGCTGGGAATGTTATAGGTAAAGTCTATAGGGGACATGGTGGGTGAGAGGAAAGAATGCACAAACGCAGCAAAAGTCTCTTTAACCTAACCTTTTACTGATGGTTTGCAGGCAAATTGTCCAGAGCACCGACGGGTAGCTTGGCTGCACAGTGGGCTCCCACAGCAAGTGGGTATAAGGCCTCCTCCTCTGTGTGTGTGTGTGTGTATGGAAGCACAGTCCATTAAATGCTGACTTGCCTCCACTCTCTTCTTCTGTATCTCTCTCCCTCTCCTGTGCAGTCTCCGGGACGACCCTTTCTCTGGAACTGCAGTGCCCTGCTTGTCCTGACTCCCTCTCTGCGACTCTCTCAGGAGACCGGGTAGCTGAAGCTTCCTCAGTGCCAAGGGGTTTTCAGTGGGACTTGGAGTTCTCCACTGTTCCAGATCCCAATATCCGGCTCCTCTTTAAGGGTGAACTCGCTGTCTGAGCTGCCTGCTCCCTTTCCTCTCTCTCTTTGTTTCTTCCTCCAGGCTCCCTGCCTTCAGTCCCACTTAGGTTGGTGGGATCTGCTAGTCTGTGTCTCTGGCCTGGGCCTATTCGTGGCACCAGCACCAGACCTCTCCTACAGCTCTTCTAGCGTCTGCCACACTCTGACTAACTCCGCCCCCAGTAGCAGTATTTATAGGGGATCCTGCCTAAGTACAGCAGGTTGAGCTCCCCCTACTGTGCTGGGGTGGAAGGTGTTGTTTGTAGTACTACCTACTGTGGAAACCCAGCTGTGCAGCAGAGAGATATGTGCTTACCTGCGTTGGCAAGGCGCCCCCCCCCCCCCAGGTAACATTAGTACTCCGGGACTGAGACATTTTGTGAAAGAAAGATATAACAATAATAACATATTTACATGGTTTGAAAAATGAAAAATTACAAAAAGACACTGAAAATATTGAAAAATTAAAAATAGAAAAATAGAAAACAGGTAAGTCCATACGGTTGCTAGTCCATCCACCGCAGGCTTATTAAAGTTTGTGGCTACGTTAGTCCAGTAACCGTAGTCTATTAAAGTTTTAAAGAGTTCAAATGTGGAAGGGGAAAAGTTCAATAGAGTCCTTACAGCATTGTTTCTGTAGCGCCGCGTAATAAAGGGGGTACAGTCTTTTCAAAAGTTCACATTTTTAACAACAAACAGGGTCCCTATGGGTGTCGGCTTAGGAGACCTGGTCCCTCCCTGCCCCAGGCTCTTTCTGTTCCTAACTTCATATGCTTGGGACTGGGCCCAGTTCCTCCACCCTTCTGTACACTACTATTTACATGTTTGTTTGTACAGTTTCTTATTTACATATGTTTTCAAATGTATTCTATCTTACACCCATTCTCCAAATCTAGACAGGGGTTGACCTCATGTGCTTCTGTGTGATCTTCGCCCTACGGGTGTCACTGTCTCAGGTGAGGTATCTAATGGTGTTAGTGATTCAGGTGAGTCTCTGCGTTGCCTTAGTCTCACTACTGGGTTAGCAGGTGTACCAATTGCAGCATCCTCAGATTCTCTTGCAACGGGTATTTCTTCCTGAATTCTTGGAACTTCTTCTGGTGGTTGGTAAAAGTTGATTACCAGGATGATGATGGCTCCATCTATTTCAGGCCAGTCTTCGGGGAATTCTCCAAAATCCGTTTCGATCATTCTTTCTTTTGGTACTGGAATGGGATCTGGAACGGAGACTGAATCTGGGATTGGTTCGAACTCTTGAAGGGTTTGGTCATAGGTCTCTTGACTTTCCCAATTTGGAGGACATCTTTTTAGATGGCTTCTGGATACCGTTCGTCTTGTTTTTCCTCCATCTTTGCTGACGACACAGATCTTAGGGTTGTCATGAACATAATACAACAGGACGTAGGGTTCACTTTCCCACTTGTCATCTAATTTGTGAACAGTTCTTTTTCTTTTTAGACCAAAACTTCCAGGTGGTATGGTTTCCACTGGAGCATGCTTGTTGTAATCTTTTGCCTGTTTTGCACGGGACTTCTCTAAGTTTTCTTCAACACTCTGTTGGACTTTTGCGTACTGTGCCTGTCGATGGATTTTCCAATTTGAGATAGTCTGATCTGCTTCAGGATCCACTACACCGAGTTCTAAGTCCACGGGTAATTTTCCTGACCGAGCTCTCATCAGATACGCTGGTGTACAGTTGGTGGAACTGACTGGAATATGGTTGTACATATCAATTAAGTCAGGCAACTTTTCAGGCCACTGATTTCTTTCTTCCAACGGGAGAATCTTCAGCATGTCAATGATAATGTTGTTCATCTTTTAACAGAGTCCATTTGTTTGAGGATGATACGGGGTGGCTGATCTTTTTGCACCCATACATCTTGCAAAACTCTTGAAAAATCACTGCTTCAAATGCTGGTCCTTGATCAATGAGAATACGCTCTTGGTATCCTAACGGTCTGCAGAAAACTTTCTGGAAGGTCTTTGCAACAGTTGCAGCTATCAAGTCTTTCATAGGGGCTACCATCAGAAATCTTGAATAATGGTCTACCATTGTCAAGGCGTAGTATAACCAGATCTACTTGGTGTCAGCTTCACGTGATCCAAGGCGACTAACTCCAATGGTTGAGTGGTTATGATTGGCTCAAGCTTAGCTTGTTGGCTCTGCACGTCTTTCCTTCTCAGAGTACAGGCTTGACATGCTTTACACCACTTTTCTATGGATGTCCGCATACCTGGCCAAAAGAATCTGTTTTTGAGCAGCACTTCAAGCTTTTTTCATCCAAAGTGACCAGTTTTGTCATGGTGAGCATGTAGGACCACAGGGACGTCTGGTCTTGGCACGATAATCTGCCACGCCATTTCATGGGTTATAGGATTTATATACCGCCAGCACAATTTATCTTGATCCTGGAAAAGTTTACCCCATTGATTCCACCGATGTTTAGCATCAGACGGAGGGTTTGCTGGCAGCTTTGCTGACTCTTGGGCTATCAGTTGTTTGATTAGACCTACAGCTAGATCTTGATCCTGCGCCTTTCCCCAGTCAAAGTGAGATAACAGGTTTACTGCTTCAGTATAGAGGTTTCGATGGGTCTGCTGAGATTGGGTTTCCCTCACATGATGGAAAGCAGGTAACTCCACTTCTTCCAGCTCGTCTTCATCTACACCTCCTTCAGACAAATGAGGCATCCTGGATAAGGCATCTGCATTTCCATTTTGGTGCCCAACCTGGTACTTGATGGTGAATTGATAGTTGGAAAGTCTGGCCATCCATCTCTGCTCCATGGCTCCAACTTTGCAGTTTCCAGGTGGGTCAGCGGATTGTTAGCCGTATAAGCAGTGAACTTTCTAGAGGCCAGGTAGTGTTTAAACCTCTCGGTGATGGCCCAGACTAAGGCCAGGAATTCCAGCTTGTAGGAACTGTAATTTTCTGGTTCCTCTCTGTGGGTTGCAATTTTCAGCTGGCATAAGCGATAACTCTCTCCTTGCTGTCTTGCTTTTGGATGAGGACCTCTCCGAGTCCCACATTGCTGGCGTCCGTACACAGCAGGAACGACAGACTGTAGTCCAGGTAAGCTAAGATTTCTTCTTCTGTCAGGGCTTCTTTCATCGTCTGGAACGATTCTTCTTGTTCTTTACCCCATCTCCATGGAGAATCCTTTGACTTGCCCTTCATGGGTTGGCCTACTAGGAGATCTTGCAGAGGAGCAGCCTTCTTGGTGTACTCCTTCATGAACCTTAGGTAGTAGCCCACCAAACCCAGGAATTGACGTCCTCTTTGGTTTTGGGTTCAGGCCATTCTTTGATTGCTGTTACCTTGTCTGATCAAGGGCCACACCTTCAGCACTGACTATGTGTCCCAGGTACTGCACTCTTGGCTTTAACAGGTGGCATTTTGATGGTTTCAGCTTCATCCCATATTTAACCAGAGCTTCAAACACTTCTCCTAGATGAGCGACATGTTCCTCATAGGTCTTGGAGTATACGATCACGTCATCCAGATAGAGCAGAACTGTGTCGAATTTCTTATGCCCCAGGCAACTCTCCACCAACCTCTGGAAGGTTGCGGGTGCATTACATAGTCCGAAGGGCATGCTGTTGAACTCACATAGGCCCATAGGCGTTGCGAATGCCGTCTTCTCTCGATCTTCTTCGGCTACGGACACCTGCCAACACCCACTAGTGAGATCTGAGGTGGAAACGTAGTTGGCAGACTTCAACGCAGCTAAAGACTCTTCTATACGAGGTAACAGGTAAGCATCTTTATGTGTTATGTGGTTAATTTGCCTATAGTCTACACACATCCTCATACTGCCATCCTTTTTCTTGACTAGGACTAATGGTGCTGCCCAGGGACTACAGCTATCTCGTATAACCCCTGCGTCTTTCATGTCCTGTAACATTTCTTTGGCTTTTTGATAATGTGCTGGAGGAATAGGTCTATACCACTCTTTGATTGGTGGATGTGTAGCTGTGGGAATGTTGTGTTGTACCCCTTTTATCCTACCAAAATCAAGTGGATGTTTACTGAAAACTTGTTCAAACTCTTGGACTAACCGGTACACACCTTGCTTTTCATACACAGGAGTGGTGTCAGTTCCGACATGGAGCTGCTGGCACCAGTCCTCCAGTGGCCCAATTGTTTGATCAGTTTTGTCCCCTTCCTTGTGGGGTTCGGGTTGCACTGTGTGGATCTCGTTGTTGCTGACTGTGTATAATTTAGCAACGGTGGTATACCTGGGCAACTTAACCTCTTCACTGCCACAGTTTAAGATGCAAACTGGCACTCTCCCTTTGTGTATATTAACCACCCCCTTGGCTGTCAACAGTGTAGGTCTGTGTTCTGTGCTCACGGGCTCCACTAACGCTTGATAGTCATGCCCTCACAGACCTATAGCTGCTCGACACCATACCATCATTTCACTCATTGAGGGTATCACAATAGGTATCGTGTCTGCCACCCGTGCTGTGCCAATTTCACCACCTGTAATTACCTGTTGATGGTGTAAGATGGCTCTGATCTCGTGTTGGATAATCTTCCTCTGACCAGGCCTGGCAGTTTCAGCAATCTGTTGAAGCAAAGACAATACCACCTGCATGCAATTGCGTAACAACATTAGTACCCAAGATAACATAAGGATCATTTGCATTAGTGGCTTCTGCTACTACAAGGACCCCTTGATTTTGTAATTCTACTTTCCCCACCTTTATGGGCACTTCTTTAATCCCCATTACTTTAATTGGTTCCCCATTTGCTGCATGAAGGGAAATATCAATCTCGGGCTGTTTGAGTTCAGCATCAGCCCAATACTTTCTATAAAGGATATAGGGGATGAGGGTCACCTGCGATCCGGTGTCCAGTAGAGCAGGCAACGGGATGCCATCTAGTACAATGGACAGAAACGGCCTCTGTCCGATGAAAGTCTTGCACCAGGTGGTTGGGCCTTGTTGGTCTAGTCCTGAGGTTTGGCCCCGGCCCCCAGGGACTGCCCGTTTAAAGGACAGTGCCTCATGAGGTGACCGTTGCGATTGCAGCGGCGGCAGATGGCCTCTCAGTGGACTGTAGCGGTCGTGGTCCTTCCTCTGTAGGCGGCAGCTTGCTTCCCTCGTATCCAGGGGACATCATCTGGGCTGTCAGAAAGCTGGATCTGCGGTTAAGGCTTGGCTTGGGGTTTGGTGCTGGCTGCTGGCTCTTTTATAACTGCATAGTGTTCATTAATTTGAAGAATTTTTGCTCATCTCCCGCATCTCAGCACATATCTCAGCTGCAGGGAATCATATTTGTCAGGCTGAGCAGATTGTATATTGTGCGTTGTTGCAGGCACAGGGGCTGGTTTTGGAGTAGCATGCACCTCACCGTCACACCACCGTTTCATTGCAGCTTCATGGGTTTCTACTGGCTTTAACCCTTTGATGGGCATCTCTTTCAAGGTGTTAAAATCAGCATCCAGATTGCTTAATGACCACCCATGCACATTTTTACTGTCCTCAGGGGATAGCAGGCCCCGGGTAATCTGTTCAATGAGGAGCTTGTTTTCATCTTGTGCACTTGCAGGGCTGACATGTATAAGGGCGCACAGTGCTCTCTCCAGGCTCCAGGCATAAGCTCTAATGTCATCTCCTGGCCTCTGATAGCAGTGATGAAAGCGCATACGGATGTCAGCTTCATTATACTCCTCAAAGGCAGCTCTCAGTTTATCAAATATAGCAGGGGCTGATCTGTGGTCCGTAACAGACCAGGACACACTTTCTTTTTCTGCTGCCCCAGTTAACTGTCCAAGCACCACAGTAGCATGTTGTTGGCCGGTCATAGCATACATGTCCAGGACGCCCTCGATCTTTCTTTTAAACTCATCAGGGCGGCCATCATACTGTGGCAACCACTTGGCCCCCGGGATGTATGGGAACGACATGGGCATTATTGGGGCGACGGTGCCCGAAGCACCGGAGGTACTTGCAGTGCTACCGGAGGCAGCCATGGAGGGTCCAGGATAGGTCTGGGGGTCAGCATACACCGCCTCATCCTCGCTGGAGGAGGCCAACATGTTGGAGGCCCCCCTAGTTAATTACAGCCAGCTGCTGAAGGGTTAACTAGTTCATGAGTTTCCGGACCGCAGCGCTCGGGAATGCTCGGCTGTTCGAGGGGCGGGGCTTCAGTTTCGCGCCCTGCGGCTGGCATGCCCCCTTTCTTCCCGCTCTTCAGCGCAGTAATGGTGGCGGAACTTTCAGAGTCACACTTTACAGTTAATAAACGGCACACAGTACACAGTGGTACCGGAATGGGATCCTGTTTGTGACGCCATTTTGTGACTCTCCCAGGGCAGGGTACTCAGGGCTCGGGCTCGGTTACAGTGTGGGATGTCACGGGTGGCTGCCCGAGGTTGTAGCCCTGGGGGTCAGTGAAAAGGGAATTATTTACAGGGACTTTATTTACAAGGTTGTCTTCGTGACGCCACCTGCTGTGTCTGGTGAGGGATCACCAGCGCCACTACAGTCCTCTGGAGGTCGGTGGGATGGCGGCTATGATGGGATAGTCCCTGCAGGTAGGACTGGGACCTCTAGGGCAGAGTGGTGTGAATGGGCAGGATGCAGCAGAGCTGGGAATGTTATAGGTAAAGTCTATAGAGGACATGGTGGGTGAAAGGAAAGAATGTACAAACGCAGCAAAAGTCTCTTTATCTTTTTACTGGTGGTTTGCAGGCAAATTGTCCAGAGCACCGACGGGTAGCTGGGCTGCACAGTGGGCTCCCACAGCAAGTGGGTATAAGGCCTCCTCCTCTGTGTGTGTGTATTGAAGCGCAGTCCATTAAATGCTGACTTGCCTCCACCCTCTTCTTCTGTATCTCTCTCCCTCTCCTGTGCGGTCTCCGGGATGACCCTTTCTCTGGCATTGCAGTGCCCTGCTAGTCCTGGCTCCCTCTCTGTGACTTTCTCAGGAGACCGGGTAGCTGAAGCTTCCTCGGTACCAAGGGGTTTCCAGTGGGACTTGGAGTTCTCCACTGTTACGGATCCCCAATAACCGGCTCCTCTTTTAGGTTGAACTCGCTGCTGAGCCTGCTCCCTTTCCTCTCTCTCTTTGTTTCTTCCTCCAGGCTCCCTGCCTTCAGTCCCACTTAGGCTGGTGGGATCTGCTAGTCTGTGTCTCTGGCCTGGGCCTATTCGTGGCACCAGCACCAGACCTCTCCTGCAGCTCTTCTAGCGTCTGCCACACTCTGACTAACTCCGCCCCCAGCAGCAGTATTTATAGGGGATCCTGCCTAAGCGCAGCAGGTTGAGCTCCCCCTACTGTGCTGGGGTGGAAGGTGTTGTTGTAGTACTACCTACTGTGGAAACACAGCTGTGCAGCAGAGAGATATGTGGTTACCTGCGTTGGAAGGGCGCCGCACATGGAGATATTGGAGGCTGCATGGGGACAATGGGGGCTGAAGGGCATGAATATGTTTTACTGTACAGTATATTGTATTACTGTAATGATTTTACAGTTCTGTACGTGCATGTATATGAATACAGTAGATATTTTTGGGTCGTGGAATGAACCGCCGAGCTTGAATTATTTCATATGGGAAAATTTGCTTTGATATACAAGCGATTTGAATTACAAGCACACTCCTGGAATGGATTATGCTTGTAAAACAAGCTTCCACTTGATTATCTAAATCAAGCTTCCACTTTCTATCTATCTATCTATCTATCTATCTATCTATCTATCTACACGTAGGGACAGAAATATTTGGACAGTGACACAATTTTCGCGAGTTGGGCTCTGCATGCCACCACATTGGATTTGAAATGAAACCTCTACAACAGAATTCAAGTGCAGATTGTAACGTTTAATTTGAAGGGTTGAACAAAAATATCTGATAGAAAATGTAGGAATTGTACACATTTCTTTACAAACACTCCACATTTTAGGAGGTCAAACGTAATTGGACAAATAAACATAACCCAAAGAAAATATTTTTATTTTCAATATTTTGTTGCGAATCCTTTGGAGGCAATCACTGCCTTAAGTCTGAAAACCATGGACATCACCAAACGCTGGGTTTCCTCCTTCTTAATGCTTTGCCAGGCCTTTACAGCCGCAGCCTTCAGGTCTTGCTTGTTTGTGGGTCTTTCCGTCTTAAGTCTGGATTTGAGCAAGTGAAATGCATGCTCAATTGGGTTAAGATCTGGTGATTGACTTGGCCATTGCAGAAGGTTCCACTTTTTTGCACTCATGAACTCCTGGGTAGCTTTGGCTGTATGCTTGGGGTCATTGTCCATCTGTACTATGAAGCCCGTCCAATCAACTTTGCAGCATTTGGCTGAATCTGGGCTGAAAGTATATCCCGGTACACTTCAGAATTCATCCGGCTACTCTTGTCTGCTGTTATGTCATCAATAAACACAAGTGACCCAATGCCATTGAAAGCCATGCATGCCCATGCCATCACATTGCCTCCACCATGTTTTACAGAGGATGTGGTGTGCCTTGGATCATGTGCCGTTCCCTTTCTTCTCCAAACTTTTTTCTTCCCATCATTCTGGTACAGGTTGATCTTTGTCTCATCTGTCCATAGAATACTTTTCCAGAACTGAGCTGGCTTCTTGAGGTGTTTTTCAGCAAATTTAACTCTGGCCTGTCTATTTTTGGAATTGATGAATGGTTTGCATCTGTTGACTTAGAGACAGATACACCTACTTCACTGAGAGTGTTCTGGACTTCAGTTGATGTTGTGAACGGGTTCTTCTTCACCAAATAAAGTATGCGGCGATCATCCACCACTGTTGTCATCCGTGGACGCCCAGGCCTTTTAGAGTTCCCAAGCTCACCAGTCAATTCCTTTTTTCTCAGAATGTACCCAACTGTTGATTTTGCTACTCCAAGCATGTCTGCTATCTCTCTGATGGATTTTTTCTTTTTTTTCAGCCTCAGGATGTTCTGCTTCACCTTAATTGAGAATTCCTTTGACCGCATGTTGGTCTGGTCACAGCAACAGCTTCCAAATGCAAAACCACACACCTGGAATCCACCCCTGACCTTTTAACTACTTCATTGATTACAGGTTAACGAGGGAGACGCCTTCAGAGTTAATTGCAGCCCTTAGAGTCCATTGTCCAATTACTTTTGGTCCCTTGAAAAAGAGGAGGCTATGCATTACAGAGCTATGATTCCTAAACCCTTTCTCCGATTTGGATGTGGAAACTCTCACATTGCAGCTGGGAGTGTGCACTTTCAGCCCATATATATATATAATTGTATTTCTGAACATGTTTTTGTAAACAGCTAAAATAACAAAACTTGTGTCACTGTCCAAATATTTCTGGCCCTAACTGTATCTATCTATCTATCTATCTATCTATCTATCTATCTATCTATCTATCTATCTATCTATCTAACTATCAGCAAAGAAGGGACTGCAGCACTCCTTCTAGATGTATTCAGCCTTTATTTGGCCTTCAGGCAAAGTTGCAACTTTGCCTGAAGGCCAAATAAAGACTGATTACATCTAAAAGGAGTGCTGCAGTCCTTTTTTTGCTTATGGTCTGTATACAGGAGTGACTGAACCCCACTTTGGATTGAGTTTTGCACCTGTCGAGCCCCAGGCTTTGGGGGACTCGGGTATCAGGCTTCAGGGGTAGCGTTGCTGTGTCACGGGGAGTGGTGGCCACGCTTGATCCCGTGTCCTGGGTGACACTTCAAAAAGGGATTATATTTACAGGGGATTTTATATACAGTTCTCGTGACGCCACCTGTAGTATCTGGTGATGGGTCACCAGCGCCGCCACAGTCCGCCGGAGGTAGATGTTATTGCGGCTGAGTTGGGAAAGTCCTCCACAGGTAGGGCTGGATCTCTGGAGCAGTGTTCCTAAAAATGGAACAAGTTGATGCAGAAGAAACACAGGCAGAGGCAAAGTCATTTTCTCCCGGGTACTTTACTGGAAATTTGTAGCAGCGACAGTTACAGTTCACAGTTCAGCACTTTAGATGTTACAAGGACAGGTAGCTTAACGGGTGGCTGCAAGTGGATCCCAGGTGGTATGGTGGAACCCTTGGTGTACCTTCTTTAACTAACCCGTGTCCATTCTTCCCCGCTTTGGATCGATCTATACCCAGTAGCTCCATGTAGGTAGTAGCGGGAGTCCCCTCCCTCGTTGGTGAGGAAGCAGGCAGACGTCTCCGATGACAGGGTGATGCGGCTGATGAACAAGCCACAGCCACCAGTTGCCGATTGCAAAGCTGGACTTTGGCCTGATCCCAGGGCCCAGCGTTCCCCTGGTGGACTGGAGTATCCCCTGGAGTATGGGCGCTCCACTCTGAGGATCTCCCTTTCTTGCTAGGGCCTGGACCCCCCAGTCGGGCGCCCGCTTTCAGGACCTCCTCAAGGCCCCTTCTTCTTTCCTCCAGTTCGGCTTGTAACTGACCCGGTGTGACCTTCCGCCTCGTTCCACTTAGCTACTCTTCCTAGAACCTTTCCTCCTCCTCCATCTACTCCTAGTCCCTCAGCCGAGAGACCTAAGGCCTAAAAGACCTCAGAGCAAAGACCTTATTGTTCCCCCTAGAGGTGAATTTATTCTGTCCCGGGTAAGCTCCCACCCTAAACTAATGTGGGAGTCCTGGGAATGGGTCCCACCCACCATCCTAGGGTCCACCTGCAGCTGGAGCATTTACACCTCTTTTCCGGGTGTAATACTCCTCTGTGACGCCTGCATTTGCGGGGCGCCACACACCCACCTTATTATGAAGAAGTGCTGCTCCAATATTTTGTAATTGTATCTATCTATCTATTTATCTTAAGCTGGACAAAAGTCGTTTGGAACTGAAAGGCTTCCATCTGTACCTTAGGGCCCGAATAAACGCAATTTTTGTTTTACATTTTTAAAGGAGTGCTGCAATCTTTATTTTTTGTCTGTATGTCAAGCACTTGAAGCCTGCTTGGATTAATTTTTGCCCCCTAGACTAAATGCTGTGCTGCTCTTTTTCTTTACACCTATCTATCTACTATCTATCTATCTATCTATCTATCTATCTATCTATCTATCTGTCTATCTATCTATCATCTCTCTATCTATTCTTTCTATCTATACCTCTATTTATCTATATACAGGTGCATCTCAATGAATTAGAATATCATAAAAAAGTTAATTATTTTCAGTACCGTATATACTCGCGTATAAGCCGAGTTTTTCAGCCCAAAAATTGGGCTGAAAAGTCCCAGTCTCGGCTTATACGCGAGTCACTGTATAAGGGAGCGAGTCTTAGCGATTCTGAGTGATTCTTAGTGATACTGAGCGAGTCTTAGCGATTCCAGCCAGCCAGTCAGACAGTCAGCAACCCACGAGGCCGTGCTGCGGGAGAAGCTGGTGCTCGAGCGTGACTGCTTAGGGGCCGAGGAGGCAGTGGAAAACCGGAGGCGGGTGCGCGCCTCAGGGAGCGGGCCATGTGGAGGGAGCGGGAGCGTGCCGCCCGGAGGTACCGTGACCCCCTGACGACCGGAGCCCCTGCAGGAGAGCGTTGCGACACGGGACACCGGGTGAGTGCACGCCTGTGGCGCCAGGAGCAGGAAGGTGGTAACAGCCCTTGTCTGGCACAGGAGCAGAGACTGGTGACCGGAGAGCGAGGGAGCTGCATATCCCGGCGCTTTATGATGCGGGTCCCTGATGCCCCGGCTTGCTACTAACGGCCACCCTGATAATAGTGCACTGCCCCAGACCCAGGGAGGAAAACAGAGCAGAGATAGACTTCACTGTTTAGCACCACAGGCCCAGAGAGTGCGGGCACCCTTGAATATTGCAGTGTATAGAGACTCAAAGCTCTCCTCCACCTGCAGAGACTATTACCTAATAAGTGCTTGAGCTTGCACGGCCCCTGCTGCTTCTGCTCCCCTAAACCTGGGAAGTGTTTAAGCATACACGGCTCCTGCAGCCTCTGCACCCCTGAACCTGAGAAGTGCTTGAGCAGGCACGGCCCCTGCAGCTTCTGTGCCCCTGGACCTGAGCGGTGCTTAGGCAGACACAACCCCAAAACTACTAAGTCTGTCACACAGGCTGATGTTGACAAGCAATTCTGAGCGATTCTGAGCTAGTCTGAGCGATTCTAAGCGAGTTTACAATCCGAGTCCTGTATACTGTACTCTGGACTCGGCTTATACACGAGTCAATAGGTTTTCCCAGGTTTTGGGGGCAAAAGTAGGGGGTCGGCTTATACACGGGTCGGCTTATACACGAGTATATACGGTAATTCAATCCAAAAAGTGAAATACATATATTATATAGAGTCATTACAAACAGAGTGATCTATTTCAAGTATTTTCTTCTGTAAATGTTGATGATTATGACTTACAGCCAATGAAAACCCGAAGGTCATTATCTCAGAAAATTAAAGTAGAGAGAATGAAGGGTTAAAAATCGTGCTGCCGTATTCCATGGGTCATCAAAGGGTGAATACAATATTGATTCATTAGTCAACGTGCTTCAGGGCTCCCAGAAACACCCTGAAACATGGCAATATGACATTGATTTTTGATGATATTGTAATTCATTGAGATGCATTAGTATATCATATCTATCTATCTATCTAACCAAACAATAAACAGCAGCACTCCTTCTTTGAGGTGTATTATGCCTTTATTGGGCCCACAGGACGTCATATGGCAACATTCGTTTACAGAGAACCTTCTACCAGCCGGAAGGTTCTCTGTAAAGAAGCGTTCCCATATGATGTCCTGAGGACCCAGTAAAGGCATAATACACCTCAAAGAAGATTACTTTTTGGTTTGTATGACTTGGCAAATGAAGCCTAGCCCAAACTGATTTTTGCACCCAGTTGAAATAGCTGTGCTGCTGCAATTTTTTCAAAATATAATCTATCTAATCTATTTTACATCTATGAATCTATTAATCTCTCTATCTCTCACATCTACCTATCATCTATTATCCATCTATTATCTGTCATGTATCTATCTAATATATTACATACTATACGTGTCAAAAACTTTTATATATATATGATATCATGACGTCAGCTGCAGCCTGTGATCTGATGCATGCTATGCGGAAAAGATGGAAAAGAAAAATTCACTGATCGGGGCTGATGGGTTATAGTATGTGGGCTGGTGGGGTTTGTGTGCCAGGGCTGTTTTTCAGTCCCAGTCCGGCTATGACCCAAAGGATGAAAAAGTTGGGAAACAATGCCCCTAAGGCCTCATCTGTTTTTTCTTGTATGTGACAAATAAATTGATTTTCATTTTCATGTTTGGGCATTGTGTCTGTAGTTTTCATATGCAAATAAAATACAACCTTCCTGCCGAGTTCATTCAACTGTGTGGAGTATGTCTAGAAGACTTGATGCTGTTTTGAAGACAAGGGCAGTCACGGAATATTTTGAAGGGATTTAGATTTCTCTTTTGTTCGTTCACTTTGTATTTTGTTAATTGATACCGTATATACTCGCGTATAAGCCGAGTTTTTCTGCCCAAAAATTGGGCTGAAAAGTCCCCCCCTCGGCTTATATGCGAGTCATACGGGACCCCCTCACTTTTTGGCGCCCCCACCTCACATGATGGCCCCCCCTGCATGCAGCGCTGCGCATATACATTACCAGGATATCAGCTGTCACCCTCCGGTGGCGGATCGCGGCTCCCGGCTCCGGCTTCCATCTTCATCTCTGTCTTCCTGCTTGTCACATGACCGGCCGGTGTCGCGATGACGTCATCGCGATGAGCCCAGCGGCCACAAAGCCGGAAGACAGAGATGAAGATGGAAGCCGGAGCCGGGAGCCGCGATCCGCCACCGGAGGGTGACAGCTGATATCCTGGTAATATATATGCGCAGTGCTGCATGCAGGGGGAAGGGAAGGCCATGTATACCGCACTGCTGGGGCTGTATATACCTGTGGGGCTGCAATATACCTGTGGGGCTGCAATATACCTGTGGGGCTGCAATATACCTGTGGGGCTGCATATACCTGTGGGGCTGCAATATACCTGTGGGACTGCAATATACCTGTGGGGCTGCAATATACCTCTGGGGCTGCATATACCTGTGGGGCTGCATATACCTGTGGGGCTGCAATATACCTGTGGGGCTGCAATATACCTGTGGGGCTGCAATATACCTGTGGGGCTGCATATACCTGTGGGGCTGCAATATACCTGTGGGGCTGCATATACCTGTGGGGCTGCAATATAACTGTGGGGCTGCAATATACCTGTGGGGCTGCAATATACCTGTGGGGCTGCAATATACCTGTGGGGCTGCAATATACCTGTGGGGCTGCATATACCTGTGGGCTGCAATATACCTGTGGGGCTGCAATATACCTGTGGGGCTGCAATATACCTGTGGGGCTGCATATACCTGTGGGGCTGCCTATACCTCTGGGGCTGCCTATACCTCTGGGGCTGCCTATGCTGTGTATACCTCTAGGGCGGCTGCTGTAATAATGCTGGGGTCTGTATATACCACTGGGGAGGCTGCTGTATACCACTGGGGCTGCTGTATATACTGCTGGGGCCTGCATACCACTGGGGAGGCTGCTGTATACTACCACTGGGGGGGCCTGTATACCACACTGCTGGGGGCTGTATACCTGTGCTGGGGTCCACCCTCGGCTTATACACGAGTCAATAGGTTTTCCCAGATTTTGGGGCAAAAGTAGGGGGTCGGCATATACACGGGTCGGCTTATACACGAGTATATACGGTAAATAAAAATAAAACTTTTAATCCCTTCACCCCCTAGCCTGGTTTTCACCTTTATTACCAGGCCAATTTTTTCAGTATAGTAAAGGGGTCAGCAGTATGGAAAAGGGGGCAACCTGCGGGGGAGAGCAGTGTGAAAAAGGGGGCAGTATGGGGTGGGCTCATTATAGAGTAGTAGACTAGGGTGGGCTCAGAATACATTTACAATGGGTACGGAAAGTATTCAAACCCCTTTAAATTTTTCACTCTTTTGTTTCATTGCAGCCATTTGGTAAATTCAAAAAAGTTCATTTTTTCTCATTAATGTGCACTCCACCACGTATTGGCAAAAAAAATCCAGAAATTTACAAATTTTTGAAAATTTATTATTAAAGAAAAACTGAAATATCACATGGTATTCACCCCCCAGTGTCACACACCCAGTTCCTCAACCATTTCTCCACGTGGCTGACTCACTTCATGTCCTCAGAATTACCAACCCTTACTCTGGGACACTTTAACAGCCTCATCTCCGCATCTGCATCCCAGATCTTATCTTTAACAACTTCTCTTGTCCTCTCACAGCTCTCAACCTCTGAGACACACAAAGTCGGTAACACCTTTGACCTGGTCTTTGTCCGGCTCTGTTCAACTTCCTCCTTAGATAACTTACTTCTTCCTCTCTGACTACAACATTTTCTCTTTCACGCTCACACATCCTCGCCCACCCCACCACACTTCTACCTATCACACATTCAGAAATCTTCAGGCCATCAGCCCTCAAACACTCACAGGCTCTCTACACTCATCACTGTCCCCAATCTCCTCCTTTTCCTGTCCTGATCTTGCAGTAAATCACTACAACGACACTCTCAGAAGCTCCCTGGACCAAGTAGTGCCCCTCACCATCAAAACGTCCAAACACAGATAAAACAGCCTTTGCTCACATCACAAGCTTGATTCCCACAGAGATGCTCTAGGGGTGCTGAACTCTTATGGAGGAAAACTCGCACATCACAAAACTTCATCCACTATAAATTTATGCTAAGAACCTATAACTCAGCCCTTTACCTCGGCAACCAGACCTTTGTCACCATCCTGATCTCCTCACTATCCAACAACCCAAAGAAACTCTTTGTCACCTTTCACTCTCTCCTCAATCCTAAAGTGCATAGCCTGATCACTGACCTATATGCTGATGATCTGGCCTTTTACTTCACTAAGAAAATAGAAAACATTTGTCAGGAAATCAACTCCCAACCTCAAAGCGCTGTTACTCCTATCTCCCCCACATGTCCTCTAGCTCACACTCCACATTTGACCCAGTTACAGAAGAAGACGTCTCCAGGCTCCTTTCTTCCTCTCGTCCTACTACTTGCACCACTGAGCCCATTCCCTCACACCTACTTCAATCTCTCTCTCCGGTCATCTCTGCTCACCTAACCAAAACCTTCAATCTCTCCCTCTCTTCAGGCATCTTCCCCTCCTCCTTCAAACATTCTATCATTACTCCATTATTAAAGAAAAATTCTCTTGACACATCCTGCACAAATAACTACAGACCAGTCTCCAATCTCCCCGTCATCTCTAAACTCTTGGAGTGTCTGGTCTACACCCACCTCACCCGTTACCTCGCCACTCACTCTCTTCTAGACGCATTACAGTCTGGTTTCTACACCCTTCATTCTACAGAAACTGCCCTCATCAAAGTGACCAATGACCTACTGACGGCAAAATGTAATGGTGGCCACTCTGCTTATCATTCTTGACCTTTCTGCAGCTTTTGACACTGTTGACCACCATATCCTACTTGCTATGCTGCACTCCATTGGCATAAAGGACACCATGATCTCCTGGTTCTCTTATCTTTCTGACCACACTTTCAGTATATCATTTGCTGGCTTCACGTCTCCCCTTCTTCTCACTATTGAGGTTTCTCAGTGTTCGGTCCTTGGCCATCTTCTCTCTCTACACGGCCCCTATTCGACAGACTATCAGCAGATTTGTCTTCCAGTACCATCTTTATGCTGATCACAAACAACTATTCACATCATCCCCTAACCTTACCCTTCCTGTATTACAGAACACCAGTGACTGTCTAACTGCAGTTTCCAATATCATGTCCACTTTCTACCTGAAACTCAACCTTTCCAAAACTGAACTTCTTATAATCCCGCCCTCCACTAACCTCCCTAAATTTGACATCTCCCTCTCGGTGTGCGCCACCATGATAACGCCTAGGCAGCAGGCTCACTGGGAGTTAAGTTTGATGCTGATCTTTCATTCACTTCCTATATACAATCTCTCGCCCGCTCTTGTCGCCTGCAACTGAAGAACATCTCTAGAATTAGCCCCTTCCTCACCATGGAAACAACTAAAACCCTCACAGTGGCCCTGATCCACTCCCACCTTGATTATTGCAACTCTCTATTAATTGGCCTCCCCCTCACTAGACTTTTCCCTTTCCAGTCCATCCTTAATGCAGCAGCCAGGCTCACCTATCTAGCTAACTGTTACTCGAATGCTTCCGCTCTGTGTCAGTCATTGCACTGGCTGCCCGTACATTATAGGATCCAATTCAAATAGCTTGTTCTCACCCACAAAGCTCTTCATGGTGTAGCATCTCCCTACCTCTCTACCCTCATCTCTGTCTATCACCGCACCTGTTTTCTTCACTCTGAGAGTGATTTGAGACTTACATTTGCACTAGTCCGAGCCTCCCTTCCCAGCTCCATGACTTCTCCCGAGCTGCACCAATCCTCTGGAATGCTCTACCCCAAGAAATTAGGACTATCCGAAACCTACATAGTTTTAGGCGCTTCCTAAAACACATCTTTTCAGAGCAGTCTATCATTCTCCCTAATCAAAGTCATTTAGATATAGGTTATCCACTACTTCCCTGACCATAACTGTCAAACTCCATCAGACCCAAAAGCTCTACAAAGACTGGCTGGTGGCCATTTATTCCACTCTCATCAATTCCACACTTCCTCAAGATGGTTGAACCATGATTGTAAATAAGCACCTGTACTTTGTGTCACCCCTACCTTATTGTAAGCTCTTGCGAGCAGGGTTGTCATTATTTTTTTCCCAACAATTGTATTTTCCACAACTGTTTGTTTGTATATAAATCTCTGAATTTTTTAAGCGCTGTGGAATATGTTGGTGTCATATAAATAAAATTGTTATTATTATTATTATTAGACCCTTTGCTCAGTATTGAGTAGAAGCACCCTTTTCATCTAGTACAGCCATAAGTCTTCTTGGGAATGATGCAACAAGTTTTTCACAACTGAATTTGGGGATCCTCTGCCATTCTTCCTTGCAGAGCCTCTCCACTTCGGTCAGGCTGGATGGTGAACGTTGGTGGACAGCCATTTTCATGTCTTTCCAGAGATGCTCAATTGAGTTTAGATCAGAGGTCCCCAATGTCAGTCCTCGAGGGCCGAACCAGTGCAGGTTTTCAGGATTTCCTTACTATTGCACAGGGATTGGAATCATTGCCTGCTGTGCAATACTAAGGAGATCCTGAAAACCTGCACTGGTTCGGCCCTCGAGGACTGACATTGGGGACCTCTGGTTTAGATAATTGCTCTGGCTGGGCCAGTCAAGAATGGTAACAGAGTTGTTCTGAATCCACTCCTTTGTTATTTTAGCTGTGTGCTTAGGGTCATTGTCTTGTTGGAAGGTGAACCTTCGGCCAAGTCTGAGGTCCAGAGAACTTTGGAAAAGGTTTTCATCCAGGATATCTCTGTACTTGGCTGCATTCATGTTTCCTTCAATTGCAACCAGTTGTCCACCATGTTTCACTGTTTGCATTGTATTGGGCAGGTGACAAGCAGTGACTGGTTTTCTCCACACATACCGCTTAGAATTATCACCAGAAAGTTCTATCTTTGTCTCATCAGACCAGAGAATCTTATTTCTCATAGTCTGGGAGTCCTTCATGTGTTTTTTACAAACTTTCATATATTTTGCACTAAGGACAGGCTTCCGCCGGGCCAATCTACTATAAAGGCCCGACTGGTGGAGGTTTGCAGTGATAGTTGACTTTGTGGAACTTTCTCCCATCTCCCTACTACATCTCTGGAACTCAGCCACAGTGATCTTGGGATTCTTCTTTACCTCTCTCACCAAGGCTCTTCTCCCACGATTGCTCAGTTTGGCTGGACGACGTGGTCTAGGAAGATTTCTGGTGGTCCCAAACTTCTTCCTGCGTTGCGGGTTGTCATGCTTCCCAAAGCTGTATTTGGGGTTTATGCTGCCCTAGGCTCTTTTAGTTGTGCCGACCCCCCTATTGGTAAGTCAGACTAAGGCTGTGCTCACAGGTGGCGTAATTGTCGTGTAATTTTGCAGTAATGCTTTTTTGCGTGCGTTTGCCACAAAAAGCGCTACTGAACTCAAACACCGCACTATTTTCGGAGCGCTTTTCCTGAGCCTATTTTATCATGTGAATAATCAAAAGGAGAAAACATGTGGAGCTATAAATGCATCAAAGTTTATAGTAAAATTATATCTTTATCTTCATCATGAGGAAGCATATGCCTATGTAAGCAAGCAAAACATACGTAAGGAGTCTGATATGCAGGGATTGATTCTCTTCATCTTGATTATTGATGTTGTAAGTGTTAAGCTGCACAGCTGACCAGGTATTTTCTGGGAGCTGTATGAATGAAAACCATATGGAATCTAATATATAAAGCTGAATGTGTGTATGTGTGTATGTGTGTATATCCGGGATTGGCATCTACACCGTCGCAACTATAGCCACAAAATTTTGCACAGTCACACGTCTCGACCCCGGGAGCGTCATAGGCTATGTTGTGAGGCGAAATTTTAACCCTTCGCATTCCAGTTCACCAAACCATTTTGGCCCTATCTACATAATGGGGAAAAAGTGAATGGAAAAATATTGGAGGAAAATCGACAGCTGTCAGCTATAGAGACAAAATTTTGCACAGTCACATGTCTGGACCCTGAGAGCGTCATAGGCTATGTTGTGAGGCGAAATTTTAACCCCGCGCATTCCAGTTCACCAAACAATTTTGGCCCTATCTACATAATGGGGAAAAAGGGAAAGGAAACGTGTGGGAGGAAAATCGACAGCTGCCAGCTACAGCTACAAAATTTTGCTCAGTCGCACGTCTTGACCCCAGGAGCGTCATAGGCTATGTTGTGAGGCGAAATTTTAACCCTGCGCCTTTCCAGTTCACCAAAAAATTTTGCCCCTATCTACATAATGGGGACAAAGTGAATGGAAAAGAGTTGGAGGAAAATCGACAGATGTCAGTTATAGAGACAAAATTTTGCACAGTCACACGTCTGGACCCCGGGAGCGTCACAGGCTATGTTGTGAGGCATTTTAACCCCGCGCATTCCAATTCACCAAACAATTTTGCCCCTATCTACATAATGGGGAAAAAGTGACAGTTACCAGTTGACAGTTGTGAATGAGAGGGGCTTAATGATAGCGCCAAAGACTAACAGCACATACCAGCATATAGTCACTAAGGTGGGGCCCCAGCATGAGATATTCACCACGCACGGGGACATGTATACACAACACACGCACACAAAGAGTAACAGCAAGTGTATAGTCGCTAAGGTGCAGCCCCAACATTGGATACTCACCACGCACCCGAACAAACACACACACCACAAAGAGACACACACACACCACAAAGAGACACACACAACAAAGAGACACACACACACCCCCAAGGGGACACACACACACTCTATAGCGACACATGCACTCACCCCACAGGGACACACACACACACCACAATGAGACACACATGACACAGACACACACACCACACAGACCCCCCCCACAGGGACACACACACATAGCCACCCTATAGGGACACATGCACTCACCCCACAGGGACACACACCCCACAAAGAGACACACACCATACAGACCCCCCCACAGGGACACACACACATACACACCCTATAGGGACACATACACTCACCCCTCAGGGACACACACCACAAAGAGACACACACCACACAGAGACACACACAACACAGAGACACACACACACCCCACACAGACACCTCCCCCCACAGGGACACACACACATACACACCCTATAGGGACACATGCACTCACCCCACAGGGACACACACCACAAAGAGACACACACAACACAGATACACACACACACCACACAGACCCCCCCACAGGGACACACACACATACACACCCTATAGGGACACATGCACTCACCCCACAGGGACACACACACCACAAAGAGACACACACAACAGAGACACACACCACACATACCCCCCCACAGGGACACACACATACACACCCCAGGGACACACACACCACAAAGAGACACACACAACAGAGACACACACCACACAGACCCCCCCACAGGGACACACACATACACACCCCAGGGACACACACACCACACAGACAGACACAGATGTGCACAAATCGCCTCAGACAACTCGCCTCATACGTCTGCTATCTTTATTTTCCAAACATAAACATCTGATTAAAATCAGCCAATGTGCAACACATGTGCCATATAGGGAATTAAGGCAGATGTCAGTCACATGAGCTGTCTATTATGTGTATGTGTGAGGTAACATATACTGCCTGGCCAGGGGGAGGGTTTACTGTTGGCTGGAGATTTATTAGGCTGCCTATAGCAATCAATCACAGCTCAGCTTCTATTTTCCTACAGGTCATTAATATGACATATTCAAATTCTATTTTGTTATAGCTACAGCAGTTATTTATTAACCCGGGCGTAGCCGGGTACTACAGCTAGTATCTAAATATAATCCATTTTATCATGTGGCCTATGGGAAATGGTTGCTCGCTGAAAAAGGCACAAACAATTGACATGTTAATTCTTTTTGCGCCCGCGCTTTGCAGTGAAAGCAAAAATACGCCAGAATACGTGGCATCCGAGAGCCTTTTGACAAAAGGCATAGCTTTTGCTGGAAGTGTACCCAGCTTTGTATTCCACTGCATTTACACGAGCCCTCAAAAGCGCCGTTTAAATGTGGGAATACGCGGGAATACGCGACAATTACGCTACGTGTGAACATAGCCTTAGGGTGTGTGTATACGAAATCTTTTTCAGGCGGATCTGCCCTGTTACCCACCTGAAAAAGTGATAAACTCTAAAAAGACTGACAAGACCATCTCAATGAATTAGAATATATCAAAAAGTTATTTTCTCTCAGTAATCCAATACATAAAGTCAAACATATATATTATATAGTCATTACACACAGAGTGATCTATTTCAATTGTTTATTTCTGTAAATGTTGATGATTTTGGCTTACAGCCAATGAAATCCCAAAGGTCATTATCTTGGACAATAAAAGTAGGGAGGATGAAGGGTTAAACACCGCATTGCTGTATTCCACCAGACATCAAAGGGTGAATATAATAATGATTTATTAGTCAATGCGTTTCAGAACTCCCAGAAACATGTTGACTAATAAATCAATATTATATTCAACCTTTGATGTCTGGTGGAATACAGCAGCGCAGTGCTTAATACTTTAATCCTTCATCCTCCCTACTTTAATTCTCTGAGATAATAACCTTTGTGTTTTCATTGGCTGTAAGCCATAATCATCAACATTACCAGAAATAAACACATTGAAAAGATCCCTCTGTGTTTAATGACTCTATATAATATATGCGCTTCACTTTATGTATTGAATTACTGATATAAAGTCACTTTATGATGATATACTAATTAATTGAGATGCAGCTGTATGTCCTGAAGTGTAGAAATGTATAAAGACTTGGTGAATTGTGGGTGTCATAATATGTTTAGAAAAGCCCCCAATTCACAGTGCTCTTTCCCCATTTCACAGTGCTTTCCCTCCATGCAGTCCCCCATTTTACAGTGCTCTCCCCCCATGTGGCTCCCCATTTCACAGTGCTCAACCCCCATGTGGCCCCCCATTTCACAGTGCTCTCCCCCATGTGGCCCCCCCGTTTTACAATGCTCTCCCCCTGTTTCACAGTGCTCACTCCCTCGTTTCATAGTGCTCTCCTGTCCATGTGGCCCCCTGTTTCACAGTGCTTTCCCCCATCCGGTTCACAGTGCAATCCCCCCATGCGGCCCCCCCATTACACAGTGCCCTCCTCCGAATGCAGTTCCCCGTTACACAGTGCTCTCCCCTCCATTTGTCCCTATTTCAGTGCTCTCCCCCCATGCAGCTCCCAATTTCACAGTGCTTATCCCCCAATGCAGCCCCTTATTTCACAGTGCTCTCCCTCCCATGTGACCCCGTTTCACAGTGCACTCCCCCATATGGCTCCATTTCACAGTACCCCCTGCCCCCACAATGTGGCCCCAACTTTCACAGTACCACCTCCCCCCACAATGTGGCCCCCCTGTTTCACAGTACCCCCTCCCCCCACAATGTGGCCCCCTGTTTCACAGCACTCTTCCCCCCCCGCACAATGTGGCCCCCTGTGTAATAGTTCTTACACCCCCCCAGGCTGCTCCAGCACTTACTTTATCCATTATCCATGCTCCATCGCTCTCCTGTCTGCTCGTGTGTACACAAGCCGGTAACTGATGAGTTAAACTTACTGATCCTCGGGTCAGGAGCCGCTCTGCACACTCCACTGAACCCAGAAGTACTGGGTGCACACAGTGCAGAGAAGGCAGTGAACACAGGGACACTGCCGCCCACGCTGACACCTCCCCTCCCCCGCAAACACTCCGGTTTACATAGAGAATTCGGGGGAGAGGAGGGAAGCTTACAAAAATTTTTTTTTTTCAAAACTCATCTTGGCACCGCCCCCGCAACCTGCCGCCCTAGGCACCCGCCCTCAAGTGCCTAATAGTAAATATGGCCCTGATACTGCCACATCTCCACAGCATATTAATTTAAAGGGGTTTTTTCCACGAACAAAGTTTATTTAAAAGTTCATTTTAACAAATTGATTTTAGAATAATAATAATTATTAATAGGCTGGCTTCACACCACGTTTTTTTTGGGTTCGGGGCTCTCCGGTGTGAATCTGACAGCCCCTAATGCATGCCTATGGTGCCAGATAGGGCCAGATGGCAGTGATTTGCCATCCGGTTTTGTCCCTGTCCGGTAGCATCAGGCTGCATTTTATTTTTGTCCCGGACACAAAATCGCAGCTTGTAGCGTTTTTGTGTCTAGGGCTAAAATCTCACGAAGTCGGATCCACCCGGATCTGGTGCGATCTGGTGCCCTTTCTTAAACGGGAGGCTGTGGGCTCCGGATCGCACCTGATCTGAGAGAAAGTCGGATCCGGCTGCCGGACGCCGAATGCTGAAGTTCAGCGGTGGCCGGCACTGAACTTCAGCACCTGGAGAGATCCTGTCAGAAATTTCAGTCCCACGGCTAGCTCCCCTCTAGACGCGATTTTGAAATTTCAGCACTGGACAGTGGCATCAGCCGCGCAGTGCCGAATCTGGGAGAAAACAGGATCGGAGGCCCCCCGGTTCTGTTTTCTCCAGAGCTGGCAGGCTGTGCCCGGTGCATCCAGCAAAAGACCGGACACAGCCTGACAGCACGAAACCATGGTGTGAAGCTAGCCTTCTAAGTACAGTTTCATTTTTGTTTCTGACCGTGCACAAAGTTTGATCCTGGGCAAAAGGACGAAATAGAGTATACAGACATTACAGCACGGGATCATAAATAATTCTTTATTTGAGGTAAAATATTTTTTACAAATAGGCAGAAAAATGTTTTACCTCATAAAAAGAATTATTTATGATCCTGTGCTGTAATGTCTGTATATTCTCTTTCCTTCCTCCCCTGCCCAGGAGAATGTGGAATGATCAGACTGTTCCGTGCACGGTCAGAAATAAAAATGAAACTGTACATAGTAGCGACACATTTATAAGATTATCTCAGCACAGGAACATTTTTTTAAATACATCCAATTATGGAAATTATTATTATTCCAAGATCTATTGATTAAAGTGAACTTCATTTGTGGGAAAACTCTTTTAATACTGTGGAGTCGTAAGCTATCTCCAGCAGGTAAATGCAGGGAGAAGCCGTCCTGCCCCAAAAGCAGATCATGGGCACGGGGCTGCTGCGCTCTCTCTGCATTCACCCGCCGCTGCCATCAGGTGGTCCAGAGACACTGTGTGTAAGTCACATAAGTGTAATTGAACCTGCATAATGAGTATATAGGGAAAACTATGATTTTCTCAGCCAGTGTTTGGGCTTCATAACCAAGATGGTAAGGACTGGGGCCTTCAGTGGGTCCCATATCCCATGGCAAACCATCAGAAATCCATGATTGCATTATTGGGGGTCAAAAGGCACTTTAAACAATAACACTGTCAGAGATTGGCAGCTGCGTTCACAAGGTTTAACAGCAGAAACTAGAGCAACGTCTGGGTGATGCTTGACTCCCAACATACCCCGGCTATATGTGACTTGGGCATGACATATAGGAAAGGGGTTGGAGGGTTATATGACACCATTGTACATATACCCTTTTGACCGCTCTGCTGCTTTGCATCTCAGGGGTTCAAATCCCTCCCAGGACCAGGACCATACCAGTCAGTAGTTTTTATGTTCTTCCCGTACTTGCATGAGTTTCCTCCGGGTTCTCCAGTTTCCTCCCTCACTCCAAAGACATACTGATAGGGACTTTAGACTGTGTGCCCCAATGATAATGTCTGTAAAGTGCTATGCAATATGATGGTAGGCAAGCAAAATAAAAAAAATATTGACGAATATAGACATCGGTTATTAGAGAAATTTTACCAACTTCAAAATATTGAAAAGTATAAATTTTATTAACAATTAATATAAAAGGTCAACGACCCGAACAACACACAAAAACTTGACATAAAAAGAACCACTGAAAACAAAGGGTGTGATGCAAGATAGGGAATATCTCTTCCTAATATCCCTTAACTCTCATTTGCCTACCTAGCATTGGAGGATTTGACACCCTAACTTAATGAGGTGCACAAACCTCGGCGGCTGACCCTCTTCCTTACCCTATTTACCAATATAGGAACTGAGGAAGAAAGGGGAGAGATTAGATGTCCTGGTGTCCACTTAACTCCATTGTCATTGTGGTCGCTCAGGATGCGTCAAGACGTCACTCTGTTAGTGGTTCAAAATTGGATAACGTTCTCCGCACTTTACGCGTTTCATACAAACCGATTATGTTGCGATAAACACAACCAATTTAGGGCGCCCTTAATGGTCTATAAAGGAGGCACTGGAAACCCCAGAGTCTACCTTTAGTGAGGGCGACCCTTGTCTAAACATAGTTGGTGCTGTTGGACAGTACCTACACCTAAATTGGTCGTGTTTATCGCGATGGTGGGTTCGTAGAAGGGCTATCTTCACCTTCAATGGACTATGAGACAAGACACTATCTATTTCTCCATCTTCTGATGAGTCCAATATAATCGGTCTGGATGAAACACGTAAAGTGCGGAGAACTTATCCAATTTTGAACCACTAACAGAGTGACGTCTTGACGCATCCTGAGCGACCACAATGACAATGGAGTTAAGTGGACACCAGGACATCTAATCTCTCCCCTTTCTTCCTCAGTTCCTATATTGGTAAATAGGGTAAGGAAGAGGGTCAGCCGCCGAGGTTTGGGGCACCGCATTAAGGTAGGGTGTCAAATCCTCCAATGCTAGGTAGGCAAATGAGAGTTAAAGGGATATTAGGAAGAATATTCCCTATCTTGCGTCAACCCTTTGTTTTCAGTGGTTCTTTTTATGTCAAGTTTTTGTGTGTTGTTCGGGTCGTTGACCTTTTTTATTAATTGTTAATAAAATTATACTTTTATACTTTTTAATATTTTGAAGTTGGTAAAATTTCTCTAATAACCAATTTAATACTTACCTCCTATAAGAAAATTAATTTCTCTATAGAAACTAATATAGACATCCTAAAAGTGAGTGTAACTGCCCAAGAACCCTTTATAGGAGCCAGAATAGAGAATTAGTCTGCACAAGGACTCCCATTCTGATGGACCCCATTCAACTTTGTATTTTATTAATTTTGTGTTTTGAGTCAAAATGATTAAATCCAAAACTCATAAATAAGATATATCTTTATTCTTTTACATGCTCTTTCACTCATTTCCAACAATCTCTAATGTTTATTATTGTAAAAATAATATACTATGCTATTGTAAAAAAAAGTTACAATTTTCAGTGAGCGATTCATTTCTAAGAGGATCTAACTTTATTTATATAATCTCAATTGCAGTTAGTAGACATATTATAATAGTCAACACAAAAGCAACAATTTTACAATTTAAGAAGATAGTCGCACATTAAATACCCTAAAACACACACTCCTGAGGTGCAGAACAGATTACATCAGGACTTTATTGACATTGCATTATAGCTATACAGCACACATGTAACCGCAATACCCTTTATGTTCCGAGACTCTAATAATTGTAGATAAGGCTTATTGTATATAAGTACAGGGCTTTGTTCAACAACAACAACAAAAAGCAGTACTGACTACAATTACATGACATAACAAGTAGTGAGTTTGTCTCCTTTGGTAACAGCCTTGAGAAGTTTAATTCTATAAAACAACACACAATTTATATTTTGTATTCTACAGTTCATAAGTGGTCTTTCCACTATTTGGACAACCCTTTGTTAAATAACACAGTGCCTTATGTAAAATAAAAACAGTGTACACTCACCTCCTGGGTCAGCACCTTTCTAGTGATGTTGGCGCAGTGTCTGTTGGCACTCGTGCCATTATGCCACATGGATGCTGCAGCCAATTTTCCTGGACAAAACCGTTGTGAGCAGTGCAAATTTTCAGTGGCTGGAGTGATCACATGACCACAACATCATGGGAGCGTTCGCAAGACACAACACTGACAGTGTCAGTGCCGGAGGTGAGTATATGCTGTTGTTTTATTTTACATGGGGCACTGTTTCATTGAAGAATATGGGTTATCTTAATAGTGGACAACCCTTTTAACTTGAGGACTTTTAATAGTTACACTGTATGTAAGGCCGGTTTCACACTGGCGTTTGGCCACGCTGTGTACCTTAGTGTTGGCGGAACTTTATGTTTAACATGGTGACGCAGGAGTGTCTGTGTTTGGCTGCATTTTTATGTGTTTGCGCATGAACACGTTTTTAGAACACTGGAAAAACGCTTCATGTTGCATTTTTTGTGTGTCCGAGGATGCTTGATTTAGATGCAAGCATTCACAAGCGCACAAATAGAACATTGAAGAGAATTGAGCGAACTGCCATCCGGATGCCACCGCAAGCAGATGTAAAGAGTCTCCCTCTCTCTCTCTCTCTCTCGTCTGGCCAATTTGGAATGAATTCCTATGGACATTTGTCTGTCACCGCATGCAGATATTCAACGCTGTGTCTACCTCCGGATGTATGGTTTCAGCAATGCGTTTGCGTCTGCGCACCAACGCGGGTGTACCGAATGCAAGTGTGAAACCAGCCAAATGGATGCTTATATACATACTTACAGGTTGTTCTTACAGCATGCATAGTGAAGTGACTGCTTCTCTTTTGGCACGAATATCAAATTAAAATAGTGACAATTTCAGGAGAGCATCTTGTTATTATAAAAACATAAATCAGTATAGTCTCTGTATAAAAATCATTAGGGGACACCATTTATTTGGACTATATATAGTTTGTAAAAATAAAAGTCAGTTCGCAAGTTTCAACTCTATGGTAACATTTTACTAAAAATGTCTAATTTTTAGACAGTGCAAATATTAATCTAAAAATGTGCCAAACATCACAGTGGCTCATGCTGGATGATAAATTTGACATATCTTTAGACAATTGAACACAGTTACCTATTAGCTTAGTTTCTGCCTGAAATGTAGGTTAAAATGTTGGTCCAATTCTAGCTCACAGGGTTCATGTTGTTTGGAAGAAGCCACACATGACACCCACTACATCACACCCGGGTGTCAAAGCAAAGCACAAAAAGTCTGATAGTCCTCTAGGTTAGGCAGTATCTTTATGTCCCTGGAAATGGTAATAGATATTACAAAGTTTTATCCCAGTTGTGACATTGTTGGCCTGCTGAATTCAGGAGTTTCAGAACGTCCTCTTTCATGGATGCTAACACTTGGACTCCAGTAATAGTCCTTATAAACGCTATGCAGGGATTGGAGAGCTCATGTGTGTACTTGTGTGTGTTTATCCCTCATGAAGCGCAGTCAAGCATTACATTCAGGAATCTAACAACTTGCTTTCTTGTTGACATTCTTCAATTAAAAATAAGATTAGCAGGAGTAGAAAAGAAATATATGTTTTAAAAGGGGACATGAATTAAAAATTCTGTTCTATGCAATTTCTGATAATAATAATAATAATAATATAATAATGTTTATTCATTTATATAATGCTATTGATTCCATAGTGCTTTACATACATTTGCAATGTAGAATACAAGACGATACAGTAATTACTGGATTTAAAGTATTACTGGATACCTGTGCCATCATTATTGGCTTTTATTTAGCAGTTTTACACAATGGGACATGATTTTGTAGTAAGTTTCTATGAGGCTCAGTATTTATTCAGGGGTAAATAAAAGGGTTGTCCGGGTTTTTGCTATAATTCATATGTGTATCTAGGCTGCAAAATGTTGACAGTTTGTAATATACATGCTGTCAACATTTTGCAGGATTACCTAGATATCACATATTTGCGGCAGCCAGGGAACATCCAGGGGTGTGTTTGTATTGAAGTCTGCATAGAAATGGGAAACTGGTTGTTTCCTCCCACTCTCCTACAAACACGCCCCTTCCCCACTCTAGACTATGGCCAGCCACCCCCAGGGTTCCTACAGGTCTGCCCCCACCCCAGTCTCAGTATGACTGGCCACCTCCAGGGCTCCTACAGCCCGCCCAGCCCTTAATGTCACCACCCACCCCCATTGCATACAGCGGTCCACTGCTTCACTGACACACTGTGCCGAATCCGCTGCTGTGAAGGCGATTCGGCACACTGTGTTAGTGCAGGAGGGGGCCGCTGCATGAGTGTGTGCTCACCCTGTGGCCTCAGTGCAGGGGAGCTGAGGTCCGTAGCCCGAGTCTCTGCTGTGGAGCTCGATGCTTCTCTCCATACCTCCAGTACCATAGAGCCGGAGGAGCAGTATACAGAGGACCGCTCCACAAGGCTTTGTGCTCTATGGTACTGGAGGTATGGAGAGAGAAGCATCAGACTCCACAGCAGAGTCCTGGGCTGTGGAGTGCGGACCTTGGCTCCCTTGCAAAGAGCCCACATGGTTAGCGCACACACATGCAGTGGTCCCCACTGCACTGACACAGTGCTGAAATGCCTTCACAGCAGCAGATTCGGCACAGTGTGTCAGTGGAGCAGCGGACCACAGTATGCAATGGCTGTGGGTGGTGACACTAGGGGTTGGGGTGGGCTGTAGGAGCCCTGGGGGTGGCCAGCCATACTGAGACTGACCTGTAGGAGCCCAATAGGTTTTTTAATTTGGCACCTAGGAGTTAGAAAAATTAAAAAAGAACTGTTTGCCTCTAAGTAAATTTATTTTTGTAGACACAATGATTAGGACAACGCTGTTCTCTTGACCAGTACCTAGTCTCTATACCAGAGAATATAATTAGTGGACCACTGTGATCCCTGAGTAAGGAGAACATGCAGTATTTCCCGTAAAGTGTGGGATCATTTTTGGTCTGTGCTTTTTTTTTCATTATCATTGTGGCTTCAGAGGAAGCTTGGAGTATTAGCAGTTTGAGGAGTGGGTGCTTCTTGACGGGATACCCAATGTGACCCGCTTCATATTATCCATTCCAGACTGTGCTATGTGGAGCCTCAGAGGACCTACATTTATCAAAAGGACATTTGAATCTACACCTATATATAAAAATCTATCTATAAATGTCGGTACATATTTTTGGACTCTATTTTATATGTCACTCTTTTATATATCCATGTTTACACTATTAGATTTTAAAGGGAACCTGTCACCCCAAATCACCCTTGTAAGCTGTAAATACATGTCCCTGAAGCATTACACTACAGTCCTACACATCCCTTTGTGGTGTTTTAGTTCAATATGAAAGTGCACTTTAGTCGTTTGCAAACTTACTAAATCCATGCCAGTGGGGCGTTCCCAAGCCTCCTTGTCTGCGAGGCGGTTCCCCTGTGTGCCGCTGTATTACGCCCTAATGGGCGTTTTTTCAAACTTTCTAGCGCGGGCACGATTCATAATCTCGTGCCCGCATCGTCACGGTCATGTGATGCCGTGACGCGTCATTTCCGGGCGGCTGGGTCGCTGCTGTCTGACGCGCACCGGCCGACTTCAGCAAGCGATCTGCGCATGCGCTGAAGTTGGCCAGTGCGCGTCAGACAGCAGCGACCCAGCCGCCCGGAAATGACGCGTCACGGCATCACATGACCGTGACGATGCGGGCACGAGATTATGAATCGTGCCCGCGCTAGAAAGTTTGAAAAAACGCCCATTAGGGCGTAATACAGCGGCACACAGGGAACCGCCTCGCAGACAAGGAGGCTTGGGAACGCCCCACTGGCATGGATTTAGTAAGTTTGCAAACGACTAAAGTGCACTTTCATATTGAACTAAAACACCACAAAGGGATGTGTAGGACTGTAGTGTAATGCTTCAGGGACATGTATTTACAGCTTACAAGGGTGATTTGGGGTGACAGGTTCCCTTTAAGTGAAGTTTTCTATGCGCCTTTTGTATTTCATTTCATAATATGTATATATGCTTATAAAAATATTTCTGATTATATTGCTTTATAGAGTTACATATTACACTAGTTCGCGTAACGGCCCCGTTACACATAATGATATCCCAGCAGCCCGACCAACGATCGGGTCACTGGGACATCGTTACCTGATTGCTGGTGAGCTGTCACACAGACAGACTCACCAGTGATCAACCACCCGTGTAACGACCTCGACATCGTGGAAAAGAATATAAAATATTCTTTTCCACGATGTCGAGGTCCCACTACGCTGGGGTAAGCGGGAGAATGCTGATAACCAGGATAAACATCAGGTCACTAAGTGCAGCGCTCTGCTTAGTAACCTGGTGTGTGCCCTGGTTACCAGTGCGCTGTGCTTAGTAACCTGATGTTTACCCTGGTTACCAAGCACAGTGCGCTGGTAACCAGGGTACACATCGGTATACTAAGCACAGCGCTGCGCTTAGTAACCTGATGTTTACCCTGGTTACCAGCGTTCTCTCGCTTAGTAATCCGATGTGTACCCTGGTTACCAGGGAACACATTAGGTTAGCTGGTCGCTGCCCCTGTCACACACAGCGATGCAGCCTGCCCAGCGGGAGATCGCCGATCAAAAATTGGTCCAGAATGGTTTGTCACGATCAGCGATCTTCCAGCGGGCACTGATCGCTGCTGTGTGACACTTCGCTGGCAAGGTCGCTGCAATGTCACAAACCCTGTGACGTTGCAACCATATCATTAACGATATCGCTGTGCAATGAAGTACCCCTTAGACAATCCAGACAATCCGTTTTGGTATGTGTCCTGCTTTCAAGCAATGTGAGGATGAATGACTAATTTTGCATGGCTTATTGACATATCGTTATGGAATATTTTGAGGTTGCAACATGAAAACATTTTTCACATAGTAAATCAAAGCACAAAGAAATAGAAAACACATCATACTTTGTGTAATATTTCTCCTCCACAAAAAAACCTTGACTCATTAGATGTTCTCTAATGTAATTTAGTGTAGGAAATGTATTTGAGGTATTGCTTATTACAATATAATTGCTGCATGCTTCCACTAATGAGAGACCTCAGCAACGTTAATCAAATATTGCGTTATTTACATAATTATACAACATTATCATTTTATGCAATATTATTTTGTTCTCTATAATTAATTTTAGACTTAATCTAATGGAAAAATAATTTAAGATTTCTGATTTACTTATGAATGAATGCACTACAGTCTGGTGGTTAAAAAAAATAAAGGTTGTGATGAACTAGTATTGCTAGAAATGACAAGCACTGGGCAGCTTGATGATGGAGACTGCCTTTTACATTATGATTGAGTATATTTTGATGATGAAATAGGTGGCTCATAAATTATGAACTCATTCCTTAGTAAACTCCATGCTCAAATATAGTTTCTTCTGTAGTGTCTTGTATACTCTAAAAGAATATGAATAAAGGGCCATTGATACCTCCCGGCCATTTGCTATTTGCTGATTAGTGGTTGTATATTAGCTTCTTTACACAGGCAGATGATGCTTCTGATGCACATTGAAAGAGCACATTGAAATATTATTATTATTATGAGCAGTAAAGGAATATTCACACGAGATTCTGCCATCTCTTGTCAGGAAAAATACAGCTTACATTATGTTAATTTTTTTTGTGTTTTTACTTGATTTTTTTTATACATTCATTTGAATAGGTGAAAAATGCTAAAATAGTTGACTTGTAGATTTAAAAAAAAAAAAAAATAAATAATGCATTGTGTCTCCTATGTGATGTATGTAGAACAGCCCCAATATTTCCTATGTGGTCTATGTACACCAGTCTCAGTGCCCCTGTGCGATGTACAGCAACCCCAGTGTCTTCTATGTGATGTATATACAGCAGAGTCTCAGTGTGTCCCATGTGATGTATACAGCAGCTCATTGTCTCCTATGTGATCTATATACAGCTATCAGTGTCTCCTATGTGATGTTTATTCAGCAGTCTCATTGTCTCCTATGTGATGTACAGCATTCTTAGCGTCTCCTATGTGATGTTTATACAGCTATCTCAGTGTCTCCTCTGTGATGATTATGCATCAGTCTCAGTATCTGCTATTTGAAGACTACAGCAGAGTCAGTGTCTCCTATGTGATGTATATACAACATTTTCATATATTCTATGTGATGTGTATACAGTAGACTCAGTGTTTCCTATGTGATGTATATACAGCAGTCCCAATATCTCCTATGTGATATATACAGCAGTGCCAGTATCTTCTTTGGAGCTATACTGAAGAACTCCCATTGGTTGAGTTCTAGAAATGTTATATGACCAGTGATGAATTTATCCCTTTAAGGAGACAAGCAGTGTCATTTACATCTGTGTTCAGAACAACTTACTGCTGCAAGGCGTTCTGTACAAAACTTATTTCAGTTAGTCAACTGTGCTCCAGACCAATGCAAACCTGAAAAATACGTTGCAAAAGCAACATTACATTGTGGGTAACTTAATTAAATGTTAGACCAAATATAGCCGATTTAATTTTGAATTGATAACTTTGTATGGCCAGCAAATGGTGGCATACATATCCAAATGGCCCGTGGCAGAAAAGAGGTTCTCCACCCCTGCCCTAATAGATCTTTTAATTTGCATAGGCATAACTTCACTGCAGTCCTGTATACAAAGTATGGTGCACTGCCCAAAACAATGATCTCTTGGGCGAACCAAAAGATAATTTCATGTGACGAATGGTAGTTTTGCTGTTTAGTCCAGACAATTATCACTAAAAAAGCATTATCAGTATAAGAGCATTATCAGTATAAGATCGTCATCAGTATAAGGCTAGGGTCACACTTGCGTTTTTACAAGCGTTTTTGGAGACCTGCGCTTTCAAAAACGCATGTAAAAACGCACCCATAGGCCCCCATGTTAAAAAAACGCATGCCCTAATAGCAAAAACGCATGTGTGACAGTACCATGCGTTTTTGGTGCATTTCCAAAAACGCATGCGTTTTTTAACATGGTGCCCTATGGAAAACGCATGCAAAAACGCATGTACAATTAGTACTATTTAGTACCATCCAAAAACGCATGAGTTTTCCATAGGAACCCATGTTATAAAAACGCATGCGTTTTTTTAACATGGGCTCCTATGGAAAACGCATGCGTTTTTGAATGGCACTAAATGGTACTAATTGTACATGCGTGCGTTTTTGCATGCGTTTTCCATAAGGCCCCATGTTAAAAAACGCATGCGTTTTTCAGAACGCACCAAAACATAGTACATGCACTATTTTTTGGTGCGGCTTTAAAAACGCAGCCAAAAGTGCAGGGAGCCATCACACACCTTGAAAAACTCATGATGGCCATGTTCACACACATGCGTTTTTTTTGACCATCTCTGCGTTTTTTGGTGTGTTAAAAAAAACGCAGGTGCGTTAACGCAGGGTACATTTGAGTGTACATGCGTTTTTCAGCTCCATGTGCGTTTTTTTCCCCCAGTCCAAAAACCGCTGCATGCAGCGTTTTTTGGGTGCTGGAAAAAAATGCAGGTGTGGTTTTCCAAAAGCGCATGCGTTTTTTTAACATGGGGCCCTATGGGAAACGCATGCGTTAACGCATATAGGCACCTGCGTCAACGCATGCGTTTCCCATAGGGCCCCATGTTAAAAAAAACGCATGCGTTTTCTAAAAAACGCATGCATCTCTATAACATGGGGCCCTATGGAAAACGCATGCGTTTTTAAATGGCACATTTATGCACCCTGCGTTAACGCTTGCGTTTTTGCCTGCTTTTTTGAGGAAAAAATGACAAAGTCCAAAATGGCTGTATTTCCTTTCAGACACACAAGAGACATTTTTTAGCACTCCTAAAAAAACGCATGTGGTTTTAGGAGTGCTAAAAAAAACGCAAATTGTGTGTGAACAATGCCGATGACATGAAAAAACGCATGCAAAAACGCATGAGTTTTTTTAAATCACTAAAAAAACTCATGTCAAGTGTGACCCCAGCCTAAGAGCGTTATCAGTGTAAGAGCGTTATCAGGAATGCTTGTTCATAGTGATCATGAAGTGTGAACGTACCTTTATAGTGGCAGATGTTATCAACATGATGGCCATATGTTTTTTTTATTTCTATACATCTATGTAAGGCTGGGGTCACAGTTGACATGAGTTTTTTTTAGTGATTTAACAAAACTCATGCGTTTTTTCATGTCAGCATGAGTTTTTTAAGGTGTGTGATGGCTCCCTGCGTTTTTGGCTGCGTTTTTAAATCTGCACCAAAAAATAGTGCATGTATTTTTTTTTGGTGCGTCTTGAAAAACGCATGCGTTTTTGAAGAAAACACATGCGTTTTTATAACATGGGCCTCTATGGGAAACGCATGCAAAAACGCATGTGCAATTAGTACCTTTTAGTGCCATTCAAAAACGCTTGCGTTTTTTTAACATGGGCTCCTATGGAAAACGCATGCGTTTTTGAATGGCACTAATTGTACATGCGTTTTTGCATGCGTTTCCCATAAGGCCCCATATTAAAAAACGCACGCGTTTTTGGAAAAGCACCAAAAACGCATTGTACAGTCACATGCCTATGGGTGCGTTTTTTGAATACGCAGGTCTCCAAAACGCTTGTGAAAAATGCAACTGTGACCCCAGCCTAAGACACAAACATATATTGCAAAAAGATTTCCCCTGCCTGTATTCCAACATCTTTGTATTTAATTGATCTGACAAGTACTGTTCTTTATATCTTCTGTTACTTTTTATTTACGGTATCTATACTCTAGTGACCTTACACCTTGAAAATATACATTTAAAAATATGATATATTTATGGAAAATAAATAATAAACCAACTATGTTATATGGCAAAAAGTTTTCTAGGTTCTGTGCCCATTGTTTGGTTCTAATTTTCTTTCCTTCACTGGTGTTTGGGCCTTAGTGTTGCATTGTACACATAGGTCCCCCATTGCAGTCAGACTTTCTTCTAATGCTTTGGCAAAAATGTCAGATGAAGTTTCTTTGCAGTCATGAAAACTGGATATGCAGAAGAGGATGTTTTCTGGCTGTGGGTTGTAACAGGCACCATATCCATTTGGCACCACTGGACCATAGCAGCAAAACATTTCCATTGTGGTAGGAACCTGAAAATCAATTGCAAAGCCATCAATGAGATTATACTTAGCAACAATACATTGCTTGAGAGAACTCATAACAGTTTTTAATATAGATTAGAGCACAAAAAATAACTAATTCATCAAACCGGTATTCAGCCTCCCCACTCTCTTACACTTTAAATAGCTAGCTGCTACCTCACCCAACTCTTACATACACTGGAATGATTGCTTGGCCGATAGCTCCTGTGTCGTATATGAAATTTCAATGAAAAGTCACGTGGTTCGATCGTTGGACCCCATATCGTTCCTGCGTTGTATGGTGTGAACGTCCAATACGATGCAGGAACGATGTCAATGCGATATCGGGGATTGAATGAGCGTGCTATTCAATGCTCCGATATTGAATGGAGATCGGAGCCGGATCGTGCTGTGTGACAGCCCAACTACGATGCGATGTTCAACGTCACCCATTCACTCCCATGTTAAATGGTCGTTCCTGGGTTGGGGGGCGTAGACATCGCACGGACGTTGGACTCAGAAATCGCAACGTGTAAATCTCCGATGCGATGCGGGAGAAACGAGCACTAAATGCGCGCTCCCGAGCCATTGAATTACGATATCGCTACGATATTGAAACATGTAAACCCACCATTAGACATCTATGGCAGAGAGAAAAAGGATTGTCAATCTGAAATTGGACATGCCAGATCTTTATCTCCCCCAACGATCTTTTGTTCTCCCATAGACAATAGAATGTCAACTGAACACATTCATAATGGCAAATATGACTGATGTTAGTCTAATATGTATGGGGGCCTTTACAGTTGAACTATCGTCTTTAGCAACAAATAAGATCTCAGCTTGTTGTATTTTTTCTGCCAGTCAAATGTTAAGCCCTCTCCCTTCTGCCATACATACAGTATTAAACTAATATCTGCTGAACCCACCGATATCGAATGTCTAATGATGGATTCAGGATACAATTCCAGGTTCAGTGCGCTCCCAGTAATCGGGGGTCCAGATCATCTTATATCCAAAAGACTTTGTTGAAATAAAAGTCTCTTGGATATAACATCATGTGGACCACTGATTACTGGGAGCGCACTGAACCGGGAATTTTATCCTGTGTCCAATACTTACCTTCGACAGCTCCTAAAGGCGGTCAGTAGTAGCCAGGAAGGTGGTGCAGACGGATGGTGGAGAGAAGCTTATACAGAGAACCAAGGGGATGGATATGCTAAAAATGAAAGATTACCAATAGGTGAGTGCGTTATTATACACCTTGTACTGAGTGGCACAAAGACGCTACATTTAGATCTCTGCGCTCTTTGTCTTTTGTCTTTCCCTATCTTATATATGGAGTAATAAATGTCTAATGTGTATTGGATTAGGTGAGTTAAGGATCTGGCATGTCTGATTTTGGACTGATATTAACTTTTGTTATCACAGATAGAAGCCATCGGACATGTCTGGCAAAGGCTCTCTCATAGACAACACAGAAGCTGTCAGCCAAAAAAGCAATCTTGTATATGGGAGAACAGCAGAGATGGCTGCTGCCCAAATGGTAGGCTGAATGAAGTATTGTTGGTTCAACAGCCCTCTCATGTATGATGGGATTTACCTTTTATGAATGGCTGTATTGTTGTGTGTGAGTAAATTCAACAAGCTAGTGGAGACATATATATGCAAGGACATATTTACAGAAAGACAAGACCCTTTATGATCATATTAGGAACTTTCTCATTCCAAAATCTCCGAAGTGAAGTAACACAGGATCCATGGCAGATGACGAGAAAAATCTAGAAGAGGGTTATGAGAAGTACAAGGAAATAAGAGCAAAATCAAGTTAGGAGGCGTCCTATGTTGATGTGAAGTAGACCAAAAGTTCCTCAAAAGCTAGACGTCATGCTGTGATCCAAAAATATTCAGGAGCAAATAAGAAACAAAGTATTTGAGAAGCATCAGTCTGGAAAAGGTTATAAAGCCAATTCTAAAGCTTTGGTACTCCAGTAAACCATTGTGAGAGCACAAATGGCGAAAACATGGAACAATGGTAAACCTTTCCAGAAGTGTCTGGCCGACCAAAATTACCTCAAGAGCACAGTGACGACTCATCCTAGAGGTCACAAAAGACCCCACAACAACATCCAAAGATCTGCAGGCCTCATTTGTCTTAGTTAAGTCATGACTCCACCATAAAAAAGAGACTGGGCAAATAATGGCCTGCATGGCAGAGGTCCAAGATGAAAATCACTGCTGAGCAAAAAGAACATAAAGGCTCATCTCAGTTTTGCCTGAAAACACATTGATCATTTCCAGGACTTTTGGGAGAATACACTGTAGTTTTGGAAGGTGTATGTCCCATTACATCTGGCATAGAATCGTAGAAGTAACAAAGCATTTTGGAAAAGAAACATCATACCAACAGTAAAATATGGTGATGGTAGTGTGATGGTCTGGGGCTTGCTGGGTTAAATGAAATCATAAATTCTGCTGTCACAAAAAATCATGAATGAGAATGACCATCTGTTCGTCACCTCAAGCTGAAGTACACTTGGGTTATGCAGCAGTACAATGGTCAAAGCATCTCAGCAAGTCCACCTCTGGCTTAATAAATGAAGACTTTGGAGTGGCTTAGTCAAAATCCTGAACTCGATGCTGTGGCATGACCTCATAAAAGGCTCGGAAATCGTTCAATATGGCTGAATTATAACAATTCTGCAAAGATGAGTGGCCACAATCGCTCCAGAACATTGTAAAAGATTCATTGCCAGTTATTGCTAACGTTTGATTGCAATTGTTGCTACTATGAGTGGCCCAACCAGTTATTAGGTTTAGGGGGCAAGCAATTTTTCACACAGGGCTCTGTAGGTTTGGATTTCTTTTTCCCTAATAATAAAGACCTTAATTTATAAACTGCATTTTGTGTTAACTTGTGTTATCTTTGTCTAATAATTAATTTTATTTGGTGAGCTGTAATATATCAGTGTGATAAACATGCAAAAGAATTACAAATCATGAAGTGGCAAACACTTTTCCACACTACTGTACAGTAGATCTATATCAGTATATGTGTATACAGTATACTAGTGCATCTCAATGAATTAGAATATCATCAAAAATCAATGTCATAGTGCCATGTTTCAGGACATTTCTGGGAGCCCTGAAACACGTTGACTAATAAATCAATATTATAGTCAACCTTTGATGTCTCATGGATTACAGCAACGCGGTTTTTAACCATTCATCCTACCTACTTTATCTTTCTGAGATAATGACATTTGGGTTTTCATTGGCTGTAAGCCATAATCATCAACATTAATAGAAATAAACACTTGAAATAGATCGCTCTCTTTATATTTACTCTATATATAATATAGTGCAATACATAGTTGTGCAACCATATTATATGGGTAGGGCTTTTCATTTAATTGAGCAGGCGAAATTATTATTGTATATAAAGGTAATGTGTTGTATTTAGGTTCTGTTTTTAACGTAGTTTTGATATGGATGACTTATTGCACAACTATGTATTGCACTAAAGGCACTTTTTAAATGGCACTTTTTATGCATCTATCACTTTAAGAACTGGCTGATTCCCAGTTTCTTAGTTGCATTGTTTCACCTGTTCACTAATAAATGTAGTGACGTCGTCAGTAGGAGTGTATAAGTTTCACTTAGAAACAAGGCACTCTGAGGATTGTACCCGCTGAAGCGCCAAGATAGGGCGCGAAACGACGTAGTACCCCCCCCCCCCGACCTCCCACCCGCTGTGCACATCCTGTTGTATGAAGATTGAATAAATATCTACTGCCAGAAGCCTTGAGTGCGGCTCCATTTCTTCTCTATTTGATTGAGTTTTATTTCCTTTATTTACTATTTATTTCCCACATTGGGCCCCCTGTAAGGTCATAAAAGACCTTTGGGGTGCATTTCAACATTTAAAGTGTAAATGTCATTTCATTAATAAAAAAAACAAACAATATACTGGACTGGTTGTTAATGATGGGTCACATAGTAGCTAAGATAATGTTTTGTTGTGCTATATGAGTTATTTTCTCACATTTTTCTGTGTTCTTTTAAAAACTGGATATCATAGCTGTGTGGGCATGTGACAGCAGAGGAGGGTTAACAGAGATCGTGACTGAGCTGTGTGGAACCAGATGACAGATCAGAAGCTTGTGCTAAGGAAAGAGAAGTTTGCAGTGATCCTGACATTCTGACATTGTTTAGCACAGTAGCCTGAAGTAATCTGATACATTGCTACCTCATCCGCTGCAGTCAGCAGAGTGGATCCTGTGTAGGCCCCGCCCCCTTTACCCTCATATGGTTACATGCTCTGTATTCAGTGTGAGGAGATTGAAGACGGATCTGACTGAGAATGAACACTTGTCTGCTTCAGACACATTCTTCTGGGGACACCTTGTGGAAGGTTTATGAATGGTTTTCAATCAGAATTCTATTATAAAGTATATTTGAACGTTTATTAAAATCACTTGCCCTACATTATTATTAAATATAAATTAAAACGGCAGGTTTTAGCTTTAAATACCTTTTTAAATCTGATTTTCTCTGTGACTGGGGCCCCAGTTATTGTGGAACTTCAGCATCCTGGCTGCATAGCAGATCTGAATGTGTCTCCTAGGACCCAAAATCTCTTGCTCCCTTCCTACATCCAGTGATCAATGCATCACTAGTTTGGGAGGAGTAAGAACTGTCATCGCTTCCTATATTGTATACGCAGCACTTGTTCAGCACTTGTTTATATAGGGCATGGGAAGGCAGAGTTTGTAAGTGCACTATCTCTGCCATCTCAACAGGGAGTCTGGTTATGTCTGCACAATCTTGTGAAGTGGCTATACTATGTAGTGATGTTTTAGAACATCACTGCAGAGTACAATACGGACCATCCGAATATTTATAGTCTATTAGATAGGCGCTCTTTAGGAGGACAGGGGCAAGTTCTGTGACATTGGGGCAGTGGCCAACTCCCCACGTGTGCACTCTCCCCATTGTGTGCGGTCTCACTCCCCCCTGACCTGTCTTTTTCCTTCTGTGCTCTCCTTGTGTGCTCTCTCCTTTGAGCTGTTTCCCCCTGTGCACTTGCTCCTCCTACTGTGCTCTCTCTCTTCCCCTGTGCATTCTCTCTTCCTCCTGTGTGCTCTCTCTTCCCACTTTACGCGCTCTCTTCCCCCTGTGCACTCTTCCTTCCCCCATATGTACTCTCTCTTCCCCCTGTGCACTTCTGCTTCACCCTATGCACTCTCTCTTCTCCTGTGCACTCTCTCTTCCACATGTGCTTCTCTCCCACAGTGTGCTGCCTCTGCCCCCTGTGCGCTCTCTTCTCCTTGTGTTTTCTCTCCCACTGTGCGCTGTCTCTTCCCCTGTGCGCTGTCTCTCCCCCCTGTGTGCTCTCTCTTCCCCTTGTGTGCTCTCTCTTCCCCTTGTGCTGTCTCTGCCTCCATGTGCGGTCTCTGCCCCCTTGTTCACTGTCTCTGCTCCTCTGTGTGCTGTCTCTGCCCCCTTTGTGCTCTCTTCCCTGTGTGCTCTCTTGCCCCTGTGCTGTCTCTGCCCCCTGTGCGCTGTCTCTACCCCTCTGTGCGCTCTCTTTTCCCCTGTGTGCTCCCTCACCCCCTGTGCCCTCTCTCTTCTCCTTATGCTGTCCATGCCCACCTGTGCACTGTCTCTGCCCCCCTGTGCGCTCTCCCCCCTGTGCACTCTCTTTTCTGCCCTGTGCGCTACCTGTTCCCCTCTCTTTTCCCCTGTGGGCTGTCTCTGCCTCTGTGTACTGTCTCTATCCCCCTGTGTACTGTCTCTGCCTCCCTGTGTGCTGTCTTTGCCACCTGTGTGATATCTCTGCACCATATGTGCACTCTCTCTTCCCCCTTTTTGTACTCTCTCTTCCCACTTTGTGCACGCTCTCTTCCCTTTGTGCTGTCTCTGCCCCTCTGTGGTGTCTCAACCTTTGTGCTGTCTCTACCCCCGTGCGCTCTATTCTTGCAGCGTGCATTCCACTATAGAATGCATATAGGAAGAACAGTTCCTCCTCCTATATGCATTCCACAGTGGAACACAAATGAGAGGAAGTAGTGAAAGCCACGGTGAGGTGAGGATGGGGCAGACTTATTTAATACGGATGCAGGCACCATGTTTGTACACCCGATCCGCTACTGCACATGATAGTGTGTACAAACCTGGTGGGCGCATGCACCCTGACGCTGCCTCCATGTTTGTTCACCCTGTCATGCGCAATAGCGGTGCGGGTGTCCAAACATGGTGGCCTCATGCGCAAGGCAGCGCAGCAATGGTGGCGTAGACAATGGAAGTGATGTAGGAGGAGTAGGTGGCAGCAAAGGAACACCTAGAGGACAGCAGCGTGCGGACGGCATATTGGCACGTCCTTCACTTAGATGTGCCAAGATGGCGGCCGCTTTTTTTGTCTTTCAGGTGCTCGTCAGCTGACCACAGGTAAGCAGCGAAGTGGTAAATATTGGGGACATCTGGACACTTCTGGCTTCAAGACAATTATGTAAGTAGATGGGCAGTCTGGAAGTAGTTAAAATTTGCCTGATATACTGTACTGCAGAGGCCTAAAGTATTTTGTCAAACTGTAAAATTTGTTTGGATCTTTCTCCTGAACATTGTCAAAACCACAATTCTGATTCACGAGAGCACTCACGGGTCCCATTAGTGATTAGAATGAGTGACTCATTGTTTCAGGAAAGTTATTAACAAAACATCTATTGTTCTGCGGAGATTCTCTACCTTCCATACAGCATAGAAACAATTCATATTCATCTATCACTTGCCTCATCTGATTTAATCATACAATGTTCTAATGACATTTCATCTGCCTGATTCCAGTATGCAGTTAACATCAGCAGGCTGCACTGGTTTACTGGATAGAAACCTGTATGGACATATTGTAATTTCCGTTCAGGGACATAATTTCCTTTTAATTAGCCGTGCAGTATATACCGTATTTATTTTTCAGTAGTGGGAGATTTCTACATTCTTAATTACATATATGAGCATATGAGATACCAAGACATCACTAAAATGTCACATGCTTTACAAATGTATCTTGTTTTGTGAAAAACATATAGAACAAAGTCCACAAATAAAATCAGTTTACATTATTGTTGAAGATCCAAAGTCTAAAAGTTCAAAAAAATAAAAGCAATTAACAACCATTTGTGAAAACCATACCTGACTGGTAGAGAGTATAAATCGATTGCTCGTCAAGTACATTTCATCGGTAAAAAGTTCCGGCAATTCCGTGCAGTGTTCTCGTGCTAACTCTCTCAGAGCTAGTAAGTGGTTATCAATTGCCATCCCTGTAATAGCCTAAGAAAACATAGAAGAAAATCTAGAATGAAACGGGTCTTCCTAAGGCTCATTCACATGTCAGTTTATTTCATACGAGTTCAATCCATTATTCTTATTGTGCTGTTTATTATACACAAACTGTTTGATATGGAAACCTTCAGAAAACTTCGCTTCAAAAACTGATAGAACTCTGATAAGAAAAACAGACATTCTAACCAAACTAATCAAAAACACTGATGAAACGCAAAGAAAAATCACTGACATCCAAATAAGATCTAACACACAAATTTTTTTAATGCATATATTTTTGCTAAGATAAGGGTGCTTTCACATTGGAGTTTTTGCCCGGATCCAATGGATCCAGACAAAAAAACGCATCAGCTGTAAGTGCCGCCTTAATGGCATTGTTCACACTCAATTTGCGTTTTTTTTAGCAGGAAAAAAAACACCTGCGTTTTCTAAAAGTGCCAAAAAGTGTCCCTTGTGTGTCTGAAAGGATTTGACATTTTTTTGGACTTAGTAATTTTTTGGCCAAAAACGCAGGCAAAAATGCTAGCGTTAACGCAGGTGCTTAACTGAGCTTTTTAAAAATGCTAGCGTTAACACATGCGTTAACGCAGGTGCCTATAGGTGACCTGCGTTAACGCATGCGTTTCCCATAGGGCCCCATGTTAAAAAAAACAGTATTTTTTTTAACATGAATCCCTATGGGAAACGCATCTGTTAACGCATGGTACATATAAGTGCCATGCGTTAACACATGCATTAACGCATAGCGTTTTTGGGATGCAATCCTGACAATCTCCAAAAGCGGAATCAGTTTTGACAAAGGCAGAAAAACGGACTGCCAAGTGTGACCCTAGCCTTACGCAACCTAAAACATTATTACAGTGGAACCTTGATTTATAAGAATCATATGTTCTAGGAGTGTGCTTGTAAATTAAATTGCTTGTATATCAATGCAAATTTTCCCATAAGAAATAAATGAAACACAGACGATTTGTTCCAAAACCCAAAAATATCTACTGTTTTATATACTGAATATATCTGTACTTACAGAACTGTAAAGTTATTACATCCCCTTGCAGCCCCCAATATCCTCTTGCAGCCCCCATCAACCCCATGCAGCCCCCATCATCCCCCTGCAGCCCCCAATTCCTCATCATTCTCCTGCAGCCTCCATCATCCCCATGCAGCCCCCAATATCTCCATTATCCCCCTGCAGCCCCCATCATCCCCATACAGCCCTATCATCCCCCTGCAGCCCCAATATCCCCATCATTCCCCTGCAACTCCCATCATCCCCATGCAGCTCCCATTATCCCCATGCAGTCCCCATTGCCTTGCAGTGTAATAACTCTGTTTTGCTCAAAACTTTCTGATTTATGACTATTTCCCTCATTGTAGACTTGATCTTATAATGAAAGGTGGGATATTGTGTATACAGAGTGAGGCACAGTGTTAGATCTGTTTGGTTGCCTTTGATTAGCAATTCATGCAATGGTGTGATCAGCTGTTAATTACCTAAACCAGCTTACCTCCTTCAATCCTCCTTACCTGATCCTATAATCAGGTTGGGGTGCATGTGTGTGGGTTGCATGGATGTGTCCCCTTACACAAAGGGACCTCATCGCTAAGTGTCTGGCAGTTACTTCAATTGCAGTTAATAAGGGCAGGAGTTGGGTAACCCACACTTTTGTAGTCTCTTTATAACTATGTGCTTTATTTGTAAGTAATCTTCCTATGTTATTTTGTCATCAACATTCACTGCCACGTCCCCTCTCCATTACCACTCATACACATAAGTCCCCTCCTTCCTGCTCCTATGTACAGTTCCCATGCTCTTTTCACCTTCTTGAATTATTCCAGTCCATAATGTCAAAGTGTATTGCATAATAAGCCATGTCAGAAGTCCAAGAATGATTCGCTCTTTCTGTGTTTATTGCTGCTTCTTATTTCAGAGAATATCTCTCCTAACCGCCATCCAACCTCTGCCAACTTCAACCCCTCCCCCACCTCACATAGAAACACTTAGTTATAAACCTTGATCTCCCTCTTTTAATTTCACGTTATGGAATCCACTCTCTGTATGCAACAAGCTTCCTTACATCCACAACTGCTTTCTCAATAACTGCCATAATTTGCTGGCCCTCACTGAAACCTGGATTCAGAATTCTGATACTGTTTCCCCTGGTGCTCTTTCTCATGGTGTCCTAAATTTTTACCATTCCCGAGACCTACGAATAGACAAGGTGGTGGACTCGGCTTACTCCTGTCCGCACAATGCAACTTTCAAGTCATCCCCAGCTCTATCACTCTCATTTCCTTCTTTTGAGGTCCACAACATGAGATTTTTCCACCCCTTGTCCCTCTGAGTAGTGGTTTTATACTTCCCCAAAGGCTCTCCTACCCATTTCCTTAACCATTTTTTTGCTTGGCTGCCACATTTCATGTCCAGTGAATTACCAACCCTTATCCTAAAGACTTCAATATCCCCATAAACAGCCCCACTTCCCCATCTGCATCTCAGCTTCTATCTCTAACCACCCCTCTTGCACTCTCAGTTTTAAAACTGAGACAGACAAAGATGGTAATACCCTTGACCCAGTCTTTGTCCAGCTCTGTTCAAACTCCTACTTAGCTAACTCACCTCTTCCCTTCTCTGACCACATCATTCCCTCCTTCACGCCCACATATCCTCACCCACCCCAGCACATCCCACCTGTCAACATTCAAAATATACAATATATACTGTTCCCAATCTACTCCTTTTCCAGTCCTGATCTGACTTAAATCACTATAATGACACATTCAGAAGCACCCTGTACCAGGTAGTGCCCCTCACCCTCAGAACCTCCAAACAGAGAGTAAAATAATCCTGGCTCACATTGCAAACTCCGTTTCTCTAACAATGCTCTAAGAGTTTTAAATAGGAGAAAAGGAGATAAACGCTTCAGTTTATACAGGTCTAGGGATTTTAATTTATCCTTTTTTATTTTTTATTTGAGAGCAATGCTCTAAGAGTGCTGAATGCCTTTGGAAGAAAACTTTCACACCAGAAAACTTTATCCACTATAAATTTATGTTAAGAACTTATAACTCTTTCCTCCACCTTGCCAAACAGACTTTCCAAAAGACTAAAAGAGGAGTATCAATACATCTTCATATATAGCCTGAGTGGTAGTGATGAGCGAATACTATAATGTTCAGGTTATTCATATGGAATGCATCGTACCATTACAGTATTCTTTACAAATAACTAACCTAATACCCGAGGGGGGCGACCGTGTCAATAGTTGATGTGAGGTTGGCATTGTAGAAAGTGGTGGTACTGTCTGTGCCATAGAGTGAAGATATGGAGGAAAGAGGTACAATAGAGTCAGTGTGTTTGAATGTCTAGATGTACAAGAGTTCTTAGAGGGTGTCTGAGTTGTGGGACATGTGTAGCAGGTGAGGAGTACAAGAAGGAGAAAGTTAGTAGATTGTGGTCAGATAGAGGGAGAGGGGAGGTTGTGAGATTAAATAGGGAGGCAGGTGAAGCTGAGGTCTAATGTATGTCTGTCTGTGTGAGTGACTGTGGAGGACCACAGAGTAAGTCCAAAAGATGAAGTAAGCACCAGGAGCTTGGTGGCTATGAACTGGCTTGTGTCAATAGGGATAGTGAAGTTTCCCATGTTCATGGTGGAAATGTCAACAGAAAGTTAAGAAGGGAGGTGGAGAATTGGTCAATAAAGGCAGTGGGCGGGTTCAAGGGTTGGTATATGATGGCCATGGAGGCAGAGATGATTAATGTTTATACCGCATGATTTTCAAAAAAGTGGCATACGTTCCATTAGCTCCTTTCCCCCTTGTCTGGAGTAAACTGTTTCTGAGTCGGTCGACAGGGTAGGGGGGTACTCGGATACCGGGACAGATGGTCACTTCGTTGGGGGATCACGGCTGGTCGGTTCCTGGTTCCGTGCCCTAGACCCTCAATGGTGGGGATGGTGGGGGATGATGATGATGGATGGGGAAAACGGTAACGTGATGCCACCTGTGGTACCTGGTAACGTGGATACCAGCGCTGCGGCCGACCGCTGAGGTGATGGATGTGCAGCTCAGAGTAGTACAGCTCCCCACAGGTGGAGCTTTACTTCAGGGCAGTGGGGGTAGATGAGAGGAGTAGTAAGGACCTTTGTGATGCTGTTGGAGACCTCCAGTCAGCAGAGCAAATGAGGACAGACACCAGATCAGCTCAAGAAGTTCTTTACTGTATCCAGATGAAAAACAGGTACACAGTGCAATCTGATTTACCAGGGACGTAGCCACAGATTTGAGGTAATGTAGCAGAGTCTGTCAGTGGTACCCTCTCACAACTTTCGGGGTCTGTGTTTCTCTTTACTCTCATTCACCTCTCTGAAGAGCTCCTTCGCCAGTCCCCTGGTCTGTTACTATTAGGTACGGTCGGTTCCTTACCGGCACGGACGGAAGCGACAACGAGTAAATCCTCCCGCCACCGGAATTCAGTCCTTTCCCTAAAGTGTCTTGGACCTTTTTGGAACTGAGGAAGTGGTACAGTCTGTGGTGCTATGGCTCCCTTCTGTCGGTCCCACAGCTTGTCGGTTCACAGTCAGAGATAGACCTCTAACTGGCTCGGCTCCGGAATGCCGGTGTTGACCCTGGACTCCCCAGCTGGCTCCAACCGGTCCTGGATAGTACCCTCCGTTTCTGGGTCACCCCTCTCCAAGGAGGTGCCCTCCTGTCAAGAACACTGTCAGGCACGTCCTCTCTGGCTGCCTTCCCAGCACTGTCTGACTGAAACTCTCTCAACTGTCACTCAAGTCTCCCACTCTACTCTAGGCTCCACCACCTGGACTTACTGAATATATGGTCCCTATGCTAAGGTGGCCTAGTGTATGGGTGCTTAGGACAAACTCGGCATGAAATCCCGTATCCATGGCTACGGAGGCACTACACCTTCTGTTTGGGGTGCAGTACCTCCCTGTGGTGCCTTCCCATGGGGGCGCCACATTTCTCTTAGGGTGCTTTCACATCAGCGTTTTTCGTAATTCGCGGCAGATGCGGTGAAAAAACCGCATCTGCCGCGTTTGCCGCATAACCGTTCCACTTGCGGCACGGTTGCGGTTTTTTTCCATAGGAAGTATAGGGGGACTTGCGGCAGATGCGGCAAGTGCGGTATTGCACTTGCGGCAGGTGCGGCAGCGAAAAAAACCGCGGTCAGCCGCGGTTTTTTTCTCTGCCGCACCTGCCGCAAGTGCAATACCGCACTTGCCGCATCTGCCGCAAGTCCCCCTATACTTCCTATGGAAAAAACCGCAACCGTGCCGCAAGTGGAACGGTTATGCGGCAAACGCGGCAGATGCGGTTTTTTCACCGCATCTGCCGCGAATTACGAAAAACGCTGATGTGAAAGGGCCCTTACAGCTTTGCTAATGCTGCCTTCAGCTAATGTACTCTCTTATACAGCTCAAATGAGGGTATTTAGCATTCATATATTTTTCTATTGAAATAACTAGGGCTCTGTTCCTGTACAAACAAGCAAGGATAGCCTATTGCAAGGCTTTGCTGATGTTAAATTTAGGATGTCTGCATAAGACCTAAATGTCATTCTGCAAACTGGCCTCATCACCTGCAAAGGAAGCAATAACTGTGAAACCCAATTTTAAAGTCATCCATTATAAAATCAGTAGCGGGTTCACTCCCACTTAGAGACATCCATGAATATAAGCATCAATGAAGTGACTAGTTGCTCCATGCCCCACCCTCTCTCTCTCTCTCTCTATATATATATACCGTATATACTCGTGTATAAGCCGACCCGTGTATAAGCCGACCCCCCTACTTTTGCCCCCAAAACCTGGGAAAATCTATTGACTCGTGTATAAGCCGAGGGTGGACCCCAGCACAGGTATACAGCCCCCAGCAGTGGTATACAGGCCCCAGCAGTATAATATACAGCAGCCCCCAGTGGTATATACAGCAGCCCCAGTGGTATTGCAGCCCCTATATACAGCAGCCCCAGTGGTAGTATACAGCCCCTGTATACAGCAGCCCCAGTGGTATTGCAGCCCCAGTGGTACTGCAGCCCCTATATACAGCAGCCCCAGTGGTATTGCAGCCCCAGTGGTAGTATACAGCCCCTATATACAGCAGCCCCAGTGGTATTGCAGCCCCAGTGGTAGTATACAGCCCCTGTATACAGCAGCCCCAGTGGTATTGCAGCCCCAGTGGTACTGCAGCCCCTATATACAGCAGCCCCAGTGGTATTGCAGCCCCAGTGGTAGTATACAGCCCCTGTATACAGCAGCCCCAGTGGTATTGCAGCCCCAGTGGTACTGCAGCCCCTATATACAGCAGCCCCAGTGGTATTGCAGCCCCAGTGGTAGTATACAGCCCCTGTATACAGCAGCCCCAGTGGTATTGCAGCCCCAGTGGTACTGCAGCCCCTGTATACAGCAGCCCCAGTGGTATTGCAGCCCCAGTGTAGTATCCAGCAGCCCCGGTAGTAATAAACAGCCCCCCCTCCTTATCACGTCCCCCCAGGCTGCGGCAGCTGTTAAAATAACAAACACTGTATACATCACCTTCCGACGCAGCTCTCCGCTCCTCCGGTCCTCTGCCCTCCGCTCGCCGGCTTCTTCTTCCTTGATGTGCCGACTTCTGTGACCGCGCGCAGGAAATGACGTCATCTCCTGCGCCCGGTCACATGACACCGGCACATCAAGGAAGAAGAAGCCGGCGAGCGGAGGGCACAGGACCGGAGGAGCGGAGAGCTGCGTCGGAAGGTGATGTATACAGTGTTTGTTATTTTAACAGCTGCCGCAGCCTGGGGGGGACGTGATAAGGAGGGGGGGCTGTTTATTACTACCGGGGGAGCCATATTAAGGAGGGGGGCTGTGCAGTGCAATATGCACGGCATCCCCCCGCCGCTGATGGACGGGGGGATGCCGTGCATATTCATTGCACTAATGAGGCGGCCCCACGTGACCGCATGCGGTCACCGCGGCCCCCTCCTGCCTCCTCCAGCCCCCGGTCACAGCCCCCCCCCACACAGCATACCGTATGACCCGTGTATAAGCCGAGGGGGGGACTTTTCAGCCCAATTTTTGGGCTGTAAAACTCGGCTTATACACGAGTATATACGGTATATATATATATATATATACAGTTGTGGCCAAAAGTATTGACACCCCTGCAATTCTGTCAGATAATACTCAGTTTCTTCCTGAAAATGATTGCAATCACAAATTCTTTAGTATTATTATCTTCATTTAATTTGTCTTCTATGAAAAAACAAAAAAATTATTGTCCTAAAGCCAAATTGGATATAATTCCACACCAAACATAAAAAAGGGGGTGGACAAAAGTATTGGCACTGTCAGAAAAATCATGATCATGTGATGCTTCTCTAATGTGTGTAATTAACAGCACCTGTAACTTACCTGTGGCACCTAACAGGTGTTGGCAATAACTAAATCACACTTGCAGCCAGTTGGCACGGATTAAAGTTGACTCAACCTCTGTCATGTGTCCTTGTGTGTACCACATTAAGCGTGGAGAAAAGAAAGAAGACCAAAGAACTGTTTGAGGACTTGAGAAACCAAATTGTGAGGAAGCATGGGCAATCTCAAGGCTACAAGTCCATCTCCAAAAACCTGAACGTCCCTGTCTCTACCGTGCGCAGTGTCATCAAGAGGTTTAAAGCCCATGGCACTGTGGCTAACCTCCCTAGATGTGGACGGAAAAGAAAAATTGGCGAGAGATTTCAATGCAAGATTGTGCGGATGGTGGATAAAGAACCTCGACTAACATCCAAACAAGTTCAAGCTGCCCTGCAGTCCGAGGGTACAACAGTGTCAACCCGTACTATCCGTCGGTGTCTGAATGAAAAGGGACTGTATGGTAGGAAACCCAGGAAGACCCCACTTCTTACCCCGAGACATAAAAAAGCCAGGCTGGAGTTTGCCAAAACTTACCTGAGAAAGCCTAAAACGTTTTGGAAGAAGGTTCTCTGGTCAGATAAGACAAAAGTAGAGCTTTTTGGGCAAAGGCATCAACATAGAGTTTACAGGAGAAAAAAAAGGCATTCAAAGAAAAGAACACGGTCCCTACAGTCAAACATGGCGGAGGCTTCCGGATGTTTTGGGGTTGCTTTGCTGCCTCTGGCACTGGACTGCTTGACCGTGTGCATGGCATTATGAAGTCTGAAGACTGCCAACAAATTTTGCAGCATAATGTAGGGCCCAGTGTGAGAAAGCTGGGTCTCCCTCGGAGGTCATGGGTATTCCAGCAGGACAATGACCCAAAACACACTTCAAAAAGCACTAGAAAATGGTTTGAGAGAAAGCAATGGAGACTTCTAAGGTGGCCAGCAATGAGTCCAGACCTGAATCTCATAGAACACCTGTGGAGAGATCTAAAAATGGCAGTTTGGAGAAGGCACCCTTCAAATATCAGGGACCTGGAGCAGTTTGCCAAAGAAGAATGGTCTAAAATTCCAGCAGAGCATTGTAAGAAACTCATTGATGGTTACCGGAAGCGGTTGATCGCAGTTAATTTTGGCTAAAGGTTGTGCAACCAAGTATTAGGCTGAGGGTGCCAATACTTTTGTCTGGCCTATTTTTGGAGTTTTGTGTGAAATGATCAATGTTTTGCTTTTTGCTTCATTCTCTTTTGTGTTTTTTCATTGAAGACAAATTAAATGAAGATAATAATACCAAAGAATTTGTGATTGCAATCATTTTCAGGAAGAAACTGAGTATTATCTGACAGAATTGCAGGGGTGTCAATACTTTTGGCCACAACTGTATATATATCTGGAGCGAGTACAAAGAGAGAAGAAGGAAAAGGAGAGCAGAAGGAAAAAGAGAGAAGTACAGTGGTACAGTGTGGTTTAGATTTGGTTTACTGGCTTGTCTGCTCTGCTCCATTTTTGTCACATAGGTTTCATATCAGCACAATAAAGACTCTTGCTTACTATTAGCTCTTCTTACTCAGAAACAAAATTGAATACTAGTCTAATTCAGCAATCTTGCTAACATCTTTACTATCATCTCTGTCCTTAATAGACCTTTAAAACGCTTTCCTTTCATTCCTGTAAAGTTTGTGCTTGTCTCTGTGGCGCCTTTCTGGCTAGGCGCCACAGGGAAATACTACACTGTGACAACAAATGTGTTATCCCTGTAAGTTGCCAGTTCAGGGTTTAACCTGTGGAGTCTGTCATTACACACCCACTTAGGACTAGGTGACTTAGAATAGGGGGGAATGGTAATTTAGTAGGTCCCAAAAGGGGGTTGAGCCTAGGGTAGAGTAGTGTCAGAGAGTGACAGTTTAGATTAGACAATGCTGGGTGTCACCAGCCGGGGGTCTGCTGCCCGTGCTCCTCGGCCTGCTACCTCCACTCCTCCGGCTCCTACCGCTCCTGCCCGGTGTCCAGGTTCCCGGGTGTCGTCTGTCTGCCGACGGCTCCGGGGCGCTGGCAGCCGCCGCCCATTGGTTGGTCGGGTTGCGGTTTCCAGGGCTTCGTCTGCTCCTCGGGTGCGCGCACCCGTCCCCAGCCGCAGGGTTCCAGCGCCCTCTGCTTGAGTAGCGCTGCTCATCTCCTCACTTTAGGGGCTACTGCTTGAGCACATGAAACTACATCTCCAAACCTGTATCTGCTGGAGAACTGCAGGGAGCATGCTCCTCCCCTCAGCCAATCACCATGCTTCTGTGTCCTGCCAATCAGGACTGCCCTGCTGTGATATAAACTTCCTGTTTCCAGTCAGTCTTTGCCAGGGCAATTTCTATTTAGTGGATTTGCTATTCCTGGTCTGGTTAGGTTGTTCCTTATCTTGCTTGATATCTGATTTCTGTGTGTTCCTTCCTGCAGATCTCCTCCCTGCCGGCTCCTCGCTGACTCCCGTGTTCCTGGCCTATTACCCGGATCTCTTCCATGCTGAGATCGCTGCCGCAAGTCCTGCTCCAGATTCCCCGTGTTCCCGGTTCCCCGTGTCCTACCTTATATCCGGTTGCGTGTTGTTTCCACGTTGCCTTGGGTCGGTTTAACACCCGTGTTCGCTTCATTGGTCCTTCCGAGGTTGGTACCGGCGGTATCCCTGTATAGGGGTTAAGCGCTCCGGGGCCTCCTTCGGTGGTGTTCCGGTGCTGTGGCTGGGTGGCCCTCCCCTGGTGCGTGGGTCCGTGTTCTGTTCAATAAACCTGTTAACTTTACTGTACTGGTCCGCCTCTCTGTCAATCAGGTATCGGCACCCGCACTACGCGGTCCAGTGGGTCCACGTGTGGGGTCCGTCCATAGGACGTGAAACTGGGAAGGCAGTCAGGAAGGACATGCCTGACAGTACTCTGACAGGAGGAATCCCCATCTTTAAGTGGGGGCCCAGGACAGAAGGCAACGGGCAAGGACTGGTTGGAGCCAGCTGGTCACGTTGAGGGAAACACCGGCAACGTGGGAAGCCGAGGCGGTCAGAAGTTCATCTCTGACCGCAGACCGATGAGCTGCGGGCCTATAGTAACCGGGTTACTGACAGCGCCACAAGGTATCTCGCCCCTCAGGACTAAGAACCGGTTCAGGACACTAGAGGAGAAGGGCCAAATTCCGCTGGCGGGAGGTTTTGCTTACTTGGGCCTCCTGTTCGGACCAGTAAGGCACAGACCTTGCCTACTAGCTGCAGACCGTAGGACTGGCGGGAGAGCTCTGCGAGGGTGGTAGAGACTGGGAAGAGTGAAGTTAACCCTGAAAGACAAAGAGAGAGAACATCTAGAGACTCCATATGGAGGACCCTGAGCTGGCAACATCCACCCGGTAAACCAAACTGTATCGTGTTCTGTTTTACCATCTGCCGGTACTTAGTAAAGTGGAGTAAAACTTGAACTGGTCTCTGTTGTTCTTCCCATCGGTGCCCGGAGGTCTTCCACACCATCACCAGTAGCTCATTAGAGGGGTAAGAACCATCACTACAACTCCCCTCATCTTCATCCATCACCGCTGCCCTGAGGTAATAGCTCCACCTGTAGGGAGCTGGACTACCCTCTGCTGCACCCACCATCACCTCAGCGGCTGGCTTGCAGCGCCGGTACTATATTACCGGGAACTACAGGTGGCGTCACGTTCCCCTGTAAATACTCCCTTCTCCCCCACCATCTACTGAAATGATAACCGGGGCACAGAAACGGGATCCCGACCACCCGTGATTTCCCCACACAAGCCGCCATCAGTCCCGGTGTCCGAGTACCCCTAGCTCTGGCCACATCATCTCCATCTTATTGCATTGATTGCCATGAAATGTTAGTGTCATGTCATGCAAATAGTGTTCCTTCTGGACACACAGATGTGTTACACAGTCCACCCACCACATATGGCACAGATTCATATTCTGTATAACATTATTAAAATTGTGTTAAAATTTATTCAGAGGATGTTGCACAGGAACTTGTTGGAGGTGGCGGAAACTCTCATGGAACTAGGGGGATGTATGAGTGAGGGAGGTCCAAAATTTATGGTAGAGGGCCTCCTGATGGCCCTCCAAAAGCTGAAGTTGAGTGCACCTGCTGGCCCTCTGAAAATTCAGATTTAGGGCCACATAATGACTGTGTGGGATATAGTGGAGAAGGAGAAAGGAGGAGGGGGAGGAGGAGGGCAAAGCCCGGAATAACAATGGGCATGTTGTAGCTGATATTCTAAAGTGCTGTGGAATATGTTTTTGCCCTAACTACCGTAAATAACAATTATGTATGAGGGAGGTCTCTCACAAATGTAAGGTAGAGGGCCATCTGACGGCACTCCCTAAACTGAAGTTGAGGGCCACCTGCTGGCCCTCTAAAAATTCTAATTGAGGGACACATGATGCATGTTGACTTTATGGATATGGTGAAGGAGGAGGAGGGGGATTAAGAGAGCAAATCCTGGAATACCAATGGGCATGTTGTAGCTGGTATTGTAAAGTACTGGGGAATATGTATTTACCCGATCTAAATAAAAATTTTGCATGAGGGATAACTCATCCAAAATGTATGAGTGAGGGAGAGCCCTCCAAAATGAAAAAGGAAAAACAAAATCAAAAACGCTGTGTGTCGGACATAAACTGATGTGAACAGAGATGATTCCTCCTAACTCGATCCTCACCCCAGTACTCAGTCCCCCAAACTTTAAACCGAGTGTTGTAGATCCAATTTTTGGCTCTTGGATAGCAACGAGCATTGATAGAGTGGATAGCTGGGAGGGTGGAGATATCTGGCCGTCTCTTGAATTGCTGAGTTCTACTTTAACTCCTAATCCCCTAGGGTTCTGGAGATGTTTGCAACTTAATCATTACTTTCATAGCCTTCTGCCAAAGGCGGAGTTTCGCGGATCTAAAATGGTTTTCAAAACTTTCTGTCAAGGTTCTGGAATGTACAGGCTTGCCCTTTCTAGAGCCTATACATTACTGGTCTCCCCCCGGACTTGCCAACACCTCCATTTATGTTGCAATGGGAAATAGACTTGGGACTGATATTCACTCGGGAACAGAGAACTAGTGTGTACACGCTAGCACATACCACCTCAATCAAATTGCGACAACAGGAAGCAAATTATAAAGTACTTTCCCTTTGGTATAGGGTCCCATTGCACCTACATAAAATGTTTCCCTCTACTGACCCGGTGTGTTGGAGGTGTGGCAAGGCTGAGGGCAATTTTTTGCACATCTTCTGGGAATGAAGGTTTTTTGGGCCACTTTTGGTCCAAGGTTAGTGAGATTATTCGAAATGTGACAAACTATGTAGGGGAGATGGGTCCAGCTCTGTTTATGCTCCATCACTGTGAGATCCCCACTGGCAGATATAAACATTCTTTGAGGAGGCTCTTGGTAATGGCAGCTTGAGCGTGTATTCCGCTCTTATGGAGGATGACGACATGCCCCCCAATTTCGATGTGGAACTCGAAAATTAACGACCTTATCTTCTTTTTACCAATCTTTATTTATTTTCCTTCTTCTAATTTTTATTGGTTTCTGTTGTGTTTCCGGATCACGTTATCGGGTGTATCCGCATTACAAATGTAAAACCTATATGTATACTTCCAGTTTAGAAAAAGAACAGGGCTGCACACAAGATAAACGTGCTCATTCCATTAATTGCATCACAGGGGTGTTACAGGTGGGGGTGCATAGGAAGGAGGACCGGGTAGCCGGTCCTCCTTCCTATGCACCCCCACCTGTAACACCCCTGTGATGCAATTAATGGAATGAGCACGTTATCCTGTGTGCAGCCCTGCTCTTTTTCTAATCTGGAAGTGACATATCGCTTTGTGGAGGAAGTGTGCACCAGGAATAGAAGCTCACAGTGTGTGGGATCTGCATGAGAGGTCCCAGGGGATCCTGGAGGGCTGCTGGAACTGACAGAGACGCACGGAGGGAGTGGTGGTGCTGGCTTCAACCTGCAAATTGTAAGTGTCTTATGTAACCTATATGTATATATTAGACTTCCTTGAGGTTTTTGTAATTCCCACTATAAGGAATACCTGAATGTTATATTGACAATGACTAGACATTTTGTTCGATTATATCAGGTTGTTTTTTCTTTCAATGTTAAATTCTATAAATAAAGAATTAAAAAAAAAAAAAAAAGCTATGTATGCTAAAGGGGAGATTTTTTTCATTCTTTTTTATTTTACCTTATATAAAACTGATTATGCATTTCTTAACATTTTCTATGGAAAATCCAATTTAGGTTTGGTTCTGTAGTTACCTAAATTAGTGGTCTCAAATCAGAAACCAGGAACCAAATTACCAAAGCATTTATACAGTGCCTACAAGTAGTATTCAACCCCCTGCAGATTTAGCTGGTTTGATAAGATGCCAATAAGTTAGAGCCTTTAAACTGCAAACGAGAGTAGGATTTATTAACAGCAGCATAAATCTTACAAACCAAAAAGTTATGTTGCTCAGTTGAATTTTTATAAATTTTAAACATAAAAGTGTGGGTCAATTATTATTCAACCCCTATGTTTAATATTTTGTGGAATAACCCTTGTTTGCAATTACAGCTAATAATCGTCTTTTATAAGACCTGATCAGGCCGGCACATGTCTCTGGAGTTATCTTGGCCCACTCCTCCATGCAGATCTTCTCCAAGTTATCTAGGTTCTTTGGGTGTCTCATGTGGACTTTAATCTTGAGCTCCTTCCACAAGTTTTCAATTGGGTTAAGGTCAGGAGACTGACTAGGCCACTCCAACACCTTGATTTTTTTCCCTCTTGAACCAGGCCTTGGTTTTCTTGGCTGTGTGCTTTGGGTCGTTGTCTTGTTGGAAGATGAAATTACGACCCATCTTAAGATTCTTGATGGAGGAGCGGAGGTTCTTGGCCAAAATCTCCAGGTAGGCCGTGCTATCCATCTTCCCATGGATGCGGACCAGATGGCCAGGTCCCTTGGCTGAGAAACAGCCCCACAGCATGATGCTGTCACCACCATGCTTGACTGTAGGGATGGTATTCTTGGGGTCGTATGCAGTGCCATCCAGTCTTCAAACGTCACGTGTGTGGTTGGCACCAAAGATCTCGATCTTGGTCTCATCAGTCCATAGAACCTTAAACCAGTCTGTCTCAGAGTCCTCCAAGTGATCATGAGCAAACTGTAGACGAGCCTTGACATGATGCTTTGAAAGTAAAGGAACCTTAAGGGCTTGTCTGGAACGGAGACCATTGCGGTGGAGTACGTTACTTATGGTATTGACTGAAACCAATGTCCTCACTGCCATGAGATCTTCCCGGAGCTCCTTCCTTGTTGTCCTTGGGTTAGCCTTGACTCTTCGGACAAGCCTGGCCTCGGCACGGGAGGAAACTTTCAAAGGCTGTCCAGGCTGTGGAAGGCTAACAGTAGTTTCATAAGCCTTCCACTTCCGGATGATGCTCCCAACAGTGGAGACAGGTAGGCCCAACTCCTTGGAAAGGGTTTTGTACCCCTTGCCAGCCTTGTGACCCTCCACGATCTTGTCTCTGATGGCCTTGGAATGCTCCTTTGTCTTTCCCATGTTGACCATGTATGAGTGCTGTTCACAAGTTTGGGGAGGGTCTTAAATAGTCAGAAAAGGCTGGCAAAAGAGATAATTAATCCACACATGTGAAGCTCATTGTTATTTGTGCCTGAACTACTTCTTAATACTTTAGGGGGACCAAACAGAATTCTGGTGGTTTGAGGGGTTGAATAATAAATGACCCTCTGAATTAACTTTTAACGCTTTAAAAAAAATAAAAAAATAAATGTAAAAATCTTTTTGGCTGCAGTGCATTTCCCACTTCCAGGCTGATCTACAGTCCAAATGTTACAATGCCAAGTTAATTCCGCATGTGTCAACCAGCTAAATCTGCAGGGGTTGAATACTACTTGTAGGCACTGTATATGTGTGGAGTCATTTCCTATTTCCAAACAAAATAATTAGATACAGAATACATGACTGACATTCCAAAGAAAAATTGTTGCCATACTTCTTTAGTATTGGATATTATTGAAAACACTTAAAGCACCATTCCAAAGTCTTTTTCTTATTTCAAAGTTGGAGTGATGCTTTAATGGTGGACGGGAGTGTCAGTTGCTTGTGTTTTCGTGCAGCATCACACTCCCTGTCCAGAGAGGGAGAGGACGTTCAGGGTCACTGATCCGAATCTCATCCAAGAGACTCGCATGTAAGTAGGATAGTGTTTCCAGCCTAAATCTAAGTCTCCTGCCCTCAGTCTTATACTCGCCATTCGGCGTCTTAATCTGTTATCAGCATATCGTCCGTCAATCTTCAGCAGTTTGTGACCAACCAGCAGCTCCAATGTTTCAAAACTCAAAGCAAGTCTATGCTGTATTGAGAGCTTGTGACATACAGTATTTACTGACTTTTAACAGTCAAAAGTTACCATCGCAAGCGGCGCCGTGTGACCACGGAAAAAATTAAAACCGCTGGAATGGTGCTTTAATGCAGGGGCGGGAAATGATTTTTCTGCCGAGGGCAATTTGGAAATTTCTACAATCCTTCGGAGGCCGTACAAAATTATCAACTTGAAAATTACCCGCTATATTTGGTTAAACAATCAACTCACCCCTACTGTGGTGGCTGGAGCTGCTTCTCTCTGGCATGGGTGATATTGGTCTTGTTGTTTCTCAACTGCTTTTCCAAGTTTGTTAGAGCCCTAGATATCACAGGAGAGGCTGGGAGCATACACATCACTGGGAAGACTGAGACTGGGACATAGAGATCACTGGAGAGCGGGATTTAAAGGGCAGACAGTTGGCAAAACGCATCTGCCAGCCTAAACACTGTGGTCCCCAGGAATCTGCCTAGGGGCCGCAAAAAGGTAATCGAGGGCCACTTTCAGGCCCTGGGGCCTGAGGTTCCCCACCCGTGCTTTAAAGGATTCTTTTTTTCTTCTTCAGTAAATTGGGCTGCCAGGCTACATAAACTTTACATTGAGGGTAGATTTCATTACTATCAGTAAAAGTTGCCATAGAGATTCTGATGTCTATAGTAAAGTTTAAATTTTTATTCAGCCATTCAATTTTATTTGTTATACAATGAGCAAAAGATATGTAATCCCCAAAATAAAATTGTGTTCTGTCACTTTTTATTTCCATTTAACCTCATTAATGAAAATTGGCTAATAAATTAAATTAAATGTCAGGTTGCTTCAGTATTAACGTTTTTGAGAACACTGACATTTTCCAACATTTATCAATGTCATATGGGAATCTTAAAGCAACTATTATTTTCCTGCACAGTGCAATGCATTTACTTAAACAATTTGGAATAAAATATCAGGGGTATATATTAGATTATCTCGCTTATGAGTCTGAATAAATAGCACTTCATGGGAGGATTTGGCTTAGAGTCTAGACACAATATCATGTCACTTATATGGATAGATGGCCTTTGTGGTAATGTAACATGTCATAAAAATGATGTAATATTTACCATTGCAACGGTATATATTCTGCTGTGTACAGAAACATTTCTTACATTTGATAAGCACTTTGTGATTGCCACATACCAGAATAGTGTAATTTGTCTGAGCTGCGATAGCATTTCTAAGATATTCCATTTTCTCACAGTCCTGTAAACAGAAAAATACATTGAAATAATTGACACTATACTTCACAGTACAATTTTCTAACATTTTGCTGATTAAAAAAGGTTGGCTCAGCCTTGTTACGGCATATTTATGACATACAGTTGGGGTCCATGCTCAGGACCCTCAGTGAGCAAGAGTAGAAAGTTTCTCGAAAAGGGGAATTCTGGTATTTAGTTCTTAGGTGAATAAAGATATTATAATAATTACTGTAAAAAAAAAAAACAAAAATAACAGGGAGGTAATTGCTAAAGACTGCTCCCTCCGGCAATTCAGCGGATTCTGTTGATGACATGTCTACAGGGTGGTGATTTCTTTTCTGCATTGCTCTCTGGATGGGATGTGACTGGTGACATCATACCAATTGACAGTCTGTTCCCTGGTGCTCAATTGCGGAACGTCTGCTGTCAAGTAGCGTGATGTCAGCCAGCTACTTTTTTGAGGTGGAGCAGCTAAATCGCCGGCAGGAACCATCAATGACTGCTCTGTGCCATCACCAGGTACAACAGGCAGTCTTTGTTAGCAACTACTTGCCTGTTAGTTTTTAGGCACATAGTAAAAAAAAAATCCCAAACAACCTGCTCTAGTGGACATGTTTTGTATTTTGGCTCTTTTGCAGGCTGATCACTTTTACATCACCTATATACCCTGCACAACTGGATGGAGTCATCATAAGGGGGAAGGATGGGGACATTAAATGGGACAGGATGGAGATATCATAAGGGGGCAGGATGGGAGAACATATAGAGGCAGAATGGAGACATCAAATAGGGGAAAGTGCCCTGGCCCCCTGGTTCAGGAGAATTTGGGAGAGGGACCTAGGTAGATCTTGGTCTGATTCTGAATGGGAAAAAAATCTTCCTTTTTACGAACAAGGCGTCTCTGACAGCTCTGTCCCAGGAGAGGAATTATAAGGTGGTGGCAAGGTGGTACAGGTGCCGGCAGATATACACGCTATCTTTCCTGCAGCCTCTGACAGATGTTGGCATTCCCTGACAGATAGAGGGTCTTACATACATATATGGTGGAGTTGCCCATTGATCTCTCCATTCTGGCAAGAAATCAGCGAACTATACTATAAAGTCACGTCTCATTCATTAGAGATCTCTGTTGAGCTCGCACTATTAAACATTCATACCATGTCAATTTCGAGATTTAGAAACGTTTTTACGTACTTTCTAACACAGGCGTTTAATTCCCTGGTGGTGGAAGCGCACCAGGCGTCCGTCCTGAGCTGAGCTAGTCTTTGAACTTAATGATATTTGTAAATTGGAGGAGCTGGCTTCACAGACTCTCCCCGACACGGATGCCATTGAAAGACACTGTAATCAGTGGGCACCTTGGATTATGTACAGGGAGTCTCAGCATCTGGGCAATTGGCTGTCCCAATGGGAGTAGAGAAGCGGTGTTACCTTACGAGCCTTACCCCGTGGATGCCCTAAGACATAGTTCGTGTTCCACCCCCGTGTCATAACTTAACACTCAGTTCCCTTTCTTCTTAGCTTTCTCTATTGCTCTTTCTAGCTTTCCTTTAATTTCTCTCCTCCTTTACACTATTACTTTTTCTTTCTTTTCTTTTTTTTACCACAGGTTTTTACCTGTTGGGTGAGCCTGCATCTCGCAGTGTAGCCACTACTTACTCAGGTTAGATACCTTCCGTTGAAGGTATAGCAAGATGTGATATTAGATTTTTACACATATGTTTCTTGTTTTATGATGTTTTTTTCTCTTCCCTTGATAATTGTGGACCTATAGAAGAGTGTTTTTATATTATATGCTACCAACCTTTAGGTCTAAAAACTCAAGACCAAACATCGAATACTTGCTTAAGATGTTTATTTAGTATGAATACACATTGGTCTAGGTAGAACATCTATATACCAGTATATGCTTATATGTATATGTTTATTCATTCTGTGTGCCCATTGGGCTTACCTTTTTTTATATTATGACTGTACACATGTTAAACATGATTAATAAACATTGATTTAAACAAATAGGGGAAAGATGGAGACATCATAGGGGGGCAGGATAGAGACATCACAAGGTGCAGGATATAGTCATTATAAGGAGGCAGGATGGGGACATTATATGGGACAGGATGGAAATATCATAAGGGGGCAGGATGGGAGAACATATAGAGGCAGAATGGAGACATCAAATGAGGCAGGATGGAGATATCATATGAAAGCAGGATGTGAGCATATATGGGAGCAGGTTAGAGACATCATATGGGGGGCAGGATGGGAGCAGGGGCGTAACTACAACAGGTGCAGGGGTTGCAAACGCACCTGGGCCCTGGAGCCTTGGGAACCCCAAAAGTCCCATTTGGCCTATAGAAAAAGACTAATGCTATTAAAGATCTGCAATGATTGGGGGCCCCATAAGAGCTTTCACATCTTATGAGCTTCATGTTACGCCATTGGGTGGGGGAGCACATATGGGGCAGGATACAGACATCATATGGGGGTAGGATGGAGACACCATATGGCGAAAGAATGGAGACATCATAAAGGGACAGGATAGAGACATCATATGGGGGCAGAAAGGAAACATCATATGGGTGCAGGATGGAAACATCATATGGGGGCAAGATTGAAGCATCATATGAGGGCAGGATGGAGAGACATATGGGACAGGATGGAGAAACATATGGGGCAGGCTGGAGAAACACATTGGGACTGGTTTGAGAAACATATTGGGGCAGGATGGAGACATATGGGGTCAGGATGGAAACATCATATGGAAGCAGAGGGGAGACATCATATGGGTACAGGATGGAGAAACATATGGGGGCAGGATGAAGACATCATACAGGGGTAGGATGGAGACATATGAGGGCAGGATGGAGACATAATATAGGGCAGGAGTGAGACATCATATGAGGGCACATGGAGATGTATGGAACAGGATAAAGAAACATATAGGGCATGATGGAGCAACATATGTCGTCAGGTTAGAGACATCATACGGAGTAGGATATTGTAAGGTTTTCAGTCTTTTTTGCTATATCTGTTGTTATGTTTGCATTTAGTGTATTTTGTCGGCCATCTTGTTTCCTGTCATGTGTAATGACTTTTGCCCTCAACCAATATGGAGTTCTCAGCTTGTCGTCGGCCATCTTGTTTCCTGTCCTGTGCATTGACTCTTGCCCTCAAACAATATGGAGTCCTCAGCTTTGATGTCCCTGCCCTGTTTCTTGCCAATTGCCCTTTTAAACTACTTCAGCTGGTTAACCTGTGCTCCAGAATCAGGCCTGCAATCTGTCTGTGACTTGCTCTCTGAAGCCTGGATTCATTCTGCCTGGAATCATTTATGAACACAGAATCCTGGGTGCCAGCAATATCTGACAGGGAAGTAATGAACTCTGAATGCTTTCCCTGAGACTTGTACTATGCTTTAATACTCTGATGTCCTGGGTTGTTTTGCCTTGCCTTCTGCAACTTGCATTTACTTTATCCTGTTGATGCACTAACTTGTATGAAGCAATACAAGAGCTGCTTAAGAAGCATATGTCTCATGTGTCTCATTATACCCATGCATTAGACTCTATATAGACTGTATCATATATGACAGATTCTGGAGCCATAATAGAGTCTGCTGGGTCTAGGACAGTGCTGCATCTGCTGCCACCTGTATAGAGATTTCTGGATCTTTTGCCATTGGAGAGCTGCTGCAGACCGTGGATCTGAGATATCGATATATGTGATGATAGTGGTTGTGGCTTCTCACAACCTTTCCAGGTGAGCACATTCCCTTCTTTTAAGTCAGGAGTGTTACCACAGGTAAACACTATTGTGCTCCTTTTCTTCCTTTCCAGCCTCTCTGCCGTGCAGTTTCTGGGAATATGGAGGACCCCGTTAAACATCTGTGCGACGTGACGGATTCAATCCTTGCTGACCTACAGGCATTGAAGGCCAGCTTTGCAAGCCTGCGGGATCGCGGTGATCATAATCTGCAGGTGTTCGGACAAACCACGCAGGACTTACGAACCCGGATTGAGGTTCTGGAGGGACGCGTCCACATCCCAACTTCAACCCCGGTTATTGGAATCCCCAAGCTACCACCATTCCGTTTTGGCGGTGAACGGGAAAAATTCAGGGGATTCATTAATCAATGCAAACTGTTTTTTGCGGCTCATGCGCCACAGTTCCTTACTGAGCGATCTAAAGTATTGACAATAATTATGCTGCTCTCCAACAAAGCTCTCACATGGGCAAACCCCCTAATTGAGACTGACGATGACTGTCTAAATAATCTTGATGCTTTCATTTCAGCTATGGGGCAGGTATTCGATGATCCAAACCGCGGTGCTACAGCGGAATCAGCCATGTTAACTTTAAGCCAAGGTAAGCGCTCGGTAGCGGAGTATGCTTTGGATTTCCGGAGATGGGCTCTCGACACCACTTGGGATAGCTCTGCTAAGAAGTCGGTTTTCCGGAAAGGATTATCCTCTGTGATTAAGGACGAACTCGCTCGTGCCGACCCACCTACAGCATTAGGAGATTTTATCAACTACTGTATTCGGATCGATGCTCGGCTTACTGAACGCAGACAGGAGAGATGGTCGGAGATAAAGCGCACTAATCATTTATTTCCTCCCTCTCCAGCTAAGGAGTCCTTGAGCAGGATTATACGAGAACCCGAACCTGAGCCTATGCAGGTGGACTCTTTACAGAGACGGGTCAGTGATGCACGTAAGGAACATCGAGTAAAGGAAAATCTGTGTTTCTATTGCGGTAAGTCAGGACATTTCATTATAAACTGCCCCAGTCGTTCTCGTAAGACAACTGCAGCCATCATACACTGCGAGTGCTGTGAGAGGGGTTCTGTCAGGTCCGAACCACAGATCCCAGAGAGAGTAGAGGATACAGACATTGATTACTCAGACTTGAACTCTGTTATCTCTGAGCCGGATGCACGTGTTACTGCAGCAGTTTTTCAGGTTTTTTCAGCGGTTTCCCAGCTGAGTTGTAAGAACAACAATTCTCATTGCTTTATTCCCCTCAAGCTCAGGGTTCACTCTGTCTGGGTATCTACCTCCGCTATGATTGATTCAGGGGCAAGCGGCAATTTTATGGACATCTCCTTCGCTGAGAAACTTGGAGTACGTTCAGTAAAGAAGGCTACTCCTGTACAGATGGAGACCGTAGATGGCTCACTGTTAAACTCTGGACCAGTGGATCAGGAGACGGAGCCCTTAAAGGTCCTCATGGGTAATGACCATCAAGAGAGTCTGTCATTTATGCTCATCTCTTCTCCTCATTTCCCTATTATTCTAGGACTGCCGTGGCTGCAGGCTCAGAATCCTACGATTAACTGGGAAACTAAAGAACTGCACTTTCCAGAGAAACAGATAAGTCCAGAAGCTTCAGTCTGCTCCATTCCTAAAGGACCAACATCAGTCTCTGAGCTACCAGCCATATACCGTGAGTATGCTGACGTGTGTGACAAAAGGAACGCAGACCTGCTACCCCCTCACCGTCCATATGACTGTCCAATAGACCTGTTACCAGGTGCGGGAATACCTTTTGGCAAGATTTACTCTTTGGCAGGGCCTGAGCTAAAGGCTCTCAAAGACTATATAGACGAACATCTAGCCAAGGGCTTCATACGCCCCTCTTCATCTCCTGCTGGTGCACCAATCTTCTTTGTGAAGAAGAAAGATGGATCTCTTAGGCCCTGTATAGACTATCGGGAGCTCAATAAAATCACGATCAGAAACCGTTACCCACTACCGTTGATCCCTGAATTATTGGAGAGAGTACGGCATGCAAAACTCTTTACAAAGTTGGATCTCCGTGGGGCCTATAACTTGGTCCGCATTAGACCTGGGGATGAATGGAAGACAGCTTTCAGGTCACGCTACGGACACTTTGAATATCTAGTAATGCCGTTCGGTTTATGTAATGCTCCAGCAACTTTCCAACATTTGGTGAATGACATTTTTAGGGACCTCCTGGATACATTCATTGTCATTTATTTGGATGATATTTTGATTTTTTCTAATTCCACAGAGGAGCATCACAGACATGTGAAGATGGTCTTAGAACGCCTTCGACAACACCATCTGTATATCAAACTGGAGAAGTGCGAATTCCATCGAACGGAGATCCAATTTCTGGGGTATGTAATGTCATCACGAGGAATTAGTATGGATGAGGGTAAGATCCAAGCCATTAAAGCCTGGCCGGTCCCCAAGAATGTGAAGGAGGTCCAGCGCTTTATAGGGTTTGCTAATTTCTACAGGCGTTTTATCAGGAACTTTTCTGAGGTTGTGTCTCCCATTACACGGCTTACCCGCAAGAACTCTGCTTTTACCTGGACCCCCCAGGCTCAAGAAGCATTTTCCCGTTTGAAAGAGAAATTCACCACGGCACCTATTCTGGTGCATCCTAACCCTGAACTGGCCTTCATAATAGAGGTGGATGCCTCAGACAGTGCCATCGGAGCTATCCTCTCCCAGAGGACAGGTGAGAAAGAAGTCTTACATCCCTGTGCTTTCTTTTCCCGGCGGTTGTCTCCTGCAGAACGGAACTATGACGTGGGTAATAGAGAATTACTGGCCATCATCGCAGCCTTCAAGGAATGGAGACACCACCTTCAGGGAGCTGCGCAGCAGATAATCGTGTTGACTGACCACCGCAATCTTGAGTTTATCAGATCGGCTAAGTGCTTGACTCCTCGCCAGGCTCGTTGGAGTCTTTTCTTAAACCAATTCAGTTTTGTTATCTCCTATAGGCCAGGATCGCGTAATGGAAAGGCCGATGCGTTGTCTAGACTCTACTCAACTGAGACAATTCCACTCACGTCTCGTAAGACTGTTATCTCTGATTCCAGGTTCCTGGGAGTGCTTCATAATCAAGACTTGCTTAACGACATCAAGGAAGCATACCATACGGATCCCTGGCTGGCACAACCGTCTTGTGAAGTAAGTCTTGTATATAAGAACGGTGTGTGGATTCAGGGGCAACGCCTGTATATTCCTGAAGCAGTCAGGGTGAGAGTACTGCAACTCGTCCACGATTCTAAGATAGCGGGGCATAGAGGAGTTCTGAAGACTCAAGAATTCCTGTCTCGCTTCTTTTGGTGGCCCACATACAGAAGAGATGTTCTAGGTTACGTCACTTCTTGCGAAGTCTGTGCCAGATGCAAGACTCCACGATCTTCGCCTACGGGTCTATTACAACCCCTACCCGTTCCATCCCGTCCATGGGGATCCATATCTATGGACTTCATTGTGGAGTTGCCAACCTCTCAAGGAAAGAACACAGTTCTGGTGGTGGTGGATCGGTTAACAAAGGCAGCCCATTTCATTCCGTGTGTTGGTCTACCCACTGCGAAACACACATCGGACTTAATCATTCAAAATGTGTTTCGCCTGCATGGCGTACCGGATGAGGTTGTATCTGATCGAGGGGTGCAATTCACTTCAAAGTTTTGGCAGCACTTCTGTGCTGCGTTGGACATCAAAGTTAACCTGTCTTCTGCCTTTCATCCGCAGACAAATGGACAAACCGAGCGGACTAATCAGACCCTAGAACAGTATCTCCGCTGTTTTATCTGCCACCTACAAGATGACTGGGTGGATTTGCTTCCACTGGCTGAATTCTCTTATAACAACTCACAGAGCGCTTCCACCAAGCAGTCACCCTTTTATGCCAATTTGGGTTATCATCCTAACATCCTTCCTCGACTTCCCATAGATTCACCTCTTCCAGCTGTAGCCGACAGAATCACCTCTCTACAAAGGAACCTCGATCTGCTTAAAGGGAATCTGGAATCAGCTCAGGACAGGTATAAAAAAGCGGCAGATAGGTTTCGTAAACCTGCACCAACCTTCAAGGTAGGAGATTTGGTCTGGCTGTCAACTAAGAACCTTAAATTGAGAGTACCATCATCCAAATTGGGTCATAAGTACGTTGGGCCCTATAAGATTAATAAGCTCGTCAGCAACGTTGCCTGTCGCCTTCAACTTCCAAGATCTATGAGGATTCACCCCGTGTTCCACGTTTCTCTACTAAAGGCTGTGACTCCCAATTCATTCCCTGGTCGTTCTTCTTCCCCTCCTGCTCCGGTACTCATCGATGGCCAGGAGGAGTTTGTCGTGGAAAGGATCCTGGACTCCAGGTTGCGTAGAAACGGGGTGCAATACCTGGTAAAGTGGCAGGGCTATTCTTCTGAGGACAACTCGTGGGAGCCGGCCTCCAATCTCCATGCTCCTCGGTTACTCCGCCAGTTCCATCGGAGGTACCCGGGAAAGCCTGGACTGGGGCCATCCAGAGGCTGTCCCTAAGGGGGGAGTAATGTAAGGTTTTCAGTCTTTTTTGCTATATCTGTTGTTATGTTTGCATTTAGTGTATTTTGTCGGCCATCTTGTTTCCTGTCATGTGTAATGACTTTTGCCCTCAACCAATATGGAGTTCTCAGCTTGTCGTCGGCCATCTTGTTTCCTGTCCTGTGCATTGACTCTTGCCCTCAAACAATATGGAGTCCTCAGCTTTGATGTCCCTGCCCTGTTTCTTGCCAATTGCCCTTTTAAACTACTTCAGCTGGTTAACCTGTGCTCCAGAATCAGGCCTGCAATCTGTCTGTGACTTGCTCTCTGAAGCCTGGATTCATTCTGCCTGGAATCATTTATGAACACAGAATCCTGGGTGCCAGCAATATCTGACAGGGAAGTAATGAACTCTGAATGCTTTCCCTGAGACTTGTACTATGCTTTAATACTCTGATGTCCTGGGTTGTTTTGCCTTGCCTTCTGCAACTTGCATTTACTTTATCCTGTTGATGCACTAACTTGTATGAAGCAATACAAGAGCTGCTTAAGAAGCATATGTCTCATGTGTCTCATTATACCCATGCATTAGACTCTATATAGACTGTATCATATATGACAGATATAGAAATCATATAGGGGCATTATGGAAACATATGGGGGCAGGATAGAGACATATAGTGGCAGGATGGAGACATCATATGGGGGCAGGATGGAGAAAGATATGGGAGCAGAATGGAGAAACATATGGGAGTAGGATAGAGACATATAGGGGCAGGATGGAGACATCATATGGGGCAGATGGCGGCATCATATGGGGGAAGGATGGAGACATCATATGGGGCAGGATGGGGACATCATATGCGGGAAGGATGGAGATTTAATATGGGGCAGGATGGAGACATTATATGCAACAGGGTGGAGATATCTTAAGTGGGCAGGATGGGAGGACATATGGGAGCAGGATGGACACATTATATAGAGGCAGGATGGAGATATCATGTGGGGGCAGAATGGAGACATCAAATGGGAGCATGTTGGAGGTATCATATGAAGGCAGGATGTGAGAACATATGGGGGCAGAATGGAAACATTATAAGGGGAGCAGAATGGAGACATCATATGGGAACTGGATAGAGACATCATATGGGGGCAGTATGGATAAACATATGGGGGCAGGATGAAGATATCCTATAGGGGTGGGATGTGAGAACATATAGGGCAGGATGGAGACAACATATGGGGCAGGATGAAAACATGGGGCAATATAGAAAAACATATAGGGGGCATAATGAAGTTATATGGGGGCAGGATGGAGACGTCATATGGAGCAGGATGGAGACACATGGGGGTTTGTGGGGGAAGCGTTTTTGGTTGGCGTCACTGTTGCCTATTGGTGGTATTACTGGTAGTCCCATGCTGCCAGCAGGCACCATATTTGTACACCCATTACTTGGGTGTGCAAATATGGCTACTGAAACTTGTTCTGGCCTCTGGCCAATCAGAGGATAGGAAGACATGATGACGGCGGAAGTGGATGACAGCCCCAACAAGTTAAGTATAAAATAGATTAGTATTGTAGTTTTTTTTATTAATGATCTGTATTGTACCATTCGGTCACTATGTGGTGGTAATATGTGATCTGGTCATGGTATTTGTTTCTTATATGGGGTATTATTGGTCGTTTTAAAAAAATGTATGTGACACATTCTCTTAAAGAAAAATACATAAAAATAAACCTATAAAGAGTTGGATATTTTAATTTTTTTAATAGGTTAGACTAGAGTAGAGCTTGGCCAAAAGAGTCTACCTTGTCATGGTGCAGGTTTAAAAAATCGTTTGGCTAAAACAAAAGCTGATGGCTATGTATGTGATATGGTATGAGACAACATAAAGGACAGTTTTTGGACATCATACTATAGTATATATATATGGGCAACTACTCAATAGCAGCATATAAACCAAGAAAAAAAATGAGTATATACATGCACGTACAAGTTAGTTACACCACTAAGATCCTTACAGTTTTACAATTCCTTACAATTGAAGGCGTACAAATTTAATGAAGTCTTAACCAATTTTACAATTAGATTCCTTTAGAGATTTTCTTCATTGTGAGGAGTCTAATAAAAATAGAAAATGATCTTACCGGTATTGTAGTTTTACCGTCCACCATTGCCTTTACAAACGCTAAAGCTTCAGAAGTGGATGATCTTATATTATCTACTCTCCCCATTCGAAATCGGCGAATGGAGGCGCTTTCATATGTAGGGACAAGCTTTCTGTGGCATCTACGTGGAAGGGAATAAAAAAACACCCCAGTAATGCTGTATGCTTATTTCCGATATGCATTTCCAATACATTTGCAATAGGTGGATACAATATGACATTAGGCATGTTCAAAAATGTATCCTACATATTGAATGCGACCCATGGGCAGATATTAATAGCCCTAAATTCCCTTCCCGAAGAGATAGGATCCAGCAGGAGGACTCATGTCCTGTTAAATTGCATTTTCTTTATTGTGGATCATTAAAACAACTCGGAATAAATCATACAAGAGTTAAAAGTCACAAACGCTTTTCACAGTTTTGTCCTTAATCGTTGCAGAGCTATGATAAAGGGCAGCTCTCAAAGGTGGTTGTGACTTTTCAATTCATCATATAGGGGCAAAAATCTAATTTTGGGTAAAATAAAGTATTCTGTACTATTGTTAATACTTGAATTAGCCATCGGATAAGGCTAACTGCTGAAACAACAGTGACCATTTAAGCAACATTTGACTAAACTATAAAATCATTAACATTGTATGTCCTTTATAAATGATGGATAATGAATGAGTCAAAATAATTGATTACTGTAGTCATCTAATAGCATGGCAACATTGAGTTCTAGTACTAGTAAATCCGGTATACTTCTTATCCTTTAGCTTGAAAAAGTGATAAACGCTTTGGGCCGAACCATGGAACCCTTGTGTTGTTTGGTGTTCAACAGAGTAACAACTTACAATAGGGTCCCAAAAATACTTTATTTTGTACAGTAATAGACATTTATAGATACTTGAATGCTTACCTATAAAACGCCAACTGTAGAGATAGCTGAATAAAAGCATCTGGACTCATTTTCTGCTTTTTTATAAACTCTTTTCCATAACCTTTAAATCTATGGACTGTAAAATCAAGATTATTCACTATCCTGCAAAAGACAGATAACATATAGGTTATATGCTCAAGCACATAAAAAGACAGTTGTCTACTTTATCGACTATACGCTTTTAGTTGCCTTTTTTTAGAAGGTTGACTTTGTACACATTTCAAAGAGCTATGCAATAATGAGACTGTCAAGTCATTACCTAAAAAATTATATAAATATCAGTATGTATGGTGGATTCTTGGCTATTGTTTTCTTCCATTTTTGGATGCTTTTCAACTCATTTTCAGTTTGGGCAAAGCTATAATCTGTGACCACAGTTCAGCTACAGCCTTTACAGGGAATCTGAGGTAGTCAGAGACATACCTCCTGCCCCTCATTGGTGGAGGCCGCTGCTTGCTACCTCTTCTAGAGCGCTGTCTCCTCAGATTAGATGCAAATTGTCACTTCATTGAGGAAGTAGACGAACTCTAGTGCCATCTATTGAAGGTAGCAGGCCTAAAAGTCATAGTTGACTCTTTAACAAGCCTTTTAGTATGATTTAGGATTTGTGCCAGATCAGAACCCCAAACTGCAGATGCTGTGTTTCGGGGTGATTGCCCCTCATCAGTGCAGTGTGTGGGAATTCTGATCTGGCTATATGAGAGGCTAAGACGAGGTCTGGGGAAATAGCTTTCTCCTTATGGAGATCAATTTGTCTGCCGTCATGAGGAGTCTTTTAGCCACAATGTTGCACTGGGAAATATGCAAACTGTCACTACATGCTAATATATCCATAGAAAAATGGATGATCCATGTGATGTCCATTTTTTCTTCTCACTCCCATAGACTTGCAGTGGCGAGTCTTGGTCGATATACACGACCACTCGCAGAATGCTGTGATTATTTTCCTCATGCCGATTACAGCTGAGGAAAAAATTGAACATCAGCACCGACTCAGAATAACATTGGTCCGAGTACAATGTGATTTTTACTTGCATTGCTGCATTCGTCCATTTTAAACACGTTTTATAAGTGTGGGTGAACCCTAACACATATATGCAATAGGGAAGAGATAAAACCCAATTCTTTTTCATCATAGCTATAGTGCAGTAGTTCCCAAACTCCAGTCCTCACGGCCCCCAACAGATCATGTTTTCAGGATTTCCTTAGTATTGTACAGGTGATGGTATCATGATCAAGGAATTACCTGTGCAATACTAAGGTTATCCTGAAAACATGATCTGTTGGGGGCCGTGAGGACTGGAGTTTGGGAACTACTGCTATAGAGGATCTCCTAATAAAAGTGTAATAATTCAGTTCATACCTTTGAAGTTTGTCAGCCGATGATGCTAAGTGTCCTTGGATTTCTGGGGAGCATTTCCATCTAAGCCTTCTAGGTGCAGGGAGTTCACTCACAGAATCTGCTCTTACTAATTTTTTTGGACTGTTTTTCCTGAAAAATGCAGGTAAAAGAGATTTCATGTAGGTTAAATATTACAGCACCACTTTATAATTTATTTCACCTATGTAATGGTGCTTTAACGAAGCACTCTGGGAGGATAAAAAAATTCTCCTAATGTCTCTTCCATCATAAACTATAAAAATGAGCCCAATGCAATCCTATATCATCACAAAACCTGTAATTCAGTTTGATTCAGCAGTTACTCCCTGCAACCTCCTCCCCCTCTGGGACATTATATCACACCTAAGGGGGAGTGCTCCCTGCTGTTAGTAACAGCCAGGTTGTTGATAATAGCCTCTGGGACATTAAATGATATATCAAGGGGTGTGCTCCCTGCTGTTAGCAACAGCCAGTTTCCTCCTAATATCTGCTTCTATTTCAGAACAGGAGGTGTAGCCAATCCCCCGGTTATTGGACTGAAGCAGCCATTATCTGTGGGCTGGTTGTTACTAACAGCAGGGAGCACTCCCCTTGATGTGTGATGTAATGTCCAAGAGGTTAGGATGGAGCATTGTGAGGATATAGGACTGCCCTGGATATCTCATCTTTATAGTTTATGAGGACGGGGGCATTGACAGGATTTTTTATCCATCCCACACAACTGAGGTATTCATAGAGTTGCATTGAGTTGTGACTCCCGACGTGCTCCTTAAACACTGGTGTCAGCCGGTCACAGGCCAGAGACTGAGTGGCGGTGATGAAAGGAAGGTGAAGCCACTGGAGGGGGAGTATGAGACAGGTGGCAGGGGACTTAGATTTAAAGCACCAGTTCAGCAGTAAAATGAAAACAATGGTGCAGTGGTGCTTTAAAAATATTTTTTATTTAATAGTTAAGAATACAGCACTTTAGGGGCAGTTTCTTTTCAAATGATAAAAATGTATTTATTTTTTCTAATAAAGTTTAATTTCCAAACCTACCTGCTGATTCTAACCCTATTCTTATTATTGGCTATGTAGACATAACTGTGGCACAATACATTTGTTTTTAGCATCCAAGTGCTCTAGCAGGTGACCTTTGCTCATGCTGCTTCTAGTATTCATCTGCACATTATATTTGCCTAGTCTTGCATACAATTTGCATTTTTGCATACAGTTCTTATAACTACATTTGCCATTCACTGGTGATGCTAAGCTATGACTACCATTTATAAGTGATGTCTTACTCTTCTCTGTTTGGCTTCATAAATTGGCCGAACATTCTGTGTAACTTTGTAGTATGTACTGTCATCTGGGAATATAGTCATACATATAGGTTGTTGGACCTGACATGTACCTCCAAGGGTAGGAGGGGACACAGATAGAAGAGGGTACCTGTGCAAGAACAGGATATGAGTCCTTTGCAGTCCAAGAGCTTTGGAGGTAGAAGTGGCCCCATTACCTCATTTGCCCTGTGCAGCTGCACAGGTTGAACTGATGAAATGTCTGCCCTTGTCCAAGGGTGTCTGGCAATATCATCTCAATTATTTTTCTACTCCACATTTACCCATATTAAAATGCAGTTTGCCAAACAATATTTATAAACGATGAAATCAACATAATTATATTAATTCCTTTAAACTGTTTTCTTTTATTGAAAATTGAAGGGAAAATATTCCAAAATGTTCTTATGTCTTATATATTTCATTAGATACATGCCGAAAAGTCCTCCCTTGACCCATTCTCCCTGTCCAGCTATTTGCCCAAATCACTTCTCCAATATGCCTTAAAACTACTAGAACAGTATATCCATCTTGAACTGTCCTCCCACTTTTCCTCCTGCTACCTTTTCACCAGTTACAATCTGGCTTCCTCTGCATTATTCAATTGAAACTGCCCTAACTAAAGTCACCAATGACCTAACTGCCAAAACCAAGCAACACTATCCTGGCCTCATCCTCCTAGACCTCTCCTCTGCCTTGGTCACAGTGGACCAATCCCTCCTACTGCAGATTCTCTCATCTCCTGGAATCACAGACTTGGTTCTATTTTGGAGCCTTTTGTACCTAACAGACCGGTCATTTAACATCTCCTACTCACACCACCTCATCATCTTACCTCCTATCTCTCAGTGTCTCCCAAGGTTCAGTGCTAGGGTTCCTGCTTTTTTTGATCAACAATTTCAGCCTGGGACAGCTCAGAGTCACCCATCTTTCAGTATCATCTCTATGCTGATGACACACAGATCTACCACTCTCATTCTAATGTTGCACCCTTACTAACCAGAATACCATAATGAATGTCAGCAACTTCATCCATCTTCTCTTTTTAATCTCCAAGACTTGACATGGACAAAACAGATGTCATCATCTCTCCATCTCACTCAACCCTCCCAACAGACCTATCCTTCAAAGTCAATGGCAGCTCATTCTCCCCAGTTCCACAGGCTCACTGTCTCAGGGGAATCAATGACCCCGCTCTCTCTTTCAAATCACATATCCAAACCCTTGCCACTTCCAGCAGACTCATCTCAAATCCCAGATCTGTCCATTCCTTAACCAAGAATCTGTAAAAACACTAGGGCATGCCCTCATCATCTCCTGCTTCGACTACTGCAAACTCCTGCTTATTGTAGAGGTGAGGCCTACACACACTAACCAGGGTGAGTAAAGGGCACATGATGGTGACGGGCGGAAGGCCCCCTATGGGGGGAGGGGAGAAGGAAGCTCAGTGTCATGAGGTGACCCTACTCCCCTCTCCATATCACCAGGGCCTTCCTTCCATAGCATCCCCATTGCTCACCCTTGTGTTGTGCCACATGCAGGGAAAATATACACCTCAGCATGTCAAGTTGCTGTTTCCTCAGTTTGAAGTGTAATTAAGAAATGGCAGTTAAGAGGAACAGTGGAAGTAAAGATAAGGTCTGGAAAACCAAACAACATTTCAGTGTGAGCTGCTACTAGGATTCCAAGAGAGGCAAATAAGAACCCCCACTTGACTGCAAAAGACCTTCATGATGATTTAGCAGACTTTGGAGTTTTGGTACATTGTTCTACTATTCAGAGACACGTACACAAACATGACCTTTATGGAAAAGTCATCAGAAGAAAACCCCTCCTTCATCCTCACCATAAAATTCAGAATCAGAAGTATGCAAAAGAACATCTAAGTAAGCCTGATGCATTTTGGACATAAGTCTTGTGACCAATAAGAATCAGATAGAACTGTTTGGCCACAATGATCAAAGGTACAGTGGTGTGAAAAATGATTTGCCCCCTTCCAGATTTCTTATTCTTTTGCATGTTTGTCACACTTAAATGTTTCAGATCATCAAATAAATTTAAATATTAGAAAAATATAACGCATGTAAACACAAAAAGCAGTTTATAAATGAAGGTTTTTATTATTATGGGAAAAAAAATCCAAACCTACAGGGCCCTGTGTGAAAAATTGATTGCCCCCTAAACCTAATAAGTGGTTGAGCCACCCTCAGCAGTAACAACTGCAATCAAGTGTTTTCCATAACTAGCAATGAGTCCTTTACAATGATGTGGAGGATTTTTGCCCCACTTATCTTTTTAGAATTGTTGTAATTCAACCTCATTGATGGGTTTCTGAGCATGAACTGCCTTTTTAAGGTCATGTCTCAGTATCTCAATCAGATTAAGGTCAAGGGCATTGACGAGGCCAATCCAAAGTCTTAAGTTTGTTTTTATAAGCCATTCGGAGGTGGACTTGTTGGCATGTTTTGGATCATTGTGCTGATACATAACCAAAGTTATGGCTCTGGCCCCTTCCTCAGGAAAAAAAATCACAGATACAGGTCTACACAGATACACGTACATCTGTGATTTTTTTCTGAGGAAGGGGCCAGAGTGCCCTGAAATGCATAGAAAATAAAATCACTATCAATTACCTTCATCACGAGTTATGTATTTGGATGGTAGTGCAGTCATATTTTCATTTTTTTTTTAATGTCTGTTATAAAAAAAATATTGAAAGACTCTGGGCTGCTACAAAAAGTGTTTACAAGCTATGATTCTTGAAAGAAAGGGCGTGCGACTATGTCTTAACCAAGCAAGGTGCCCAAACTTTTGCATCAGCCCATTTTTCTTTTTGTGATTTTTAAAATGTAAATGCTAAAATATTTTTTTTGCCTAAAATACAAAGGAAATGTGTCATCTTTAGCTTTATTCCTTTTAGAGATCATTTCATATTCAACTTGCTAAACTGTTCACAATAATAGTCATTTTGACCAGGGGTGCCCAAACTGCCGCTGTATTAATGTGTATAATCTTTTGTGGATTAACGATATAGCCTCATTTGTGAATTAGTATTGTATCCTAAAAGTCACCAATTGAACAAACCTCATTTTAAACAGATTCAATTCTAGATAAAATCTTGTTCTCCTGCATTTAGTCAGACACGCAGAGTAAAATGTGTCTCCCACAGTCAGCTACACTGTATACGTGGTGTACTCATTGTTCAGAGGACCACAGGATTCAGATCAACGTTATATTTATTCTTTAACCTACAAATTTCAAATTTCCTACTGCAAATTTCAGCATAAGAATATTTTAATACTGCTTATCCTGACATATTCACGGGAGGGGAGAACATACAAGACGACAATTTACAGTCATTTGGTAATAAAGTATTTAATATTGTAATTGCTCATTATCTGCCATGAATTTATGAGCAAGTTTTTTAAATCCAGGATTAGCTAATCATACTGCCAGGTACAGTGAAGGAAGCTGAAGAACATAGTCATTTTTAAACAAGAGGTAAAATTGTAAATGTGGCACCTTACTCGTCTGGTCGCCACAATGGGGTACTGCACTCAATAACCAGGCGTGGCATCTCAGTCCAAAAGGAAAATGGGATCATGAACCTCGGTCCCACCAAACACACCCACACACTCTAGAATCCAGGGACCATGGACGACAATGGATGAGGGCCCAGTCAACAAGGGAACAAGGGAAGAACAGACAGTGGGAAGTGAGTTAGTAAGTAGTAGTCAGTGAGTGAGGAGTGAAGGAGGTGGAAGCCAAGTGTGCAGGTGAGCACAGAGAGAGAACCCCAGCGGCACAGGTGGAGTGAGAACAACCTGGGTGCCCAGATCCAGGACTAGGATAGTCGAAAGGAGGGGTTGGTCAAGAACCAGGGAACTGGCCCTGAGCGTGGAGCGGATGCTGTACGCTCGAACCACCAAACCGGAGCTCATGCAGTCTCCAGGAGTGGTGACCGCAACCCCATGCACCCGCTGAGAAGGTGGCCAGACTAGGGTTAAGGGACATGGCCGGTTGCCCGACAGAACCTGTGGCTGCTAGATCAGAGCACTGCGTGCGGAGGTGCTGAGAGGAGAGGCAAAGAAGTAGTGCTGGGAGAGAGACCAGAGTATGGGGAGGCACACGAGGGGTCCCGGGCAAGCTATCCCAATTCCTTGCAGACATATTAGACTGGACTTGGTAGAGAGAAGCGCCTGGTGGCCAATTGCAAGTGAAGTGAGTAAACCAGGTACAAAATTCCAACACTGTGTGAGACTGTGTTATTCTCTGCCTGCAGAGCCGCCGACTGCCTCAGCAGACAATGTAAACAGGCCCAGCGTGAATCCGGCCTGACAAAGCCATCACATTTAAACTCATCTGCCACGGAGTTCCCGCTCCACCTACGGGGAGCGACAACATCAGGCTGCAGTACCAACGACCCTGGAAGTCTGACCCGCAGCTTCGGTCCATACTGACCGAAAACCGTAAGTGGCGTCACGAAATTTACCTTATAAACTTTATCCTCATCCAACATACCCCAGAACCTGATCCCCAGCCAGACAGGAATACGGACTCTCCCGGGATCACGAAAGTTGGGTCTCCGCCCCTGTGACTCCCCCGGTAGAACTCATAGCCCGGTTCCGAGTACCCCACGGCCCTGAGATTGGGTGAGTCAACTTCTGGCATCACGAACAGGATGAGAACGGCCCTGTAAAACCGGGTTTTGTGTGCCTGAAAGAGGCTTTTAAGAGACTGTGCGTGTGTTTAAAAGTGGCAACCACGGAGAACTGATGCCATGTGCTGGCCCGGTGGCATGCCTCGGCCCTCTGTCGTGGGATGGGCCAGCAGAAGGTGAGTAAGAGCAGGCCTGCCCCAAGTGCCAGCATAAAACCAAGGGGACCTGTTTAAGACCATGCTGACTCCACCCAGAAAAGTGAGTGACAACCGGAAGCAAGACGGTAGGAAGAAGGAGAGAACATGAGCAGGCAGTGCAGTGAACAAGTCGGAGAAGGTGGCATCTGGTAGTCCCAAGAATCTGGTAGGTGAAAGGGCAGGAGCACGCGACCCCATGGATGAGAGTGGGAGCACAGCTCTGCCACTACCAGTTAACATGGAATTCTGGATGGCCGCGTTGAAGGATTTGACCGTCCCAGCCTAACCAGGCTCAGTGATGGGCTTTCAAGCACTGGAAGAGGGAAGTGCTGAGCAAGTTGTCCCAGGGATCTGGGGTGCTAAAGCCCCCAGTCTCGTTGGAGGAAACACCTGGGGAAGACCTGGAGACCACCGGTGAGGCTGAACCAGCAATGGAGCCCACCAGGCCTGAGGTTGAGTTCCCTATAGAGCCCATCACAACAGAGGTTGAGCCCCTGATGAGGGCTGTAACACCAGAGACTGTGATCCCAGAGGACACCGCGGTGGTTGAAACTAAGCTGATCCAGTGGGTGCGCCAGCAGGAAGAGTCGGCAGAGCCTCGAGCTGCCGCCCAGTTGAAAGAGGTCCAGGTATTGAGCGATGCCGATAACAGCGAGAAGGACAATTACTTACAGACGCAACTCGCGGATGAGGAAGAATGCCGATGCCACTAGGAGCGATGTTTGGCACAGGAGGATAAGAATCTTAAGGAGAAAGAGAAAACCTGAAGAGCCCCAGCAGTAGCCCTGGCTGAGCGACGCTGAAGAACAGTGGTGGACTTTCACCTGGTGAATGGGTGGGGGTTCATTAAGGAGCCTGACCTGAAGAAAGAGATTTTTGTGAGCCGCAGAGACGTCAAGTCTTACCTGCCCAAGGGACACCCGGGTAGGGACCTATACCTAGCAATGAGGTGAGCTACCAGAGGCATATGGGACCTAAAGGATGGTATGCCTTATGGGTGTACAAGAAAGGCTGCCTCACGAAGTAGCATCAGAATTGTTGTATGTGCTAGTTGTAGAAAGTTACCTGTTAACAAACATAGATTGTGAACATAAACAGTGTGTTGTAAAGTGTATTATGAATAGTTAGTACCCGTTGTTAAGAGTGATAACCGCAAATTTGAAAAAGGACAATCATAGACGGCTTTGCGTGAGTTATTGCACTCTTACTTTGCAGACCAGAAAAGGTGTCTTATTAATCAAGGGACAATATGGACACCCTGAAACTCTGGAACTGAAACATTTCTTTCTTTTGCGCGCATTTATTTATATCTTTTCTATTTTTATAGTTTTTTTATTATTAGTAAAGTAAGGTCTGTTATGCAAAGTTTAAGCCACGCACCTCCCACAAGGGAAGCTAAGATAATCGTGTGTTTTCATTCTAAAATGTTGTAAAGCGCCTGGGGATTCAAGGTGCTCACCACACATCTAGACAAGTTTCACTGTTTAGGCATATCAGGTGTTCGCCAAATACGGCATGGTGTCCACTAACGATTTCAGTAGTGATGGGCGAATCCTAAATTACTCGGAATCGCTTGACTCTAGCGAGTCCGAGCCCAGGACTCGCTACTCGTTGCGAGTCTAGCGAGTCCAATGTTAATGAATGGGGAAGCGAGTAATAGCGAGTAGTGTGAGATTTACAACTCGCAGATGTGTCTTGGAAGCTTCAGCCTGAAGCAATCCTAGTTTTGTCATTTATTTGCATTGCTCGTTTACTTTGTAAGTAATCGCTGACTCGCACAGATAAGATCCTGTCTCCTCTGTGTTGGCTGCCAGCTCCAGGGTCCTAGAGCCCGCCTGCTGCCTGATGTAGCAGAGCTGAAATTGTTCTCAGTCTGCTCATTCCCTGTGTACAGACATGAATGTCTGTGCACAGAGATGATGTAGCAGAGCTGAGATTGTTCTCAGTCTGCTCATTCCCTGTGCATAGAGATCTATATCTATACACAGGGGATGTAGCAGAGAGGACATCGCGTTTTGGACTGCGTCGGACGGAAGAGGATTTTTTTAATTAAAGATGGAGTCCCTAATGGCTTTTTTTTTTATTTCTAATAAAAAATTTTCTTTGTGTTGTGTTTTTTTTAAAACAATTTAATAGAAATTCATGGCGGTCATGTCTAATATTGGCGTGACCACCATAAATTTCGGGCTTAGGGCCAGCTGATAATACAAAGCTGGCCCTAACCTCTTTATTACCCAGCGTGCCACCGCTACCAGGGCCGCTGGAAGAGCGGGGTTCAGCGTCAGAGGATGGCACTTCAATGAACGCGCCATCTTCTGGGGCGGCTGCGGGCTGCAATTTGCAGCGGGGGGTGCCCAGAAAGCTTGGGCATCCCTGCGCTGCGGATTCCAGCCCCCAGCTGCTTAGCTGTACCTGGCTAGACATAGAAATTGCGCGGAGCCCCACGCATTTTTTTTAAATTATTTCATGAAATTCTGAGATTCTGACTCTGAGACTCTGACTCTGAAATTCATTAAATAATTTTAAAAAAATGCGTGGGGCTCCGCGCAATTTCTATGTCTAGCCAGGTACAGCTAAGCAGCTGAGGGCTGGAATCCGCAGCGCAGGGATGCCCAAGCTTTCTGGGCACCCCCCGCTGCAAATTGCAGCCCGCAGCCGCCCCAGAAGATGGCGCGTTCATTGAAGCGCCATCCTCTGGCGCTGAACCCCGCTCTTCCAGCGGCCCTGGTGGCGGTAGCACGCTGGGTAATAAAGGGGTTAATACCAGCTTTGTTATACAAGCTGGTATTAAGCCCGAGATTCTTAATGTCAGGCCACATTTGACCCAGCCACTAAGAATCTCCAATAAAGGGTTAAAAAAACACAGAGAAAATTTTTTATTTGAAATTAAAAAAAAAGCCATTAGGGACTCCATCTTTAATTAAAAAAATCCTCTTCCGTCCGACGTAGTCCAAAACGCGATGTCCTCTCTGCTACATGCACAGCGAATGAGCAGACTGACAATAATCTCAGCACTGCTACATCATCTCTGTGAGCAGGCAGGTTCTAGGACCCTGGAGCTGCACAGAGAAGACAGCTGGACTCGGCTCGCAAAGAAACAGCAGTTACTTTGCGAGTTTCCCTGCTATCACTGGCACAGTAGCCAGTGATGACTCGCACGAGTCCAATGCAAACAATGTCAATCCTAGTTTTGTCAGCGTTTCTGACAAAACTAGGATTGATATTGATTTGCATTGGACTCGTGCGAGTCATCACTGGGAAACTCGCCGAGTACCGAGTCCTGCGAGTCCCTTACTACTCGCCGAGTAACGAGTCCTAGCGAGTAGATTCGCCCATCCCTAGATTTCAGCCAATTTTGAGTTTGAATGCCGCTCCTTCTCTTCCAAACCCTGCCGTACATTGAAACTGTATTTTTTCACCACAAATTGGTGAAATGTTTTCTGTTACTCTAATAAAAAAAAACAAAATTTGGAGCTAAATGAACATTTTTGTTAGAAAAAAGTGATTTCTTTAAATTTTGACTTTAAAAAGGACCTGGCACCCCCCTGGTGCTTTCGAAACTAAAAGCACCCCTGAATGCAGCATGTCTGCTGCATTCAGGAAAGGGTTCCCCCATGTCTCTAGCTCCCCTGTAAGTTGTACAAAACACTTTAGAAAGTGTACAGTTAACGAGTGCGGACGGACTTACTCAGTACGGAGTCCTCACTGCTCCCTGGTGTCCTCTCTGCCTCCAGCCACCTCAGTGCTGCCTCCTTTATGTATCTCCCTTCCTCACCCGCTCATGCTCCTCTGCATCTGAAATCACACAGGTGTAGAGTGATCAATGGGCGGGAGCAGTCCCGGCAGCTGAAACACCTCTTACTGGTGACGTCAGCGCCGGAGTCCACCCTGCTGTACATACATAATCTGGAGCAGGGCAGGCTCTGGTGCTGACATCACCAGCAGGAGGCGTTTCAGCTGCCGGGACCGCTCCCGCCCATTGCTCACTCTGCACCTGCGTGACTTCAGACGCAGAGGAGCATTGAGCAGGCGACGAAGGCAGACACATAAAGGAGGCGGCACTGAGGGAGCTGGAAGCGGCACAGAGAGTGCTGTAGGCCCTTGACAAAGAATGGCCCCACTATCTTTGTACCCCATATACTACACCATACCATTAATTTTTGTGTTCCAACAGTTTTGGAGGGATCTATCCACTGTGGGTTAGTGTCAGACCAATAGCGGTGGTTTTGTTTGTTAATTTCACCATTCACAAAAACGTTTGCCTCATCACTCATCTGAAGGCAATTGTCTATGTCCGGACCCGGGGGATCCTTCACTGCCCAGGGTCTTGGTGTCATTACAGTCTGGTAATACCTTGGTGCACATTATTATTGGGGGTTCCTTTGGTTCCCCTTAGACTATACCTAGGCAGTAGAGATTCATGTTTTCTGATGTTGCACTGGCACTTTATTATATTTGATATTATGTATTCCTGAACCTTACTGTAACATAGGTGGTCTCTGTTAGTATCCACTGTGATTTTATTGTGTACTGTAATTGGTTAACTGTATATATTTATGCCATCAATGTATGCACTTTGCCCGAACCATCATTTGTTCCTATCCTTTTACTATCTGAAGCCAGTTTATTCATAATAATAACTAGATGGCGGCCCGATTCTAAAGAATCGGGTAGTCTAGAATCTATATATAGTTTATTTACTAATAGTTAGGGGAGTGCGATGAAATGAATTGTGTGTATACAGGTGGCTCAGTGGTTAGCAGAGTATACGGTGGCTCAGTGGTTAGCACTGTATATGGTGGCTCAGTGGTTAGCACTGTATACGGTGGCTCAGTGGTTAGCACTGTATATGGTGGCTCAGTGGTTAGCACTGTATATGGTGACTCAGTGGTTAGCATTGTATGGTGGCTCAGTGGTTAGCACTGTATATGGTGGCTCAGTGGTTAGCACTGTATGGTGGCTCAGTGGTTGGCACTGTATACGGTGGCTCAGTGGTTAGCACTGTATACGGTGGCTCAGTGGTTGGCACTGTATATGATGGCTCAGTGGTTAGCACTGTATATGGTGGCTCAGTGGTTAGCACTGTATATGGTGGCTCAATGGTTAGCACTGTATGGTGGCTCAGTGGTTAACACTGTATGGTGGCTCAGTGGTTAACACTGTATATGGTGGCTCAGTGGTTAGCACTGTATACGGTGGCTCAGTGGTTAGCACTGTATATGGTGGCTGAGTGGTTAGCACTGTATACGGTGGCTCAGTGGTTAGCACTGTATACGGTGGCTCAGTGGTTGGCACTGTATATGGTGGCTCAGTGGGTTAGCAGAGTATACGGTGGCTGAGTGGTTGGCACTGTATATGGTGGCTTAGTGGTTAGCACTGTATACGTGGCTCAGTGGTTAGCACTGTATATGGTGTCTCAGTGGTTAGCACTGTATATGGTGGCTGAGTGGTTAGCACTGTATATAGTGGATCAGTGGTTACAGTGTATATGGTGGCTCAGTGGTTAGCACTGTATACGGTGGCTCAGTGGTTAGCACTATATGGTGGCTCAGTGGTTAGCACTGTATATGGTGGCTCAGTGGTTAGCACTGTATATGGTGGCTCAGTGGTTAGCACTGTATATGGTGGCTCAGTGGTTGGCACTGTATATGGTGGCTCAGTGGGTAGCAGAGTATACGGTGGCTGAGTGGTTGGCACTGTATATGGTGGCTTAGTGGTTAGCACTGTATACGGTGGCTCAGTGGTTAGCACTGTATATGGTGTCTCAGTGGTTAGCACTGTATATGGTGGCTCAGTGGTTAGCACTGTATATAGTGGATCAGTGGTTAGCACTGTATATGGTGGCTCAGTGGTTAGCACTGTATACGGTGGCTCAGTGGTTAGCACTATATGGTGGCTCAGTGGTTAGCACTGTATATGGTGGCTCAGTGGTTAGCACTGTATATGGTGGCTCAGTGGTTAGCACTGTATATGGTGGCTCAGTGGTTAGCACTGTATATGGTGGCTCAGTGGTTGCCACTGTATACGGCGGCTCTGTGGTCAGGCAGAATACGGGGTTCTGTGGTCAGCATGAGTACGGCGGCTCTGTGGTCAGCGCAGGAAGGAGCAGAGTGGTCAGCGCAGGAAGGAGGCAGAGTGGTAAGCGCAGGAAGGACGATAGTGGATCGTTAGGACGTGCGGCTCTGTGGTCAGCAGAGACGGGGGCTCTGTGGTCAGCAAGGACGGGGCTCTGTGGTCAGCAGAGGACGGGGCTCTGTGGTCAGCAGAGGATGGGGCTCTGTGGTCAGCAGAGGACGGGGCTCATGTGGTCAGCAAGGACGGGGCTCTGTGGTCAGCAAGGACGGGGCTCTGTCGTTAGCAGAGACGGGGGCTCTGTGGTCAGCAGAGGACGGCGGCTCTGTGGTCAGCAGAGGACGGCGGCTGAGGTGGTCAGTACAGGATTGAGTGGTCAGCCAGCATGGAGGCTCAGTGGTCAGCACAGGATGGAGGCTCAGTGGTCAGCGCAGGAAGGAGGCTGTGGTCAGCGCAGGAAGGAGACTCAGTGGTGAGCGCAGGCGAGCAGATGGTGAGCGCAGACGGGAGCAGAAGTGGTGAGGCGCACGGACGGAGGCAGAGTGGGTGTGGTCACAGGACGAGAGCAGAGGTGGTGAGCGCAGGAACGGAGGCAGAGGTGGTGAGCGCAGGACGGAGGCAGAAGTGGGTGAGCGCAGGGACGGAGGCAGAGTAGTGTGAGCGCAGAGGACGGAGGCAGAAGTGGTGAGCGCAGGACGGAGGCAGATGTGGTGGAGCGCAGGGACGGAGGCAGAGTGGTGAGCGCAGGACGGAGGCAGAGTGGTGAGCGCAGGACGGAGGCAGAGTGGTGAGCGCAGGACGGAGGCAGAGTGGTGAGCGCAGGACGGAGGCAGAGTGGTGAGCGCAGGACGGAGGGTCGGTGGTCAGCAGAGGGACGAGAGGCATTTCCGGTGGTCAGACAGAGGAACGGAGGCTCTGTGGTCAGCAAGAGGTACGGTGCGGCTCTCGGTGGTCAGCAGAGGACGGGGGCTCTGTGGTCAGCAGAGGACGGGGGCTCTGTGGTCAGCAGAGGACGGGGCTCTGTGGTCAGCAGAGGACGGCAGCTCTGTGGTCAGCAGAGGACGGCGGCTCTGTGGTCAGCAGAGGACGGGGCTCTGTGGTCAGCAGAGGACGGCGGCTCTGTGGTCAGCAGAGGACGGGGGCTCTGTGGTCAGCAGAGGACGGCGGCTCTGTGGTCAGCAGAGGGCGGCGGCCGTGGTCAGCTCGAGAGAGACTCGTGGCAGCATCGGAGTTGTGATCAGCAGAGGAGGGCGGCTCTGTGGTCAGCAGAGGACAGCGGCAGAGTGATCAGCGCAGGAAGGAGGCAGAGTGATCAGCGCAGGAAGGAGGCAGAGTGATCAGCGCAGGAAGGAGGCAGAGTGATCAGCGCAGGAAGGAGGCAGAGTGGTGAGCGCAGGACAGCGGCTCTGTGGTCAGCAGAGGACGGCGGCTCTGTGGTCAGCAGAGGACGGTGGCTCTGTGGTCAGCAGAGGACGGCGGCTCTGTGGTCAGCGCAGAAAGGAGGCAGAGTGGTCAGCGCAGGAGGGAGGCAGAGTGGTGAGCGCAGGAAGGAGGCAGCGTGGTGAGCGCAGGACGGCGGCTCTGTGGTCAGCAGTGGACGGCGGCTCTGTGGTCAGCAGAGGACGGCGGCTCTGTGGTCAGCAGAGGACGGCGGCTCTGTGGTCAGCAGAGGACGGGGGTTCTGTGGTCAGCAGAGGACGGGGGCTCTGTGGTCAGCAGAGGACGGGGGCTCTGTGGTCAGCAGAGGACGGGGGCTCTGTGGTCAGCAGAGGACGGGGGCTCTGTGGTCAGCAGAGGACGGGGCTCTGTGGTCAGCAGAGGACGGGGGCTCTGTGGTCAGCAGAGGACGGGGGCTCTGTGGTTAGCAGAGGACAGGGGCTCTGTGGTCAGCAGAGGACGGCGGCTCTGTGGTCAGCAGAGGACGGCGGCTCTATGGTCAGCGCAGGAAGGAGGCAGAGTGGTGAGCGCAGGAAGGAGGCAGAGTGGTGAGCGCAGGGAGGAGGCTCTGTGGTAGTCAGCAGAGGACGGCGGCTCTGTAGTCAGCAGAGGACGGCGGCTCTGTGGTCAGCAGAGGACGGCGGCTCTGTGGTCAGCAGAGGATGGCGGCTCTGTGTCAGCAGAGGACGGCGGCTCTGTGGTCAGCAGAGGACGGCGGCTCTGTGGTCAGCAGAGGACGGAGCAGAGTGATCAGCGCAGGAAGGAGGCAGAGTGATCAGCGCAGGAAGGAGGCAGAGTGATCAGCGCAGGACAGCGGCTCTGTGGTCAGCAGAGGACGGGGGCTCTGTGGTCAGCAGAGGACGGCGGCTCTGTGGTCAGCAGAGTACGGCGGCTCTGTGGTCAGCAGAAGAGGGCGGCTCTGTGGTCAGCAGAGGACGGCGGCTCTGTGGTTAGCAGAGGACGGCGGCTCTGTGGTCAGCAGAGGACGGCGGCTGTGTGGTCAGCAGAGCACGGCGGCTCTGTGGTCAGCGCAGGAAGGAGGCAGAGTGGTCAGCGCAGGAAGGAGGCAGAGTGGTCAGCGCAGGACGGCGGCTCTGTGGTCAGCAAAGGACGGCGGCTCTGTGGTCAGCAGAGGACGGCGGCTCTGTGGTTAGCAGAGGACGGGGGCTCTGTGGTCAGCAGAGGACGGGAAGTCTGTGGTCAGCAGAGGCCGGGGCTCTGTGGTCAGCAGAGGACTGGTCAGCAGAGGACGGGGCTCTGTGGTCAGCAGAGGATGGGGTCTGTGGTCAGCAGAGGACGGGGGCTCTGTGGTCAGCAGAGGACGGGGGCTCTGTGGTCAGCAGAAGAGGGCGGCTCTGTGGTCAGCAGAAGAGGGCGGCTCTGTGGTCAGCAGAGGACGGCGGCTCTGTGGTCAGCAGAGGACGGCGGCTGTGTGGTCAGCAGAGCACGGCGGCTCTGTGGTCACGCAGGAAGGAGGCAGAGTGGTCAGCGCAGGAAGGAGCAGAGTGGTCAGCGCAGGACGGCGGCTCTGTGGTCAGCAAAGGACGGCGGCTCTGTGGTCAGCAGAGGACGGCGGCTCTGTGGTCAGCAGAGGACGGGGCTCTGTGGTCAGCAGAGGATGGGAAGTCTGTGGTCAGCAGAGGCCGGGGGCTCTGTGGTCAGCAGAGGACTGGTCAGCAGAGGACGGGGCTCTGTGGTCAGCAGAGGATGGGGGTCTGTGGTCAGCAGAGGACGGGGGCTCTGTGGTCAGCAGAGGACGGGGCTCTGTGGTCAGCAGAAGAGGGCGGCTCTGTGGTCAGCAGAAGGGCGGCTCTGTGGTCAGCAGAGGACGGCGGCTCTGTGGTAGCAGAGGACGGCGGCTCTGTGGTCAGCAGAGGACGGCGGCTCTGTGGTCAGCAGAGGACGGCGGCTGTGTGGTCAGCAGAGCACGGCGGCTCTGTGGTCAGCGCAGGAAGGAGGCAGAGTGGTCAGCGCAGGAAGGAGGCAGAGTGGTCAGCGCAGGACGGCGGCTCTGTGGTCAGCAAAGGACGGCGGCTCTGTGGTCAGCAGAGGACGGCGGCTCTGTGGTCAGCAGAGGACGGGGGCTCTGTGGTCAGCAGAGGACGGGAAGTCTGTGGTCAGCAGAGGACTGATCAGCAGAGGACGGGGGCTCTGTGGTCAGCAGAGGACGGGGGCTCTGTGGTCAGCAGAGGACGGGGGCTCTGTGGTCAGCAGAGGAAGACGGGTCTGTGGTCAGCAGAGGACGGCGGGTCTGTGGTCAGCAGAGGACGGCGGGTCTGTGGTCAGCAGAGGATGGCGGGTCTGTGGTCAGCGAAGGAAGGAGGCTCTGTGGTCAGCAGAGGACTGCAGCTCTGTGGTCAGCGCAGGCTAGGTGGGCGGAGCCATGGCGGGAGTCCCGCGAGGTGGGCGGAGCCAATGGGGGAGTCTCGCGAGGTGGGCGGAGCCAATGCGGGAGTATTGCGAGGTGGGTGGAGCAAAGGCGGGAGTTTTGTGAGGTGGGCGGAGCCAAGGCAGGAGTCCCGCTGGGTGGGCGGAGCCATGGCGGGAGCCCCCGCGATGTGGGCGGAGCCATGGCGGGAGCAGTGCAGCGGGATGGCGGCGGGGTAAGTATACTGGAATGTGTGTGTGTGTGGGTGTGTGTTTTGTGTGGGTGTGTGAGTGTGTGTGTGTGATGTGGTTGGGATGGTGTGTGTGTGTTTGGGAGGACTGTAGTGAGAGGCTGTGTGTGTGTGTGTGTTTGATGAGACAGTAGTGAGGGGCGAGCGGAACGTTGAAACGCCGGTGCCTGTAGCTGCACGGAAAGTTCCGCGCGGCTACACTGCACTGTGACGTCAGCAGCATGGTCGGAGGCCGTCACGGATGTAACCCTTCGGGTTCTCCGGAAGTGGCCTTCGGCTTTTATATAATATAATAAATGAAATATATTTGTGCATACCGCCTCTCCTTGTTTTTCTATATATAAATTGTCTATGCTGTGAAGATACGAGATGTGCAGCATCTGAAACAACAGATACTGGAAGCATATGCTAGCATTTCTTCTGCGGTGTTGCTATCAGTGTGTCAAGAGTGGGAGAAGAGGGTTGCATTGACAATCCAACACAATGGGCAGCACTTTGAACATATTTTATAAGTGGTCATAAACTTGTAAATAACTCATGAAAGAATAAAGTTAGTTAAAACCAAGCACAAATTGTTTTTCCTATGACATTCTCAATACATTTGATGTGTCACATGACCCTCTTCCCATTGAAAAAAATAAAGTTAGATCCAAAATGGCTGACTTCAAAAGGGCCACCATGGTCACCACCCATCTGGAAAAGTTTTCCCCCTCCCATATACTAATGTGCCACAAACAGGAAGTTGATCTCACCAACCATTACCATTTTATTTAGGTGCATCCATATAAATGGACCACCCTATATAATGGAAACAAGTGCTCCAATTCTGTATGTAATCACTCACTCCTGGTTTGTGATGAGCTAGCATGAAAAAAAAATGCAGCAAATACGCAGCAAATACACAGCATGTGAACGCACCCTAATAGATCGAAAAACTCTGAAGTAGCAAAATGTGAAAATGAACAGTTCTGTTAGTCTCAAGTTTCCACACCACAGCTACGTCTGGAAAGATCCACAAATATTAAACTCAAATGTTGATTTGTTTTTCCTTCACATAAATTCAGTTATTTTTTTTCTATTTTTTTCCTGACTTTTTTGCAGGTATATTACAATTTTAAGGTAGCCTATATTATAAATAGGTGGAGAAAAGAGAATGGATTTGCAGGACTCCATTCCATTGATCTGGATAAAAATCTGTAACTGCTGTACAGGGACCTGTGAATCTCCTCTCTTCCATTTCCTTTTTTGATTAGAAAGATTAGTGCAACATCATCCTCATCATTGCTATATGACACACAGCATCACACTAGCCCTGATAATCAAAAGAAAAGCCAAGACTACCAGGAGTAATGGAGATTCATACAGTGGGGGAACTAAATATGTGATCCCTTGCTGATTTTGTAAGTTTGCCCACTGACATAGAAATGAACAGTCTATAATTTTAAGGGTAGGTTCATTTTAACAGTGAGAGATAGAATATGAAAAATTAAATCCAGACAATCACATTGTCTTAATTATATAAAGTTCTTTATGGTTTGCAGAGAGAAAAAAGTATTTGATCCCTCTGACAAACAAAACTTAATCCTTGGTGGCAAAACCCTTGTGGGCAAGTACAGCAGTCAGACGTTTCTTGTAGTTGATGATGAGGTTTGCGCACATGTGCGGAAGAATTTTTGTCCATTCCTCTTTGCAGTTCATCTCTAAATCATTAAGACTTTGAGGCTGTCGCTTGTCAATTCAGAGCTTAAACTCCCTCCATACGTTTTCTATGGGAGTTAGTTATGGACACTGGCTAGGTCACTCCATGACCTTAATGTGCTTCTTTTTGAGCCACTCTTTTGTTGCCTTGGCTGTATGTTTTGGGTCATTGTTGTGCTGGAAGACCCAGACAAGACCCATTTTTATTGTCCTGGCGGAGGGAAGGAGTTTGTCACTCAGGATTTATGGTACATGGCTCCATCCATTGTCCCATTGATGCAGCATTTCTCTTCCTCTAAACACGGTGAGTTGAGTTAATGCCAAAGAGCTCAAATTTTGTCTCATTTGACCACAGCACCTTCTCCCACTCACTCTCAGAATCATCAAGGCATTCACTGGTAAACTTCAGACAGGCCTGCACATGTGCCTTCTTGAGCAGTGAAACTTTGCAGGCACTGCAGGATTTTAATCCATTACGGTGTAATGTGTTACCAATGGTTTCCTTGGTGACAGTGGTCCCAGCTGCCTTGAGATCATTAACAAGTTCTCCCTGTGTAGTTTTAGGCTGATCTCTCACCGTCCTCATGATACTGGATACCCCATGAGGTGAGATTTTGCATGGAGCCTCAGATCAATGTCGATTGACACTCGTTTTGTAGTTCTTCCATTTTCTTACTATTGCACCAACAGTTGTCTCCTCACCCAGCATCTTACTTATAGTTTTGTAGCCCATTCCAGCCTTGGGCAGGTCTAGGATCTTTTCCCGACATCCTTAGAAAGCTCTTTGGTCTTGCCCATCTTGTAGAGGTTAGAGTCTGACCGATTAATTGAATGTGGTGACAGGAGTCTTTTATACAGGTGACAATTTAAGACAACGTTTAAGGCAGCGAGTTTATTAGGAACGTCTAATTGGTCTGTAGGAGTCAGAACTCTTAATGGTTGGTAGGGAATCAAATATTTATTTCCCTCTGCAAAATGCAAATACATTTATATAATTTAGACAATGTCATTTTCTGGATCTCTCACTGTTAAAATTAACCTACCCTTAGGGTGTGTGCCCACATAGTGGTTTAGTGACGTTCAAATCGTCAGTAAACCACTGGAAAATTCAAGGAGCTCCTGAGCTCAGAAGTCTCCAGCGGTTTTCCAGCGGTTTCTCAGCGGTTTCCCAGCGGTTTTTTCAGTGTGTGCACAACGTTTTACAGTCGGTTTTTCCAGCGGTTTCTCAGCGGTTTTCTTTGGAGGATTTTGTTCATGTTCATGCCTCAAAAACGATCAGAAACCGCTGAGAAGAATTGACATGTTGTATGCTGCTAAACCACTGGGAAACCGCCCAACCTCTGGCAGATCTGCTCACATAAACCCACTATGTGTGCACAGCGTTTTCTAAATTACATAGGGTTACTTGTAAGTCCTAAAGCTGCTAATGATTTACATAAATTTAAATAAAACCTATGCTAAACCGCAGGCGGTTTTCGCTGCTAAACCGACACTAAACCACTATGTGGGCACTTAAAATTATAGAATGTTCTTGCTTTTGTCTGTGGGCAAACGTACAAAATCAGCAAGGGATGAAATACTTATTTCCCCCCACTGTAAGTCTCCTTTCCAGTGGTCACAGATTACTGATCTGGCCGACAAAGTCCAATTGATTCCCCCATATCTAAAAATAGTTGATTATCTCTTATTTAAAATGCCATGCCAAAAAATATTTCATAGCGCTGTAAGATATATGGCTAGCATGACATGGACCGCTTAGAGGCAGTAAGCAATGATTGACAGACATCACCATGACATATAAGTGATACACTTATCCATGTAAAGCATTGCAGTACCATGCCGATAAATAAAAGTAGAAAACAAAACAATATCATTCACAATGAAATTCATATTGCAGCAAAAATAGTTGCAACTGCAAAAAATATAAAGTTCTTTTTCTTATCACTTGGGCTGACAATCCCAGTCATTCAATTAGAATTACATGGCAGAAGCATATGGGAAATGTATTTCCTGAAACCAAATTTAGCGTAACGTATGCTATTATTGTCACTTACAGAATGGTTAGCATGGGGTAAACTCACATGTATTTCAGCAGGTGTTCATTGCATTGTACCAGCACTATTCCATCAAAGGGGGAATGTTCACATATGGTTCCACAAACGCCATCTCTGCCCACAACAAACTACAGAATGAGAAAAGAAATGATCACAATCATTATGGAAAGCCAATCACGCAAAGCATGAGTGTCTTCAGTACCAAGTCATTACTTTTCTAAATACTATTTGTTTACTGTAGGTCTCAATTTAATAAATTGGAAAAACTCCTTTCGCCGTTTTTAGCTTTTTAATTAGTTACTTTAAAAATCCAGTGTGGATCAGTGTTTATAAGTGGTATGTGAACAAAACACCATTAACAACCCTCCCCCAGAAAATAGTAAAGAGAAAAAGGTTCCATTTATCTTAGGTTATGCAGAGGGGTGAAATCAAGGCAAACTCACCCTCTTTCTCTTAGTGGCATAGGATTTGTTGCCTCAAGTGTTGATGGACACACTTTGTCTCCAAAAACAACCTGATGCAATCTCCCACAATGTATGTGTGTAGACCCTTATCCCGCCTCACAGGGTCAGAATGTCTGCTCAAACCCCTGCGTCATAGGTCCTAAAATAGTGGTACGGTATAATATATACAGTTATTGATCCATCAATGTGGCATAATCCCGCCCTACGCGTTTCGTCTCTGTTGTTCAACCAGAGACTCATCAGGGGCACTGTTGTTTGGATCTTTTTGTATCACGTATATAGTACAGTACGTCTTGGTATGGTAACCCTTTTCGGTAGTGCCGGAAAGACCGCCTTTATTAAATGATCCTCGTCTGAGTGATGACTGTCAGGAATCAATATGGGGAAACACACCACTGTTATCAGCGATTGTGCTGTTGCTGATCTCAGTGGGCAGAGGTCACTCGATCATTCCCATAGTAATTTTGAAGACAATGTGTCCTGTGACTGGTGGTAATCTAGTGTTTCCTCTTCTTCGTTCCTTTTGCATGATACTCCTGCTCAACAGTGTCTTAAGGATCCCTCCTGAGTGGTATCAGAGGAGATGAACTTCCTTCTCCCTCTTAGGACTTCTGTGTCTCATTATGTTCATGACATATGTGGTATTAACTCATTAGTCATCTCGTGTATACTGATTTAAGGTTTATCTCCGTCATATACAGCAGGTATGGATTTAGGAAATCACTCCCTTTCTTCTATCATATACCTTCTTTCAGGTATTCTTGCGGTTCATCAGGGGTTAACCTCAGTTAGGGGCCTCAGTTGCTGCCCCCTCCTTCAATGTGTCAAGACACATTGAAGGAGGGGGCAGCACGGCATAACTGCTTGGGAGAGGCCCCTAACTGAGGCTAACTCCTGATGAACCGCAAGAATACCTGAAACATAACAGTGGTTTGTTTCCACATATTGATTCCTGACAGTGATCACTCAGAGAAGGATCATTTAATAAAGGCAGTCTTCCCGACACTACCGAAAAGGGTTACCATACCAAGACGAACTGTACTATATATGTGATACAAAAAGATCCAAATAACAGTGCCCCTGATGAGTCTCTGGTTGAACAACAGAGACGAAATGCGTAGGGCGGGATTATGCCACATTGATGAATCAATAACTGTATATATTATACCGTACCACTATTTTGGACCTATGACGCAGGGGTTTGAGCAGACATTCTGACCGTGTGAGGCGGGATAAGGGTCTACACACATACATTGTGGGAGATTGCATCAGGTTGTTTTTGGAGACAAAGTGTGTCCATCAACACTTGAGGCAACAACTCCTATGCCACTAAGAGAAAGAGGGTGAGTTTGCCTTGATTTCACCCCTCTGCATAACCTAAGATAAGTGGAACCTTTTTCTCTTTACTATTTTCTGGGGGAGGGTTGTTAATGGTGTTTTGTTCACATACCACTTGTAAACACTGATCCACACTGGATTTTTAAAGTAACTAATTAAAAAGCTAAAAACGGCGAAAGGAGTTTTTCCAATTTATTAAATTGATTCATATACAGGAAAACATAAAACAAACATTCGGTGATTTACTGTAGGTCTGAAAAACATATGGAGGTGATAAGATATGCAAAATAGCCAAAAGTAATTGCCAGTGGCGTAACTTCAGGCCCAGGGGCCCCGAGGAGAACGTTCAACCGGGGTCCCTAATTATTGCAATTCTTAATAGTAGTAGTTTTTTTTATGGCCCAAAGGGACATTTGGGGCCCCCCTAGGCCGCAGGGCCCGGGTACGATCGCAACCCCTGCACCTATTGTAGTTACGCCCCTGGTAATTGCCAATCTACTCAGCCAAGGTGAGTTTCCAATTATTGTTATTTGCCAAGAGATTCTATTGTCAGATTTACCTCTTTTATAATGCCAGTTTTTTGCCAACCTAAAATTGTCTCCAAAATGTTGTCAACATTCAGATTGATAAATTGATATTTATTTATTTTACATGTTATTGCTTTGAGGCCAATTACTTTTAGTCTAATTACATTTTTTATTCTAGATAATTTTCGAAATGTGTTAAAGTCTTGAAAGAAATATAGCCTATCATTTTCTACGATGAGCTGCTGAAAAAAATGGCGTGGGTGTGTGTCTCTCCCAGAGAGTGAAGATTGATGTTCTACAGTAATGGTATTTATGTCTTTTATATTAGACTCAATGTATGAGGATGGAAAAACACAACCCACATTAATACTGCTGTGTTTCGCTGTCTCCTTTCTCATTGAGGCCTAATCATTGCCCATGAAGGCCCTTCAGAAAGTGCAGAACATTTTTTTACAGTTTGCACATCTGTTTGCTCTCAGCTTGATCTCACAAGTTGTTTGTATGCTAAGACGGCGCAGTAAAGATTAGCCTTGCACTTTATTATTACTACATTTATTTCAGTGAGCTTAGATTTAAAAAGTCTTTTTTTATCGATGGTATCGTAAGGATTTATATGACAAATGTAATTTGTTGAAACTTTTATAACCATTTGACCTATATATCTGTTATGAGCACATCACTTTGAGCACTTTTAAGGATATGTACAACATGCTAATAACATGATACAGATTCTGCACCAGTGCAATCATCTGCAGGAAACAAACTGATATGCACAGTCGGATTCCTTCAATAAGTACTGGGATCATCCTTCTTGCCGATCCTAGCGGTTTAACTCCCCATATACCGCTGTTAACAGAGCACATGAGGAGTTTGACAGAGAAAGCACTTCTCTGATATGAACATAAATCACTCACATACACAGGTAATAGAAAAGGGGAAGGTACGCCACACCTAACTGGTCACTCTGTAGACTAACCGTAGCCGTACAACTGACAGCACAAACTTAGACTTGGCTCTCTAAAAAGCTGTCGAGAGGTTTCTTGTGCCTCACGAAGGACCAGAGGGGAGGCCACCACACATTGCCTAGAAGAGGAGAAGAAGGTGTGCAGGAACAAACATAAACCCAGTGTGAGATAAACTGAAACAAGGTCAAATAAGGTGCAAGGTTATCGACTGGGAAATACCAACTCATAGCAGACAGGTAACTGGTGTTTCTATTTTAAGGTAAATTCCCCAGGGCTGAAGGGCTTAAACTCCCAGAAACACATTCTCATAAAAATATTGCTACCACAGAACTGCAGTGAGGGGTGAATATACATAACCCAACACTGAATGTGATAGAGCAAGCAATAATGAGAAAATACTGTGCAATTGTCCAGCAGGGAAACCGACCATGAATTAATAATTCACAAGATCGAATCCCCAAACAGATCCCTTGTCAGCTCACTGTAACCACTACAATAATATAGCTGGATTCTAATGGAAAGGTCCTCCTGGTCTATCATACATTATACCCTACCATGTCCTATTAAAGGCAAGGCCTCTGGTTGCCAGAGCTACTCATAGGAACTCCACTCCAGTGACTTTGATTGGCTTACAGGAGAAGTGCTTTCCCTCTGCCAAATTTCTCTGGGTTATGGTCTGGGGGAGTATCTATTCTCCTCGTGGAGAGTATTCTGCCAGCTGGCGGATGAGGAGACTTTAAGCTGCAATGCTCCTCTGGGAAATTGCATATGCAAATTGTCACTTAAGTAGACAGACTCTAACGCCACCAATAAGGGTAGCAATCCTAAAAGTCATAATTGACTCTTTAACGAGCCTTTTAATATGACTTAGGATTTGTGCCAGATCAGAACCCCAAACTGCAGATGCTGCGTTTCGAGGTGATTGCCCCTCATCAGTGCAGTGTGTGAAAATTCTGATCTGGCTGTATGAGAGGCTAAGAAAAGGTCTTCATGTGTTATGGTCACTATCAGACCTTGCAATGTAACCCCTCATATGCCACTGTCAATAATGGCTGGAGCACATGAGGAGAAAGCACTTTCCTTGTTAGCACATCGGAAGCCCTGCAACATGTTTGTGGGGTTCCCATGAGTTTCTCACTGGAAGCGAGGTCTGATAAGTTGTTTGTTAAGCACTGACAGGATAGGATAATACACAGCACTATTAAAGTAGTGTTGTGTATTCTTAATGTGATCAAAATATCACATGTTCACGTCTCCTTGAAGAAATAATAAATATTCTAATATAAAAGTAAAAAAACATTTTTGTTAACCATTAAAAAAAAATAAAAACAAAAAATCCCCTCCAATATTAAAATGGTTTAAGTTAGAAAAAAATATCAACATAGCTCACACATTTGGTATTTCTGCATCCATAACTTAAAAAACTGGAAACATTGTGGCTCTTGGAGGCAAAGAAAAAATATATAAATATACATACAATGGGATTCATAAAAGAAGCAGAGCTGATCATCTGGAGGGAGGAGCACTTATAGTACCGGCATCTGACTCCAAGTGAATATTTGCGTAACCCTTCTGAGCCAGTATGCCGGCCGACGTTATTAGGGAAGGTCGTGTTTGACGCTAATGATTTCTTTTTCAATGACGTTTTCAATCTTTTGATTATTTTGTGATGACTGAATAAAAAAAACTAGTTATTGGGCTGTTGAAAATCATTTAATTCCCAATTCCTTCATTACAATTCGCTTACAGGAACTTAATAAAATCCCAGTCAACTTTATAAGTTCATCAATAGTCTGATGGCAATCTTCCAAATGTTTCTGTCCTTTTCATCAGTTTGGCGGGTGAAGGATGTCGGAAAGGAGGTCAAATGACATTTCACCTCATTTTAAATGGGAGAACCAATCATAAAACTTGTAGTAATCAACTGTTTTTGGTGCTTTATTTTTCAGATAGTTTAGATAATTAGATAAATTGGATATCAATGTAATTGTAGGGACCCGCACTATAAAGCCACACTGCTGTGATAAGAAATAATTCAAAAAACAATGCCAGGATTACTGGACTTTGTGTATCCAGCTCCACAAAAGGTGAAATGAAAAGGGCCCACAAAGCTTTATTTACCCAAAAATGACACAGTGAAAACTGCAGCTTGTCCCACAAAAATAAGTGATCTCACAACACTGTTTACGGGAAAATAAAAATGAAACCTGAGCGACCTGTCAGTCAAAGACAGAAGGATGGCGGAGAAAAGGCAGAGAATCGGGAGAACTGTAAGTGCAGGGTCACCCATAGACTTGTAACTCAGGAGAATACAATTTCATTGATAGATTTCTCCACCACAGCAAAATGGATTTCCACCAGCAAGGTAAGACTTTCATCAGCATTGAAGCTATATACACATGCCGTTAGTTTGGGGCATAATACCCCAATGAAAGGTTCTTTTTAAGGGGTTCAGAAAAACAATCGCAACAGAAACACAAAACTTAGCTGTAACAAGGAACCTTTGAGGATATTGCTGTATATTTATTCCTATTGTTTTGCAAAAATGTTAAAAGGTGTACTGATAAAGTTAAAGGGAATTTCTGGTCTGAGAAGAAAAGTCTACAGTCACTACATGTGACTGCAGAATGATAGTGATTACGATAGTCATGCGACTTCCATACTTGTGGACATGTGCAGGTAAGACTTCACTTCTCGATGATCTAGCAAAGAGAAGTCTAGTTGGCAAGTGATCACAAGTATGCAAACTGCATACATATGACTGCTAACTGGTATGGAGAAGAAAGGAATTCGAAAGATCTTCGTATTTTACACTGTCTCATAATAATAATAATAATAATAATTTTATTTATTTAGAGCTAACATATTCCGCAGCACTTTACAATTCAGAGGTGATATATACAGCCAATTTGAGACAATACAGAGTACCGTATATACTCGTGTATAAGCCGACCCGTGTATAAGCCGACCCCCCTACTTTTGCCCCCAAAACCTGGGAAAACCTATTGACTCGTGTATAAGCCGAGGGTGGACCCCAGCACAGGTATACAGCCCCCAGCAGTGTGGTATACAGGCCCCTTCAGTGGTATACAGCAGCCTCCCCAGTGGTAGTATACAGCAGCCTCCCAGTGGTAGTATACAGTAGCCTCCCCAGTGGTATATACAGCAGCCCCAGAGGGGTATACAGCAGCCCCAGAGCTGTATACAGCAGCCCCAGAGGGGTATACAGCAGCCCCAGAGGGGTATATAGCAGCCCCAGAGGGGTATATAGCAGCCCCAGAGGGGTATACAGCAGCCCCAGAGGGGTATATAGCAGCCCCAGAGGGGTATACAGCAGCCCCAGAGGGGTATACAGCAGCCCCAGAGGGGTATACAGCAGCCCCAGAGGGGTATATAGCAGCCCCAGAGGGGTATACAGCAGCCCCAGAGGGGTATATAGCAGCCCCAGAGGGGTATATAGCAGCCCCAGAGGGGTATACAGCAGCCCCAGAGGGGTATATAGCAGCCCCAGAGGGGTATATAGCAGCCCCAGAGGGGTATACAGCAGCCCCAGAGGGGTATATAGCAGCCCCAGAGGGGTATATAGCAGCCCCAGAGGGGTATACAGCAGCCCCAGAGGGGTATACAGCAGCCCCAGAGGGGTATTTAGCAGCCCCAGAGGGGTATACAGCAGCCCCCGCTGTATACAGCAGCCCCCGCTGTATACAGCGGTACCCGGCTGTATACAGCCCTCCCCCCTGGTATACCGGGCCCCCCTGTGGCAACCTGTAAAGGAAGCGATGATTATACTTATCGGGTCGCTGTCGCCGACGCCGACGCTCTGTCACCGTCCGTCACCGCGCTCCTCCTGGTCTTCATGCTTCCTTCACCGGCGCACAGAAAATGACGTCATTTCCTGTGCGACGGGAAAGGAAGCATGAAGACCAGGAGGAGCGCGGTGACGGACGGTGACAGAGCGGCGGCGTCGGCGACAGCGACCAGATAAGTATAATCATCGCTTCCTTTACAGGTTGCCACAGGGGGGGCCCGGTATACCACGGGGGGGGGCTGTATACAGCCGGGTACCCGTATATACTCGTGTATAAGCCGAGGGGGGACTTTTCAGCACATTTTTTGTGCTGAAAAACTCGGCTTATACACGAGTATATACGGTAACAAAAATTCAGAAACCATGAGGAGTGAGGTCCCTGCTTGCAAGATTACAATCTATGAGGAAATAGGGGAGGCACAAAAGGTAAATGGTAAAAAGTGCCATCATATATGGTTCAGCCATCAATATAATAGGAGATTCACGTAATGCTGCATAAACCGGTCACCAGCCGGGAACTGTACAAGTACAGATAAAGTGCTATATTGTGCAAGGGGGGTGCAGATAGATGACACAAGAGACCAGATTTGGAAAAGGGAAGTTAGACAAGTGAGGTGAGGTGATAGGCCAATCTAAATAGATGCATTTTTAAGGCTCGCTTAAAACTATGGGTATTAGGAATTAATTGAATTGTGTTTGGTAATCCATTCCAGAGAGTTGGTGCATCTCGTGAGAAGTCTTGGAGAATGGGATGTAGCTGATGTCAGTCTTAAGTCACTTGCATAACGGAGGGCGTCTGTAGGGCGATAGACCGAGATGAGGGAGGAGATGTAGGGCGGTGCAGAACTGTGGAAGGCTTTGTGGGTCACAGTGATAATTTTATATTGTACCCTATAGTGGATTGGCAACCAGTGCAATGAGTGGCACAGGATAGAGGCATCAGTGAAGCGGTTGGAGAGGAATATGACCTTGGCTGCTGCATTCAGGATGAATTGGAGAGGAGAGAGTTTAGTAAGAGGGAGAATAATTAGTAGAGAATTGCAGTAATCCAGATTAGAATGAATAAGGGCAATAGAGTTTTTGCAGAGTCAACAGTAAGAAAAGGTCGAATTTTAGAGATGTTTTTGAGATGTAGGTGACACGAGCAGCGTTTAGACATTTACCTATCTATATATCTCTCAATATGTCAAAACCCTTCAAGATAATCACATTTTAGTGGCTACATTGAATTAAAGGGGATATCCAGAATTTAACTAATTTGTAAAGGCCATCAATATTAGAGAGGTTGAAGAGCAACTCTCAGTGATTAATAAGCTGTATTAGGGACCAGTAAACTATGTTGTGCCCTGTGTTTGGCAAATTCTACATACTTCATTATTGCTGACACAAGGTATCATTACACAGTATGAGATCGTTCACGATATCGCTGAAACGTTACTGGTTTGGAGTCATTCAAGCGAAATTGTTAGGACGTCGTTGCATGTAACACCGGGATATGACTACGATAAATCGTTGGATTGTTGATCGCAGATTTGAGAACATGTTCTCAAATCAGACGATCCACGATCAGCCAACCTGCTGCATCATTGTGTGTGACACCGCGATAATGATGTCGTTCATGACGCGCGCCCCCGTGATCGTTAGAGACATCGTTTCAACATTGTAGCGTGTAACGGTACCTAAAGGCTGTGAAAACCAGCAGGTACAATTAGGGACAGAAATATTTGGACACTGAGCGAATCTTCGTGGTTTGGGTTCTAAATGCCTTATTTTTATTTAAAATGAAACAACTGAGAGGCACCTGAAGTATAGACTTTCAGGTTTATTTAAAAACATTGAAATAAAATATCCTGTGAAATATTCAGTAATTGCAACCATTTTCTATAAAGCCTCATTTCAGGGGCTCAAAAGTAATTGGACAAATTTACTTTACCATAAATGAAATGATCATTTTTAATACTTTGTAGAAAATCCTTTCAGGCAATAACTGCTTGAAGATTGGAAGCCATGGACATCACCAAATGATGGATTTTCTCCTTGTGATGTTTTGCCCTTATTGCAGCTGACTTTAGTTGTTACTTATTTGTCAATCTTTCTGCCTAAAGTTTTGTTTTAAGCATGTGAAATGTATGCTCAATGGGGTTAAGATCTGTCAGACATTGCAGAATTTTCCACTTCTGTGACTTAAACTTCTGGGTTGCTTTCTCAGAATGTCCAGATGTACGGTGCCAATCCATCCAATCCACCTTCCTTAATTTGGTTGAATCTGAGCATAAAGTATAGCCCTGCACATTTTAAAATTCATCCAACTTCTGTCTTCATACATTTAAAGCCAAATGCCAGCTCTGAAAACAAAAAACTGGAGTGTTCCTTTAATGCTTTGCACCTTGTGGTGTACCCTCTGTTTCTGCTGTCTTAAAGTCTTCTCTCCATGGTAGATTGAAACACCTACTTCCTGGAGAATAATCTTCAGAAGGATAGATGTTGTGAAGGTGTTTTTGAAAGAATTTTGAAATCATTCAGAATGTATGTATTTCATGGTTTCATGGACGTCCAAGCCTTTTTGAGTTTCCAAGCTCACTAGGGTACTTTTTGTAATTAAAAAAACAATGTTGGGTCCACCTTTTTTTGATAGCCAGCAAAGGCAAAGCAGACAGCTGCAGGCTGATATTTTTAGGCTGGGAAAGCCCATAGTTATTGGGCCCTTCCCAGCCTAAAATACTTGTTTCACTGAGTTTAAAGCTGCAATATAGTAGACATTATTAATTGAAACTATTTTGAATAGGGAATAAACAAAAAATATAGCTATCAGCAAAAATACACATTTAGAAATGTACCTAGAATCTTATGCCTACAATAAGTAATAATAAGCATATTAATCATGGAATACAACTTCAGCCTTGGACAGCTCATAGAAACTCATGGCTTTCAGTATCATCGCTATGCTGACGGCACCCAGATCTATCTCTCTGGACCTGATATCACCTCCTTACTAACCAGAATCCCAAAAAGGTTTGTCTGCTATTTCATCCTTCTTTTCTGCTCGATTTCTAACATGGACAAAAGAGAATTCATCATCTTTCCCCAACTTATTCTACCCCAACAACAGACCTATCCATCAAAGTCAATGGCTGCTCATCTCCCCTGTCATGCATGCTTGCTGCCTTTGAGTTTCTGTAGACTTTCTCTTTTAAGCAACATATCAGATCCGTTTATCCCTTAACTAGAATCTGCTAAAACACTAGTGCATGCCCATATCATCTCCTACCTTGACTACTGCAACCTCCTGCTCTCTGGCCTCCCCTCTAGCGCTCTTGCAGCTCTACAATCTATCCCAAACTCTGCTGCCTTACTAATCCACCTGTCTCCCCACTATTCCCCAGCCTCTCTCTCTGAAAGCCTTTCACTGGCTTCCCATTGCTCAGAGGCTCCAGTTCAAAACCCTAGACATGACATACAAAGCCATCCTCAACTTGTTTCCTCCATACATCTGTGATATGGTCTCATGGTACTCACCTACACACAACTTGTGGTCCTTACAAGATCTCCTTCTCTATCTCCTCTTCCCACAACTGCATACAAAACAAGATTTCTCCCATGCATCCCCCATACTCTGGAACTCTCTGCCCCAACATATAAGACTCTTGCCTACCATGGAATACCTTCAAAAGAAAATTGATGAACTTGATAACTCCACTTCTATGATAAGGCCTACAACCTGCAGGGACCCCAGTGCACTAAACCGGCACACATCCCTGAAACTGCCACATACCAGCCCTACCCTCTCCTACTGTATCCTTATCAATCCCTTGTAGACTGGAAGCCCTCGCAGGCAGGGTCCTCTCTCATCCTGTACCTGTCTGTGCCTTGTATTGCTGATAATAATTGCACTTTCTATGCATACCCCCTTTTTACATGTACAGAGCCATGGAATAAATGTTGCTATAATTATAATAAATAATATTAGGTATATGGGACCATATATAACTGAGTATGTGTATAAAAAGGACAATTAGATGTCTATGCACCAAGTGTAAAACCAAGAGCACACAGAAAAAATGTGCAGCCAAGACAAGATATCATAAAATATACATGTTATTGAAATAGTTAAAATGACAAGAGTAGTGCAATGAGTGACCAATAAGTGGCACAGTAACATATTGGTCATCCATTGCACTACACTTGTTATTTTTATCTTTTCTTTCTTTTACAGTGGGTACGGAAAGTATTCAGACGCCTTTAAATTTTTCCCTCTTTGTTTCATTGCAGCCATTTGGTAAATTCAAAATAGTTAATTTTTTTCCTCATTAATGTACACTCTGCACCCCTTCTTGACTGAAAAAACTGAAATGTAGAAATATGAAATATCACATGGTCATAAGTATTCAGACCCTTTGCTCAGTATTGAGTAGAAGCACCTTTTGAGCTAGTACAGACATGAGTCTTCTTGGGAATGATGCAACAAATTTTTCATACCTGGATTTGGGGATCCTCTGCCATTCTTCTTGCAGATCCTCTCCAGTTCCATCAGGTTGGATGGTGAACGTTGGTGGACAGCCATTTTCAGGTCTCTCCAGAGATGCTCAGTTGGGTTTAGGTCAAAGCTCTGGCTGGGCCAGTCAAGAATGGTCACAGAGTTGTTCTGAAGCCACTCCTTTATTATTTTAGCTGTGTGCTTAGGATCATTATCTTGTTGGAAGATGAACCTTCAGCCAAGTCTGAGGTCCACAGCACTTGGGAAGAGATTGTCATCCATGATATCTCTTCACTTGGTCGCATTCATGTTTCCTTTAATTGCAGCCAGTCGTCCTGTCCCAGCAGCTGAAAAACACCCCCATAGCATGATGCTGCCACCACCATGTTTCATTGTTGGGATTGTATTGGACAGGTGATGAGCAGTGGCCTGGTTTTCTCCACACATACAGCTTAGAATTACAACCAAAAAGTTCTATCTTCGACTCATCAGACCAGAGAATCTTATTTCTCAAAGTCTGGGAGTCTTACTATATTTTTTTGCAAACTCTATGCGGGATTTCATATGTCTTGCACTGAGGAGAGGCTACGTTGGGCCACTCTGCTATAAAAGCCCAGCTGATTGCGGGCTGCAGTGATAGTTGACTTTGTTGAACTTTCTCCCATCTCCCTACTGCATCGCTGGAACTCAGCCATAGTGATCTTGGTGTTCTTCTTTACCTTCTCACCAAGGCTCTTCTCCCACGATTACTCAGTTGGGCGGGACAGCCAGGTCTAGAAAGACTTCTGGTGGTCCCAAAATTCTTCCTTTTACGGATTATGGAGGCCACTTTGCTCTTAGGAATCTTGAGTACTGCAGAAATTCCTGTGTAACTATGACCAGATCTGTGCCTTGCCACAATTCTGTCTCTGACCTCCTTGGGCAGTTCCTTTGACCTCATGATTGTCATTTGGTCTGACATGCACTGTGAGTGTGAGGTGTTATATAGACAGGTGTGTGCCTTTCCAAATCAAGTCCTATCAGTTTAATTAAACACAGCTGGACTCCAGTGAAGGACTAGAAGCATCTCAAGGAGGATCACAGGGAAATGGACAGCATGTGACTTAAATATGAGTGTTTGAGCAATGGGTCTGAATACTTCTGAGCATGTGATATTTAAGATTTTCTTTTTTAATACATTTGCAAACATTTCTACATTCTGTTTTTTCCAGACAAGATCGGGTGCCGAGTGTACATTAATGAGACAAAAATGAACTTTTCTGAATTTACCAAATGGCTGCAATGAAACAAAGAGTGAAAAATAAAAGGGGTCTGAATACTTTCCGTATCCCAGTGTAACTATTTCAATGAACATGTATATTTTATGATATTCTGTTTTGTGTGTGCTTTTTTTCTATATGCTCTTGGTATTTTGAATAGGGGCAGGGTATTTTCTGAATATAGTTTGTACTCCTAAGAATAAAATGTGAGATTTGCCATATGATGTAGTAATAAGAAATAGCACACATGGGATGCATGCACCCAGAGGAGGACTATAAATTATCTGGAAGGTTCGCTTTAAGGTTAAATCTGTAATATAATTTAAAGTTAAATTTTTAGAAGAATAAAAGAATAAATCATCTGAAAATTAGATGTTTTCTGTGTAGCCTTGGAAAAGGATTCTGCAACCTCTCTCATTATAATGAGCGTTCTACACTGGCCAAGACTATAGCAAGAAAAGGTCTAAGGGGATCACATCTGATTACTTTAGTAGGTTTGTAGTTGTGAACAGATGGAAGTGGTTCTTTTCCAACACAAATTCCTAATGGTCTATTTCCTAAATGCGCGTTTGTTTTGAAGCATTTGCATTTTCCCTTCTTTCTAGACGTCTGAATAAGGTCCAGAATGAATTGGTTGGCAAGATTACACATAGATAAACCACTTTACAAACTTTATATACTTTTTAAATACCAAAATACAGATTTTGAAATAGAGACATGAATTAACACTATATAGGTTTGTAATGGTAATGAACATCTCTAAATATGATAAAAGTAGACAAGTACCAATACTCCTATAACAATATGCAGCACAAAATATAAGTAAACAAGATTTACCTGCATGGGCTTGTCATACCATCGATTGCCTCCATTTTTGTCATACCCTCCACCATGCAGTAGCTGCAGTGCCCTATTGGTGTCATTAAGTTCCATCCCAGTTGGTGCATCCAGGCAGACTAGACACATACATCGCTCAATCATATCTAGAGAGTCACGATTTGTCGAATCTGTAAAATACATGATAGAACCAGAATTGAGTAAAGACTAGAGTTGACCGCAGAAGAAACAACTGTAAGGAGATGGACTTATTGCCCAAGTATACCCCTTGAAGACACCAATGTTATTGTTGTGATATGTAATGTATAATGTGGTACAGTGGCATGTAAAGGTTTGTGTACCCCTGGTCAATATTACTGTTATTGTGAACAGTTAAGGTTACACACTTCAATGTTGAAACGATATCACTAACGATCTCATGAACGTGCGGTTGTTAGGACATCGTTTTGACACCGTTAATGACATGTCACACGTGTAGATATCGTGGACGACTCACAAACAATGTAGCAAGCAACTATCGTTCGCTCAACCCAGCGAACGATACTTGTCACTGATGTGAATGGGCGAAGTCGTGAACGAACGTTATCACACAGAACGAAGGTGCAGGTTGGCTGATCGTGGATCGTTTGATTTAAGAACATGTTCACAAATCTGCGATCAATGATTTATCTAGACGTACTCGGTGTTACATGAAACGACGTCCTAACGATGTCGTTTGAATGACTTCAAACCCGTGACGTTTCAGCGATATCGTTCATGATATAGTACTGTGTAACGGGGCCTTTAAACATGTTGAAGATGAAATGATCTCTAAAATGCATAAAGTTAATATTGACACAGTTCCTATTTTAGGCAAAAAAAAAAATCATCTTTTACATTTAAAAAATTACAAAAAGGAAAAAAGGCCAACGCAAAAGTTTGGGTACCCTTTGAGATTTGTGTGCTCAAATAACTTTGACCAAGGTTTCAGACCTTCATTAGCCTGTTATGGCCACTTTACACGCGGCTACATTTCTAGCTTATCCACAGGTAACTTACTGGCTGCAGTGAAATCATGGACACATGGTTCTGTCTTGTTGCTGTGTACAAATGGAATAATGTCTCCATGATTTCACTGCAGCCAGTAAGTTACCTGTGGATAAGCTAGAAATGTAGCCGCGTGTAAAGTGGTCCATTAGGGTTATGGCTTATTTATTATCATCATTAGAAAAGGCTAGATGGTGCACGTTTCCCACCTTTATAAAAACCCAGCCTTCTCTAAGGCTAGGGTCAGTTCACATTTGTAGCAGCACCCTGGGGTCACACTAAAAACATAGATTTTGTCAGCAATAACGCTGCCAATGTTAACCTATGGGGAGGTGGGCCTTATCTGCGGCTTCAACGCTGGCATCTGATGGAAATCTCACATTATTTCCAATACAAGCAAAGACGCTGCAGAACGCGTCTTTGATCGCGCTAGGAAATAACATGAGATTTCATTATGATGCCAGTGTTGGAGCATTAGGGGCCAGGTACCCATAGGTTAACATTGGCAGTGTTAACGCGGTGCTAACATGGCGTTGCCCTTTCCTCCACAGCCACATTGAGTGAGTGCAAGGTATAGGGAAATGCAGCTTCTGCTCAGATGGAGACTGCACATGGTGACAGCAGCACATAGTGATAATCAGCTTAAGGTCATCATGTGCAGTTATCCTCTCCAATGAACAAAGCAATGACACAGGCAACAGAGAGGAGTTCAAAAAGACAGCAGGACAGAGTCAGATGCTGCTCCTGCTCCATCCACTGCGTGTTTACTGTGGGCCTGCTATAGAGGAGTGTGAGGGCGGGGAGACATTTTCTGAGTCACCTGCTGAGCTGCCCTGTATTTTGCTGTTGACAGACTCAGCCTGTGACTGTCCATGAGTGATGGAGGCTGTAAGAGCAGGATATGCAGTCAGTTTGTGAGTAACTGTGTGGAAAGGTACCGTTACACAGCACGATATCACCCGCGATATCGATGAAACATCACGGCTTGAGCGACGTTGAAACGACATCGCCAATGTGTCATTGCATGCAAATGCACGATTCAACTACGATAGATCGCTGGATCGTAGTTGATAAGTTTACCAACATGTTGTAAAACCTGGCAATGTCGTTCAACCGATCTGGTAGCATTTGACTCGCCCAGGGTATGGGGACTCGGGGGTCTTGGCCTCTGCTGCTGTTGGGGTTGTCACTGGTGGCCTGCCCAGACCCGTGGCCCTGGTGGTCTGCTTTTGAAAAGAGGTAGTTGAAATGGGAGGATTAGAGTTTACAAAGTTTATCATGACACCACCTGCAGCTTCTGTTGATTGAGCACCAGCACCACTTCAGACCTCCGAAGGGTGGTGGTATAGCGGCCAAGATGGTACAGCTCCCTGCACGTGGAGCTGGCCCTCCGGGGCAGGGATGCACCAGTGGTAATGGGGGTGCTGATGATGAAAGTGAGCAGAGCACGATATAGCAGATAAAAGATACACGGAGACTCAGTCACTCTACCCGGGTACTTTACTGGAACAATGCAGATGGTGGTACAGTTCACAGTGGCAAAACATTCTTTATCCGGCCTGGTAGTCACAGTGGGCTGCAAAGTCTCTGGGAGTCCCCCGTGGTATGCCTTCCTGGATCTAACCCTGGGGTAGCCTGCTTAATACCAGACCCGTTGAGGTGCTCTGAAGATCCCGGTTTCCACTCTCTCTCTCTCTTGTTCTGGGACTCAACCCTGGTGGTTATCCTGGTGTGACTAATCCCGCCAGACAGGGTATCGGGGCCGGTAAACAGACCCACGATTTCAGGTGTTCTCGGCTCAGGGGTTGGACTCCCTGACCGTCTTCGGGACTGGTACTCCGGTGTATGTGGACCAGGGTTCCCTCCCTGAGTATGGACGCTCGGGGGGTCCCCTCTTTCAGTGTGGGCTGCCTGATCTTTCTCTCCATAGAGATAGTGATAGGCTCACCTATATATGATCTTTCTCTCCAGGCCCCCTCCCTGGGAGTCTCCTTTTCTCACTCGGAGGCTCCCCGTTGTCCGTCTTTTCTCAGTACTGACTAAACACTCACTGTGTGTCCTCCCTCCTCTTCTAACTCTCCCCCTAGGGACTGGGCTCCAATCATTTGCCTAGGCTCGAGTGTGGGAGTGCTAGGTTGGTATCCTCCCACGGACATTTGCCTTCCCACTGTGACAGGGGTTACCGCACACTCATTTATGGGTGCAGTACCCCAATTGTGACACCTGACCAGGTGGGGCGCCACACATTGCTCTGTGTGACACTGCGATACCGATGTTGTGAGCGACTTCATCCATTCACAGCAATGAGCAGGGATCGTTTGCGGGGTTTGCGAACGATACCTGTTCACAACATCGTTGGTGAGTTTTTCACGATATCTACACGTTTGACATCTCACCAGCAATATTGAAATAATGACAAGATCGCTTCCAAAATCGTTTCAATGTTGTGCCGTGTAACGGGGCATTAAAGTCATTACTCAGCAGGGGCACAGGGGAGAGGGGTGTGAGGAGCTGGATAGGGGGCTACAGTACTGAGCAGGGGGGTGTCAGGAGAGCTGGAGAGATCGCTACTGTACTCAGCAGGGAAAGGGTGTGAGGAGAGATGTAGAGGGGGCTATAGTACTCAGCATGAGGAAGAGAGTGAGGAGAGCTGGGGAGGGGGCTACAGTACTCAGCAGAGGGGAGGGGTGTGAGGAGAGCTGGAGAGGGGGCTACAGTACTCAGGGGTAGGAGTGTGAGGAGAGCTGGAGAGGGGGCTACCGTACTCAGCAGAGGGGAGGGTGTGAGGATAGTAAGAGTGAGGGCTACAGTACTCAACAAAGGGAAGGGTGTGAGGACAGCTAGGGAGGGGGCAACATTACTCACGGGGATGCGGTGTGAGGAGAGCTGGAGTGGGTGCTACAGTACTCAGCAGAGGGGAGGGGTGTGAGGAGACCTGGACAGGGGGTTACAGTACTCAGCGGGTTGTGAGGAGAGCTGGAGGGAGAGGGCTACAGTACTCAGCAAGGGGGAGAGTAGAAGAGTGGGCTACAGTACTCAACAAGTTAGAGGTGTGTGCGGAGAGATGGAGAGGATGCTACAATATTCAGCAGGGGGGGAGAGATAAAGAGAGGGGGCTACAGTGCTCATTGGTAGGGTGTCAGGAGAGATGGAGAGGGTGCTAAAGTACTCAGCAGAGGGAAGGGTGGGAGGAGAGCTGGACAGGGGCTACAGTACTCAGGGGGATGGGGTAGTGGGAAGAGCTGTAGAGGGGGCTATCTCACAGGGAAGTGGAGATCTACAGACCAGGTTGAGATGAAGAGGGGGGCTAAAGTACTCAGCAGGAGGGAAGGGTGGGAGGAGAGCTGGAGAGGGGCTACAGTACTCAGGGGGATGGGGAGTGAGAAGAGCTGTAGAGGGGGCTACAGTACTCAGCAGGGTGAAGAGGTGTGAGAAGGCTGAACAGGGGCTACAGCAGCAGGGGAGTGAGGAGAGCTGGAGATGGAGGCTACAGTACTCAGCAGGGGTGTGAGGAGAGCTGGAGAGGGGACTACAGTACTCAGCAAGGGGGAGAGCTGGAGAGTGGGCTACAGTACTCAACAGATTGAGATGGAGAGGGGGCTAAAGTACTTAGCGGGAGGGAAAGGTGTGAGGAGAGCTAGAGTGGCGGCTACAGTACTCAGCAAGGGGGAAGGGTGTGAGGAGAGCTGGAGAGGGGGACCACAGTACTCAGCAGGGTGAAGAGGTGTGAGAAGGCTGAACAGGGGCTACAGTACTCAGCAGGGGTGTGAGGAGAGCTGGAGAGGGGGCTACAGTACCCAACAGGGGAGAGGTGTTTGAGGAGACATAGAGAGGAAGTTACAGTACTTAGCAGCGGCGACTAATGTGAGGATAGCTGGATAGGGGGTTACAGAACTCAGCATGGGGGGGGAAAGTGTGTGAGGACAGCTGGAGAGGGGGATATAGTACTTAGCAGGGGGAGGGGTGTGAGGAGAGATGGAGAGGGGATTACACTACTCCAGCTCACACAGAAATATATGTGCATGTATTATTAAGAGGGGGAACTGCATATGCTTATCTATGAGATGGGTAAAGGGGACATTTCATTTCAGAGACTGCATATAAATATGTTTCTGGAGTTGGGTGGCTTCATTATACTGCAATGGGTGATGTGTGTCTGAATCATATACACAGGAGCCACATATCACTATAATCAAATATACCCATTGTTGTGAAATGATACCCAGTTTAATTAACCCCCTTCTGATTCCACATGTCTCCCCAGGTAATATAAAATACCCTGTACTGACCTGTGCTAGCGCTGTTCCAGTGCTGTCAGTAATCAGGGTTTGGGGCTCATGTGACATCGTAATGTCACATGAGCCCCGCGTCCAATCACTGAAGGCTTCTTTCTCCTCACTTTTAAACCAAAGGAGTGATCAACAGGTAGTGAGCACTGCTGCTGCCGCTTCCTGTTTATTGCTCCTATGTCCGAAGTCATGGGGAGAGAAGGTGGCAGTGATTGGACGCCAGGCTGGTGTGATGTCACAATATGACGTGAGCCCCAAACTGCGATAACTGAGAGCTGAGTGAGAGTGAATGGGGGCTTGCCGCAAGTTGGCCTCAGAAGTATGCAAAAGAACATCTGAACAAGCCTGATGCATTTTGGAAACAAGTCCTGTGAACCAATGAGGTTAAAATACAACTCTTTAACCACAGAATTTCAGGAAAAGAACATCTTGCCAACCATTAAGTATAGGGGTGGATCAATCATGCTTTGGGGTTGTGTTGCAGCCAGTGGAATGGGGAATCAAATGACCAACTGTCAAATTCTAAGGAAATCCTGAAAACCTGGATTGTGTGCGGCCCTCGAGGCCTGGTGTTTAAGACCCCTGCCATACACTAATGTATATGGCAGCAAAACACAGACGCTTGTCAGTGCTGTGAATATGCATGAAGCTTAATAAGCGGTCCTGGAAGCAAGCAGCGGGAGGCTGGAAAGATTGATGCATCTATCATATCATCTATTCTATTTGCCTATCTGTCTGTCTGTCTGTCTGTCTGTCTATCTATCTATTAGATAAAGAAGAGAAAAAACTGCACAGCACTCAAACACACAATGTGAACTGGTGCCAGCAGGGTTGCTGGATCAAATAACCAGAAAATATTTCTCTGCAGCACTCAGCTACTAACAATAATGCACACATGCTAACAAGCGGTATATGAGGAAAAAATTAAAAACTTACGTTTTTTTTCAAAAAGTCAATATTCTTATTTTTTTATTTTCTCAGGTTCTTGGTACATATATTGGCCAATGTCTGTTTGCTCATCAACCACGACACAGTGACCTCAGGTCTGATGAGTCATATGCTGACAACCCTGTCCTCCTTGTCCTCCCTGTCCCACTTCTAAGTGGGTGGACACCATCTCAACCCTAGACCACCTGGTAGTAAGAGGGCTCCATGCAGAACTGTGCAAGGATAGAAGGAGGGTGCAAAGATAGTGAGAGGACAGTGAAAGATTAAAGAAGGAACATCTTGGAGAGCCTCAGAGACATTACATCCTCTGGTGACCACCCGGCCAGCTACCCAAATTGTGCACCTGTGACCTGTTTGAGAACTGCCTTGAAATAACAAGTAAAATACCCCTATAGAGCAAGAAGGCCTTCAGTTTCCTATTTCAGCTGAACTGGTAAACTGCCATTCCTCCAGTTTGCAGACACTGTGCTGCCCCATTCCTACTACACTGCCTTGGGGACACAGCTCCACCTGCAGCGAGCTACATCACCTTGCTGCCAATCCACCATCCCCAGAGGTCTGTTAGCAGTGCTGGTGCAATCACCAAACTGCAGGTGGCATCACAACAATAACTTTAATCCCTATAAATAACCCCTTTCAGCTGACCACTAGGGCACGCATTCGGGCACCAACCACCGCCAGTGACAGAGAGTCGTAACAGACGCCCGAGATCTGAGTAATCCTGCCCTGGGTGAGTCATATCTATCTATCTACAGTATCTATCTATTGGTCGGTAGGGCGATCGATTGGTCGGTCAGTCTGTCTGTCTATATATCTATTCTAACATTTAACAGCATGGAAAAGACCAGGAGAAAAACACAAATGGAATGTGCTGGGTGACTTTTTTCATTCACCCATTAACTTTCATTGAGGGAATCTCAGTGAGATAGGCTGCCATTGCAGCATACCCCAAAATTGATTACCATCATTAACCCCTTCACCCCCCAACCTGTTTTGACCTTCCTGACCTTGCCATTTTTTGCAATTCTGACCAGTGTCAATTTAGGAGGCAATAACTCTGGAATGCTTAAACGGATCCTGGTGATTCTGAGGTTGTTTTCTCATGACATACTCTCCTTCATGATAGTTGATAAATTAGTTAGATAATTTTTCCGTTTCTTTTTTAAATAAAAAAATGAAATCTGACAAACATTTTGAAAATTTTGAAATCTTAAAACTTTTCATTCTTATACTGTTAAATCAGAGAGTTAAATACCACAAAATAGTTAATAAATACCATTTCCCCCTTGTCTACTTTACATCAGCACAATTTTGGAAACAATTTTTTTTTTGTTAGTAAGTTAGAAGGGCTCAAAGTTCATCCGAAATTTTCATTTTTCCAACAAAATTTACAAAGCTCATTACAAAAACTTATTTTAGGGACCACATCACATTTGTGACTGTGAAAGGCCTGTATGACAGAAAACGCTCAAATGCAAGAGAAAAGAAAGAGAAAGGGGCGGTTACCAGGGGGGCTTTATTTAGCGTGGCGTACTAATAGGTGGCCACTCACCTTATCGGGTTGGAAGATAGAGAATCTATTGAAACATGTTGTGGAGTAGGAGGGGAGTCTGAATAAAGGTCTGTTGAAAAACCATCCCAGTGCCTGCTGCTTTTGTGCCTGAACTCCGCCAATTAGACCGCTTACAGTTGTTTTAACTTCAGAAAACACTCAAATGTTACACCATTCCAAAAACTGCACCTTTCTAGCTGCTCAAAACCACATTCAACTAGATTATTAACCTTTCAGGTGCTTCATAGAAACTTGGAAGGAACGTGGAAGGAAAAAATCTAACTTTTTCCAACAAAAATGTTACTGTAGCCTCAAATATTGCATTTTCACAAAGGTAACAGGAGAAAAGTAACACTAAAATTTGTTGATCAATTTCTCCCGAGTACGCCGGTACTCCATATGTGGTCGAAAATTACAATTTGGGCACACGCTATGGCTTAGAAGGTAAGGAGCGCCATTTGACTTTTTGAATGGAAAATTACCTGAAATCGTTAGCTATCACCATGTCATGTCATGTTTACAGAGCACCTAATGTGTCTCAACAGTGGAAATGCCCCACAAATGACACTATTTTGGAAACTAGACCCCCAAAGGAATTTATCTAGATGTGCGGTGAGCACTTTTAACCCTCAGGTGCTTTATATAATTTCATAACGCCAGGAAAATGAAAAAATATTTTTCTTCCTCAAAAATGTTCTTTTAGCCTCAAATTTTTCATTATCACAAGGGCAACAGGATAAAATGTGTCCTAAAATTTGTTGAGCAATTTCTCCTGAGTATACCGATATCTCATACGTGGCGGAAAACTACTGTTTGGGTGCCTGAAGGGAGTGACATTTTGGAACATAGATTTTGATTGCATCGTCTGCGGGTGTCATGTCCTGTTTGGAGAGCCCCTAATGTGTCTAAACATCGGAACCCCCCACAAGTGACAACATTTTGAGTTCACTGCCATGGGGAGCGCTGGTGACTCAGCGAGTCACGTCACCGCTCCCCTGTGGCAGTCTCTGACTGTTGCAGGTGACGTAACTCACGGAGTACCTGCGGTCAGTGTGATTGCAAACTCTGCAGGGAGATGATGCTTGTTCTCTCCCTGCACACTCTCGATGAAGGATCATGGAGGGTTATGTGGTAGTAGTAAAGATGGAGTTGAGATGTTTGTTTTTTGTTCTAATAAAATTATTTTTCTCTGAGTGTTGAGTAATATTTACTATTTACTAGATGGCCGAGTCTAACATTGGCCTGACATTATGAATCTCGGGCTTAGTGCCAGCTGCCATTACAAAGCTGGCATTAACCCTTAATTACTCACTTTTCAACCGGCACTAGGGCAAATGGAAGAGTTGGGGTACAGCACCAGAAAATGGTGCCATTTTCTGGGGTGCCTGAGGGCTGCAAATCGCAGCGTGGGGGGCTCAGAACATTAGGGCCTCTCCATGCTGACAAGTTGTACCTGGCTGGCAACCAAAAATACAGCAAAGCTCCATGTAATTTTTTTATTTGTAGAAATAATTTTAAAAAAGTGGGGCTTTCCTGTATTTTTGGTTGCCAGCCAGGTACAACTTGGCAGCTACGGACTGCCACCCACCTCCAGCTACCTAGCTGAACCTGGCTGGCAACCAAAAATAAAGTGAAGCACACCATCATTTTTATTAAAATCATTTCTACAAATAAAAAAATGACATGGAGCTTTGCTGTATTTTTAATTGCAGCCAGGTACAACGTGGTAGCATGGAGAGTCCCTAAAGTTCTGGGCCCCCTTATGCTGCGATTTGCAGCTCACAGGCTGAAAAAAAAACAACGTGGAGCTTTGCTATATTTTTGGTTGCCAGCCAGGTACAACTAGGCAGCCGGGAGCTGGAGTTCTCAGCACGGATAGGCCAAAGTATTCTGGGCCCCCCATGCTGTGATTTGCAACCCATAGCTACCCCAGAAAATGGCGCATTCCTTGAAGCGCTATTTTCTGCTATTGTGCCCAGACTCATCCAGTTTCCCTGGTGACGGTGGCAAACTGGGTAATAATAATAATAATAAACCTTTATTTATATAGTGCCAACATTTTCCGTAGCGCTTTACAATACAGTGGGTAATAGATGAAAATACACAGTATAATACAGTAATTCCAGTAGAGAAAGAATACAGTATAATAATAGGAAACAATATAATAAGCATAAAATCAATGTAAAAAATACAATACAATAGATAAAGCAAAAAATAAAGGTGACCCTGCTCAAAAGAGCTTACAATCAACAATGAGATAAGGGTTACACAAAGTACAGGGGTTTATTACACTGATGGCCCAGGCATCTTAAGGAAATGGGGGATAGAAATAAAGTTACATAACTGGTCATCAGACAATCTGTGTAGACCTTTTGGGTTTGGTGGAGTTTGAAGAAGAGTTATGTTGAGAGAGATAGTGAATGGGTTATGTACAGTACAAAGGAATTTTGTTAGGGAGCATGATAGGCTGCGTTGAAAAGATGTGTTTTTAGTGAGCGTCTGAAGCCATGCAAGTTGTGGATGGTCCTGATTTCTTGGGTAGAGCATTCCAGAGAATTGGTGCAGCTCGAGAGAAGTCTTGGAGCTGGGAGTGGGAGGATCGGACTAGTGCAGATGTTAGTCGAAGGTCATTCATAGAACGTTGATAACGGGTAGGGTGATAGACAGAGATGAAGGAGGAGATGTAGGGGGGTGCTGCATTGTGAAGAGCTTTGTGGGTGAGAACAAGCAATTTGAACTTTATCCTGCAGTGTATAGGCAGCCAATGCAATGACTGGCACAAAGCCGAGGCATCTGAGTAATGATTGGCCAGGTAGGTGATCCTAGCTGCTGCATTAATGATGGACTGTAGAGGGGAAAGTTTAGAGAGGGGGAGGCCAATTAATAGAGAATTGCAATAATCAAGGCGGGAGTGGATGAGGGCCACGGTAAGGGTTTTAGTTGTTTCCATGGTGAGAAATGGGTTTATGCCAGCTTTTTTATTCACAGCTGGCAGTAAGCCCGAGATTCATAATGCCGGGCCAATGTTAGATTCAAGCAGAGAAAGCTGACAAGCAAAGAATGGGCGATCACCATATAGGGTCATTCCATGTCAAGTGATCAAAAAATGAATATTTTTTTTCCCTGGCGTCCTCAGATTTTTTTAATTTTTTTTCTATATGAAGAACAACTTTAGTTAATTACAAAAAAAAGTTTTGAATTTTTTTCTTTATCAGTTAATTTTTTACAGATTTTTAAAGTTTTAAAAAAGTGCGAATTTTGGCCTGGTATGGCTTTACATTTTCTATCATATCTCGGGCTAGAAATAAGATAGAGAAACAAAATAAACACCAATCTACTCAGAACTGTGCAGGCTTTCACCAGATATGTCACAAGAGGATCTTTGTTAATATTTTACCCATGTGATCGCAAGCGCAAAACTTTAAAACGCATTTCCGAAAAATCGGCGCGCTTTAAATATTTAAAAAATTGCCCATGTGTCTGCTTTGCTCTTAGCCACATCTGTACCAAATTTCAAGTTGGGATCGCGATGGGATCATATTTTAAAATATTTTAATATTAATAGCGTCAATGGGTCATTCTATATCAAGTGATCTAAATATGAATATTTTTTTTTACCTGACGTCTTTAGATTTTTTTTATTCTTTTTCTTTATGAAGTACAACTTTAGTTAATTACAAATTAAAAGTTTAGAATTTTTTTCTTCATCAGTTAATTTTTTACAGATTTTTAAAGTTTAAAAAAAGTGTGAATTTTGGCCTGGTATGACTTTACATTTTTTTTTATCTTGGGCTAGAAATAAGATAGAGAAACAAAATAAACACCATTCTACTAAGAACTGTCCAGGCTTTCACCAGATATGTCACAAGAGTATATTTGTTAATTTTAATTTTTTACCCATGCGAACGCAAACGCAACATTTTGAAACGCATTTCCGAAAAAACGTTTTAATAAAAATTTTCCAAAAATAATCATTGGTTCACTTGACATGGAATGACCCTATACAAAATCACATATCTTTATTGCACATTAAGACACAAACAACATTTAGGTGAAAAATTGGTTAAAAAACAATGAAAACGGCCACAGACGGCCTACAAAGTCATCAGAGGATGACGTAACGCGTAGGGAGACCTTTTCCTACCCCTTAGCTGCTTTGGACAGGGAAACTGATTAACTCCTCCAGGCCATGGCTGGGTAACCAGGTTGTATTTGACCAGTAACTCTGGTTATATTGATTGGATTCAGCAGCATATTGTATTTATATTGGTTGCACAGTGTTGCACTTTATTTCTTAGACTGCTTCATTTATATCATTACTGGTGGTACATGGTTTTATATGGCATAAGATATTTTTCCTGTCCATTTACATGTGACATGATGTGTGGTTACACTTGGAGCATGCAAAATTTGTCATTTAGCTTGGGTAGTGAAACTGTATACCTGTAGGCCGTCTGTGGCTGTTTTAATTGTTTTTTAACCAATTTTTCACCTAAATGTTGTTTGTGTTGTAATGTGCAATAAAGATATGTGATTTTGTATATGGTGATCGCCCATTCTTTGCTTGTCAGCTTTCTCTGCTTGAAACTTTAAATAATTGACAAGTGAGGCAAATTCCTTAATCTGAGTGGTGCCTTCAGTTTTTTGTTAAAAAAAAGCCGGGCCAATGTTAGACTCGGCCATAAGGAATCTCTAGTAAATAGTAAAAAAAATACACCACACAGAGAAAAATCTTTTTATTAGAAAAAAAATACAAACACAAATTTAGACTCCAATTTTATTACTCCAAACCCTCAGATATAGTCCACAACGATGGTCCCACGGCACCTGATCACGTTTGTAACATCCTGGGACTGCAGCAGGGGATCAAGTGTTCCCTTCCTGCAGGCTCTGGTGTTTCACTCATAGTGCACTGTATGGCAATAATCTGCCATACATTGAACCATCAGTGAGACCCCAGAGACTGCAGCAAGGGATCAAGTGTCCTCTTGTTGTAGTCTCACTGATGGTGCACTGTATGGCAGATCACTGATCCAGTGCCTCCTCCATGATTGTGATTGGTGTCGTCCTTCCCTGCTTCATGTAGATGATGCATTTTGTGTCATCAACATCATCCTTCATTGAGCTCCTGCGCACAAGCACTTTTCTCTATGCTGCTAAGGAGGTGAGAGCAAAGTATTGTAGTGCACGTGCACGAGTGTTCTTTGACCTTTCTTTGCTCCCGTGCATTACAGTACTTTGTTCTGTCCTCAGCAGGGCAGAGAAAAGTGCAGGTGTACAGTAGGATGCTATGTGGATGACGTAGGATGCATCATCCACATGAAGCAAGAAGAGAGGAATCGTCAGATCAAGCCCAGAGACACCTATCAGACAGGAACACCCGGTAGATAAATATAATAAAAGCTCTATTTTATGTTATACAGATTGGGTTTGGTATTTATATACAGTATTGTACAATACTGTATACAAGGGTTTACTGGTGGCGGCTGTAATTTATATGGGAAAAACATGCTAACAGGTTCACTTTAAGTAAAACAATGTTTATTAAAAACTGGTGGTCTCCCTTTTTGAACTGATTAATATCTGGACAGTGGAGGTCATTGGCATTATACGGTCTGCAAAGGAGTAATAACCTCTCCAGCTCAAATCCACACACCAGTCAAGACCCCCGTTTTCATGTAACGTGCTGGGGTGCAGCAAATGACTACCACCTCGCATCATGGTACACAACAAAGCATCTTCTATCCCCGCCTACCCTCATGGTTTACCACCATGCTTTAGTGTTGGCAATAGTTTAAAAAAGCTTTGATTTGTTTAGTAGTACACATACAGTATTTCCTACAAACATGTCTAATTTAGACCCATCGGTGTTTAATAACTTAGTCCATGTGTCCATTATCTGTTAAAGATATGATGAAAAATAATAAAACTGTCAGAATAGTAGTTTTTTGGGATGCTACAACAGCACAAAAAATGCATTAAGAGGCAATCAAAACATTGTATCTGCCCCAAATGGTATCAATAAATGTCGGCTCAGGGTAAAGAAAGATGCCCTTACACTACTCAAAAATTTGGAATTTACAATGCTCGGAAAAATGGTGATACAGTGAAATATACCGTATATACTCGTGTATAAGCCGAGTTTTTCAGCCCAAAAATTGGGCTGAAAAGTCCCCCCCTCGGCTTATACACGGGTCAATACGGTATGTGGTGTGTGGGGGCCATGTCCCGGGTGCTGGGGAGGCTGGAGGAGGCGGGGGAGGCTGCTGACTGAGCGGCCCGTCACGTGGTGCCGCTCATTAGATATGCACGGCTCCCCCCGCCCATCACAGCGGCAGGGGGAGCCGTGCATACAGCCCCCAGTGGTAGTATAAAAGCAGCCCCCCCGCTGCATTACTCACCCCCACACTATGCAGAGCCCCCCCCCCGCTTCATAACTCGCCCCCCACACTGTGCAGAGCCCCCCCTGCTGCATTATTCACCCCCCCATACTGTGCAGAGCCCGCTACATTACTCGCCCCCCCCATACTGTGCAGAGCCCGCCCGCTGCATTACTCGCCCCCCCATACTGTGCAGAGCCCGCCCGCTGCATTACTCGCCTCCCCCATACTGTGCAGAGCCCCCCCCGCTGCATTACTCGCCCCCCATACTGTGCAGAGCCCCCCGGCTGCATTACTGGCCCCCCCCTTCCCCGCTGCATTATCTTACCCTCCACCGTCTTCATCACTGCGGGCCCTCACGTCCATCCTCGTGTGTTCCGGGTCTCACGTGACCCGGCGCGATGACGTCATCCCACTGCAACCGCCGGGTCACATGAGACGGGAACGCAGCGCGCGAGGATGAACGTGAGGGCCCGCGGTGATGAAGACGGTGGAGGGTAAGATAATGCAGCGGGGGGGGGGGCCTCTGCACAGTAAGGGGGGCGAGTAATGCAGCGGGGGGGGGCTCTGAACAGTATGAGGGGGCGAGTAATGCAGTAGGGGGGCTCTGCACAGTATGGGGGGTGAGTAATGCAGTGGGGGGGCTCTGCACAGTATGGGGGGTGAGTAATGCAGCGGGGGGGCTCTGCACAGTATGGGGTGCGAGTAATGCAGCGGGGGGGGGGTTCTGCACAGTGTGGGGGGCTCTGCACAGTATGGGTGGCAAGTACTGGGGGCCTGCTGTATACTACTGGGGGCCTGCTGTATACTACTGGGGGCCTGCTGTATACTACTGGGGGCCTGCTGTATACTACTTGGGGCCTGCTGTATACTACTTGGGGCCTGCTGTATATTACTGGGGGCCTGCTGTATACTACTGGGGGCCTGCTGTATACTACTGGGGGCCTGCTGTATACTACTGGGGGCCTGCTGTATACTACTTGGGGCCTGCTGTATACTACTTGGGGCCTGCTGTATACTACTGGGGGCCTGCTGTATACTACTGGGGCCCTGCTGTATACTACTTGGGGCCTGCTGTATACTACTGGAGGCCTGTTGTATACCATACTGCTGGGGCCTGTATACCTGTCCTGGTGGCTGTATACCATAATACTGGGGCCTGTATACCACTGGGAGGGCCTGTCTACCACACTGCTGGGGGTTGTATACCTGTGCTGGGGTCCACCCTCGGCTTATACGAGAGTCAATACGTTTTCCCAGTTTTTGGGGGCAAAATTAGGGGGGTCGGCTTATACACGGGTCGGCTTATACACAAGTATATACGGTATATTTTTTTACAAATTTCCACATTTCTTTTTGCCATTTAAATCTATGAAAAAAACTATACATCTTTGGTATCGGCATAATCGTTCTGACCTGTAGAATCATATTTCCCAGACATTTTTACCATGGAATGAAAACTGTAACAAAAAAACCCCAAAACACGTCACTGGGGCCCATTAGTTTAAAATTTACCATCCACACTGTATAGAGGGGATGAATGTTATTCATTGGAAATCCTCTAAAGTTGCTCAGTGCAGCACAGTAGAACATGTCTCTCCACTTATTTTTGCAGTACGTGATGAGGGATCAATATAGATATTTTTTGTGTTCCCCATAATTGTAGGGCTGTGTACAATATTTGCAGTATACAAATAAAGGATATCATTATTGTAAATAATGGGACTTTGACATTTCGTTAGTTATTGATCAGTGTTAGGGCTGCATACTCTAATTATGAGCTATGTGTTAGCATTGAATTTTTTACTTTAAATACATCACGTCTTTTCTTTTTTCTTAATATTTTGCCTTTTTGCACTATTAACTGGAAAATACAATAAGCAGGATCCTTCAGTTGCTAAATTTAATTTTGTTTTACTAAACATTGCCAATTGGGATGTAGTTAAATATATATATGAGATTCTTAAAACCAGCAATAAGGAGAGCTCAGTGGGTCGTTGCTTGCTGCGCGCTATTGATCAGCTGGTAAATGTGGCAAATAGACTATTGATCATTTAATAATTCCATGTCCTTAGTTCACTTATGCTCTTCTTTTTCATCATTCACCAAGCTTACCCTTATTTTGTTTGGTATGGCTTGTCATATTAACAGATGAGCTCTGGCTACTCTGGAAATCTCAGACAGTTTAATGGAAAAGTTGTCTTTCATTCCACGATTATATTTGGGTCAGTTATAATACAGCTAGAAACCTTAGTCTTTAGGCTATAAGTGTTTTTCCCTATGGAAAGTGCCACATCGGTGTAAGGAGACTTATAGGCCATGCACTACTACTTTGGGACTTTAAAGGGGTGGTCCGAAACTAATACTCATTTTACTTTTGTTGTTTGGGGACAGGCTCAGCTGACGGCTTATTTCTTCTCCCGTGCGCCCACAGCCTCACACAGTTGATAGCAGCAACCTCCTCCTTGGCGGGAATCAGGCCGGGTGCGCAGTGCTGCAATGATTAGAAGACTCGGCGCACTGTGCTGACGTTATTGCGTCACTTGTCCAGGCACAATAAACTGCTCACGGTGCTTTCTGCTGTACAGTGATGCGGACGGACCGGCGCTGCGCAAGTAAATGTGTCAGTGTGTCGGGCCAGCCACATTACTGCACAGCAGAGAGCACCGTGAGCAGTTTATTGTGCACGGCCATTTCTAATATAGCCGCAGCTACTGCCCCGACACTGAGTTTGGATTCGGCGGCGGCAGTGGCACGGCGCCGCTCACAGATTCTGCACGGCACGGCCGCACGGCTGTGACGGGTGGCACTGGCTGCAGGCACACTCACAGCAGCAGAGCAGAGCCGAGGACACACACAACCTCGGTCTGCCGCCAGCGACTCATGCAGGTCAGGGGGGCAGGCCTCCTTGCTCCAAACAGCCACGCCCCTTTCCAGCACGGCTGGGCCCCCCTGCCCCTGTTTAAATGGCCACACCCCTCAAATAATTGGTGGGACCCTTATTCAGTAAGGCCAGTAAGACACTAATGGTGGCCCTGCCCCAAAACATGTTTGCAAATGGAGTTTCTGGTTTAGCTTCTTATGTTAAGCTAAGTGGCAATTTTACCATTTTGAACTTTTCATATAAAAAATGTTCAAACTACAAATTATATTAAAAACAATAATAACAACATTATTTTATGTGCCTTTTTAACCCCTTCATCCCTGGGCTATTTTCCATTTTGTTTTTTCCACACATTCTTCCAAGAGCCATAACCTTTTGGTTATGTTTGGTACATAATTTTTTGGCTGGTTGAGAGTGATTATATCAGTATGTAGCAGCTGTGTTTGCCTCTACAAAATGGAGCCTAACTGCTTCCTGCCAAGTGCCTGAGTAATGAGTTGATAGATTCCTGTGGGTATACACATTAAGTTTCTTTGATAATTGTCTTTTTTTTGAGAATATGGATAGGGACTTATAAGCATGGGCATAATTGAAGCGGATTACAAGCTTATATGTTCTGGCCATACCATCTACCAATATCGCATAAAAATGTTTGTATCAAAAAAATGTTTTTGCACTTTTTTTTATCTTTTTTTACAGGAGTGCAGCTAGGCCCCTGGGTGCGTCATTCATTTAGTGGTGCAGAGGCATCAAACTGGGTTGCCCACCATTCCAGTGGCCTCTTCTGGACACTGCACCATATTTATCAGTGTGAATGACACCCTATGTATGCAAACATCTGTGTGCATAGTAAATGCTGTCTGTCACCTACCCCATGTAGTGCTTTAGTTGATAAATTCATGTGGCTATACAAGGTATGTTTCTTTGATAATTGTCTTTTTATTAATTTTTTGTTTGGTAAGAGCACCAAACTTCAAAGCTTGGTTCGCTTATCCTTAATTAGGCGACCACGTTCACATGTTCAGTATTTATAATATAACTTAGGTTGCAGTGAAATCATGGACACATTGTTCCATTTTGTGGCTGTGTACAAATGGAACAATGAGTCCATGATTTCACTGCAACAGAGATCTGCGAACAATCTCTGCACAATTATCTGTGTGTGTAACTGGGCCTTTAGACTCTATTTTTCAAATTACTTAGGGTGGCTTGACACTGCGGCGTGATCCGGTCCGGGCTGTCCGGGATGACCCTGACAGCCGCGAACTGGATCAGCACACAGAACCGGAGGGCTAAAATGCTCTTTGGTCCGGTGTGCAGCGCATGCAGCTGCAGCCGCTGACAGGTCAGGACCGCGGCGCCCGCGGTCCTGACTTATCAGCAGCGGGAACTGCGTGTGGCTGCACACAGGACTGGAGGGCATATTAGCCCTCCGGTTCTGTGTGCTGATCCAGTTCGCGGCTGTCAGGGTCATCCCGGACAGCCCGGACCGGATCACGCCGCAGTGTGAAGCCGCCCTTATTTGGTGCAATGCATTTTTTTTTTACTAGTATTCCTCTGTCCTCTGTCAGTAATTTACACATGAAGATTAGGCCACGTTCACATGTTCAGTATTTAGTCAGTATTTTACCACAGTGTTCTGTCCACCATCCCGGGCCTATTCTAGTATATATGTAGGGCCGGTTTTAGACAAAGTGGGGCCTTGGGCAAAAGTTTAATGTGGGTCCCTAAATGCTCACATATTGCACCATCACACTGAAACATTTAGATTACATTTGCATGTACCTTGTTGAGACCGTTAAATGGGCGTGATCAACAATATTCTCATCTTTCAGTGCTTGTTTATGGCCTCTTTACACAGGATGATGAAGTATGATGGCACAGAACGATCACTAGATCAATCTGTTCCCTATCTTATAATGTTATTGGCAGCACTTCTGCAGTTTGCAATGGGCAATGTGCTGTTGAGCACAAGGATTTTTGTTCCATCATTAACATCCAATCACCGGATGAATGAGCTGCATTTTGCTTGTTTGTTCACTGATTGCCGACATGTTTACACCTATGGACTTTTATCTGTGTTGCCGGAATTTATAAATGTAGATGCTACATACACACAACACATGTATTTGACACAAACACTGTATGTTACTCACATGTATACACAGAGCACCCACATATATACAGAGCATAAACGCATGTATACACACCAGTGGCGGATTATAATGAGGTTAATCTAGGTGGCCGCCCCAGGCCCAATGCTCTGGGAGGCCCAGCCGCCCAGGGTAAATTGCCCCATTATAATCCGCCAGTGATACACACACTTAACACACACATGTATACACACATGGCACACTCATGTATACAGGGCATAAACACATATGTATACACACACCTAGCACACACATATGTATACACACAGTACACATGCATGCATAAAGAGCATAAATACCAGGGCTGTGGAGTCAGAGTCGGAGTCGGTGCATATTTTGGTGGAGTCAGAGTCGGAGCTGGAGTCGATAGAAAATGGACCGAGTCCGACTCCTAAAGTATAAACTATATTAGGTACAATCTTTCAATGAAGAATGTGTTGAATGTTATTAATTATTTTTATGTTTTATTTAAATATCTTGATTATTGTATCATAATAATGACTAAAGCCTGATGTTACCATTGTACTAAAATAAATTTATCACTTAAACATGAGTAATGTATGAAGGAGCCAGAGTCGAAGGAGTCGGAGTCAGGGAAATTCAGGAGTCGGAGTCAGTGATTTGACTTACCGACTCCACAGCTCTGATAAATACATATGTATATACACAAATATAGCAGACAAGAATGTATACACAAAGCACATACACACACATATGTATACATATACAGAACAAACACATATGTATATGTGGCGCCCCACATGGTTAGTCGTCATAGTGGGGTATTGTACTCGTAAAAGTGGTGTAATTTTCCCCAACTGCAAGTGGATGCTGGGCTGGTGGGTGGGACCCATTCCTGCACTCCCACACTAGAATAGTGGTGGGAAGTTAATCCTGGGAGGGAGATATAGTCACCTCTAGGGGCAGTAGAGAGTTGGAATAGAAGCGTTAGGAGAAGGAGAGGAGTCGAGGAGGAGTGTGGAGCGAGGCGGAAGGTCTAACAGGACAGCTCTAGGCTGATCCCGAGGGAAGATGAAAGGGGATCCTGAGGGTATCCTGAGAGAGGGTGCCTGACGCGTGAGTCTGGGCCCGAGAGACCCAGCAGGGAGCGATCATACTCCAGGGAATTCCCCAATCCACCACGGGGACGCCTGACCCGAGGAAACAGCCAGAGTCTACCTCTAAAGTCGTCAACCGGCTGCTGCGGTCTGTTCACCGGCTGCGGCACCCTGCCAGACGGAGCGGTCTGCCTGCTTCTTTACTTCGAGAGAGGGGAGCCCCAAGACTACCTTCAAGGAGTAATTGGGTATAGACTCATCCTAGGCGGGGAAGAAAGGACACAGATTTGTCAACTAATGCATACCACGGGTTACCATGATACCATCTGGCATCCACTTGCAGCCACCTGTAGAGCTACCTGTTTAACAACTTTTGCTGAACTGTGGACTTGTATGCTGATGACTGTTTACAGCAAAGTACCCGGGAAACTGACTTTGCCTCTGTGTCTTTGTGCTGCAGAATTCAACCTGTTTGCTTACAGGAACGCTGCCCCGGAGGATCAGCTCCACCTGTAGGGAGCTTTGCCATCCTTGCCACGATACCATAGCCCTCCGGAGGACTGTGGCGGTACTGGTGACCCATCACCAGGTACTACAGGTGGTGTCACATGACAATAACACGTTTTTCCTTGTACATAACCCCTCTATTGAAGTGTCACCCAGGCCACGGGCTCAGACACCACCACCCATGACATCTCCGTGAACCCCTCCGAGCCTGATACCTGAGTACCCCAGGGCCTGGGGCTCGTCATATACATATAATACCATGTGTTGTGCATTCTGCCTGTGAGCAGTGCTATTGCTGTCTGCTCATCCCGATCACGTGACCCCCTGCTGGTGTGACTTATGATGTCTGAAGATGTCACATCAACATCTGGATTTATGAAGTTGAGCCGCAGCACTGAGGTGGGATCCAGTCTCCCTGATTGACCGGGCTGTGGACAGACTTTCACCACACATCCCAGCCTGGCATCGTGGTGCTGTCTCCTTCACTGCTTTCATTAGCAGACCGCTGTGACGTGTGGTGAAAGTCTGCCCACAGCCTGGTCACTCAGGGAGACTGGTTCCCACCTTGGTGATGCCAGGTCAGCTTCTTAAATCCAGAAGTTGACGTGACATCACTGGACATCAGAGGCTGAGGTGATGCAGTCGGAAGTCACGTAATGGGGATGAGCGGACAGCGATAGCAGAATGCAGAACACAAGGTATTTGCAAAATAACTTGTTTAACTGTTTTATATCGATGTGGTCACTATGCATTGTAGTGAACCACCTCTTTAATGCTTTGTAAATTCTGCCTAACTGTCTACAAATTTAGGAATTAAGGAGGTGTCCAAACCCTAATGACATTTTATAGATGATTATTATTTTTTTAGTTTGTTACTAAACCCATCATGAACATCCGAAGCATGAAGCCTGTGGGGGGCGCTCCTACTGCTATTATAAGGCTACTACAATAATTTTAATCCCTTCTTTCCCAATTTTCCATTTTTATTTTTTATTTGTCTTCATTGTTGTTTTTTTATTCCCTTTCTTCCAAGAGCCATTACTTTTTTAAATTTTTCCATCCACATAGACATATGAGTGTTAGTTTTTTAGTGGGACAAGTTGTAATTTTGAATGAATCCATTAATTCTACCACATAGTGTAGTGAAAAACAGGAAAAAATCCAAGGGTGTTGAAATTGAAAAAAAAGTGCAATTTCACAAAGGTTTTTTGAGGTTTTTTATTTGCCATATTAACTTTATGGTAAAACTGACCTCGCAAGATGATTACTCTGCTCAGCACGAGTATGCACATGCCAAACTTGTATAGTGTATAGATCAGATCAGCTGAGATGTGTGGGGGATGATGCACGCTCAGCGCATGAGCTAGAATCAGTGAAAGGGACACAGCCAAGGACATGAAGTTAAAGGAATTTAACACAATAATCAAATGTGGTGATCTGCTTCTGAAACTATTTTATTGGATACGTTCACCATCTAGGATGTAGTGCTTGTCTACAACAGGTAAATGGTTAATTAGTATTAGGCAGTTATGATGATGATGACATCACAGGGCAGATGACATTATAGATAGAGATGAGACACCACCCTAATGTTTGAATTCGATTCGATTTGTCTAATTTAAAATTTGTTCGTCAAATGTTCGTCGAATGTTCGACGAACAACGCGAACCCCATTGACATCAATGGCAGGCTTCAGAGAACACATAGAAAACATCTTCAAAGGGCTCCAAAAGCTGCCAAACTATTCAGAATGAACAACAAACACCACAAAAAGTGACAACAATTCAAACACAGTATAAATGGTCACAGTCTAAGTGGCTTAAGTTTCCTACATTAAGTAAAAAGAAGTGGAAGAGTAAAAGGAGAATGAGACACAGGTATGGGCATGTCACACCCTTCTTAAATCATGTAAACCATAGCAAGGGGACTCCAACAAGAATCCTTACTTCTTTCAAAGGGTCACACCTACAGCAAAATGGCATCAATTCTCCCAGACCCAAAATTGCTGAATAGCCCAGCTTGCATGCATGGCACAGGGTCTGGAACAGGACCTGGCCTAGCATGTCAAGGTTAAACCTTGCTCAGCAACTAAACATTTTGTGGAGTATTACAGTAAAAACTACAGAGGTAGGTCAGTGACCTGAATAGACCTAGTGGGCCGGATCCCCTCGAAGCTCATGCAAGCGCTCCCGTCAATGTTATGCCCCGCCAAACACAGGTGGGACCACCATTAGTTTTGTGGAGTACTACATGAATTCACAGAGAGGTAGGTCAGAGACCTGTGTTTGTGCCTAGTAGGCCAGATAAAGTCAAAGCTTGTGCAAGCGTTCTCATAAAGTCATGCCCCGCCACACACAGGTGGGACCACCACTAGTTTTGTGGAGTACTATAGAAAAAACAGAGAGATACGTCAGAGACCTGTTTGTGCCTAGAAGGCCACATGAAGTAAAAGCTCGTGCAAGCGTTCTCATAAAGTCATGCCCCACCACACACAGGTGGGACCACCATTAGTTTTGTAGAGTACTATAGAAAAAACAGAGATACGTCAGAGACCTGTTTGTGCCTAGTAGGCTGGATAAAGCCAAAGGGAACCTGTCACTGAATATTAGAGATGATCCACCACTCTAGTGTTTGAATTCGATTCGGTTTGTCGAATTGGGGTGTGTTTGTCGAATGTTCGTCAAATGTTCGTCAAACACCGTCGCATATCATTGAAAATAATGGCAGGAAAAAACAAACACATACAAACACATATAAAACAACTTCTAAGGTGTCCAAAAGGTGACAAACTTCTCGGAAGATACAGCAAACACATTGAAACGTGACAAATACATGTAAAAGTGCGAAAAGAAAAGAGATGGATGAGTAAAATGAGGAGGAGACACAGATATAGGCATGTCATGCCCTTCGAAAATCCGTTTTTGCTCCAGTATTTTTAAGGCATCATGCAGACGATGAGTATTGCTTGATTTTTACTTTGGTTTCTGTAAGGCCACGTTCAATGAGTATTGCTTGATTTTTACTTCAGTATCTGTAAGGACACGTTCAGACGATGAGTATTTTGATTTTTACTTCAGTATGTGTAATGCGACGTTCAAACGATGAGTATTTTGTGATGTTTTTCCTCACTATCTGTAAGGCCTCGTGCAGACGATGAGTATTGTGTCACATTTAGGGGACTAAAAGAAGAATCTCCTTTTTTTTCCAAAAATTTGGGCACAGACACCACTTAAGTGGCATCAATTGCACCACAGTTGCAAACTTTAAATGGTTACTTTTAGGCAAAAATCCACAAGGCTTTAGTCTCCCCAGGATGACACAGGGGTAGAAAAGTCCTTGCAGATCCATGCCTTGTTCATCTTTATGAATGTTAGTCTGTCCACATTCTGGGTGGACAGACGCTTGCGCCTTTCTGTCAGCACACACCAGCAGCGCTGATGACACGTTCTGAGAGAACGCTGGCTGCGGGGCATGACAAGATCTCCAAGGCATGAGTGGCGAGCTTAGGCCATTTTTCCAGTTTGGAAGCCCAAAATGAGCAAGGCTCCAATTCCCCAGTCATTGCATCGATGTTAAGTTGGAGATAGTTGTGTACCATCTGCTCCAGGCGTTGACTATGTGTCAGCCTTCTTGTGTCTTCAGGCCTTGAAAATGATGGTCTGAAAAACTCTTGAAACGAGGCCACAAAATTGCTGGTACTACCACCAGGTATGGTGTTACTGGTACAGTGTGAGTGATGATGACACGACAGCCCCACGGTTGACAAGTTGGAACTTTGAGATTCACTCTGTCTACTACTACCACTGGTGGTTTGTGGAAAAGCCGATCTGAGATTATGTATCAGCTTCTGCTGATAGTCCTGCATGCGTGAGTCCCTTTGTATGGCAGGAATTATTTCAGCAAATTTGCTCTTGTACCGGGGATCTAATATTGTGGCAACCCAGTAGTCACATTACTCCTAATTCGCGCAATCCGTGGGTCATGTTGCAGGTAGTGCAGCAAGAAGGCGCTCATGTGTCTTGCGCACCCAGGAGGACCAAGTCCTTTTTATCTTGGTGGTGTGGAGGTGAGAATGATGCTTCCTTCCTCTGCCCTCTCCCCCCAACCTCGCACAACAGAAATGTCATCAAGGTCTCCCTCATCTGCTGACTCTTCAATGCCCATCACCAGTTCATCCTCCATTTCTTCATGGGTTCCTGCACCTTCCTGAAGAGGTTGGTTGCAAACATGCGTCCTCATGAATGCCTCTCCACCACCCTCCCAGGCCTGCCTGCTTGGTGCTGCCGACTGTGAGGATCTTGCAGATCTTGTCATCCCTTCCACATAAAACTCCTCCTGTACTTCCTCAACCTCCTCTTGTCCCACCACCTGACTCCGAATATTGTGTCCAGCATGTAGATAACCGAAATAGTCATGCTGATAATGGCATCGTCAGCACTAAACATCTTCGTCGCCATCTCAAAACTGTGCAGAAGGGTGCATAGGTCCTTGATCTGAGACCACTCCTGCAGCGTGATCTGCCCCATCTCTGGATCTTGTTGGCCCAGGCTATACGTCATAACGTATTGCACCAGGGCTCAGCGGTGCTGTCACAGTCGCTGCAACATGTGCAGAGTAGAATTCCAGCGTGTCAGCACACCGCATTTCAGCCGGTGAACAGGCAAGCCGAAAGACTCCTGGAGCGAAGCGAGTCGTTGAGCTGCAGGATGAGAACGTCGGAAGTGAGCACACAGTGACCGTGCCCTCTGCAGAAGCCCATCTAGGCCAGGATAGTGTGTCAAAAATTACTGGACAACCAGATTCAACACGTGAGACATAAGGCACGTGTGTGAAATTGCACCCAGGTTTGCAGCATTGCCGCACACGGCCTTCCCTGGAGTGGAGACAACCATTGCTGAAACTCGGTCGCCTGATCTGACCACATCCTCAGCTGTGTGACTCACATTTCTTTGGCATTTCAAGGTAAAGACCGCCAGATGGCGTTGAGTCCTGCTGACAGCATAGTAGGGAGGTGTGCAGGATTCCTTCTGTGCAGTTACAACGCGGGTGGCATTACCAGACAGGCTTTGGGCAGAGGTGGAGGACCGAGACGAGGTTGAGGAGGCAGAAACAGTGGAGGAACTTCTACCTACAGAGGATAGACGCACAACTCGTGGGGACGACAAGAGTTGGACAGCAGACCCTTCTCCAGCTCTCGCTGTAGTTAACCAATGCCCAGTCAGCGACATGTAACGCCCCTGTCCATGCTTACTGGTCCAAGTGTCTGTGGTGAAATGCACCTGTCACACACAGAGTCTCTCAAGGAAGTGGTGATGTTGTCTGCGACATGCTGGTGTAGAGCAGGCACACCTTTCTTGGAGAAGTAGTGGCGACTGGGCATCTGGTACTGGGGCATTGTGACGGACATAAGGTCTCGAAAATCCTCTGTGTCCACCAGTCGGAAAGGCAGCATTTCTGAAGCCAACAGCTATGAGGAAATGGCCCTTTTACTTGTCCACATCTGAAGGACGGAGGGCTGGCTGCTGTGCTGAGACATAGTTGAGTATGGTGTCCCCGGCAAATTGCTGGTCTGGGAGAGAGGTGCAGGCGAAGATTTAACGTTGCCTTCATCCAAAGGTGGTGTTCTCGATGTCTGAGAGAGCTCAACACCAGCAGCATTGTCCACTTGAAAACCAAGTGACGACCTGCCAATCACACTGCCTGTTGTGGGTAAAGAGGTGGAAGGTGTACATCCAAAAGCATGTGTGACAACTGTCCCCACAGTCACAGACAATGAAGAGCACACGGATGCACTTGATAGGGCAGATGGTGGTAGGCCCGCCCCGCTAGCCCGCATTCTAGTACGGTGAGCTCCCACTGCGACTTGTGCTTCATATCCATGTGGCGGCTCATACATGAAGTACTCAAGCTAGTGAGTTTTTGGCCTATACTGAGAGATTGGTGACAAATCTTGCAGATGACATGGCTAGGCAAGGCTTAGAGCCCATGCGAGCTGCAGAGCCAGCACGACTTCTGCTCAGAGGCAGAGTTGTGGCTGCGGATGCAGTTGTTGGCGTGCTTCCAGTGCTCCTTCTATGTCCAGGAAGGCGCAACCTAACCTCGTCTACCCAGTCTGCCCCCCCCTAACGCCGGCCCTGTATATATCTCCCCATCCTAGGATATATGTGGCCAATCCTGGTATATATGTCTCCATCCTGTTATATATGTTCCCCATCCTCGGCCCTTTCTGGTATGTATGTCCCCTTCCTAGTATACTGTATATGTGGCCAATCCTGTTGTATATGTCTCCATCCTGTTATATATATTCCCCATCCTGAAATATTTGATCCCAGTTCTTCCTAAAAAAAGAAAAAAAACATTCCACTCACCTAATCAACGATCGTGCTGAGCCCATTGTGTGCGGATCACTAAGCTGTGATCGAGCACCCAGGACATGATGACATCACTGCACTGAGACTCTAACATCCTGTGTGTGCACTGGCAACAACATTCTGCCATACTATAGAGAGCGTAAGCGCAGGTAGATTGTGCTTCCCTGCTTTACCACAGAGATTATTATATCGACGCAAAGCGCACGCCGATATAATTGAAGTCTCCTCCATCTACCACGATGATGAAGATGAAATCAGAGTGGACTTTTCAGCAAAGTAATAATCCCAAACACACAGTCAAGGAAACTGTCAATTGGTTTCAGAGAAAGAATATAAAGTTGCTTTAATGACCAAGCCAATCACCTAACCTAAAAAAAATGTATGGAAGGGATTAAAGATCAGAGTTCATGGAAGGAGCCCACGTAACCTTCATTATTTGAAGAGTGTTTGTGTGGAAGAATGGTCCAAAATCACACATGAACAATGAATGCAATTAGCTTCTCCATACATGAGGAGTCTTGAAGCTGTCATCACTAATAAAAGGCTTTCATGCAAAGTAGTAAATACATTTCAGTAAGCATATTCAATACTTTTTCCCTGTGTCATTTCTCATTGTTACACATCACTTAATTTATGAACATCTATGATTTGATTTCTTTGCCTGTATGTATTGGATCAGTTGTTACCGACATATGGTGAGAAATTTACGTCAATAGCACCTTTTTTTACCATATATTTACATAGAAAATTGATGATGTTTTTAACAACTTATTTCACCCAATGTATATACAGTATATACTTATCTGTTTTTTAAATTGCTCATTTGGTGTCCGCTATATCATAACATAATTTAAATTGACAACACTCACCATATATACAGTTTGGAATATAGAAAAATGTCATCTTGACACACCCAAATGTAATAGAGGCTTTGTGAGTATAAAAGGCTAATATCATTATACAGCCGAAACGCGTTGTACATTGTTCTCTATAAATGGATCTAAAATAAAAACCTTCTATGCTCACTCACAAAGCCTGGATTATGTTTGTTAGCTCCAAGACCAAGTTCTTCTACGTTCCTGATCCGTTAAATTGTGGAGCTTCTGCCAGTGGATGTTCTCACAGCCCTTGGTTTGTTTTTGCTACATCACCTGAAAGCAGCATGATGTAGGCAAGGAGACTCTGAATCCAACAATGTAACACTTAAGGCCCCGTCACACACTACGATATCGTTAACGATACCGTTGCAATGTCACCGGTTTTGTGACATTGCAGCGACGTCGAAACAACATCGTTGTGTGTGACACGTATCAACGACCAACGATAAGTTTGTTGATTGTTGATCATGGAATAATGGCCAGGACAATTATTTTATTGTTGGTCTCCCGCTGGGCGGCCAGCATCGGTGTGTGTGACAGCGGGAGACCAACGATCAACAACCTCCCAGCACCGCACAGCACACACTGGGAGGCAGGTAACCAGGGTAAACATTACCCGATGTTTACCATGGTTACCAGCGTGCTCACTGGTCCTGATCACTGGTGAGTCTGCCTGTGCGACAGCTTACCAGCAATCAGATAGCGATGTCTCAGCGACCCCATGTATTAGATTAGATGTATTGCTGTTTTTGCTGCCTTTTATTTATCTTAGAAAACTTCTTTAATACTTTTGTGTATACTGTATTTTTCACAGTAATAACACTGATTAAGCACTGTGAATGTGTATCAAGATGCAAAATCAGGTCGCCTTCTCGATTGACAACATCCAGTTGCCTCCTTGTTTAGGATTATTTAATTTATCTGCCATAGTGTTTTGACAATTGTTAGCTTACCTTTCATTAGCACTTCTCTAGCCTGTGCCCACTCTGCTCTTCCATCCGATGTTAATAATCCGATTGGTGGAAGGCGCTCATCTTCATTTTCTGCCAGTCTAACTATTTTCTTAAGCTGAGTGAATAGATCACCTTCACTGAGTCGGCGGAAGTTAATAACAACATCCAACACGAAAAACTGTTGGAAAAATGTAAAGATGATTACTGTGTCAGATCATTCCCTTTGTATATTGCTTAGATGTCTATCAAGAGAAACTAGCAGTCTAGGGTCGCAAGAAATTGAAGGAAAGAAATTATGACAGCAAGATCTTACTACACACGATTTGTTTGTTGTCCTTCTTGTCTTTCTGGCTTACTACTATCTATCATCTTGAGAGCTATTACAAGACGTTTAGCAAAACCACCTACGTCCTAAAATTGACCTATTGGGGTGATCCTAAAACAAAGTTTAAATGCCACAAATTTTGTAAATGTTAAGTATGTATGTCTAAGAAGTCTGGCATGGAAAAAGATTTCAGGCTCTGTGATTAGAGATGAGCGAACTTTCCATGAATATGTTCTTTCTGTCAAAAAGTCAGGGGACTCTAATTTTTTTCAGTAACTGATCAGGTGAATAAAAGTATTACTGAATTTAAGTGATGCTTTCCTCCTACATTCTGAAGTGTAGGATAGTGTACATGTTTATTGAGGGGAGAGGATGGTGAGAGGTCAGAAATACCTAGCGTCAGGCTCCAATTTTTTTCCTGCAAAGTTCTGTGTGGCTTTTCCAGGCAGGCTGCCAATCAGGGTGCATAAAACTTCCATGAGTTGAAGACACAAGGGCTTTTGTCATTGGTTGGCTTGTTTCATTGGCTACCAAAGTCACATGTCCCTCGGGATATAAAGCCCCCATCACACAGGGCGACGTCGCCGCCAATTACATTGGCGACGTAGGGGCGTAGCCTATCGGCGGCGACATCCCCCTACGTCGTCTCATGTAAAGGGGCGATGTCGGCGCCGCCGGGCGGTCGCCAGGTTTCTAAGCAGTGCTTTGAAACCAGGCGACCATCATGGGGCGATGTGCACACATCGCCACATGTAACCGGCCTCTGGCGACCTGTCAGGCGATGGGAGCCATAGGCTCCCATTGTCCTGCATCGTCGCTGGGGTTTTCAGACACCCCGGCGGCGATGCTGCCTGACTGCTCGCCGGCACGGGGCTGGAGATGTCACCCCATGTAAATGGGGGACGGCGACGCTGCTAAGGCGCCAAAAACATGCGCACACCCACCAGTCGCCACGGACATCCCCAGCCCTGTAGCCCCGTGTGACATTACCTTTCGAAACAGCCATTTTATGAGTGTTACTGCTAGGGACAGTGGTGCTGACCCTCATGCTACTTTATCCGTGTTACACCAATAGATAGCTAGCCACTCAATTTTTTTTTTAGATAGAATAGGAGGGTGAGAGTGTCGGATCAGACATAGGCTTTGAGAACAAGTGTGATTACTAAATTTGTGTGCTTTGCCAAAGCCACATTTTTGCATAGAGCAAGGGAATGCAAATCTTTCAGTTCCCCTAAAAAGGCAGTGTTAGGCCTCAAACTAGTTCTTGCAAAATCTTGGTTTCACCTAAAAAGGCAGTGTTAGGTCTCAAGCCAGTTATTGCAAAATCTTTTACTATCCCCTAAAAAGGCAGTGTTAGGCTAAATTCAAACTGTGCGTTTTTGGTCTGTTTTGGCTCATCAGTTCTTGTAGCCAAAACCAGGAGCACCAGGTGATAAATAGAAAAGTGGTGCCTATGTTTCTATTATACTTTTCCTCTGATTGTACCACTCCTGGTTTTGGCTACGAAAACTGACGAGCAAAAACAGACCAAAAACGCACAGTGTGAATGTAACCTTAGGCCTAAACCTAGTTATTGCAAAATATTTCACTTTCACCTAAAAAGCAGTGTTAGGCCTTAAATCAGTTATTGCACAATGTTTGTTTCTTCTAAAAAGACAGTGTTAGGCCTGAAACCAGTTTTTCCAAAATCTTTGTTTCCGCTAAAAAGCAGTACACTACGAAGGAAAGACAAAATGCAAATAGGGTCTTATCAATGACAATCTGTCGGTATATTGTGGTAAAACCACTCATCTTAATGGGTTGTGTATGACACAACCACTTATGTGCACCAAACTGCTGCGAGATAAATCAAGTGTATAAGGGAACGGGTGGATAGAGGTCCACACTGCTTGTTAAGATGACGATGTCCAAGCCAGTCCAAGTTACTTAAAAGATTTTTTTATCCTCAACACTTTTCGTGCACAACATGTGCACTTCATCAGGAGATAGATTTTATCTCCTGATGAAGTGCACATGTTGTGTACCAAACACGTTGAGGCTAATTAAATCTTTTGAGTAACTTGGACCGGCTTGGACATCGTTATCTTAACCAGCAGCGTGGACCTCTATTCACCCATTCCCTTATACACGTGTTTTTTCCCCTAAAAAAGCAGTGTTCGGCCTGAATCTGCAAAAGGCAGTTTTAGGCCTCAAATCAATTCTTGCAAAATCTTTGTTTCCCCTAAAAAGACAGTGTTGGGCCAGAAACCAGTTATTGTAAAATTTTTGTTTCCCCTAAAAAGGTAGTGTTAGGCCTCAACCCAGTTCTTGCAAAATCTTTCACTTTCCCCTAAAAAGTCAGTATAGGCCTCAAACCAGTTCTTGCCAAATCTTTGCTTTCCCTAAAAAGACAGTGTTAAACCCGAAACCAGTTTTTGCAAAATCTTTGTTTCCTCTAAAAAAGCAGTGTTAGGCCTGAACCTATGTATTGCAAAATCTTTCACTTTCCTGTAAAATGGCAGATTTAGGCCTCAAATCAGTTCTTGCAAAATCTTTGTTTCCCAAAAAGAGTGTTGAGCCAGAAACCAGTTATTGTAAAATTTTTGTTTCCCCTAAAAAGGTAGTGTTAGGCCTCAACCCAGTTCTTGCAAAATCTTTCACTTTCCCCTAAAAAGTCAGTATAGGCCTCAAACCAGTTCTTGCCAAATCTTTGCTTTCCCTAAAAAGACAGTGTTAAACCCGAAACCAGTTTTTGCAAAATCTTTGTTTCCTCTAAAAAAGCAGTGTTAGGCCTGAACCTATGTATTGCAAAATCTTTCACTTTCCTGTAAAATGGCAGATTTAGGCCTCAAATCAGTTCTTGCAAAATCTTTGTTTCCCCAAAAAGAGTGTTGAGCCAGAAACCAGTTATTGCAAAATCTTTCACTTTCCCCTAAAAAGGCAGTGTTAGGGCCACGTCACACACACACAGATATTTGTGCAGATATTGTTTGCAGATCTCTGGTTGCAGTGAAATCATGGACACATTGTAACATTTGTCCACCGCCACAAAATGGAGCAATGTGTCCATGATTTCACTGCAACCAGAGATCTGCGAACAATATCTGCACAATTATCTGTGTGTGTGACGTGGCCCTTAGGCCTCAAACGAGTGCTTTCAAATTCTGTGTGCTTAAAACATGAGTGGAAAATCCTGAGGTTGTGGTGTTGGAAAGGGGAAAAGGGTTGTTAGAAAGTAGACTTGAGGTTCAAGGTGTATGTGGGGTAAGTGCTACTGCTAATGTTACTAAAATCAGTACTGACCAAATATTGGCTAATCATATCCCAAGCAAAGTGACAACTTTTGTTACTGGACAGCCTACTCCAGTATCTTTGTTTGCCATCAGCAGGGTGATATGAGTTGTGAATGAAGTGCAGAAAGAGCTTTTACTCCAGCTACATCAAGCATCATATCCTCCTGTCCTTCCACCTCAACATCACAACCCATACAGTCCTCAGAGGTGACACCCCAATTACCCATGTGTCACCCCGTGTCACAACTCTCCAACTACACAACTGAACATGGGGAAACACAGGTGGGCGATTGTGCAGAAATGTTCACACATTCAATTCAATGGGCATCAGAGGTTTGCTCCAAAGATTTTGTACTAAAAATTAAGTATATGAAGCACAACATGGCCCAGCGCCATGTGTTAGTCTGGGAAAATACTGCGGTAAAACTGTGCCTAGCGAGCCTCACCTAACACTATCTGCCACATCTACCAAGGGGTGATCTAAACCTCTATGAGGGGGGAGATGAGGGGGAAGCCAGCAGTCTGAAGAGCGGAGGGATGGTGCTGGCAGTACCTTCTTGTGGAGGTAGGCGGCGGCGAGCGGCGGCCAGCAGGCAGGAAGGAAGCCGCCGCTATGTGCAGGGTGCCGACCACCGACAGCGTTGCCGCTCCCCTACCTCCTGAGCAGAAGGCTCAACTTGTCCAATGGATGCTACGGCCGTGCATCTACCGCATCTGCTGCTTCTTCCTACTCTGTCACCAAAGTGTTGTCTGACTGGTGTCTGTACGCAGGACCTCCAACTTGTTTACCCTCTACAGTCAGGTAGAGTGACAGCCCCTCAGTTGTTACAGAAGTGGACATGCCTGCTTGTTGTGACCGATCTCAGACACTGAGCCTATCAATTGTTTGTCAACGCTCCAGAACAGCTCTGACTCTACTTCCTTCACAGTGCAACAGTTTTTTCTACTCCACCCTTTCTTCAGCAAAGTAGGCTGTTGTCGGTCATGCAATTGTGGTCAAGGAAAAGAATATTTCCTCCTACACATCCCAAAGCAAAGAGCTTGAACTTGACCATCTCCCATTTGTTGGTCATGGAAATGCTGCCTTTCCGCCTGGTGGATACAGACAGTTTCCGCAAGCTGACAGCCGTTGCAGCCCCTAGTATCACTTGCTCAGTTGCCACTATTTCTCAAAGGAAGCTTTTCCTGTGCTACATGTCACAGACAACTCTGTGTGTGATAGGGTGCATATCACCACTGACACCTGGATGAGCAAACATGGCCAGGGGCGCTATATCTTCCTCACTGGCCATCAGATGACTCTGGTGGCTGCGGGACCTGGTGGAGAAGGGGCTACTCCCAAGTCTTCAAATCTCCAAGACTTTAGGGACACATTTCTGCCTGTACTTCTTAATCTACTGCCTCGTCCACCCCCTCTAGGGCCTCCAGCTGTGCTGTCGATCTCTTCCTTAATGTTGCAACACTTCAGAAAGAATCCAGCCTATTAGGCAGTGTTTAAATTAAAATGCCATGGAGATTTAAGTCACATAGTTAAAGAGTTGTGGACAGCTATACAGGCCGAGTTTCAGCAATGGCTGTGTCCGCTAAACCTGGAGCCAGGAAAGACTGTGCATGATAATGGTACAAACCTGCTGGCGGCCCTGCTGAAGACAAACCTACAGACGTGTCTTGCTGCCTTGCATGGCTCACATCCTCAACCTGGTTGTCCAAAAATCCCTTTACTCACTATCCCGGCTTTCAGGATGTGCGTACACAAGGCATGGGCGCTTCCACTGTTCTCACCCGCTGCTCGTAAACTAGCATCATTACAGAGACTTTTGAGAAACTGGTTAACCGTTTGATATGCGTGTGCTGACATGGTGGAATTCCACCTGCACATGTATGCAGCAACTGTGGCAGCAGTGAAAGCCTTGGAGAAATGTTAATGATGCGTACAGTGACTCAAAGCGAGCCAAATGTGTGTAATGAGCTTCTTAGTGGGCACAGATCAAGGACTCTGCACGTTCAAATGCTACTAAGAGGTTAGCAAGACGATATCAACATCAGCATCATATGTTGTATCTACATGTGGATGCAAACTTTGAAAAGTCTGCAGGAAGGATGTGGTGGTACTATAGGAAGAATGGAGGAGGAGAAGAGGATGGATGCGGAAAGGATATCAAGTTCTCAACGTTCAGACTCTGTCACACACTGGGTGGCTGTGTAAGCGACAAGAGAATCTCATGGTACCAGACAAAGTGGTAGTGAAGGAGCCAAGGAACAAATTGGAGGAGGACGAGAATGAAGAGGTATGAAGCACAGAAACAGTCAGAGATGAGAAAATATTGATTCTCCTTTCTGGTTGTCCAATGTTGGCGGGAGATTGACAAGAAAGGAAGCTCAATTTTTATGCACCCCCAGACATCAACAACTTGGGCATCATGGATCATCTGAAAATGACGCTTTGTTGCTACACTATCTACAACAGATGCTGTATCATAGGATTCGAATTGCATAACTACGGGTTGCTGCACCGTTGGATTAGCAGTACAAGAGTATATTTAACCAGATGCTTTCCCAACCTTGGACAGGATCACACATGCTAGGAGTATTAAAAAAATATGTGATAGACAATCTTAAGACTAGTGTTTTCCTAACAAATCAGTGGGGACACAGTGCATATTGCAGATCCACAATTCCAACCTCGGGGATATCAAGTCATCAGTGTAGAAACATTAGCAGCGGCAATGTAACTGTCAGAAGCAATTTCTGGAGCTTTTACATTTTAAGCAGCCCATCCATGTTTGGCAGAACTGAGTACAAGTCTTATACATAGTGAACGATTGGAAAGGATGGTGCAGGAGTATCTAGAGCTCAATATCCATGCCATCAAGGGGGTTGGGATGCTTTTGCATTTGGGCTTCAAAAATGTAGGAGGGGCCTGAGCTTGCCAGTCGAGCCTTGAAGGTTTATGCCTGGCAGCCAGAACGTGTCTTCAGCACTGCTGGTGGTGTCCTGATGGATAAGCACATCTGGCTGTCTTTCAAAGTGAAGACCGCCTAACTTTCATCAAGATAAACAAGTAATGGATCTCCAAGGACTTTTCCATCCCAGTGACATACTGGTCAGAGTAGGCAATGTACTTTTCAGTGTGCTGCATTGATCTCAACATTTTCCAATTTTTATTCTTGGTTAATAGATCCCACTTTGGTGGTATCTAGCCCTAATTTGTTTGAACTGTGGAGACTCTCCTTGGGATCTCCTTGCCTGTTTCCTGAATTAAGCAGGGCTCTGTTGCCCGGTCGATCTTCACCGGCGTTCCCCTTGTGTCTGATATGTGTTGGAGGTGCCGGGTGGAGAGGGGAACGATGACTCATATCTGGTGGAGTTGTAGCAAGCTACAGCCCTTTTGGAAGGGGGTCTTCCTCGCATATAGGGAGATAAGTGGTGAAGACGTGGAGGCTTCACCTCAGATGGCGTTACTATCTATCCTCCCGGGTACCATTAAGTCGCAAAGAAGAGATATCTTGCGGTTCTGCATTGCAGCAGCCCATACAATCATTCCGGTATTGGAAGCAGACAGTCTGTCCACCTTTGACAGACTGGTTGAAAGAAATGCATAGTCTTTGTAGGATGGAGGATCACACAGCGGAATTGAACAATTCCAGCGATAAATTTGTAGTAACATGGGGACGATGGACGATGTTTGTTAATTCTCCAAGATACTTGGAGATCTTTGGTCCCTCCTGAGGGGGGTTGCCCATCCCTCCTCACCCCCCGACTCCCCCCCCCCCTGCCCTCCCAGTTATTTTTCCTCCTTTTCTCTCTCTTTTCCCACTTGTATACCTCTCCTCGTGTCTTAACTCCCTATCCTGCCCTGACCTTCACTTCTAGAGTCATCTCTTTCTCACGAGTTATACCTACCAACATGAGCCTATCCGGGAGAGCTGAGACTTTAAGTTTCAAGTCTTAGGTTTACTCCACAACTCGCAGCTCAAAGGGAGCGAGCTTTATATTGTTAACTTAGATATTGTAATTGGTGAGTTTACTAGTGTCAATTTGCTATGTTTTGCAACAAATATGTTGAATGTATGCTGCTCACTAAGCGCAGATTCTTTTTTTCCTTTTTTTTTTTTATAATGAATACTCAAACTTTTAATATATCACAAGAAACTCTTAGTATGTTGGCGTTAAGCCTAGAAATATTTGACATTGTACGGTCGATTTTACTGTTTGTTCCTTTTTACTTATTCAATAAACATAGATTGAACATAAGCAGGGCTCTGTGACTACGATGCCTACATATGTCACTCATTCCCCTCTACTATTGAATGTTTAAACCTGAAATGCTAGTCCAGGCCCTGTTCCAGACCCTGTGCTATGCATGCAGGCTGCGCCACTCTCTAATTTTTATTATAGGTCAATTGATACCACTTTGGTGGTATCTGGCCTTGATTTTTGGAAATGTGGAGACTCATCTTGAGGTGTCTTTGTTGTGTGTTTCATGGATTTATCAGGGCTCTCTGAGCACCGTGTCTACACCATAAGCTAGGAATGCTGGGCCAAGCTTTGCCCCATGCATCCATAATGCACCATGATAAAATGTTAACTCTGGGAGGATATTACACTTTTCCTGGTGTCTGCCCTAATTTGAGCTGTTTTGGCATCTTTTGGGCCCCTGTGAAGGTGTTTTCTATGCCCTTAATTTTGCATCCCATATATTTCAATGGGTTTCGGAAGTTCGGCGAACAAGTCAGCAAATATATGCCAGTTCGGCAAACCAAACTGAATCCAAACTTCAAAAAGTTCACTCATCTCTATCTGTGATATCCAGAGTAGTGACCTCAGTTAACATGGCTGCCGAACTTCATGTCCTCAGAATTTTCAATCCTTATTCTGGGAGACTTTAACATCCCCATAAACAGCCTCATCTTTCCATCTGCATCCCAGCTCCTATCTCTAACCACTTCTCTTGGCCTCTCACAGCTCTCAACCTCTGAGACACACAATGATGGTAACACCCTTGGCTTGATCTTTGTCCGGCTTTATTCAACCTCCTACTTAAATAACTCGCCTCTTCCTCTCTCTGACCACAACATTCTCTCCTTCATGCACACAAATCCTCGCCCACCCCTGCACTCTCTGACCTATCACACATTCAGAAATCTACAAGCAATTAACCCTCATACACTCACAGACTCTCTCATCTCATCACTGTCCCCAATCTCCTCCTTCTCCTGTCTGGATCTGGCAGCAAATCACTACAATGACACTCTCAGAAGCACCCTGGACCAAGTAGTGCCCCTCACCCTCAGAACCTCCAAAAACAGAGTTAAACAGCCCTGGCTCACATCACAAACTCGAATCCTCCAGCGATGCTCTAGGAGTGCTGAATGTCTATGGAGGAAAACCCGCACACCAGAAAACTTCATTCACTAATTCACTATAAATTTATGCTGAGAATTTACAACTCTGACCTCCACCTCACCAAACAGACCTACTTCACCACCCTAGTCTCCTCACTATCCGACAACCCAAAGAATCTCTTTGACACCTTTCACATTCTGCTCAGTCCTAAAGTGCAGGAACCTATCACTGACCTCTGTGCTAATGATCTGGCTTCATACTTCACTAAAAAAATAGAAAACATCCGTCAGGAAATCAACTCCCAACCTCAAATTGCTGTTACCTCTACCATTTGCCACATTTCCATTGGCTCACTCTCCACATTCGACCCAGTCACAGAAGAAGAAGTCTCCAGGCTCCTCTCTTCCTCTCATCCCACCACATACACCGCTGACCCCATGCGCTCACACCTACTCCAGTCTCTCTCTCCAGTGGTCACCACTCAACTAACCAAAATCTTCAATTCCTTCCTCTCCTCTGGCAATTTCCCCTCCTCCTTCAAACACTCAATCATTACTCCATTATTAAAGAAAACTTCTCTTGACCCATCCTACACAAACAACTACAGACCAGTCTCCAATCTCTCCTTCATCTCTAAACTCCTGGAGCGCCTGGTCTACTCCCGTCTCAACCATTACCTCTCCACTATGTAAGAAAGAGATTGGCGGTTTTGGGGTGCTCAAGGAGGAGACAATGGAGGGATAGTAATACTTTCCTTTATTTAGCATGAACAAGGGGTCTTCACAACGCGTTTCGGCGGTAGCTCCGCCCTCATCAGGTGATGACCTCACATAGCATACCAGGCCTTTATAGGGCACAATTTCAATGACATCATCATTAACTAAAACACATCCAGTGAAGTCATTTAAAGGGAAATACACACAACGTAGTGTGAACGCCACAAAGGAAAGGAGAGTACCTCAATAGGGACCTAAAAATACTGTAAATCAGCTTTATTAAAATAGTTAAAATATGAAAATACCAATAAATATATAAAAATATATAAAAAATATATAAAACTACCAATAATTATGTAGAAAAAAATGGGGGGAGAGGGAAAGGGGGGGGGGGTCCTGGTGAGATAATCTCTAATCCATCACATAAGACAAAAATCGCAATAAAATCACAACAATTCAAACAATTAAAAGACATTTTCAAGCTTTAAATTGAGGCCTTCAGGGTGCAAACAACCTATTTTAAAAATCCAATAGTTCTCTCTGTTTACAAGCCGTTTTAATCTGTCGCTGTGAGTATCAGGAATATGATCTATAATGATTAGTTTAAACTGCCGGTAATCCTTCTGATGCTCTATTAAAAAGTGATTGGATACACTATGCTTGGTAAAGCCATTTTTTATATTTTGCCTATGTTTATTGAGGCGTAGGTGCATAGCCTGTATGGTCCAACCTACGTACTGTAATCCACAACTGCACTCCAGAATGTACACCACATAGGATGACTGACAAGTGAGATTAAAGGTTATTGGGAATTCCTCCCCAGTGGTTTTAGATTTAAAGGATACAGTACCATGAGCTAAAGACTCACAGCAAAGGCACTTTTTATTGTCACATCTAAAACAACCAATCATGTTCTCATTTGTTTGCGACAATGGTTGATGCTTTGTCACAAGAGAGGTCTGGCTGGGTGCTACCAGATTTTTAATTGAACGGTTCCTACGGTAAATAATAATAATAATGGTTGGTTTGTCCGGTAATTGTTTAGATAATATTGGATCAGTTTTAAGAATGAACCAATATTTACACATTAATTTGTTGAGAGCCCTTGTAGACCTGTTATAGGTGGTGATTAGACTAAATTCTGCCTTCTTTGCACCATCGTCTTTAGATCTCGACTTCATTTTCTCAAGGCATGAATCTCCTCTCCACTCACTCTCTTCTAGACCCATTACAATATGGTTTCAACCCCCTACATTCTACAGAAACTGCAATCACCAAAGTGACCAATGACCTTATGATAGCAAAACGTAATGGTGACCCCTCTTTGCTTATTCTTCTTGATCTCTCTGCAGCCTTTGACATTGTTGACCACCATCTCCTACTCTCCATGCTGCACTCCATTGGCATCAAGGACACTGCTCTCTCCTGGTTCTTCCTATCTTTCTGACCGCTCTTTCTGTGTCCATTTTCTGGCTCCATTTTCTCTCCTCTTTCTCTCACTATTGGGGTCCCTCAGGGTTCAGTCCTTGGACCTCTTCTCTTCTCTCTCTTCATAGCCCCGATTGGACAGACCATCAGCAGATTTGGCTTTCAGTATCATCTTTATGCTAATGACGCACAACTATACACTTCTTCCCGTGACCTTACTTCCGCTCTAATAAAGAACACCAATGACTGTCTAACCGCAGTTTCTAATATCATATCTGCTCTCTATCTGAAACTGAACCTTTCCAAAACTGAACTTCTTCTGCTCCGCCCTCCACTAACCTCCCTAAATCTCACATCTCTCTGTGTGCAGCACCACGGTAACACCTAGGCAGCAGGCTCGCTGTCTGGGTGTTATGTTTGACTCTGATCTTTCCTTCACCCCCATATATACAATCTCTCGCCCACTCCTGCCGCTTGCACCTGAAGAACAGCTCTAGAATTTGCCCTTTTCTCATCTTGGAAACCACAAAAACCTTCACTGTGGTCCTGATTCACTCCCGCCTTGACTATTGTAATTCTCTTTTAATTTGCCTCCCCCGCACTAGACTCTCCCCTCTCCAGTTCATCCTTAATGCAGCAGCCAGGATCACCTATCTAGCTAACCGTTACTCAGACGCTTCTGCTCTATGCCAGTCATTGCACTGGCTTCCTATACACTATAGGATCCAATTCAAACTGCTTGTTCTCACCCACATAGTTCTTCACAGTGCAGCACCACCCTTCCTCTCTACCCTCATCTCTGTCTATCACCCCACCCATTCTTTTTGCTCTGAAAGTGACTTTAGTCTCACTTCTTCATTAATCCGAACCTCCCACTCCTGGCTCCAAGACTTCTCCTGAGCTGCACCAATACTCTGGAATGCTCTACCCAAGAAATTAGGTCTATATACAATTTACATAATTTCAGGCAATCCCTAAAAGCACATCTTTTTAGAGCAGCCTATCATGATCCCTAGTCAACGTCTATTAGACATATCCTATCCGCTCCACCAGTCTCAAATGCATCACAAGTTGGTGGACACTAATACTTCTCCTATCTGTTCCCCATCTCCTCAAGTTGACTATACCATCATTCTAAATACACACCTGTACTTTGTGTTACCCCCACCTCATTGTAAGCTCATATGAGCAGGGCTGTCATTATTTTGCTTTAATTATTGCATTATGCTTTGTATTGTATTTTGTATTGTATTGTATTTTCTGATAACTGTTTCTTATGATTGTTTGAATATGAACCTCTGAATTGTGAAGCGCTGCGGAATATGTTGGCGCTATATAAGTAAAGTATTATTATTTGCCCTTGGAGAATAGTTTTGAACGTTGAAGCAGAGCATTATGTCTGGGCACAGTTGTCAAAAGTGCATTCTTATGAAGCTAGATATAAGTCTTTTACTTGATGGATATCACCACAAACTCAACTAGATATTTAAAAAGAGTATAGGAAAAAGTATCAGAACAGTAAAAACATTGAAAATGGAATGAATTGTCCCAGCTTTAAAACAATGCCCGTAGGGACAGTATTTACTGTGATGACACTACCTATTAAAATTACCCATTTTTGGCTCAGGACATAGTTACCCATAGAAGAACTCACCTGGTTGTTACATGCAACAATAATGTGCTCCGGTTCGGGCATGATACTACTTTCCTGAGCCACAAGAGTATCCTTTGTTGATCCTGGAAGACGGTAAGAAGAAAATAGTCCATAGTACTGTTTCATACACATAGGATGACCAGACAGCTGGCCTCGAGCATAGTCTACAGGCAGATCATGCCTAAAATGTTGAAAAAAAAAGATTGTTATTGTACCCTAATACCCAATGAAACATGCTGTCCTGTAGATAAATTTGTAATTTGTTCAGTAAACATGAGAACCAAAGGATGCCAAATTCCAAAATATGCACTCGATTGACGGCAAGAGCAGTGTGAGCAGTGCCTATGCATTATCGACTCAAAAAGTATATGGGCTTATGAAACCTCATAAATGTATCCATATAGTATGCAGGATGATCTTACTGATATTAAAGATTTGAAGGAAACCTTTCATGAAAAAAATGCCACAAATCTTACATGTACAGTTGGGAAAATAAGTATTTTATACACTGACGATTTTGCTAGTTTTTGCACCTACAAAAATGTAGAGGTCTGTAATTTTTATTGTAGGTACACTTCAACAGTGAAATCCAGAAAATCACATTGTATTATTTATAAATAATTAAATTGCATTTTATTGCATGAAAAACGTATTTGATCACCTACCAACCAGCAAGAATTCTGGCTCTCACAGACCTGTTAGCTTTTCTTCTAGAAGACTTCCTGTACTCTGCACTCATTAACGGTACTAATTGCACTCGTTTGAACTTGTTACCTGTATAAAATACATTTGTCCACACAATCAATCACACTCCAACCTCTCCACCATGGCCAAGACTAAAGAGATGTCAAAGAACACCAGGGACAAAATTGTAGTCCTGCACAAGGCTGGGATGGGCTACAGGACAATATGCAAGCAGCTTGGTGAGAAGGCACCTGTTAGCACAAATATAAGAAAATGGAATAAACACAAGATGACTGTCAATCTTCCATGGTCTGGGACTCCATACAAGATCTTGCCTTGTGGGATAAGGATGATTTTGAGAAAGGTCAGGAATCACCCTATAACTACATGGCAAGACCTGGTCAATAACCTGAAGAGAGCCAGAACCACAGTCTCAAAGTTTATTGTTAGTAACACACTTGGCGGTCATGGATTAAAATCCTGAAGGGCACACAAATTCCTCCTGCTCACACTAGAACATGTCCAGTTTACCAATGACCATCTCGATGATCCAGAGGAGACATAGGAGAAGGTCATGTGGTCAGATAAGACCAAAATATAACTTTTTGGTATCAACTCTACTTGTCATGTGTTTGAGAAAGAAGAAGGATTTATACAATCCCAAGAACACTATCCCAACTCTCAAGCATGGGGATGGAAACATCATACTTTGAGGGTGCTTTTATTCAAAGGGGACAGGACAACTGCACCGTTTTGAAGGGAGACTTGATGAGCTAATGTATTACGAGATTTTGTCCAACAAACTCCTTCACTGAGAGCATTGAAGATGAGCCATGACTGGGTTTTCCAGCATGACAATGACCTGAGACACACAGCCATGGCAACTAAGGAAGGGCTCCATAAGAAGCATTTCAAGGTTTTGGTGTGGCTTAGCCAGTCTCCAGACCAGAACCCAATAGAAAATCTTTGGAGGGAGCTGAAACTCAATGTTACCCAGCGACAGCCCCAAAACCTGAAAGATCTGGAGATCTGTATAGAGGAGTGGGCTAAAATCCCAGTTTCTGTGTTTCAATTGTATCAAATACTTATTTCAAGCAGAAAAAAATGCAATTTAGTTAAGTAAAAATCATAAAATGTGATTTTCAGTTTTTTTTGTCTAGATTTCATCTCTAACAGTTGAAGCATGCCTACAATAAAATGATATACCTCTCTATTCTTTGCAGGTGAGAAAACTGTCACAATTGTCAGTGTATCAAATGCTTATTTTCCCTACTGTATGAGGCTACAGTGCAGGCTAAACGTGTTCTGATGCTGTGTGTCTGCCACACTGAGTGCCCTTATGCTGGGAGGAAAATAACTTTATTTCCCCAGGCAGTCTCAGGCTTTCAGTCATAAGGAGTACAGGCAATGCAGTTTCAGTTATCGCTCAGTACATTGTGAAAGGTAACTGTAATCACACCCCAGCACTGACTGACAGCTCGCCCAGCTGATCTCTATGCATAGACTGGTGACTGAAACAATGTTGGCTGTGCCTCCACGACTGAAAGACCAAGATTATCGAAGGAATAAAGTTAATTTTGTCATTGCATCGGAGTTTCCGTGTAGCAGCCGAATGGCATTAGAAAGCTGTTAACCTGAAGATTACCCGCTATCTGCAGGGTAACAGCATTTTTTTACATGGCAGGTTCCCTTTAAATAGTGGTTTGAGTTACTAGTACATTTATTTTTATCTTTTTTTCTCATTTCTCACATGATGTAGTGAAGTAGGAGAAAGCTGCAATACCATACAGTATTTTTCAGACTCTAAAGCACACTTTTTCCCCAAAAAATTTGTGTGGAAAGTGGGGGTGCATCTGAAGGTATGGTCTGGCTGTGGCTGTACAGGGGCAGCAGCGGTGGAGTGGGTTACCAGAGACAGAAGCAGGTTGTAGGAGTACCTGTCAGTGACCAGATGCGCTGGCTGTTTAAGGTTATGTAATATTCACATGGGGGAGTGGCATATATTAGATTATTCAAAACAGTTTGCACATGTGATCAAACATTGCTGCTGCATTCGCAGGCGATTGTATATGTAGATGTTTACTGCTTCCCATGCATCATCATTGGCATGGGCAGTGAATATCCTGACAGAAGATTATACTCATTGTCCTATGTCTTCTTTTACCAACAGCTGACAACGTCTGTGGAGCGAGGTGCATGACAGTGATGTCATTGCTGCACTGCTCACACGCTGATCAGCCACCGGCATGAGAACACATAAGAAAATGTGGTGCTGCGAGGGAACAATGGGCAGTGAGAATAATCATTTATTTTTTTTAAGTGTTCTCTGTGATGAGGGCCATATATACAAGGATACGAGCTATATACCAGGATGGGGGATCATATACTATGGTGTGGCACATATGCCATGGTGTGGCACATATATACCAAGATATGGACCATATACGAGGATAGGGCACATCTACCAGGATATAGGGGCACATACTAGGATATGGGCCATATGCCTGGATGGGGATCATATATCAGGATATGGGCCATATATACCAGGATGGGGGCATATACCAGGATAAGGGACATATATACCAGGATGAAGGACATATATACCTGGAAGGGGTTCAGAATGGGGACATTAATACAGAATTTGGGGACATTACCTCCATAACAGTGTCAGCACCAGATCCCCCTATAACAGTGCATCAAGACCACATTTTTTGCTTCTCTTTTCCCCCCCTATTTTCCTCCTCTGTAACCTGGGTGCATCTTGTGGTTTGGTGCATCTTACAGTCCAAAAAATACAGTAATCAATTATCCTAGTATCATTACCTTAGTATGAGGATCTAACTGATGTAATATCAAGCAATTCTAGGAGCCATCTATGTTCCAGATGGATGCCCTAGCGTTCAAACTGACTGTTTTTATAACTACCGGAGTGTGTAGAAGACTAAAGCTGACATAAAAAGGAACTAAACTTATTATTTTTTCATTTTTCAAATAGAAATGTAATTTGAGTTCATTTTTGTAATAGGGTTGATTAATGCCTGTGCCTACATCAATACTGGGAGCTAAGGGGAACACTTCTCCTTTAGGAGAGTGACATGCCTGGCATGCCAATGTATTGAGGCATATAAGACATGAAATGCTCCTGTGGAAAATTAAATATGCAAATTGCTTCTTCAGAGATGGAGAGGACTAGAACTCTAGTGCCATCTAATGGAATTGCTATCCTAAAAATCAATTTTGATATTGATTTTAAGAATTGCTATTTCCAATAGGTGGCACTAGAGTTCAAGTCATCTTCTTCTACTAACAGGTAATTTGCAGTACAGTCACAGTTATGGTACCTTTACACGCCGCCACAGAGGGCAGCAACAGGCAGACACCGCACGTGCACGCGCGCATTTTCAAAGGTTCCTAACGGTGCCTGATACCGCATATACACGCCACCACAAGGTGCTCCACAGAAGGTATTTTTGTTCCCTGGAAGTGCCGACGGGTGCCGCAGGTTACCTTCTGTGGAATACCTTCCCTGATTTACACGCCGCCACCACAAGGGAATATGGGCGTACGTATTGTGCGGCGTAAGTACATAGGCGTGACAGTATATGAAAGTATATGAGAATTCTCAAGTGTTGTGTACAGATGGGCAAACCTGACGATTTTCTGTTTCGGTGGATCTAGATGGACTTTTCACCCAAACGTGAGCCCGAACCTCAAACACAGACTTTAAAGTGATAAAAGGGTGGCTAGGTAGGCTGAAATGGCTGTAAAAACACACAGCAGCGTTATACTTACTGAGCTCACAGCACTAGTTTCCCATGCTGTGAACTCCGTTGAACCTGCTACTGGATTACTGGACAGCTGTGCCCCAATGACCTGCAATCCAGCAGGAGGTTCACCTGAGTTCATTGACTGCCACGGGTGTCTTTAGTGACTTGGTGAGTGACCACTGCCTTCAGCAGTCAGTGGGATCTCAGAGACTGTAGCCATAGGGCAGTTGTTCCATTGCTGCAGTCACTGGATGTAGCAGAGCCAGGTTTGTGTGCTTCTCTGATATTGTTGAGGATTATCATTGGAGGGCATGTTTGGGGTTAATAAATGGGAAAATGAGAGTTGTCTGTGCATTTTATTTCAAATAAAGGATTATTTTGTGTCTGTGTTTTTTAACTATTTACTCACAAGATTGATAATGTGGTGGTTTCATAGAAGACTCAACATTATCATTCTAGGGTTAATGACAGTTGTCAATACTCAGCTGTCATTAAGCCCTTCTATCACCCCAATGCCAAGGCACCAGTGCAAAGGGAAAAGCACCAGAAATTGGCGCTTTTAATGAACGTGCCAATTTCTGTGGTGGCTGTGGGTTGCTATTCTGTAGCCTGGGGGGCCCAATAACTATGGACCTCACAACGATTGGAATACCAGCCCCCAGCAGCCTGTTTTTTTTTTTACCTTGGCTGGCAATCAAATATAGGACTAAACCGACATATTTTTTTTAAATTATTTAAATAATTAAAAAAAATACATATATATTTTAATTGCCATCCAAGGTAAAACCAGGCAGCTGGGGGTAGCAGCCCATAACTGTTAGCTTTATCTGCACTTAGGATCAAAAATACGGTGAAGTCCTACATTTATTTATTTTTTAAATTATTTATTTATACATTCCTGTGAAGCCATTGGCAACCAACCACTGATGTTGGCACAATGGTGAGGGGTGCAAAAGCCAATCACTGACACTATCACAGACAGTGGGTGTCTGTGATTGGCTGTTGGAGCCAGGGCAGTGAATACTCAGGCAATTAATGAGTGGCCCAGATATACAATCGCACAGTATTGGGTAAGTATAGTGCTGATGTTTAAATACAATTTTGCTTATTTTTACAGCCACCCAGCTAAACCCGAACCCGAACAGTTAGGCTGGGGTCACATTTGGGCAGGCAATTGCGTTCACCGCATCCAGATCCAGATGTGGTGAACGCAATTGCCTTCACACACATCTTTTCCCCAAAATGTGTTCTGTGAACCGCAATGCGGTAACCGGATTGCTCCGGATGTGTAATCCAGAGCAATGCGGTTACCGTATACTTTGCTCATCCCTGCTGCTGCAGGGATAAGCAAAGTGTTAAATGTGTATTAACACATTAAATATGAATATTAGCTGTGGGCAACATGTCTCTAGGGGGTGCCAACCCTCTCTAGAGACATGCTGTCCACTCCTCTCAGCATGTTAGGGGTTAATAAGCCATTTACAGTAAGCCGGCTATTGTCGGCTTTGTACTAATTTCTGAATGAATCCGCGGCTCCCCTGACAGTGGAGCAGATACTATACGTACATTACACCTTGTTATCCACTTTATTAGCTCCCACCAAGTTCCCCTCTGACATAATCCTGTAATTACTATAATCTTGCGGTGGAAGTGGTGGGGTGGTGTGATGCGTCATGCCACTGCCATCTTTGTATATCCAAGTGTCCAAAGATGGTGGCCGCCGGAGTAAGTGCGCATGTACGCTCTCTGTCCCCATGTGTTGTCTCTGTCCCTAATGCACTCTCTCTACTCTTCCCATGCGCTCTCTCTGCCCCTGTGCGCTCTCTCTGCCCCGTGTGCTGTCACCACCCCCTCTGTTATGCTCTCTCTCTCTCTGTCCCTCCCTCCCTGCTGTGTGTTGTCTAATTGCCCCTCTGTGCCTCCCTGTGGTGCCTCCTGCCTCTCTTAGACGGTCTGTGTCCCCCACCTCCCTGTGTCCCCCTGCCTCCCAGTGCCTGGCTGTAGACCCACCACCTCCCTGTGCCTCTCTGTGCCCCCCACATCCATGTGTCATGTGAGGCGGTTTTGAGCTTCATCCGGTTATTGACGGCACCGCTAGCAACCAGCGCTAGCAGGCGCCATATTGACACACCCATCACTTGGGTGTGCCAATATGGTTTGTGGCGTGGCTTCCGATGGCGCATTGATTTCTGGGATTTCTGGACATTCAGATGGACATTGATAACAGACATCACAAGGTAAGTATATAATAGATACATGTATGACTGAATGTATTGCTTTGAACACGATAAAAATATTATGTTTAAAATGTGATTGGACATAAGTACTCTCAATGTTTTTTTTCACCGAGATACTGTATTTTTAGTGGCTGTCAAGGAATCTATAGACAGCTGGTAACTCTACCCCAACATAATCTGTCGAAAGAGAGTTGGAAGGCCCCCATACAAGTAAAATAGCTTTATGGTCCCTCCGAAATCATTAAGTTCAGTTAACTTTTCTTCAATGTGTATGTGAGCCTCAACAGAGGTATCTTAGCTACAGAGAGTACATACAGAAGTGAGATATACTATTTTCAATAATACTGTATACTGTATATTGTACATTTTAGCAAGATGAAATTAATCACTAGATTGGAAAACTTAGATCCTTTAACATTATAAAATTAATGCACATAAAACGTATGCTCTCCTAGAAAGCTCATCCAATCGCATCAGTGCAATTCTCATTTTGTATTTTCCACATGCTGCTATTGCATAAATTACAATAACCCTTCATTCATCAGTTGTTGCCTTCCCATGGGGAACTGTTCATCTGTCACACTGGCACATCAGGTGTGCTTCCACACCAGAGTGCTATTCCTTTCTACTGTAAAATTAGGGTTACTGTTAATACGCATTTACAGCATGACATATGAATATATTTACACTAATTGTAGGGCAATATGTTTCTTCTGAATTTGAGTGTTACATTTCTTTCTTAGCCTTTAAAGCAGGATTGTACAACCTTTTTATCATACAAAACCAATCTAGAGGCCGCACTAGAAGTAAGGGGTTTTATCTACTATGGCATTTAGCGTATATCGAACGTTTATGCCATAAATGTCTGATGAGTATAAATTCTACTTCAAATGGAGAAAAGTTTCAGCTCTCCCTGATGACTCCTCTGCTGTCTGGAGCACAGAAGATCAACTCTTCCACAGTCTCAAAGAATATGGATGAGTAAGGAATACAAAACAATAAAACCTGTATAGTATGGAAAATCAACTGTTATTATTTAGCATCTTAGTTATTTTATTTCATGCAAAAATAGTTATTTCATTGCACTTTGCTGTAAATAAAAGATTCTAAATAGTGATTTGCAATCCCTAACTGTAAAGTTCGGGTGCGTACCAGATACTGGGTGTCCGAGCAGGGCTGGCTCCAGGTTTTTGTGGGCCCCAGGCAAAACAATCTTAGTGTGCCCCTTTAACACATACCACGATTCATAAATATAAAATAGAAGCTGCAGGCTGTGTATATATCATATAGAGGCTCCTGGGTATGCTCTACATATAATATTGACAGAATCACAGAAACATGGCTGACACCCTCCAACACAGCCTTCCCTGCTGCGCTGTGCTATGGTGGACTTCATTTCTCCCACACACCTCGCACTGGCACCAAACATGGTGGAGGAGTGGGTCTTCTCCTTTGTAGCAACTGCACCTTCAACCCAATTCCTCCTCGTCCCTCCCTTATCCTCTTATCCTTAGAAATGCACTCTGTCCGTATCAACTCTCCGTCAAACTTCCAAGTGGCTGTCATATATCGACCACTGCATTCTTTGACCAATTCTCCATCTGGCTGCTTCACTTTCTCTCTGTTGACATTCCCCCCATCATAATGGGTGACTTCAGTATCCCTATTGATACCAACCAGTCAACAGCCTCTAAACTCCTGTCACTTGCTTCATCCTTTGGCCTCTCTCAATGGTCCTCCACAGCCACACACAGACTGACATACACTAGACCTCATCTTTACCTGCCTCTGCCCCCTAACTAACCCTACAAACTCCCCTCTTCCCCTATCTGACCACCATCTACTTCCCTTCTCATCCTTGTCCTCTTCACCTGACACCCATGTCCACCAACTCACACACCCTCTCAGAAACCTCACACATATTGACACTCACATACTCTTAGACACTATTTTACTACTGATTTTGATTACTAAAGAAGTGCTACAGCACAGGGTCACAAATTAATTTACCTTTAATAAACTACGACTCGTTTCCACGGTGGACCGCCGTCTTCATCACGTGGATTCCACCTGATGAAGACGGCAATCTTCTGTGTAAATGCTTCATAGTTTATTAAAGGTACTGTAAATTAATTTGTGACCCTGTCACAAATTAATTTACAGTACCTTTAATAAACTATGACGCATTTCTTCTTCTTTAGTAATCAAAATCTGTTGTTATCATATGCCCATCTGAGGGTTAAGGAGCAGCTTGTGCCGGGATCAGCACTCACCAACTAAAGGACCTGTGGTGACGTACTACATCGTCTGAAAAATAAGAGATATCTGCTGCAACACTGACACTAAATGTGCACAATTCATGACTGCAATGAGTGGCCAAGCTGCACAGCTAATACAAGTAAATTGATAAAATGTATTATAGCAATCACTGCCCTGGAATATAATGCAAATAGGAAGACTTAGCTTCAGCAGTGGCCACTGCGGAGTGCCCGGTGACTGACGCCAAGGTGCTTCCATCTCACCGGGTCCTAACACTATGACTAACAGAGTAGTGAAATGTGAGTGGGTTTATATGCCCTCATTTCTAATTGAAAAAGGAAAAGTATGTGCTGGACTCCAACAAGATGGAGATCTCAACTGGCTTCCGGGCAGGGAAGGGTGAGGGGTGAGGCTTCCAGTATCACCTATACACTGATGACACACAGATCTACCTCTCTGGCCCAGACGTCGCCTCTCTGCTGTCCAGAATCCCAGAGTGTCTATCAGCCATATCCTCCTTCTCCTCTCGCTTCCTAAATGTAGACAAAGCTGAACTCATCAACTTTCACCCATCTCGCGCACCTCCCTCACCTGATCTATTTATCACAATAAATGATATCACACTTTGCCCTGTACCTGAAGTCCGTTGCCTCAGAGTGATCCTTGACTCTGCCTTATCCTTCAGACCACACATTCAAGCTCTCGCCACCTCCTGCCACCTCCAAATCAAAAATATTTCCAGAATCCGTCCCTTCCTCAACCCTCAACCCTCAATCTACTAAACTACTAGTGCATGCCCTCATCATCTCCCATCTCGACTACTGCAACCTCCTCCTCTGGCTTTCCTGCTAACACTCTTGCACCTCTCCAATCTGTCCTTAACTCTGCAGTCCAACTAATTCACCTCTCTTCTCGCTGATCCTCCACTTCTACCCTCTGCAAATCCCTCCACTGGCTCCCAATTCCCCAGCACATACAATATAGCCGTCCACAATCTGTCCCCCCCATATATCTCTGAACTAAGCTCCCGATATCATCCAACTCATAATCTTCGATCCTCTCAAGACCTCCTCTTTTCCTCCACACTTGTACGTTCCTCATCTAACCGCCTGCAAGACTTCACCCGAGCACACCCCAACCTCTGGAATTCTGCACCTCAAAACATCCGACTGTCCCCTGCACTCGGAACCTTCAAGCGGAACCTGAAAACCCATCTCTTCAGAACAGCCTACAGCCTACAATGACCAAGGGGCCACCTCACCACTTCTGGACCTGGCCCTCCACCACCATTGGACCTGGCGCTCCACCACCACCCGAGCAGACACAACCTACTGTTCCCATTGCCCTGTAGAATGTAAGCCCGCAAGGGCTGGGTCCTCTCTCCCCTCTGTACCAGTCTTTCAGTATTAGTTTGCTCATTGTATTTTTAACTTAAGTTTGTATGTAACCCTTTCTCATGTACAGCACCATGGATTCAATGGTGCTCTATGAATAATAATAATAATAATAATAATAATAATAATATTTAGACTGTGCAGGGCTGCATATATATTAGAGGCTTCTGGGCTGTGTATATATAATATGGAGACTGCCAAGCTGTATAAATAGTATAGAGGCTGCTGCTGAGCTGTGTATATAAAATAGAGCCTGAGGGCTGTATATATTTGGAGGCTGTGCTGGGCTGTATATATATAATAAAAAGGCTCTGAGCTGTGTATACTATATGGAGGCTCTGCTGTACATATTATTTGGAGGCTGTGTTGGGCTGTATATATTATTTGGATAATAAATATAACCAAGCACAGCCTCCATATTATATATACAGCACAGCCTCCAAATACTATTTACAGCACAGCAGCAGTCTCCATATTATAAATACAGCAAAACACAGCCTCAAAATAATATATACAGCAAAGCACAGCCTCCATATTATATATACATCACAGCATAGTCTCCAAATAATATATACAGCACAGCCTCCATATTATATATATAGCCCAGGACAGCCTCCAAATAAATATATACAGCCCAGCACAGCCTCCAAATAATATATACAGCCCAGCTCAGCCTCCAAATAATATATACAGCCCAGCACATCCTCCAAATAATATATACAGCCCAGCTCAGCCACCAAATAACATATACAGTACAGCACATATTCCATGTTATATACAGTTGTGGCCAAAAGTATTGACACCCCTGCAATTCTGTCAGATAATACTCAGTTTCTTCCTGAAAATGATTGCAATTCACAAATTCTTTGGTATTATTATCTTCATTTAATTTGTCTTCAATGAAAAAACACAAAAAGAATTGTCTTAAAGCCAAATTGGATCTAATTCCACACCAAACATAAAAAAGGGGGTGGACAAAAGTATTGGTCCTGTTGGAAAAATCATGTGATGCTTCTCTAATTTGTGTAATTAACAGCACCTGTAACTTACCTGTGGCACCTAACAGGTGTTGGCAATAACTAAATCACCCTTGCAGCCAGTTGACATGGATTAAAGTTGACTCAACCTCTGTCCTGTGTCCTTGTGTGTACCACATTGAGCATGAAGAAAAGAAAGAAGACGAAAGAACTGTCTGAGGACTTGAGAAACCAAATTGTGAGGAAGCATGAGCAATCTCAAGGCTACAAGTCCATCTCCAAAGACCTGAATGTTCCTGTGTCTGCCGTGCGCAGTGCCTTCAAGACGTTTAAAGCCCATGGCACTGTGGCTAACCTCCCTAGATGTGGACGGAAAAGAAAAATTGACAAGAGATTTCAACGCAAGATTGTGCGGATGGTGGATAAAGAACCTCGACTAACATCCAAACAAGTTCAAGCTGCCCTGCAGTCCGAGGGTACAACAGTGTCAACCCGTACTATCCGTTGGCATCTGAATGAAAAAGGACTGTATGGTAGGATACCCAGGAAGACCCCACTTCTTACCCCGAGACATAAAAAAGCCAAGCTGGAGTTTGCCAAAACTTTCCTGAGAAAGCCTACAACGTTTTGGAAGAATTTTCTCTGCTCAGATGAGACAAAAGTAGAGCTTTTTGGGCAAAGCCATCAACATAGCGTTTACAGGAGAAAAAAAGAGGCATTCAAAGAAAAGAACACGGTCCCTACAGTCAAACATGGCGGAGGTTCCCTGATGTTTTGGGGTTGCTTTGCTGCCTCTGGCACTGGACTGCTTGACCGTGTGCATGGCATTATGAAGTCTGAAGACTACCAACAAATTTGCAGTATAATGTAGGGCCCAGTGTGAGAAAGCTGGGTCTCTCAGAGGTCATGGGTCTTCCAGCAGGAAAATGACCCAAAACACGCTTCAAAAAGCACTAGAAAATGTGGTTTGAGAGAAAGCACTGAAGACTTCTAAGGTGGCCAGCAATGAGTCCAGACCTGAATCCCATAGAACACCTGTGGAGATATCTAAAAATGGCAGTTTGGAGAAGGCACTCTTCAAATATCAGGGACCTGGAGCAGTTTGCCAAAGAAGAATGGTCTAAAATTCCAGCAGAGCATTGTAAGAAACTCATTGATGGTTACTGGAAGGGTTGATCGCAGTTATTTTGGCTAAAGGTTGTGCAACCAAGTATTAGGCTGAGGGTGCCAATACTTTTGTCCGGCCCATTTTTGGAGTTTTGTGTGAAATGATCAATGTTTTACTTTTTGCTTCATTTTCTTTTATGTTTTTTCATTGAATTATATCCAATTTCGCTTTTTGACAATTCTTATTGTGTTTTTTCATTGAAGACAAATTAAATGAAGATAATAATACCAGAGAATTTTGATTGCAATCATTTTCAGGAAGAAACTGAGTATTATCTGACAGAATTGCAGGGGTGTCAATACTTTTGGCCATGACTGTATATGGTTGTCCTCAAAAATATGTTTGCCTCGAAGTGCCCTCTAAGAAATTTTCTCCCAAATTTGTTGGTCAGTACAAGGTTATTAAAATCCTTAATTCCCTAACATTTAAATTTGAACTTCCTATAGCATTGAGAATCAATAATTCCTTCCACTACTCTCTTAAGAGATTTGAGGGCACGTCTAGCCCTGGGGACATAATTGAAGCGGATTTATAGGAGGATTGAGAGTATAAGATTGAGCTAGTTCTGGGATCCAGACGTGTCAGATGCTGGCTGCAATACCTCAATAAGTGGACGGGTTATGGTAAACAAGAGAACTCTTGGGTTAATATGGAAGATCTGCATGATGTTCATCTGGTAAGTGATTTCTGGCAGCAATGTCAAAGGATGAGGATCTCAATGGGTCCAGTGGCTACTTGGGAAGGGGTATACTTTAATTTCTCAGGATTCAATCTGACGACCCTGTGCCGTGTAAACAGCTTCCTTCTCTGCTGAGCCACAGCAGGTTCAGTCACTATCTGTGTACTGAATAATTTTAGCTTTGTTTCATTTAGTCAGCAGGTGCTCCATTTATCATTTTGTCAGCCCTATCAAATTGTGGGTGTGGCTGTTTATACCTTCCCCTTCCTGGTCTTCTCCACTGGCTATGTTCCAATGTGGATCTAGTGTCGAGTTCAAGTCATACTGTCAATGATGCATGCCAGTCAAATTAACATAGAAACATAGTAACATAGTTTTTAAGGTTGAAGTAAGGCTTTAAGTCCATCTAGTTCAACCCATAGCCTAACATGTTGATCCAGAGGAAGGCAAAAAAAAAACATGTGGCAACACTAAGCTCCACATTGGGGAAAAAATTCCTTCCTGACTCCAGATATGGCAATCAGACTAATTCCCTGGATCAACGCCCTATCAAAGAATCTAGTATATATAACTGGTAATATTATAGTTTCCAAGAAAGGCATCCAGGCCCTTCTTAAATGTTAGTAGTGAGTCACTCATTACAACATCATGTGGCAGAGAGTTCCATAGTCTCACTGCTCTTACAGTAAAGAATCCGCGTCTGTGATTATGATTAAACCTTCTTTCCTCCAGACGTGGAGGATGCCCCCTTGTCCCAATCTCAGGCCTAAGAGTAAAGAGATCATTAGAAAGTTCTCTGTACTGTCCCCTGATATATTTATACATTATTATAAGATCACCCCTAAGCCTTCGTTTTTCCAAGCTAAATAACCCCAAGTTTAATAATTGTCTTGGTATTGCAGACCCCTTAGTCCTCTAATGACTTTTGTCGCTCTTCTCTGGACCCGCTCTAGTTCAGCTATGTCTTTCTTATACACCGGAGACCAGAATTGTACACAGTATTCTAAGTGTGGTCGCACTAGTGACTTGTATAGAGGTAAAATTATGTTCTCCTCATGAGCATCTATGCCTCTTTTAATGCATCCCATTATTTTATTTGCCTTTGCAGCAGCTGCCTGACACTGGCCACTAAATGTGAGTTTGTCATCTACCCATACACCCAGGTCTTTTTCAGTGACAGTTTTACCCAGTGTTTTACAATTAAGCACATAATTATACCTTTTGTTTCCTCTGCCCAAGTGCATGACTTTACATTTATCCCCATTAAAGCTCATTTGCCATTTATCAGCCCAAGCTTCTAGTTTACATAAATCCTCCTGTAATATAAAATTGTCATCCTCTGTATTGATTACCCGGCAGAGTTTTGTGTCATCTGCAAGTATTGAGATTTACTCTGTATGCCTCCTACAAGGTCATTAATAAATATACTAAATAGAAGCGGGCCCAACACTGACCCCTGTGGTACCCCACTGTTAACTGTGACCCATTCTGAGTGTGTTCCATTAATAACCACCCTTTGTTTCCTATCACTAAGCCAGTTCTTAACCCACTTACACATATTTTCCCCTATCCCCATTGCCCTCATTTTATGTATCAACCTTTTGTGTGGCACCATATCAAAAGCTTTTGTAAAAGTTATATACACACATCCACTGCATTTCTTTGGTCCACTCCAGAACTTACTTCTTCATAGAAGCTTATCAGATAAGTTTGACAGGAACAGTCCCTTGTAAAACCATGTTGATAATGGGTCATGAGGTTATTTTTCTTCAGATACTCCAGTATAGCATCTCTTAGAAAACCCTCTAGGATTTTACCCACAGTAGAGGTTAAGCTTACTGGCCTATAATTTCCAAGTTCAGTTTTTGTCCCCTTTTTGAATATTGGCACCACAGTTGCTATACGCCAGTCCTGTGGTACAGACCCTGTTATTATGGAATCTTTAAATATTAAAAATAATGGTCTATCTATGACAGTACTTAATTCCTGCAGCACTCTGGGGTGTATCCCATCAGGGCCCGGGGATTTGTCAATTTTAGTGATTTTTAGATGATGCCGTACTTCCTCTTGGGTTAAGGAGGTGACATTTAATTGAGAATTTTTGTTATCACTGATCATATTGTCTGTCATGGGATTTTCTTGTGTAAATACTGTTGAAAAAAAGTCATTTAGCATATTGGCTTTTTCCTCATCCTCATCCACCATTTCACCCAGTCTATTTTTAAAGGGGCCAACACCATCATTTTTTAGTTTCTTACTATTTATGTAGTTAAAAAATATTTTGGGATTATTTTTACTTTCTCTGGCAATGAGTCTCTCTGTCTCAATCTTTGCTGCCTTGATTTGCTTTTTACAGATGTTATTTAATTTTCTGTATTTGTTTAATGCTTCATCACTACCTACTTGCTTTCATTCCCTAAATGCTTTCTTTTAAGACCAGCTAGGTTTTATCTTTATCATTAAGGGTATGTGCACATCAGTCGGTTCTGCATCTTTGCAGACCGACCGGGAACCGGTGGAGACTGGCAGAAACTGAGTTTTCTGCACTCGCCAGTGTCCCTGGTTTTGTTAGCGATTTGCTAACGTTTTGCGATCGCTTTACTAGCAGTCGCACAGCGTGTTCTTGGCGATTTCCCCGGCGTCTTCCTTAGCGATTTCCAGACTGGTCTTTGCTGCACTTGTTCAGCTGGACCCGCTGGAAAACGCTAAAAAGAAGTCGCTTGCTCTATCTTTGAGAACCGGTCGGAAATCAGTGAATAAACTGAAATCGTCAAGAAGAAAAACGTTATAATGTACACAGCGTTTTCTAAACTCCATTGACTAGCATGTTAATCCTACCGGTGGATAGGATTAACATAAATTAACATAAATCTCAGCGGGAACCGCCGACGGAAAACGTGCAAAACCAGCCCACAAACCGACTGATGTGCACATACCCTAAATCTGTCTAATCTTCAACCTTTCTTCAGCCAAGAGTTAGGTAGTGGGAAGCTTTCCTTTTTTATAGTACTTTACTATTTCCAATATGCATCAGTGTTTTTCTCACTCTGCACACCTTTCCTTATTCAGGCTTACAGTGCTCTACTTTTCTCACTGGTTTCTAAGGAGGTACAAGGAACGCTTGATGGCCTAATAGGCAGCAAGATCCAATAGGTCTCAAAGCAACACTCCAGCGGTGGAATAAAAAAAAAAAACACTGAAGTGGTGCTTTAAAGGAAGCATATATGCAATTTTTACACATTATACATTTATTCACTTTATCGTTACACATTTTTGCACTTTTAGAAAGGTGTTGCATCATTTTTAATCATTTTTCAAAGTACTGATTGTCTAAGAATTATAGGAAAATTACTGCACTATATATACTTCTAGCATTAGATATAGCTCACATTTATGTTCAATTTTTCTTGCATTAAAGTGAATGTAAACCAAACAGTCAATTAATGGAATGAAAATTATTGTATGACACAATTACATTAGCTGTTTTGCCTCTGCTTCCTCATTAATATTGAAGTAACATAACATATGTACTACCAGGTATTAAATTATCCAAAAAATGTAACTTACATGTCCAATAAAGTTTTGTAATCAAGCACTCCTGAGATGAGGTTAGCAGTAAACCTGTGATTAAACAGATAGAAAGTAATGTTATTTGTCAAACTTCATGAACATTTCCACTGTGAAGATTTGCTTCATCAATCAATAGTGAATTCATTTACATTTTAACAACCAATTGCCAAGTATTAAACGGATTAGGAGTTGGAAAGCAGTATTAATATAAGGCTTTTATATCATGCCTTATTTGTTGCTGTCTTATTTTACATGTCTTTTCCTTAGAGTACAGTAGGTAAGACCTTCTTTAAAGGTGTTGTCGGAGACTTTAATGGGATAGGTCATTAATATCAGATCGGTGGAGGTGTGAAGTGGCAGCTGAATGTGCTCAGTTGCAGAGCTGCACAGCACAGCTCCATCAACCTCATAACAGCCGCGGCTAAGTACTGCACATCTGCCCCCTGTAGATTTGAATAGGTGCGGATATATAGTACGCGGATGTGGCCGATATGCAGTTGACAGAGCAATGCTATACAGCTGTGTTGTTGGCTCTGGGAATAGCTGATAAGTGGTGGTGCTGGATGGCGCTCCCTACCAATCTGATATTGATGACCTATCACTATCATAGAGTTGCTTTGTTCTGTGTCTTTTCCTTTTGTAGAGTATTACTGATACTGTATGTTCAATGTAGTAGGAAAACCATTCTTGCTGTTTCTTTCAGCGTCAAACTTGCTCTATTTAAAAACAATGGGGATCAAAAATACTATGTATCCTCTCCATGTGAATTAAAGGGAACCTGTGAGGTAACCTGGGCACCCAGGACCATGAGCAGTTTTGTGCACATACAGTATCTCTTATCCCTGCCTGATAGTCCCAGCATGTACTAGCATATAGAAAGGGATCTTTAGAAAGTGTTTCTAAAGATTGTTTATGATATGCTAATTAGGGTGTTGAGTGGTCGACGGAGCATTTGTTCCACCAACTAGTTGGCCCATATAGCATAATATCACCTCCTGTGCGCATCATAACATGCTTTGCATAGCGTCATCATTCCATTTGCTATATTAAGTCGTGTGTGTCCACAGCTGTGTATCCCTTGCCATTGAGCATCTCTATTGCTGGATGTATGGATGTTGCTTGTTTTGTATTATTCATATAAGACTTTTTGATCGCTTTTTTTTTACACTTCTTTTGTCAACTATAAATACATAGTTCTTGCTACTTATTTTTTAATAAATATATTAACTAATGTGAGAGTTTTAGTTTCCAAGAAAACTGATGAGCAATTCATTTTTAGTAGAGATGAGGGAATATTTTGAAATTCAAATTTACCGATTTTGCCAAATCTTCCCCCCAAATTAGATTTGCATTGAATAAATGTGGGCAAATTTCAATACTAGAAAGGTTGTAACTTCTCATAAAATACACGGTCTGGGAACTTGCTATCAACCTTATGGAGACAGCGAAGTAGGTGAGGAGATTGTAAGCCACTTCCCTCCTCTCAGATATATGCAAATTTGCTCTTCACTAAGGAAGTGGAGAAACTCCAGTGCCACATTTAAGTAGCTTCCTCAAAGTCATAATCGCTTTCCAACAAGCTTTTAATATAACTAAGGAATTTGTGCCAGATCAGAACCACAAACTGCAGACACTGCGTTTCAGGGTACCTGCCCCTCATCATTGTAGTGTGTGGGATATTCTGATCTGGCTGAGTGAGTGGGCTAAGACAAGGTCTGGGAACTTGCTATCAACCTTATGGAGACAGCGAAGTAGTTGAGGAGATTGTAAGCCACTTCCCTCCTCTCAGATATATGCAAATATGCACTTCACTAAGGAAGTGGAGAAACTCCAGTGCCACATTTAAGCAGCTTCCTCAAAGTCATAATCGCTTTCCTACAAGCTTTTAATATAACTAAGGGATTTGTGCCAGATCAGAACCCAAACTACAGACGCTGTGTTTCGGGGTACCTGCCCCTCATCAGTGTAGTGTGTGGGATATTCTGATCTAGCTTTGACTTTGAGGAAGCTGCTTAAATGTGGCACTGGAGTTTCTCTATTTCCTTAGTGAAGTGCAAATTTGCATATTTGCATATACCTGAGAGGAGGGAAGTGTCTTACAATCTCCTCACCTACTTCGCTGTCTCCATAAGGTTGATAGCAAGTTCCCAGACCTTGTCTTAGCCCACTCACACAGCCAGATCAGAATATCCCACACACTACACTGATGAGGAGCAGGTACCCCAAAACGCAGCGGCTGTAGTTTGGGGTTCTGATCTGGCACAAATCCCTTAGTTATATTAAAAGCTTGTTGGAAAGCGATTATGACTTTGAGGAAGCTGCTTAAATGTGGCACTGGAGTTTCTCTACTTCCTTAGTGAAGTGCATATTTGCATAAAATACACATAAGGGAGAAGAGAGAGAGATAACCCCAGGCGAGAGAGAAAGAGAGAGGGCACTGCTGATCATAAGAGTTTACACTCTATAATAGAGAGATTTGCGCAGTGACTCTAGAGATGAAAACCAACACTGCTATATAAACTGGGATCTGCTGGGAACCCCTGATCTGTGATGGCCGAGGTACTGACCACCACTGTACAAGGTCTGATAATCCGTAAGATGTCATAGCTGCAGGGCATTATGTGGAAGCCTGCATCGCAACGCTAAATGATGTTTGAAGACTTGCTGAGGGTTTTCTTTTTTTGCGAATCATGAATCTAATCTCACAATGTTTGAATTAGTGTGAATCCGCAAACTTTAGGAAATTTGATTCGAACTCGATCCCCTGTGAATCGATTCGCTCATGTCCAGTTTTTACCGAGAGTAAATTTGGGGTCTCATCCCTTGTGCTCCAACTAATCTACAAGTTATTACCAATTTTATTGATATGAATTTAATTCTTATAGCCAAAATTCATTTGGCCAGGTCACTTCTGTTGAATGCTGTTGCATTTCACCTGTATATAGAAGGTAAATATTCTGTGTTGATTTCAGCTTTTACTTGTATGTTATATGGCACCAGGTAACATTTGCATGCTGTAAGTAAGAATTTAGCTTTGGTCTTTTGAGTTCCCAAGAAACCAAACCCTATTTTACATAATTCATTTGTGAAAGTATTGAGGAGACAGCTATCCCTGTGTCATTGTGTGTGAATACAGACATCTATTGTATCTCTTTATAGAATGTATTTTACTACACCAACAGACGTCTACACAATTACACCATATTTTCAGGTCATTTGCATGTTTCACTATTTCCAGCATGCTTTGTGTATGTGATATGTAAATGACAGATATCGTTGTTTGCTAGAGCTTAGTGACAAAAACAGAAACTTTTTAGTATTACAGTACCTTAATTGATCATTGGCATCCTGGAAGTTGTGACGTGCAAATATTACTGCCGGACTGGAGTTCACTGGGAGCGGCATCCGGTTATTTAAATACATGTCATCCAGCCAGTACTGGTGTATCTGAAAGAACAAGGTTATGAGGAAACTTATACATAAAGGCACTGGAAGATGAAATGGGAATTTTCTCTACCAGGTACTTCAAATTATTTGTTGTGATGTTAAAGTAAAACCCTACTAAAACTAGGTACTATCTCCTGACACAAAGATTATGGATAATAATAGAGTAGTTACTATGTATCTGGTATAACTTAAGGAGAAATGCAAACCATAAAGGGAAAAATAATAACAGAGACATTTCCCATACCGCGTTCTACATATGGAAAACATTTATGCTCAATAAATGCAGCGGAGATATAAGACGGTATTCATTGGATGGAATCATTGAGTAATTCTAGCCATAAATAGTAGACTGACCCCAGAATATGTCATCATGCTAGGCATAGACTCATGTACTGTATATAGGTCACATATTGTACCGTAAAAGCAAACAGATATGATAACTGTTAAGGTAAAGTTCTTACAAGCTCAAAATAAAGTGAATTTTATGTTAAAGTTATCTTAAAGTTCTTTACTGCTACTATATTATCAATCTGGAATTACAATATGGCTAGGGTCACACATAAGCCCCTGGTCTGTTTTTGGCTTCATTTTTGTCATTTTTTTTTTCTAAGTCCAAAAACTGACAGAAAAACGGATTGGATGTAATAAACACCCTGTCCGTTTTTTTCTGGACCTCAAAACATTGCTCTGTCCGTTTTTGAGCCAAAAACGTTGCTAGCAACGTTTTTGGCATCAGTTAAAAAACGCATGTGTTTTTTTAACATGGGGCCCTATGGGAAATGCATGCGTTAACGCATGGCACATATATGCACCTGCGTTAACGCATGCGTTAACGCATATGCGTTTTTAATGAAAAAATGACTAAGTCCAAAAACGTTCAGGGGTGCAGGAGGCTCAAAAAGCACCCTATAAAAAACGGATTGGTGATGAAAATCACTTCCAAAAACGGATTTCTATGTGTGACCCCAGCCTTATCAGGTTATATTATGTTTGAAATATGCCTGATGAAGGTGCCTTTTGAGCTCTGAAAGCTTGCAAATATAATTACTCTGGTTAGGCTAGGGCCACATTAGCATTGTGGCTTCCGTCATGCCGGATCCACCATGGACCAGCATTAACACACCGTAGTGTAATGATGTGGTTAAAATGCCATAGAGTAATATGGGTGACAGAATCCGACGCGCATGCAAACGCGGACACAAAAGTGCATGTTTTTGAGAGATCATTTTATTTTAAATTTGCTTAAATGTTCACATTACCAGTAATTTTGACCAGGGATGCTCAAACGTTTATACACCACTATATACAATTGCATCTCAATAAATTAGAATATCATCAAAAAGTTAATTTATTTCAGTAATTCAATACATAAAGTGGAACATATATTTATATTTATTTTTATATTTATATACTATAAAGAGTCATTACAGAGTGATCTTTTTCAAGTGTTTATTTCTGTCAATGTTAATGATTATGGCTTACAGCCAATGAAAGCCCAAAATTCGTTATCTCAGAAAATTAGAATAATTAGCACAAAACACCTGCAAAGGCTTAGTAACCATTTAACCGTTTTTGGCATCAGTTAAAAAACGCATGCGTTTTTTTAACATGGGGCCCTATGGGAAACACATGCGTTAACGCATGGCACATATAGGCACCTGCGTTAACGCATGCGTTAACGCATATGCGTTTTTAATGAAAAAAAATGAAAAAATGACTAAGTCCAAAAACGTTCAGAGGTGCTGGAGGCTCAAAAAGCACCCCAAAAAAAACGGATTGGTCATGGAAATCACTTCCAAAAACGGACTTCTATGTGTGACCCCAGCCTATCTCCGGTTTTTCTGAACAAAAAGCCGGATCTCTTCGGGTGATCTCTTAGGGTGCCAGCCAAGCAAAACCAAAGTCCAAATAAAAATGAAGAAAAGCTGCACTCACCAGAGATGATGAAAAACGGTCCTTTATTGGGGTTGTCAAAACATGATGCAGGGAGGGGGGGAGACCAGAGTGACTACGGCACCGTTTCGGGCTCTCGCCCTTAATTAGCACAAAACACCTGCAAAGGCTTAGTAACCATTTAACCGTTTTTGGCATCAGTTAAAAAACGCATGCGTTTTTTTAACATGGGGCCCTATGGGAAACACATGCGTTAACGCATGGCACATTTCCTAATGGGGATTGCACCAGACAGAAATGATAAGTAAAAAGAAATGTAAAGTATTAATAAAACACAACCAGCAATTCAGTAATTCCTTCCTTCCAAACTCCCAGAATCCAAAGTTACTGAATCACAAGTCACACACTTACTTCTGTTCACACTTACGCTCTGGTCACACTCACTAAGGAAGAAGATTTAAAAAGGTTTGTTTTTTTGTTTTTTTATTCCGTTTAGCAGAAAACCAACCTACAACTCAATGCACTTCCAAAAGACTGAAGCCCCAACCAGCTGGTACTTATAAACCCTTAACTATGCACCCCCTCCCTTAATTAATCCCTTGTGAGTATAGTTACACCACAGGATTTAAGTGCAATGTAGTTAACCCTTTAATTTACATGTAGTAAAAAGAGAGACTATAAACTTGTAGAGAGAAAAAAATGTTAAGAAAACCCAATAAAATTAAAAAGGTAAAAAAGCACTCAGCTATTCACAGAGGTATTTGTTGCAGAATTCCCAAATGCCTCCTCACTGAATTACGTCACACACTTACTTCCATTCGCACTTACGCTCCGGTCACACTCAGCTAGTGTCTCACTCGCTAACGAAGACGATTTACAGAGGTTTTTTTTTGTTTTGTTTTATCCCCTTAGCAGAAAACCAACCTACAACTCAATGCACTTACAATAAAAGTTACATTTTATTCATTTTTGTAATAACACTTATCCAACACATAATTCAGTGCTGTTTTTTTTTTGTTTTTGTATTGCGCTTTGGGACCTCCCACATTGTGTCAGGTCATGGTCTTAAGTTTGTGGTAACAAAATAACACGTCCAAATGTTGCCCATTCAATTTAACCATGTAAAGAAAGGTGCACTATGTGGCATACAGTTTTAATAATGACAGGGTGACCCGTTGAAGGGCGAGAGCCCGAAACGGTGCCGTAGTCACTCTGGTCTCCCCCCCTCCCTGCATCATGTTTTGACAACCCCAATAAAGGACTGTTTTTCATCATCTCTGGTGAGTGCAGCTTTTCTTCATTTTTACTTGCGGCAGCAGTGCTATCCCTGAATTGAAACCCCTTCATCTGCCAACTGATCAAATTTATTGGGGTGTGCCAGATCAGGTCTAGCCTCTTTGGCACTCTTCCCTCTACCCCTGCCTTCTAACTGTCACCCAGCTAGCTACCTCACTGTCCTGCAGCTCCATGCTACCATCCTCCCCCACATCTATCCCATTGAGCAGCTGTTCAGTGAGCAGCAGACTCCTTTCCATATTGTCTATGGATCTCAGCATTGCCAGTTGTTCATTTAGATACAGTATCTGCGCTTCCAAATGCACAACATACTCACATCTCACACAGCAGTATGCACCCTCGACCGGCTGTTCAAGGATTGCGTAAATGTGGCAAGATGTACATTGGATGGCATTGTCAATCATGGAGCTCATTTCCTAATGGGGATTGCTCCAGACAGAAATGATAAGTAAAAAGAAATGTAAAGTATTAATAAAACACAACCAGCAATTCAGTAATTCCTTCCTTCCAAACTCCCAGAATCCAAAGTTACTGAATCACAAGTCACACACTTACTTCTGTTCACACTTACGCTCTGGTCACACTCACTAAGGAAGAAGATTTAAAAAGGTTTGTTTTTTTGTTTTTTTATTCGTTTAGCAGAAAACCAACCTACAACTCAATGCACTTCCAAAAGACTGAAGCCCCAACCAGCTGGTACTTATAAACCCTTAACTATGCACCCCCTCCCTTAATTAATCCCTTGTGAGTATAGTTACACCACAGGATTTAAGTGCAATGTAGTTAACCCTTTAATTTACATGTAGTAAAAAGAGAGACTATAAACTTGTAGAGAGAAAAAAATGTTAAGAAAACCCAATAAAATTAAAAAGGTAAAAAAGCACTCAGCTATTCACAGAGGTATTTGTTGCAGAATTCCCAAATGCCTCCTCACTGAATTACGTCACACACTTACTTCCATTCGCACTTACGCTCCGGTCACACTCAGCTAGTGTCTCACTCGCTAACGAAGACGATTTACAGAGGTTTTTTTTTGTTTTGTTTTATCCCCTTAGCAGAAAACCAACCTACAACTCAATGCACTTACAATAAAAGTTACATTTTATTCATTTTTGTAATAACACTGATCCAACACATAATTCAGTGCTGTTTTTTTTTTGTTTTTGTATTGCGCTTTGGGACCTCCCACATTGTGTCAGGTCATGGTCTTAAGTTTGTGGTAACAAAATAACACGTCCAAATGTTGCCCATTCAATTTAACCATGTAAAGAAAGGTGCACTATGTGGCATACAGTTTTAATAATGACAGGGTGACCCGTTGAAGGGCGAGAGCCCGAAACGGTGCCGTAGTCACTCTGGTCTCCCCCCCTCCCTGCATCATGTTTTGACAACCCCAATAAAGGACTGTTTTTCATCATCTCTGGTGAGTGCAGCTTTTCTTCATTTTTACTTGCTGGCAGCAGTGCTATCCCTGAATTGAAACCCCCTTCATCTGCCAACTGATCAAATTTATTGGGGTGTGCCAGATCAGGTCTAGCCTCTTTGGCACTCTTCCCTCTACCCCTGCCTTCTAACTGTCACCCAGCTAGCTACCTCACTGTCCTGCAGCTCCATGCTACCATCCTCCCCCACATCTATCCCATTGAGCAGCTGTTCAGTGAGCAGCAGACTCCTTTCCATATTGTCTATGGATCTCAGCATTGCCAGTTGTTCATTTAGATACAGTATCTGCGCTTCCAAATGCACAACATACTCACATCTCACACAGCAGTATGCACCCTCGACCGGCTGTTCAAGGATTGCATAAATGTGGCAAGATGTACATTGGATGGCATTGTCAATCATGGAGCTCATTTCCTAATGGGGATTGCTCCAGACAGAAATGATAAGTAAAAAGAAATGTAAAGTATTAATAAAACACAACCAGCAATTCAGTAATTCCTTCCTTCCAAACTCCCAGAATCCAAAGTTACTGAATCACAAGTCACACACTTACTTCTGTTCACACTTACGCTCTGGTCACACTCACTAAGGAAGAAGATTTAAAAAGGTTTGTTTTTTTGTTTTTTTATTCCGTTTAGCAGAAAACCAACCTACAACTCAATGCACTTCCAAAAGACTGAAGCCCCAACCAGCTGGTACTTATAAACCCTTAATTATGCACCCCCTCCCTTAATTAATCCCTTGTGAGTATAGTTACACCACAGGATTTAAGTGCAATGTAGTTAACCCTTTAATTTACATGTAGTAAAAAGAGAGACTATAAACTTGTAGAGAGAAAAAAAGTTAAGAAAACCCAATAAAATTAAAAAGGTAAAAAAGCACTCAGCTATTCACAGAGGTATTTGTTGCAGAATTCCCAAATGCCTCCTCAATGAATTACGTCACACACTTACTTCCGTTCGCACTTACGCTCCGGTCACACTCAGCTAGTGTCTCACTCGCTAAGGAAGACGATTTACAGAGGTTTTTTTTTGTTTTGTTTTATCCCCTTAGCAGAAAACCAACCTACAACTCAATGCACTTACAATAAAAGTTACATTTTATTCATTTTTGTAATAACACTGATCCAACACATAATTCAGTGCTGTTTTTTTTTTGTTTTTTGTATTGCGCTTTGGGACCTCCCACATTGTGTCAGGTCATGGTCTTAAGTTTGTGGTAACAAAATAACACGTCCAAATGTTGCCCATTCAATTTAACCATGTAAAGAAAGGTGCACTATGTGGCATACAGTTTTAATAATGACAGGGTGACCCGTTGAAGGGCGAGAGCCCGAAACGGTGCCATAGTCACTCTGGTCTCCCCCCCTCCCTGCATCATGTTTTGACAACCCCAATAAAGGACCGTTTTTCATCATCTCTGGTGAGTGCAGCTTTTCTTCATTTTTACTTGCTGCAGCAGTGCTATCCCTGAATTGAAACCCCCTTCATCTGCCAACTGATCAAATTTATTGGGGTGTGCCAGATCAGGTCTAGCCTCTTTGGCACTCTTCCCTCTACCCCTGCCTTCTAACTGTCACCCAGCTAGCTACCTCACTGTCCTGCAGCTCCATGCTACCATCCTCCCCCACATCTATCCCATTGAGCAGCTGTTCAGTGAGCAGCAGACTCCTTTCCATATTGTCTATGGATCTCAGCATTGCCAGTTGTTCATTTAGATACAGTATCTGCGCTTCCAAATGCACAACATACTCACATCTCACACAGCAGTATGCACCCTCGACCGGCTGTTCAAGGATTGCATAAATGTGGCAAGATGTACATTGGATGGCATTGTCAATCATGGAGCTCATTTCCTAATGGGGATTGCTACCAGACAGAAATGATAAGTAAAAAGAAATGTAAAGTATTAATAAAACACAACCAGCAATTCAGTAATTCCTTCCTTCCAAACTCCTAGAATCCAAAGTTACTGAATCACAAGTCACACACTTACTTCTGTTCACACTTACGCTCTGGTCACACTCACTAAGGAAGAAGATTTAAAAAGGTTTGTTTTTTTGTTTTTTTATTCCGTTTAGCAGAAAACCAACCTACAACTCAATGCACTTCCAAAAGACTGAAGCCCCAACCAGCTGGTACTTATAAACCCTTAATTATGCACCCCCTCCCTTAATTAATCCCTTGTGAGTATAGTTACACCACAGGATTTAAGTGCAATGTAGTTAACCCTTTAATTTACATGTAGTAAAAAGAGAGACTATAAACTTGTAGAGAGAAAAAAATGTTAAGAAAACCCAATAAAATTAAAAAGGAAAAAAGCACTCAGCTATTCACAGAGGTATTTGTTGCAGAATTCCCAAATGCCTCCTCACTGAATTACGTCACACACTTACTTCCTTCGCACTTACGCTCCGGTCACACTCAGCTAGTGTCTCACTCGCTAACGAAGACGATTTACAGAGGTTTTTTTTTGTTTTGTTTTATCCCCTTAGCAGAAAACCAACCTACAACTCAATGCACTTACAATAAAAGTTACATTTTATTCATTTTTGTAATAACACTGATCCAACACATAATTCAGTGCTGTTTTTTTTTTGTTTTTGTATTGCGCTTTGGGACCTCCCACATTGTGTCAGGTCATGGTCTTAAGTTTGTGGTAACAAAATAACACGTCCAAATGTTGCCCATTCAATTTAACCATGTAAAGAAAGGTGCACTATGTGGCATACAGTTTTAATAATGACAGGGTGACCCGTTGAAGGGCGAGAGCCCGAAACGGTGCCATAGTCACTCTGGTCTCCCCCCCTCCCTGCATCATGTTTTGACAACCCCAATAAAGGACCGTTTTTCATCATCTCTGGTGAGTGCAGCTTTTCTTCATTTTTACTTGCTGCAGCAGTGCTATCCCTGAATTGAAACCCCCTTCATCTGCCAACTGATCAAATTTATTGGGGTGTGCCAGATCAGGTCTAGCCTCTTTGGCACTCTTCCCTCTACCCCTGCCTTCTAACTGTCACCCAGCTAGCTACCTCACTGTCCTGCAGCTCCATGCTACCATCCTCCCCCACATCTATCCCATTGAGCAGCTGTTCAGTGAGCAGCAGACTCCTTTCCATATTGTCTATGGATCTCAGCATTGCCAGTTGTTCATTTAGATACAGTATCTGCGCTTCCAAATGCACAACATACTCACATCTCACACAGCAGTATGCACCCTCGACCGGCTGTTCAAGGATTGCATAAATGTGGCAAGATGTACATTGGATGGCATTGTCAATCATGGAGCTCATTTCCTAATGGGGATTGCTCCAGACAGAAATGATAAGTAAAAAGAAATGTAAAGTATTAATAAAACACAACCAGCAATTCAGTAATTCCTTCCTTCCAAACTCCCAGAATCCAAAGTTACTGAATCACAAGTCACACACTTACTTCTGTTCACACTTACGCTCTGGTCACACTCACTAAGGAAGAAGATTTAAAAAGGTTTGTTTTTTTGTTTTTTTATTCCGTTTAGCAGAAAACCAACCTACAACTCAATGCACTTCCAAAAGACTGAAGCCCCAACCAGCTGGTACTTATAAACCCTTAACTATGCACCCCCTCCCTTAATTAATCCCTTGTGAGTATAGTTACACCACAGGATTTAAGTGCAATGTAGTTAACCCTTTAATTTACATGTAGTAAAAAGAGAGACTATAAACTTGTAGAGAGAAAAAAATGTTAAGAAAACCCAATAAAATTAAAAAGGTAAAAAAGCACTCAGCTATTCACAGAGGTATTTGTTGCAGAATTCCCAAATGCCTCCTCACTGAATTACGTCACACACTTACTTCCATTCGCACTTACGCTCCGGTCACACTCAGCTAGTGTCTCACTCGCTAACGAAGACGATTTACAGAGGTTTTTTTTTGTTTTGTTTTATCCCCTTAGCAGAAAACCAACCTACAACTCAATGCACTTACAATAAAAGTTACATTTTATTCATTTTTGTAATAACACTGATCCAACACATAATTCAGTGCTGTTTTTTTTTTGTTTTTGTATTGCGCTTTGGGACCTCCCACATTGTGTCAGGTCATGGTCTTAAGTTTGTGGTAACAAAATAACACGTCCAAATGTTGCCCATTCAATTTAACCATGTAAAGAAAGGTGCACTATGTGGCATACAGTTTTAATAATGACTCTCTGTAAAGGAAAGCTCAGTTTGCTAAATTTCATTTTTAGTTGAATGGTAACTATTGTTTAGCAGCCAAGCATAGACCATAATGATCGTCTTTTGGCTTTTATTTGAAGTTCCGTGGATTCAATTAATATATATTATCTTTGAGCTTTAGCCAGAGCACATGTTAAACATAGGTCTCCAATGGAAAAAAGTGTGTTTGTTCTGCGCTGCTGTGAAGGATCATCCATGAGGAAGAATTCCAGGACACACAAGCAGAGAACATGCAGTTTATTACACACGTTTCAAAGCTATCCGGCTTTTTGTTCAGAAAAACCGCAGATAGGCTGGGGTCACACATAGAAGTCCGTTTTTGGAAGTGATTTCCATGACCAATCCGTTTTTTTTGGGGTGCTTTTTGAGCCTCCAGCACCTCTGAACGTTTTTGGACTTAGTCATTTTTTCATTTTTTTTCATTAAAAACGCATATGCGTTAACGCATGCGTTAACGCAGGTGCCTATATGTGCCATGCGTTAACGCATGTGTTTCCCATAGGGCCCCATGTTAAAAAAACGCATGCGTTTTTTAACTGATGCCAAAAACGGTTAAATGGTTACTAAGCCTTTCCAGGTGTTTTGTGCTAATTAAGGGCGAGAGCCCGAAACGGTGCCGTAGTCACTCTGGTCTCCCCCCCTCCCTGCATCATGTTTTGACAACCCCAATAAAGGACCGTTTTTCATCATCTCTGGTGAGTGTAGCTTTTCTTCATTTTTATTTGGACTTTGGTTTTGCTTGGCTGGCACCCTAAGAGATCTCTGTGGCTTCTGTTATTCACCTCCTAATTGGAGTTCCCCCAGAAGGTAGTGCCCCTTCCTCTTTCTCCTTGAGTTTTGGATTTTCGCTTTTACTGCTGCAGCAAGGCATGTCCTCTGAAAGCCGGAGGAGTGTCATCTCCAGTAAGGGAGAAAACAGGAGAGCAGGGCAGGCCAGACAGGTGCTGGTAGTGGGGGACTCAATTACTAGGGGAACAGATAGGGCAATCTGTTACAAAGACAGGGATCTTCAAACAGTGTGCTGCCTACCTGGCGCTCGAGTCCGGCACATCGCTGATCGGGTTGACAGATTACTAGTTGGGGCTAGTGAGAACCCAGCGGTCATGGTGCACATTGGCACAAATAACAAAGTTAGAGGTAGGTGGAAGGTTCTTAAAGATGATTTCAGGGAATTAGGTTGCAAGCTTAAGGCACAGACCTCCAAGGTAGTAGTCTCTGTAATACTGCCTGTACCACGTGCCACACCAGATAGGCAACAGGAGATTAGGGAGATAAATATTTGGCTCACAAATTGGTGTAGGAAGGAGGGGTTTAGGTTCCTGGAGAACTGGGCCAACTTCTCTGTTGGCTACAGGTTCTATGCTAGGGACGGGCTGCACCTTAATGGGGAGAGTGCAGTTGTGCTGGGGGAGAAAATAGCTAGAAGGCTGGAGGTGTGTTTAAACTAAGGATTGGGGGGAGGGTATTCATTGTACAGGAGGGGAAGATAGTGTAAATATTAACCTGGGCTCAAGTAATAAAATTGGGGTGGGCATGGGGGGTGGAGTTAGAACAGTCAATATAGTAAGAAGGAATAGAGGTAAAGAAAGAAGCATAAACTGCAAGTACACTAATGCCAGAAGCCCCGCAAACAAAATGGAAGAATTAGGCTGGGTTCACATTTGCGGACCTCTCCGTAGCGTTCTGCGGAGGGGATCCGCAATGTGACCGCAGCGGCCGCGAGCTCCTATCTTTATAATGGGAGCGCACGGTGCTGCGCTTGACCGCGCTTGACCATTCACTCCCATATGTGATCTGTGCGCAGGTGGATGCCTGCGCACAAATCACACAGTCTCGTCCGCACCAGGGACGTGACATGTTGCATTCCTGGTGCGGACGACACTGTGTGATTTGTGCACAGGCATCCGCCTGCGCACAGATCACATATGGGAGTGAATGGGTGCGCACGGTCATGCGCGGTTAAGCGCAGCACCGTGCGCCCCCATTATAAAGATAGGAGCTCGCGGCCACTGCGGTCACATTGCGGATCCCCTTCGCAGAACGCTGTGGAGGGGTCCGCAAATGTGAACCCAGCCTTAGAATTAATTTTGTTGGAAAATAATGATGACATGGTGGGGATATCAGAGACATGGCTGGACGAGAGCCATGACTGGGCTGTTAATTTACAGGGCTATAGTCTTTTCAGAAATGACCGTACAAATAAGTGAGGGGGAGATGTCTGTTTATACGTAAAATCATCCTTAAAACCCATCCTTCAGGATAATACATGTGAACCTAATGAAAATGTAGAGTCCCTGTGGGTAAAGATAAGGGGAGGGGGAAAAAAAGAATAAATTACTGATAGGGGTTTGTTATAAGTCTCCAACAATAATGGAAGTGGAGGAGAATATCCTCATAAAGCAAATAGATGTGGGACTTCAACTACCCTGAAATACATTGGGTAACAGAAACCTGCAGTTCCAGCAAGGATAATAGGTTTTTGACAATTATGAGAGACAATTACCTTTCACAACTGGTTCAGGACCCGACAAGAAGGGGGGCACTGTTAGACCTAATATTAACCAACAGGCCGGACCACATATCAAATATACAGGTTGGAGGTTACTTGGGTAATAGTGATCACAAAATAATCATTTTTCAAGTATCCTTTAATAAGATGTGTAGTAGAGGGGCTACAAGGACACTAAACTTCAGGAAGGCAGATTTCTAACGGTTGAGAGATGATCTTAGTGCAATAAACTGGATGATGTCCTAAGACATAAAAGTACACAAACAAATGGGAGAGTTTATTAGCATCCTGAGTAGGACCTGTGCACAATATATAACCTATGGGAATAAACGTGCTAGAAATAGGAGGAAACCACTATGACTAATTAAAGCTGTAAGAGGAGCAATAAGTGACAAAAAGAAAGCATTTAGGTAATTAAAGCAAGTAGGTTGTGATGAAGCATTAAATAAATACAGAAAATTAAATAACATTTTTAAAAAGCAAATCAAGGCAGCAAAGATTGAGACAGAGAGACTCATTGCCTGAGAAAGTAAAAAAAATCCCAAAATATTTTTAACTACATAAATAGTAAGAAACTAAAAAATGATTGTGTTGACCCCCTTAAAAATAGTCTGGTGAAATGGTGGATGAAGTTGAGGAAAAAGCCAATATGCTAAATGACTTTTTTTCAACAGTATTTACACAGGAAAATCCCATGACAGACAATATGATCAGTGATAACAAAAACTCTCAATTAAATGTAACTTGCTAAACCCAGCATGAAGTACGGCATCGTCTAAAAATCACTAAAATTGACAAATCCTCGGGCCGGATGGGATACACCCCAGAGTGCTGCAGGAATTAAGTACTGTCATAGATAGACCATTATTTTTAATATTTAAAGATTCCATAATAACAGGGTCTGTACCACAGGACTGGCGTATAGCAAATGTGGTGCCAATATTCAAAAAGGAGACAAAAACTGAACTCGGAAATTATAGGCCAGTAAGCTTAACCTCTCCTGTGGGTAAAATCCAAGAGGGTTTTCTAAGAGATGCTATACTGGAGTATCTGAAGAAAAATAACCTCATGACCAATATCAACATGGGATTACGAGGGACCTTCCTGTCAAACTAATCTGATAAACTTCTATGAAGAAGTAAGTTCTGGACTGGACCAAAGAAATGCAGTGGATGTGGTGTATATGGACTTTTCAAAACCTTTTGATACGGTGCCACACAAAAGGTTGATACATAAAATGAGAGCAATGGGGATAGGGGAAAATATGTGTAAGTGGGTTAAGAACTGACTTAGTGACAGGAAACAAAGGGTGGTTATTAATGGATCACACTCAGAATGGGGTACCACAGGGGTCAGTATTGGGCCCGCTTCTGTTTAATATATTTATTAATGACCTTGTAGGGGGCATACAGAGTAGAATCTCAATATTTGCAGATGACACTAAACTCTGTAGGGTAATCAATACAGAGGAGGACAATTACAGGAGGATTTATGTAAACTAGAAGCTTGGGCTAATAAATGGCAAATGAGCTTTAATGGGGATAAATTTAAGGTCATGTACTTGGACAGAGGAAATAAAAGGTATAATTATGTGCTTAATTGTAAAACACTGGGCAAAACTGTCACTTTAAAAAGACCTGGATGTATGGGTAGATGACAAACTCACATTTAGTGGCCAGTGTCAGGCAGCTGCTGGAAAGGCAAATAAATTAATGGGATGCATTAAAAGAGGCATAGATGCTCATGAGGAGAACATAATTTTACCTCTATACAAGTCACTAGTGCGACCACACTTAGAATACTGTGTAGAATTCTGCTCTCCGGTGTATAAGAAAGACATAGCTGAAGTAGAGCTGGTGCAGAGAAGAGCGACCAAGGTTATTAGAGGACTGAGGGGTCTGCAATACCAAGACATTTATTAAACTTGGGGTTATTTAGCTTGGAAAAACAAAGGCTTAGGGGTGATCTTATAATAATGTATAAATATATGAGGGGACAGTACAGAGACCTTTTTAATGATCTTTTTACTCTTAGGCCTGAGACGGGGAAAAGGGGGCATCCTCCACGTCTGGAGGAAAGAAGGTTTAATCATAATCACAGACATGGATTCTTTACTGTAAGAGCAGTGAGATTATGGAACTCTCTGCCACATGATGTTGTAATGAGTGACTCACTACTAACGTTTAATAAGGACTAGATGCCTTTCTTGAAAATTATATTACCAGTTTTGTATGCTAGATTCTTTGATAGGGCGTTGATCCAGGGAATTAGTCTGATTGCCGTATCTGGAGTCAGGAAGGAATTTTTTCCCCCAATGTGGAGCTTAGTGTTGCCACATGGGTTTTTTTTCTTGCCTTCCTCTGGATCAACATGTTAGGCTATGGGTTGAACTAGATGGACTTAAAGTCTTCCTTCAGCCTTAAAAACTATGTTACTATGTTACTATGTAAATATGGGTTAAGAAACATATACAGTATGCGTCCAACACAATAGACTATCTGTCCTCTCTCTATCTGAAACACAACATTTCCAAAACTCAATTTTTTCTGCTCCCGCCCTCCACTAACCTTCCTAAATCTGACATCTCCCTCTTAGTGTGCTGCACCACGATAACGCCTAGGCAGCAGGCTTGCTGTTTGGGTGTTTTCTGACGATCATCTCTTGAATCCACCTCTTTTTCACCATGGAAACAGCAAAAACCCTCTTTGTGGCTCTAATCCAGTCCCACCTTGGTTATTGTAATTCTCTATTAATTGGCCTCTCCCTCACTAGACGTCGCCCTCGCCAGTCCATCCTTAATGCAATAGCCAGGGTCACCTATTTGGCTAACCATTATTCGAACGCCTCTGTGCTAGTCATTGCACTGGCTGCCCATACATTATAGGATCCAATTTAAATTGTTTGTTCTCACCCACGAATCTCTCCACAGTGTGACTTCTCTCCTACCTCTCCACCTTCATCTCTATCAACTTACCCATTATCTACACTCCGCAAGCAACTTTTGACTAACATCTACACTAATCTGAACCTCCCACTTCCGGCTCCAAGACTTTTCCTAAGCTGCACCAATTCTCTGGAATGCTCTAAACCAAAAAATTAGGACAATCAACAACTTACCCAGTTTTAGGCACTCCCTAAAAACACATTATTTTAGGGAGGCCTATCATGCTCCCTAAGCAAAGTAATTTATATATAACCTATTCACTATTTCTCTGAACATACAGTAACTCTCCGTCAAACTTCACCAAACCCAAAAGCATTACAAAGATTGGCTGATGACTAGCTCATGTAGCTTTTATCTATTCCCCATTTCTTCATGATGGCTAGACTATCATTGTAAATAAGCACCTGTGCTTTGTGTCATCTCCACTTCATTGTAGATTATAAGCTTTTATGAGCAGGGTCATCATTATTTTTGCTTTAATTATTGTATTATTGTATAACTGTTACTTTTGACTGTGTGTATGTGAATCTCTAAATTGCATAGCACTGCAGAATATATTGGCGCTATATAAATAAAGATTATTATTATTATAGACACAGATACAGATTAGTGTCTGAACCAACAAGGAAAATTAAATAATTAGGAATAAGTGGTAAACATCACAAAATAAGTATAAAATATAGACAAATATCAAATGTGTACATCAAAGAAAAATAATACATTAGTAAATTGAGAATTAAATACACATAATGCACTACTGATATTGGAATACCAAAAAAGTAACCATTCCCTAAAAGAAGAGTTAAAAGCGATATACACAAAAACTTCATTCAGACATCCATGAACCATGGTAACTGTCCTCTGTTACATGAACATATCAAGTTGGCCCAAGGTAGAACGTGTTCACAAATGCTTTTTCATAGATGACAAAAAATGTATGAAACACGCATCAGGTCTGTTGGATGGGGGGAGCAGTTATAGTTTGCAACTTTACAGTATATGCCTTTTACCTTTCCTTTTAAGGAATTACTACTTTTCTGCTTCTTCAAATATACTAATTCTAAATACATGTATGTTTTTAACCCATATTTAAAGAGGACCTGTCACCAAACCACACATGGTGATCTAATTACAGCACTGGATGCAGCATGTCTGCAGCATGCAGGCAAGGGGTCCCCCAGCACTTGAGCAGCCCTGTACCCCGAGATAATACAGTTAGAAAACTTACATGCTACAGCCACTAAGGAGGTGGCTAAGGGCCGCAGCCAAGGGCAGATTCACACCCCCTGCATGTTTAATCTGCCCACCGCTGCCAATCATTCTCTCCCTGTCTGCAGCATTTAAACAGAGTTTTTTTTTCTCTCTCCCAGAAAGTCCGTTAGCCCCGCCCCTGAAGGGCGGGGCTAAACGGGAGAGAAAAAAAAATCTCTGTTTAAATGCTGCAGACAGGGAGAGAATGATTGGCAGCGGTGGGCAGATTAAACATGCAGGGGGTGTGAATCTGCCCTTGGCTTCAGCCCCTAGCCACCTCCTTAGTGGCTGTAGCATGTAAGTTTTCTAACTGTATTATCTCGGGGTACAGGGCTGCTCAAGTGCTGGGGGACCCCTTGTCTGCATGCTGCAGACATGCTGCATCCAGTGCTGTAATTAGATCACCATGCTTGGTTTGGTGACAGGTAGGGATGAGCGAGTATGCTCTGCGCTACTCGTTACTCGCACGAGTATCCCGGTACTCGGGATGCTTGGCGAGCACCGAGTACTGCCAAGATGCTCGAACTGCTCGCTAATAATTAGCAATCTGATACACATACACAGCTCCCTTCAGTGCACACAGTGAGCTGGCACCACACAGGGAGCAGATTCATTGTTAGGATCCCTCTGGGGCCACAGCAAGGTGTTATATGTTGTGGCGATTTAAAAAAGCCCCCCCTCTCGCCCTTTCCCAGAAATACTCGTTTTATAACCGGAAGTCTGTGGGCAGAGCCTGTCACTCATTGACTTACATTGGGCTCGGTGCTCTGGCCGAGTACATGAGTATCTTGAGATGCTCGGCCAGAGCACCGAGCACCCGAGCATTTTAGTGCTCGCTCATCACTAGTGACAGTTCCTCTTTAAAGAGGTACTCTGAAAAATATAATAAACATAAATAATTAAAATAAAATACATTTAAATATGACAAATTTTACTAAATACCAGCATTACACAAAAATGCAGCAAAAATGTAATCTTTAGTTAGGATTTGAAATACCGTATGTCAGCTCCCAGCAGTTTCCCAGCTGTCCCACATCTTAGGACAGATCTGCTGGAGACAGACATCAGGTGAGTAACTATAGATAAAAGGAGACACAAGAGGCGCAGATTGTGCCTTATCAAAAGACACTTTTGTTCTTATGTGGATTATATAGGGGACCACTCACCTTTGCAGGTTGTGAAACCCACAACCAGTTTGAGCGCTTTTGCAGCTGCTGCAGACAGGGGTGAACCTAGCCTCTCTGCTGCCTGAGGCGAACTGCAAAACGGCGCCCCCCCCACCCAGTAATTTTTTTTAATCGGTAAAAATAAATCTGGTTTATACAGATTTAGATTTATCCTGTAAAAATGAACAAAATAGTGGACATTTTAGTTTACAGAAACAGGAAAAAAGATGTCCACACAAAGATATCAGCGCCATCACAAGCACATACAAGAACCACACAGAGGAATCCAGAACAAGGATCATGAATGGCAATTGAGGCTTGGCACAAGCTACAGACACATAATGATGGCGGCAGAGCAGTGGTCCTGTAGACACAGTCCTGCATCCTTATAGCACAGGAGGCAGCACTGGTTGCCATCCTCTGGCACACACCTACATAACTCTGACCACTGCCTGGCACTGACTAGTCAGATATGTCACCATGCCGTACTGTCCATACATCACAAGTAGCGACCTGTAGTCTGAGCATCAACAAGCCACCACTGCACTAAGCTGGTAAAATGGCGCTTCTCCTCCAACAGACCATGCCTCCTCCCGAATTGCTTAGCCAATCACAAGCGCTGCATACGGGGCTGTCTGGAATTAATAACAGGGTCCTTCCTGTTGGGTTTAGCAAAGGATATGGGAGCGGGAAGGGAGACAGAGCACCATCGACCAACCTCTGTTCAGGAGAAACATGGCTGGATGCCTGGATGCACCGAGGGGCGGCACTGGACCTGGTGTGCAAGTTATGACCAATCAGTCCTGCAGTAGAGGGGCAATGCTCCTGCATTATAGAAATCATGGAGCCCCAAAGCAGAAGTTCTAATTGGGCACCCCCCAAAAAAAAAGAATATTTGTTTGGGTCACATAGGTACATCTCTCACAACATTTCAGTCTTTACAAAGTAATTTTCCTCCTACTGAAGCCCCTAGATTCCCCTTCCATTGCCCCTATAAAGTGTGATACCAACAAAAGTGCCCCAAAAACACTGTATGATCCCCCACAGTGCATTCCTCCACACACAGTATGATGACCCAACTGTACCTCCTTCAACTACCCCAGTACAGTATGATCCCAAACTATGATCCCCGCCCAGCCCTCCATGTAGTATAATGGACCTATGTACAGTATAATGGCCCACAACACAGCCCTTAAATAGCCCTGCATAAAGTATAAAGGCTCCCTTGTAGCCCTCAAAGTATTATCATGCCTCCCATAGAGCCCTCCAAATATTATAATGGCTTCCATTTAGTATAATTGATTCCATATAATATAATGCACCCCCCATAGTATTCCACATAGTATATTGCACCCCCAAATTCATCTATATATTATGCACCTCATAGTCCTCCATATAGAATAATGCACCAACACAGTACTCCATATAGTATATTGCACCCCATAGTCCTTCAAATAGCATATTGCATCCCCACATTCCTCCATATAGTATAATGCACCCCCACAGTCCTCCACTTAGTATAATGCACCCCCACAGTCCTTCATATAGTATAAATCTCCCCCACAATCCTCTATATAGTATAATGCTCCCCCAGTCCTCCACATAGTATATTACAAACCTATAGTCCTCCATATAGTATAATGCAATCCCATAGTTCTCCATATTGCCATATAGTATAATGTACCTCCAAAGTACTCCATATAGTATAATGCACCCCCTAGTCCTCCATACAGTATAATGCACCCCCATAGTCCTCCATATAATATAATGCATCCCATATAGCCTTCCTTATAGTATAATGCACCCCCATAGTCCTCTATATAGTATAATGCGCCCCCATTGTCCTCCTATATTATATTGCACATTACATAGTTTCCTATTAGTGTAAGCATTACAGACTGCCAGCCGTGTAAGCATTACAGACTGCCGGCCGTGTAAGCATTACAGACTGCCGGCCGTGTAAGCATTACAGACTGCCGGCCGTGTAAGCATTGCAGACTGCCGCCAGTATACCCATTAAAGACTGCCACCAATATACACATTAGAGACTGCCGCCAATATACACATTAGAGACTGGCAGCTGTATACACATTAGAGACTGCTGGCTCTTTATCTTGTATATACAGTCCTATCTACTATATAATCGTCTAAGCACTTCCTGCGTCTGTCGCCGAAATCGCTCGCCAGACACAGGCCGCTACTGTGGAGGAGTGGGGGGGGGGGTTGGGAGCGGAGTATGGCCATGTACCATAGTGCTGCTATACATGTACTGTAATGTACCGCCACATACTATAGTGCTGCTATACATGTGCTATAAATGCCACCATATACTATAGTGCACCTCTACATATACTGTAATATACTGCCATATACTATAGTGCTGCTATACATGTGCTGTAATGTATCGCCATATACCATAGTGCTGCTATACTATGTGCTGTAATGTACCGCCATATACTATAGTGCTGCTATACATGTGCTATAAAATGCCACCATATACTATAGTGCACCTCTACATATACTGTAATATACTGCCATAAACTATAGTGCTGCTATACATGTACTGTAATGTACCACCATATACCATAGCGCTGCTATATATATATATATATATAATATATATATATATGTATGTATGTATGAAATGTATATATATATATATATGTAGTTCACTCACATTGACTTAACAAGTTCTGTCAGTCACAGTATGTAAACTACATACATATTCTAGAATACCCGATGCGTTAGAATCGGGCCACCATCTAATACTGTATATTCAGGTCAAACTTATATACATACAGTATATACAGACACACTAACACAGAGTGTACTGTGGACCTGTATATACAGTATTGTGCTGTGTAGAGACAACCAGCCACACACAAGCACAGCCCCAAACAGCCAACCACACAGCCAGCCACACACACACAGTCAGCCACACACACAGTCAGCCACACACACAGTCAGCCACACACAGCCAGCCACAGCCACACAGACATATAGCCATACAGACACACAGTCAGCCAGCCACAGCCACACAGCCCCAGCCACACAGCCACATAGCCACACAGCCCCAGCCACACACAGCTACATAGCCACACAGCCAGCCAAAGCCACACACAGACACATAGCCACACAGACACACAGTCAGCCACACAGTCAGCCCCAGCCACACACAGCCCCAGCCACACACAGCCCCAGCCACAGTGCTCCAGGAACACACAGACACATAGTCAGCCACACAGCCAGCCACAGCCACATAGCCACACAGTCATTCCAAGCCACAGCCACACACAGCCCCAGCCACAGCCACACAGCTCCAGCCACACACAGACACATAGTCAGCCACACACAGTCAGCCACAGCGCCACATAGTCAACCACAGACACAGACAGCCACACGTAGACACATAGTCAGCCACACACAGCCAGCCACAGCCACACAGTCAGCCACAGACACAAAGCCACAGCTACACACAGCCAGGTAGCCACACAGCCAGCCACACAGCCCCAGCCACACAGACACACAGTCAGCCAGCCATAGCCACAAAGCCCCAGCCACACAGACACACAGTCATCCACACAGCCCCAGCCACACACAGCTACATAGCCACACAGCCAGCCACAGCCACACACAGACACATAGTCACACAGCCACACAGTCAGCCCCAGCCACACACAGCCCCAGCCACAGTCACACAGCTCCAGCCACACACAGATACATAGTCAGCCACACACAGCCAGCCACAGCCACATTGCCACAGTCAGCCACAGACACACACAGCCCCAGCCACACGCAGACACATAGTCAGCCACACACAGCCAGCCACAGCCACAGACACAAAGCCACATGCAGACACAAAGTCAGCCATACACAGCCAGCCACAGCCAGATAGCCACACACAGCCCCAGACACACAGCCCCAGCCACACACAGACACACAGTCAGCCAGCCACAGCCACACAGCCCCAGCCACACAGACACACAGTCAGCCACACAGACACACAGTCAGCCACACAGCCCCAGCCACACACAGCTACATAGCCACACAGCCCGCCACAGCCACACACAGACACATAGCAACACAGACACACAGTCAGCCACACACAGCCAGCCACACACAGCAAGCCACACAGTCAGCCCCAGCCACACAGCTCCAGCCTCACACAGACACACAAGTAGCCACATAGCCCCAGCCACACACAGACACGTAGCCATACAGACACACAGTCAGCCACACAGTCAGCCCCAGCCACACACAGCCCCAGACACACGCAGACACATAGTCAGCCACACGCAGCCAGACACACCGCCACATAGCCACACAGACACAGTCAGCCACATAGCCACACTGTCAGCCACACAGCTCCAGCCACACACAGACACACAGTTAGCCACATAGCCCCAGCCACACACAGACACATAGCCATACAGACACACAGTCAGCCACACAGTCAGCCCCAGCCACACACAGCCCCAGACACACACAGCCCCACAGCCCCAGCCACACACAGCCACACAGATACACAGTCAGCCACATAGCCACACAGTCAGCCACACAGTCAGCCACAGACACACACAGCCACACACACACATAGTCAGCCACACACAACCAGACACCACAACACAGCCACATAGCCACACAGTCAGCCACAGACACAAAGCCACGGCCACAAAGTCAGCCACAGACACACACAGTCACAGCCACACTCAGAACAAAGTCAGCCACACAGCCACATAGCCACACAGCCAGCCACAAAGAAACATAGTCAGCCACAGACACACACAGCCACACAGCCCCTGCCACACACACACACATAGTCAGCCACACACAGCCAGATAAGCCACCCACACACACATAGTCAGCCACACACAGCCAGATAAGCCACACACACATAACTCACCACCAGCAGCTGCAGCAGCAGCTCATCTTGCTGGCTCCCGCGCTGTGGAACAATCCGAGGCCCACAGAGGAGGTGAGGGAGCATGGCCTGGAGGCAATTGGGGCCGGCCCACCCCCTCACATCTCCTCCCGCCCCTTCTCCTGTCAGTCTCCTCGGGCTCTCACAGACACAGCTGTCAGAGGAGAGCAGTCATGGCCCCTGCTTCTCTCTCCTGACGTGTTTATAGCTTGGCTGCACAGCCGCCGCTGCTCCCAGTTGTCAGTCCGGGCCTGGACTCACAACAAACAGGGCTGCAGGAGCACTGCACCATATTATCTGCCTGCAGGGGGCAGCGCTGCGCTGCCGCCCCCTGTCTTCAGAAGCTTATCGCCGCCTGAGCAGAGTGCTCATAGTGGCTCATTGATGATGCGGCCCTGGCTGCAGAACCTCCGTCACGCCAAAACCGCGGGAAAAACAGAAGCTTTAAACAGGAATGGTTTTCACGGTCTGCGCTGCTGCTTCAATCAAAGTACTTCACAAGTGTTGTTACCACCATCAGATCCTTCATTCAGCCATAACCAACGCGTTTCAGTGCTGTTGATATATATACACCTGAGGAAGGTGCTGGGACATCACTGAAACGCATTGGTTATGGCTGAATAAAGCTTCTGATGGTGGTAACAACCCTTGTGAAGTACTTTGATTGAAGCAGCAGCGCGGACCGTGGAAACCATTCTTGTTTAAGGCATCAGGTGAGGGCAGAGTCTTGTCAGGTATCGTGAACACACCAAAGCAGAGGAGCAGAATGCAGACAAAAGGAGGAGATAAATGTTAAATCTCACTCAGCTATAAAGGTTATCTCTTCATCTTGACAAGTGAATTGGAGGGCAGGAGGACTGGAGCTACTGGAATAAACTATACAAATAGTCTTCCACTTGTCTTGTCACATTCAGTGAACAGAGGAATGTATGTTCACGATACCTGATAGAACACTCCACTCAACTAAGTCTCTCTTGAGCAGATGTTTTTAGATGTTTTTACATGTGATGGCAGGGAAACTGCTGGGAGCTGACATATTTAAAATTCTAGCAGTACACTAACTAAAGATTACTGTTTCTACATCTTGTGCCTGTATTCCATCATTTGATTATGAATTATTATAAGACAAGAACGGTCAGAATTTTTATCGGTTGGTATGGAGTGCCGTCTTTTCCTATGACCTTTTTAAAGATTTTTGCTACATATCTACTATATAATTACCTAATGGCCACTTCCATCTGAGGCCGAAATCGCGCGCCGCAGACAGAAGTGGACAGTATGCAAAAGAGCCATGCGGCACGCGAATTCAAAATTTGCATGTTGCGCGCCTCTTCTCCCAGCCCCCTGCTCCTCCTGCCTCTGCTCCCCGTGGCACCCCCGCTCCCCGGGGCACCTCCGCTCCCTGCTCCTTCTGGCCCCCGCTCCTCCGCAGTAAAAGTAAAAATAAAAAAATCCTCAGTGACATCACATAACCCTGTCACATGACCACTGTACAGCGCGACTCTGAGCTGGAGAAGACAGGTGAGAATAGACAGGGTGAGGGGATCCTGCTCCGCTCCTCCATCCTGCCCCCCGCTCCATCATGCCTCCCGTGCTCTATCCTGCCCCCGGCTCCATCCTGCCCCCCCGGCTCCATCCTGCCCCCCCAGCTCCATTGTGCCCCGCTCGCTCCAACCTGCCCTCCCCACCTCCATCCTGCCCCCCGCCTCCATCCTGCCCCTTGCCTCCATCCTGCCCCCGCCACCATCCTGCCCCGTCGACTCCATCCTGCCCCGCTCGCTCCATCCTGCCCCCCCGCCATCATCCTGCCCCCCGCCACCATCCTGCCCTCCCAGCTCCATTCTGCCCCCCCGGCTCCATCCTGCCGCCCCGCCTCCATCCTGCACCCCCGCCTCCATTGTGCCCCGCTCACTCCATCCTGCCCTCCCCACCTCCATCCTGCCTTGCTCGATCCATCCTGCCCCACACCTCCATCCTGCCGCCCCACATCCATCCCATCCTGCCAGCTCCATCCTGCCCGGCTTGCTCCATCCTGCCCCCCGCCACCATCCTGCCCCCCTTCTCCATCTTGCTCCCCAGTTCCATCCTGCTCCCCCCTCCATCCTGCCCCCACTCTATCCTGCCACGCTCGATCCATCCTGCCCCCCCCAGCTCCATCCTGCTCCCCCGCATCCATCCTGCCCCCATCTTCCATCTTGCCCCACTCACTCCATCCTGCCATCCCGCCTCCATCCACTCCCCCGCCTCCATCCTGCCCCGCCTGCTCCATCCTGCCCCCCCCAGCCACCACCTCCGCCCCCCGGCCACCATCCTGCCCCCCGACTCCATCCTGCCCTGCTCCATTCTGTCCACACTGATTAGTCGCCCCTGGCCACTGAACACCGACACCACCGCACACAGACACCGCCACACAATACTGACATCGCTGCACACCGCAGACACTGCTTCACACTGACATTGCATCGGTGTCGCTATCGCCAGGATACACGCGTCTGGCCGCGGCTATCATCGGGAAATCCGACGGTAGCTGTGGCTCATCTACTGCCGCACAGAGGTCTGCGGCAAGCCAGCCGGGAGATGACCGGCATCAGCTTTCAGCGGTAGTACCCCGACGCCATATTGGAACACCCACATTATGGGTATTCCTATATGGCGGCCGGAATTCAAATCCCCCGCCAAGCCGCGCTACTTCTCTGATTGGTTGCCGCGGCCGGCGAGAAATATAAATCCCGCGCGGGATTCAAAACCACTGCCGAGCCATGCTCCACTTCGCTGATTGGTCGCCGCCACCTGCAACGACCAATCAGCAAAGCGTGTTTTAAAACACGCAACAAGTGCGCTGATTGGTCGTCGTGGGTGGCGGCGACAAATAAGCGGAGCACGGCTTGGTATATTGGCGCGCAATTTCAACTGCCACTCATAGAGTGACACACTTCTCTGCTGTTTACAAGGCTGTCAGTCATAGGCCTTGTTCACACATACCATCCGTTTTTGCCTTAATTGGGAACATTTTGGACTGTTTTTTTCAGAGTCCAAAAACGCATATGCGTTAACGCATGGTGCACTTAAGTGTCAATGCATTTTTTAACAACACGTGCTTTTGTTCAGCATCCCAAAAAACACTGCATGCAGCGTTTTTGGGTGCTGTAAAAAAACGCATGCGTTTTTTTAACATTGGGCCCTATGGGAAACACATGCGTTTTGCATGGCACATATAGGCAGCATGCGTTAACGCATGCATTTTTGCATGTGTTTTTGGTGAAAAAATTACTAAGCCCCAAATGTTCCAAAAAACGATCATAAACCTCAGGGACACTATTGGCACCCTTAGAAAAACTGATCTGTTTTTCTAAGGGCTTAAAAAACGAATTGGTATGTGTGAACAAGGCCTCAGTGTCACGCAGTTCACTCCTGTTTACAAGGCTGTCAGTCAGTGTGACACAGTTCTCTCTTGTTTACAAGGTATTCTAGACTCTAGAATACCTGATGCGTTAGAATCGGCCCACCATCTAGTTTGTCTTATAAAGGTATTTAGTAATATTTGTAACATTTAAATGTACATTATTTAGTTTAGTAATTTTTTTTCCATTTTTTCAGAGTACCTCATTAATAAAAGTTGCTCATTCTTAATTTTTCGAATTACCTTTGTTTTGCACATTTGTGGTCTGCTACCTGAAGTTAGCACATATCTACACCTCATGTCACTTTACTAATTCATACATGTGTATTTTGTTATGTGGCCCCTTAATGACTATGTCATTTAAATACACTTTGGTGTAGGCACAAGATTTTTAGTCTCACCCAATTTTCAGTTTTCTCTCTGTACTCCTTCAATTTTTGTTGCAGCATTTCCCCCGTACCACCAGGCATCATAAATCTATCCACAGTTCCTTTGCTTTTTTTATATTGTTCCTCCAAGACCAAATGCTTCATGCACTTCAAATACATATCCATAGTTTGTTGCAGCGGAGGTACAGGCAGCTTGGGTAATTCCTGAAAACAATCAGAATATTAATCATTATATCATTCTTAAAAGTTCTCATCCAGAAACAGTCACACTACCGTATGGCGACTCTCCGGACCTGAGAGTGACAGCTGCATAAAAATAAATGAAACTGTCATGCTTGGGTCAGGAAAGCCTCCAGCCCATCCAGGCACTGCAATGTGATCCTTGCATGAGCCATACTGTAGTGTGACTCCAGCCTTATTGGGATTTAATATTGTTAATACACTTTATTTATAATTCATTTAGTCTCTGGCACTGCAAATAGAAACCTTACTTATTAATGTCACATAGTAATGCACATGAGTCATATTTAGGGCCTGATTCATTAAGATTGTCATTGGAGTAAGATGCACTGAATTTATTAGGAGGTGCTCGCCTCTTTAATGACTTTTGTGCATCTTTAAACTACCCTGCACCCAGGGACATAACTACAACAGGTGCAGGGGTTGCAATATCACCAATGTATGCTTGCTAGAAACTGGAGTATATTTCTGTCATAGTTTAACTCAGGCTGGGTCACATTTGGGCAGGCAATTGCGTTCACCGCATCCAGATCCGGATGCGGTGAACGCAATTGCCTTCACACACACTTTTTCCACAAAATGTGTGCTGTGAACCGCAATGCGGTTACCGTATACTTTGCTCATCCCTGCTGCCGCAAGGATAAGCAATGTGTTAAATGTGTATTAACACATTAAATATGATTATTAGCTGTGGGCAACATGTCTATAGGGGTGCCCACACCCCCTAGAGACATGCTGTCCACTCCACTCAGCATGTTAGGGGTTAATAAGCCATTTACAGTAAGCCGGCTATTGTCAGCTTTGTACTAATTTCTGAATGAAACCGCGGTTACCCTGACAGTAGAGCAGATACTGCACTTAACGTACATATAGTATCTGCCACTGTCCGAGGTCCTGTAGGCATTTACATTAGGTCTATGGGTAGCGCACCGCCATAGACCTAATGTAAATTCCCACAGGACCCTGGACAGTAATAATGGTGCAATAAGGGTAAAGCTGGTTTCAAACTGCATTTTTTTTCCTGATCAGGTTCGATCAGGTTTGTGTGTCAAAACCAGGAGAACCACAAAAACTCAGAACAGAGTCAATCTTTCAATAACAGTTTTTCTCTGCAAGTTCCTCTCCTGGTTTTGGCAAACAAACCTGATCGAACCTGATCAGGGAAAAAACTGCAGTGTGAAACCAGCCTAAGGGCGGCTTCACACTGCGGTCAGGTCCGGTCCGGGGCTGTCAGGGATGAACCTGACCGCCCCGGACTGGATCAGCACACAGGACTGGAGGGCTAATTTGCCCTCCGGTCCAGTATGCAGCTGCACGCAGCTGCCGCCACTGATAGGTCAGGACCACGGCTAGCTCGCGACTAGGCACCTTATGTTTCTGGACCTCATGTCTGATGCATGAGATACCATGGCAGCATTTATGGCTCTAAATGTCTTATGTATAGTAAAATCTTACTAAATTAATGCTCTAAATTGCAAAATGTGAAATTTCTACTTTGATTTCAAATAAACTGATTTATGTCAGAAAATTTTTTGGCTAAGATCACAGAAGATATGTAAAGCGGCAGTCACAGCTAAGATATCTCTTGCGATATTGTAAGCGATCACGTGCACGCGCGATCGCTTACAATATCGCTCACATCGCTGGTGAGATGTCACACAGACAGACTCACCAGCGATGTGGACCAGCGAGATTTCTGGTTACTATGGTACACATTGGGTTACTAGGCGCCGCGCATCGCTTAGTAACCCGACGTGTACCATAGTTACCATGTCCCAGCATAGGCTCTGCCGCTGGGAGATCGTTCATCGTGGTGTCACACAACACGATGAGACAGATTGTGAAATCGCTAATCGCAAGATCTGAGCTCCGGAGCTCAGATCACGATTTTGCGATTTCAGCAATTCTCGCTCATCGTATCCTGCCGTCACACGCAGAGACATCGTTGACGCGATGTTAAATCTGGCGCGTTCAAGCGATATCTTTCGTGATATCTTAGCGTGTGACGGCCGCTTTAGACTGTAAGGCAGGAGTCTAAGGCTAGTTTCACATTTGCATTCATGCTGCATGCACCTGAATGCACTTGGACAAATGCAGGTACGAACGCATACAGACACTGGCATCCATAGCGTGTATTCAGCGGCTGCGGACAGAAGAGGGAAGTCCATAGAAATGTATTGGACATACACTGCCGTCCCATAGAAATGCATTATAGCGTTCGGGAAGGAGAGAGAGAGATTAAAAACACATATACGTTAACGCAGGTGCCTATATGTGCCATGCGTTAACGCATGCGTTTCCCATAGGGCCCCATGTTAAAAAAACGCATACATTTTGTAAAAAAACAGGACCCAAAAAAACGCTGCATGCAGTGTTGTTTGGATGGTGAAAAAAAACGCATGTGTTGTTAAAAAACGCAGCTACACTTAAGTGCACCATGCGTTAACGCATGTGCGTTTTTTATTAACAGCTAAAAAACGCAGAGTATGCAAAAACTGAAGGTATATGTGAACAAGGCCTATCTCTGGTATTTAAGTTATGTGGCAAATGTCTGGGCTTGATTAACCAAAGTAATTATATATCAACAATGGGGTCAGAACCATTCTCATACAGCCAGAAATTCCGTTTGTGTAGTTGAGAGTATGCCGACTTGGCAACCCAAGCTTTATCGTGACATGTTACTATACCATAAATCTTTTACTGCTATAACATTACCCTATTGGTTGCTAATTTAAATATCATTCTAGATTTGCTTTCACATTATAAACAAAAATCATTTTTTAGTTACATTTTTATTTACCCAAACTATAAGTCGAATAAGGAAGAAAATACTGTGTGGAGACATAAAATGACTGTATAGGAGTATCAATAATCCCTATCGCTCCTGCTAATTTTCTCTTTTTTTCTGTCTGCCTTCCCGTAGTGATTTGTTGTGATTTTTGTTATCAACATGCTCATATGATTTTAATTGATCATATAATGTGTTCCAAAAACAAACCAATTAAAATGATAAGTAAAGTTTTTAAAGTTTATATACATAGACAGCCAGAGCAGAGGAGAATACAGCACAGAATGTGGAATTATGTTTTAAGGGGAGTGAAAATCTATCAGTGTATGGATACTTCTAGCCAATAGATGACAGATCGTATCTAGAGATGAGCGATGTTCGATTCGAAATGTTCACCCAATCTCAAATTCGAGCTGTTTGGGTGGTGTTCGAGGCATTCGACGAATGTGAACAATTAGCTTCAAATTTGGCAGTTCGCTGTTATGTTCGATAACGCTTCGATCACCAAAAGCTTAACCCTAACCCTAATACTGCTAATGAATGTTAATATCCAGTTTCAGTGTATAATGTGCGGGGAAGGGGGTTTATATCAGTGCTGAAGAAATAATGCTGATCTCCATTTTTTTTCTCTTACCTGCATATAAATGGGGCGGTGAAGGCTGTCAGCCAATCACACACAGCAAAGTGCATTTTTTGCACACAATCAAGGGCATGTGTCATTGGCTGTGTATGTCACATGTCCTTGCCCTATAAGACCCAGCCATTTTCCCCATCGCCACCATTCCTCAGTGCTACAGTTGTGTGTCAGTCAGGCACCGCTACTGCTGCTGTGGGCACTATAATGTGTGACTTAAGATAGATAGTGAGCAAATCTCAAGTTAGATAGACAGATAGGTTTAGGGGTAGGGACTAGTTAGAATCTCAGCCCTTTTGAGGGCTACTTCAGACAAGTAGGGAGTAGGGATTAGTTGTAAATATCAGCCCTTTTGAGGGCTACTTCACAGAAGTAGGGACTAGTTATAATATCAGCCCTTTTGAGGGCTAGGTTAGAGCAGTTCCTATTAGTTTTTGCCAGGCAGGTGTGTGCCAGTGCTGTGCAAGTGTTTTTCACAGCATCTGGCAAAAACTAGCTCAGGCAATCCTTTAGGGCAAGTAGTGTTGCAGTGCTGTGAAGAAAGCTACACCACCTGTCTTTAGTAGCCAATTCTTTACTGCTGCTAGTCCAGACAATGTTTTTGGGCTAGTAGCAGTGTCTGGTAGTCAGCGGTGTAGCTCAGCTGTAAAGTAAGCTACACCACCTGTGTATTCAGTATCCAATTTTTTACTGCAGCTATTCCAGGCAATTTTTTTGGGCTAGTAGCAGTGTCTGGTAGACAGTGGTGTAGCCCACTTGTGAAACACACTACACTGCCTGTCTAGTTTAGACTAATTTTTAACTGCACCTAGCCCAGGTAATAGTTTGGGCCTAGTAGCATGTTTGGCCAGTCAGCTCTGCTCGATTTCCATCCAAATTTTTTTGTCAACAACTGCAGAGTTGCCAATTTGTTCACATACAAAATGAGTGGCAAAAGCCTGCTGCTGCTGGAAAGAGGAATAGGTGTGGTGGAAAGGGAAAAATAGTTTGTGTTCGTCGGGTAGGTGGTAAAGCAACAGTAACATCTGCTGAAGAAAGACTATCTTCCAGCCAAAGTAAGATGTCTACTTCTTTCCGTGGACAATCTGATATGATCCCTTTCATACGGACACGAGTCACACGACGATCGCTACCAATTGTAGATGAGGCACAAAAAGAGTAGGCGCTTGAATGGATAGCAAGCGCTTCATCAAGTGGGCTCTCCTCCACCTCAACCTCAACATCAGAAATACACCAGTCCTCAAAGGTGTCACCCCAATCGCACTTGCTTCCTCACAGCTCCCAAGTCTCCAGCCACCCGTCTGAGTATGGGATAAGACAGATGGTTGAGTATGCAGAGCTGTTCACTCATACTATAGCCTGGGAATCAGAGGTCTTTGAGTCCAGATGAGGAAATGATCTGCACTGACGCCCAGAAGCTTTGTGAGTCGGATTCAGGCCCAGATGAGGAAGGTTCTGAGCAAGCATAATGTAAACCCTCATTCCCAAACTGTAAGTCCTGTTGGTGGAGACAATGAGGAGGATGCTGATGAGACTGAGATACCTGATTGGAACGACATTTTGACTTTTCGGTCAGGGCAGGAAGAGGTTGTCTCTGAGGACGATGGGTGTGAGTCCACACAGGGTGATGATGAGGTTGAAGATCCCACTTACTGTCAACCGACAGTCAGCCAGTCGATGAGGGGCAGCAGAGGAGGAGGATGCTAGTGATGACAAGGTTAGGTTGCACCTTCCTTGACAGAGACGGAGTACTGTAAGCATGTCAAAACTGCATCCTCAACCACAACTCTGCTTCTGAGCAGAAGTCATGGTGGCTCTTCTTCAGGTCAATGAGCTCTAAGTCTTGCCTAGCCTGGGCCTTTTTTGAAATCGCAAAGGATGAGCCAACTCAGGATGACACAGGGGTAGAAAAGTCCTTGCGGATCCATGGCTTGTTCATCTTGATGAACGTTAGTCTGTCTACATTGTCTCTGGACACAGCCGCGTGCACTTATCTGTCAGCACACCACGAACAGTGCTAAAGACATGTTCAGTGAGAACGCTGGCTGTTGGGCACGACAAGATCTCCAAGGTGTGAGTGGCAAGCTCAGGCCAATTTTCCAGATTGGAAGCCCAAAATGAGCAAGGATCCAGTTCCAGAGTTATGGCATCGATGTTCACTTGGAGATACTCCTGTACCATCCTCTCTAGGCGTTGACTATGTGTCAGACCTCTTGTCTCCTCTGGCCTTGCAAAGGATGGTCTAAAAAATTGGTGAATAGATTCCACAAAATTGCTGTTACCACCAGATATGGTGTTACTGTTACGGTTTGAGTGATGACGCGATAGTCCCATGGTTGGCAAGTTAGAACTGTGAGATTCATTATGTGCACCACTGGTGTTTTGTGTACAAGCAGATCTAAGATTCTGTAACAGCTTCTGCTGATACTCCTGCATGCGTGAATCCCTTTCTAGGGCAGGAATTATTTCGTCAAATTTACTCTTGTACCGGGGATTTAAGAGTGTGGCAACCCAATAGTCGGCATCACTTTGAATTCTTACAATCCGAGGGTTATGTTGCAGGTAGTGCAAGCAAGAAGGCACTCATGTGTCTTCCGCATCCAGGAGGCCCAAGTCCTTGTTGTGTTGGTGGCGGCAAGGTAAGAATCATGTTTCCTTCCTCTGCCCTCTCCCCCCAACCTCGCACAACAGAAATGTGATCAAGGTCTCCCTCATCTGATGAGTCTTCCATGCTCATCGCCAGTTCGTCCTCCATTTATTCCTTGATTCCTGCACTGTCCTCAACAGTTTGGCTGCTACCATGCACCCTCGTTAATCCCTCTCCCCCACCCTCCCATTCCTGCCGCCTTGGTGCTGCCGACTGTCTGGACCTAGGAGATCTTGTTATCCCTTCGCATACGACTCCTCCTGTACTTCCTCCCCCTCCTCATGTCCCACCACCTGACTCTGAATACTATTTAAAGTGTGCTGCAGCATGTAAATGACTGGAATATCATGCTGATAATGGCATCGTCAGCACTAAACATCTTCGTCGCCATTTCAAAACTATGCAGAAGGGTGCATAAGTCCTTGATCTGAGACCACTCCAGCAGCGTGATTTGCCCCACCTCTGGATCTCGTTGGCCCAGGTTATAAGTCATAACGTATTTCACCAGGGCTCGTCGGTGCTGCCACAGTTGCTGCAACATGTGCAGAGTTGAATTCCATCGTGTCGGCACATTGCATTTCAGCCGGTGAACTGGCAGGATGAACAACTTCTGTAGAGATGCAAGTCGTTGAGCTGCGGGATGCGAACGGCGGAAGTGAGCACACAGTGACCGTGCCCTCTGCAGAAGCCCATCTAGGCTGGGATAGTGAGCTGAAAGTTGCTGGACAACCAGTTGAGTTGTGGTCAGCTGTGTGACTCACATTTCCCAGACATTTCAATGTAAACACCGCCTGATGCCGTTGAGCCCTGTTGCCAGCATAGTAAGGAGGTGTGCATTATTCTTTCTGCGTAGTTAGAACGCGAGTGTCATTACCAGACAGGCTTTGGGTGCAGGTGGAGGACTGAGAGGAGGTTGAGGAGGCAGAAGCAGTGGAGGAACTTCTACATACAGAGGATTGACGCACAACTCATGGGGACGGCAAGACTTGGACAGCAGCCCCTTCTCCTGCTGTCACCAAAGTTACCCAGTTCCCAGTCACCGACATGTAATGCCCATGCTTACTCATCCAAGTGTCTGTGGTGAAATTCACCCTGTCACACACAGAGTTTCTCAAGAAAGCGGTGATCTTGTATGCGACATGCTGGTGTAGCGCAGGCACAGCTTTCTTTGAGAAGTAGTGGCGACTGGGCATCTGGTACTGTGGCACTGCGATGGACAAAAGGTCTCGAAAATCCTCTGTGTCCACCAGGTGGAAAGGCAGCATTTTTGTAGCCAACAGCTTGCAGATGGTGAAATTCAACCTCTAAGCTTCGTCATGGCCAGGAGGAAATGTTCTTTTACTTGTCCACATCTGAGGCACTGAGGGCTGGCTGCTATGCTGAGACGGGGTTGAGTAGAGTGTCCCTGGCAAACTGCTGGTCTTTGAGGAAGGTGCAGGCAGAGATATTATGTTGTCTTCATCCAAAGGTGGTGCTCTCGATGTCTGACAGCCCTCAACACCAGCAGGTGTTTCCACTTCCAAAAGAACCGACAACCTGCCAATCACACTGACTGTTGCGGGTAAAGAGGTGAAAGGTCTACGTCCAAAAGCATGTGTGACTGCTGTCCCCACAGTCACAGAGGATGAAGAGGCTGCGGACTTGATGGGGCAGACGGTGGTTGGCCCGGTCCGCTGGGCCGCACTTCAGCACAGTGAGCTTCCCACTGTGACTTTTGCTTCATGTCCATGTGACGGTTCATGCATGAAGTACTCAAACTATTGATTTTTTGGCCTCTACTTAGATTTTGGTGACAAATCTTACAGATAACATGGGGAGACTAAAGGCTTGTGGATCTTTGAATGTGCTGCATGAAAGTCACCTCACCAACCATTTTAAGCTTGCAACTCTGGGGCAATTGATGCCAATTAAGTGGTGTCTGTGCCCAAATTTTTGGAAAAAATGGAGACTCTTGTTGGAGTCCCCTTGCTGTGTTTTGCATTGTTTTAGAAAGGCATGGCATGCCTATATCTGTGTCTCCTCTTCCTCTTACTCCTCCAGCTCTTTTCTTTTCGCATTTTTATATGTACTTTTCACTTTTCCATGTGTTTGTTGTGTCTTCTGAGTAGGTTGTCACCTTTTGGACATATTAGAAGGATTAGAAGGTGTTTTCTATGTGTTTGTACGTGTTTGCATTTGCCTGCCATTGTTTTCAATGATATTCGATGGTGTTCGACGAACATTCGACGAACACATCCCATTTAACGAATCAAATCGAATTCGAACACTAGGATGGTGGCTTATCTCTAATCATATCAAATGGACACCAAGACATTATGTAAGAGTCTTTAAAGTTACTATACAGTAAGTTTTGCAAAGTCAAAGAAGGGAGCATTAAGCTTTATACGTGAAACCTTCATTGAGCTATGTATTGGTATTTTGTATTTTTGCCACTTATAATATTGTACTATTGATTTTTCTTTCAGGATGGGAAATGTTGTGTCTGTTCCAGTAGAAAGTGTTCTGACTCCTGCTTTCCTAAATAGCCACCATGTGCCAATGACATCTGACTTCGATTGATTGTTCAGAGGCTTGCCGAACATTCATCTGCAGTAAGAGTAGAGCAGCCCAATAACGTCCGCCAATAACAATGCCACATGAACCCCAGCAATCCAGTTCCATTATTACTTAAAGACGACCTGTCACCCCCCCCCATGAATAATAATCTAAGTGCAGCACTGAACTGAGGCAAGGAGACCCCCATGTCTCTGTGTGGCTGGTACCCCGAGATATAGGCTTAGAAAAACTTACAATTAGAAGCATGGAGGCTGGCCCTTGTGCTGCAGTCACCTCGTTGCAAGGGTACATTTCACGTCTCCTGCGTCTCTGTGCTGACTTTTTTACATGTGTTCGCCTCCTCCCTCTTGCCAGTCTTTGTCATTCTGTGCTGTTGACGCAGGCGCCGAACACATGTAAAAAAGGCGCACAGAGGCGCAGGGGGTGTGAAATGTGACCCGTGCGACGAGAGTGGCTGCAGCACAAGGGCCAGCCTCCATAGGCTTCTAAATGTTTTTCTAAGCCTATATCTTGGGGTACCAGCCACACAGAGACTTGGGGGACCCCTTGCCTGAATGCAGCATACATGCTACATTCAGTGCTGTACTTAGATTCTAATCCATGGGGGGAGAGGTGACAAGTCCTCTTTAAATGATACCAGATTGGCAGATGAGTAAATGTATTTTTTATTTTACAAGGCAGACTGCATTGTCTAAAAGTGGTTGTCCAGCTAGTGGACAACATCTTTAAGTTTCATAGCGACATATTTGGCTTTGTCCACTAGCTTCATATCATCAATTCTAAAGACTTTTGTTACTGATGAGTTAAATTGTAGTTTTACTCACACAGATTGATAGCTTAAAAATCCCTAGATTTGAGCAGACTGGAATATACCAATAGTGCATGAGCGAGAAACCTCCTACTAATATTCCTGCATTGTGTAGAATACCGTATATCAATCATATAGAGCCAGAAGGTTGGCATTTAGCTTA